>CM061141.1:177770750-178370750 GCA_030789695.1 Scilla litardierei | reverse complement strand
ATATGTGATTTTACTAGAATTGCTCAAGGATAAGTAGTTGTGTCCTAAAAGTTCTCGGAATCTGAGCTATATTTTCTTCCATGGAATATTTGTACAGATGGACATCTCCGGACATCTTCTGATAAATAATCTTTATAAAAAAGAGTTGTGGAAGACTCATTTATTCTAACAATTCACATTATATTTTTATTTTGGCAAACTACTGATGGTGTATTTTTATTTTGGCAAACTGCTGAGGCAAGCTGTTGTGTGCCAATGTGTGAGCATGTGTGCGTGTGTTATGGAAGGGATGGGGTGTCTTTTTTGCTTCCTTAACGCACGGTTTTTGAAAATACTAATTTATTTCAATTTTGTTTCAGGAATCACGTACACAAGGTGGAGCCAGTGGAGGACCGGAGGGTGGAGATATGAGGTGAGAGTTTAATTGTTTTTTACTTGGAGTTTGGGGGAGTGATGCGGGCCGAGGGGCTGTTTTGATGAGATTGAGAGTTTACTTTGTATTGAAGGGTCCGAGGGGCCGTTATATTGATATGTGGAAAAATTTTGTATTTAGGGGGCCGAGGGGCCATTATGTTGATGTGTGGAAACTTTTTGTATTAAGTGGGCCAAGGGGCCGTTATGTTGATGGAAAACTTTTGTATGTGGAAAACGTTTCTTTTGAGGTATGTTGATGTATGTGGAACGTTTGTATTTATATAGTTTCTTGGAATTTGTTAATGGATGAGAAATTTTTTTATTGGATTTGTTGATATTGTTTATATATGGGAAGTTTGATTGTGTTTCTTTCTTGTTATATTTATATATATATGGGAATTTTGATTGTAAACGAATTTTTAAAATTTTTGGTTTTTTTTTAAAAAATAAATAAACATATTAGCCATGGACTGTTCGTGGCTAATATTTTTAGCCACTGATTTGGAAAAATATTTGTCGCGGAAACCTTTTCGCCACAGAAAATCTGTGGCAAATAAAACAATTTTGCCACGGCAAATCCGTGGCTAATGTAGGTTAGCCACGGTAAAGTTTTGGGAAAACATCCGTAGCGAATATATTTTTGCCACGGCATTTCCGTGGCAATAGTTGGAACAATAGCCACGGAATATCTGCGGCTAATAACCAGTTTACCACGGATTTTTTTTGAAATTTTCCGTAGCAAATATATTTTTGCCAAGGAATTTCCGTGGCAATAGTTGAAACAATAGCCACGGATTAACCGTGGTTAATGAAGTTTGTCACTGAATTTTTTTTTGAAATTGTCCGTGGCAATGCCACGGATTTTTCGTGGCAATAGGTGGAACAATCGCCACAGAATATCCGTGGCTATAGTCCCGTGGCTAACTTTTCCGCCACGGCATTTCTTCCATTTGCCACGGATTTTTGGCATTTGCAATGCCACTTTCCCTCACGGAACAATATCCACGGAATTTATAAAAATCCGTGGCTATTGGGTAATAGCCACGGTTTTTAGGGTATTAGCCACGGATTTGTCCGTGGCTAATGTCCAATTTTCCAGTAGTGACTCCATCAATTATGGGATTCTAATTGATTCTATTTTATCACATCCTCCCCTATATAAACCCATCTTCCAAAGAGAGATAATCCAAAGAGGGCAGACCAAGAGAGAACAAGGGAGACCGACCATAAGCTTTAACCCATAGTCATTACGCAACCTTGCAAATTGAAGACTTCATATATTGCGCAACTTGCT
Source organism: Scilla litardierei (assembly GCA_030789695.1). Taxonomy (NCBI): domain Eukaryota; kingdom Viridiplantae; phylum Streptophyta; class Magnoliopsida; order Asparagales; family Asparagaceae; genus Scilla; species Scilla litardierei. The sequence continues at coordinate 178,369,042 of CM061141.1, read as the reverse complement.
TCATCCCCTCCCTTGCGCAACTAGTTCAAAGCTCCATTGCTACCCTATTGCGCAAGCTGCATAATCCCCCATCTCCTTGGCTGCAACTTTCATCCCCCAAGCTCTCTATTAGGGTTGAATTTCTGCTGATATTTGTTGGCATTAGTGGCACTATAGATGGAGAGATCTGTTTGAGGAATCAGAAGTGTTTTTGAGCAGATTGAGTAGTAATGTTGAACATAATGTCGTTCAACAAAATGTTCAACATTCGGGAGCTGGAATTCATGTTCGTATACAGAAACATTGCTATGGTTTCAGATCTGATTTGCTGCCTAAAATGACGTGGATTTCTGAATTGATTGTGGAATATCTGCTTGAGAGATTTCTGGAAAGCCCTTCCTAAATCTGTTGCTAAATTGAAGGGATGTTGGGTTGAAATAGAAAGAGAATATCTCGTAGATTTGTTGGTTGAGAAGATTATTTGCTGCTGATCTTTTTATTGTTGTTGCTGTTTCCAGAAATTTGAAAGAATCATTTCCTATCTTGGTTCAGTTAATTGTGGGTGAGCTGGAGATATATTTGGAAGCTATTATCTCTTGTTGGTTCAGTTGGAAAGAATCATTTCCTATTGTTGATTCGGTTGGAAAGAATCTCGCTCGGTTGGAAAGAATCTCGCTCGTTGCAATTGAAAATATGTTGGAGATATAATTGGAAGTTGCTATCTCTCGGGATTTTTTATTGAATTTGTTAGAGAGATTTTCGCCCACAATTATTGGTTGGAAGATCTTTTTGAAGATATTGTGGAACCACTTGCCCAAAGTTGTCACGCCCCGCTTCCCAAAAGATTGAGCAGCGAGGCATGGCCAGCCCGCATTGACTAGAGCCGTTGAGGCTCGGGATCCAATAAGTGTCCATGACAAGTTATGATGCGGAGGGGAAAGTCCGATCAAATGATTTAGCATGAAACAATAGAAATAGCAGTAAAAAGATATTATTCAAACGCAGAAGGTAACCAACAAAGAGTTTAACATAAAGACTAAAACTATACGTACCGGAGGCAACTAAAGGGGTGAGAGTCTGCGGGGGATCATCAGGTTGTGGCAGCGCTGTCAAGTCTGAGACATGTGCAAAAACACATGTCAGCAACGAACTAATGAGACCATAAGTTAATGCAGTTATACAATTCTAGCAGTTCTAAATGGAATTTAAAAGACAACTACACAGGCAGTCCTAGAAAGCAGGAAACAAGTAATGGTTATTCTAATCGATCTGCTAGGGGTGTCCATCTAGTCAGATCGTCTAAGAGTTGTTCATGTAGTTCTGTCAATCTGCCAGGGGTGTCCATCTGGTCAGATTGTCCAAGTCTAGAAAAAGGTCAATCGACCGGAATGCATCCCTGCGAAGCAAACAGGAGTGCATCAACTGCGACACGAAGATAAAGCCTAAGGACTCAAGCTGCGTAGGCGGAGGGAGCTACCCCCCAGGCCCAGCTAGACTCTTTTGTCCTACCTCGTTTGTGTTATGGACACGAGCCAACAAACGCTCCATCTAGACACGAGACAAGACAAGGATCACGAATGATACTACGTATCATACCGGAGCGCACCAGACATGGGTGAGCCAAAGCTGGGGAGCACCAGTTCTCAATGGTCACCCCCGTCGTCGATCTGAAACAAATCATTAATCATGAATGATACTACGTATCATACCGGAGTGCACCAGTCACGGGTGAGCCAAAGCTGGGGAGCACCAGTTCTCAATGGTCACCCCCGTCGTCGATCCGAAACAAATCATTAATCATGAATGATACTACGTATCATACCGAAGTGCACCAGTCACGGGTGAGCCAAAGCTGGGGAGCACCAGTACTCAATGGTCACCCCCGTCATCGATTAACTATCCATAAGTGAGACATTCCTGGACGAGCTAGCAAACGTTCCACAAGTCCGTAAGCGAGCCGTCTCTGGGCTAGCCAGCAGACGCTCCACAAGAGTAGTGCCAACCTCCGTATAGGAGAGGCCCACGCCTGTGATCTTCTACAAAGATCCACATAACTACAATGTCTGGCTTATTAATTAGCATGTGAGGTTCAAGTTGCATTTTAAAAGTGGGTTCGAGCAGAAAGTAACATGTGATCATTTCCAAGTATTTTACAGAAATAAAACTAGCAGTTCTAACATCAATTCTAGAAAAGCATAAAAGCAGTAACTACAGTCTCATTCCTTGCCTGGAAGATTCCGGCAAGGATGTAGTCCAGCAGGGTCTGGGTCAACCAACGGATCTAGGAAACCTCAACACGACGCGAGAGCTACTCTGACGTCGGGTAGCGACGTCAGGGGTTGGATTTCGGCGGTGTGAACGGTACGGAACGACGGTTTCTCTGTCAATAAAATACGTGCACAAATAAGTTTGTGACGATGGACTAGAATTATTAGACAATCCTAGAACATCTAATGAAACGATTTTAACAGGTTCTTTATCCTACGACGTGGTTTACAACAATATTAATGAGATTAAATTACTAATACATTAACTACGTTAAGTTGTTAACAAGAATAAATTTACAACATTTCATTATAACAACCTAGGCTTATATTTGTTATAAATGATTAACGAGATATCTCCCCTATAGGTTAACATGTGATCATCATTTATAGTTACTCTATTCTTCATCATCACTGTCCAAAGTTTGTATACAACAGAAATTAAATATCATAGCGAAATCCACTAACCGTAGTGCAGAGGGGATCCCACAAATCTACCGGAAAGTCGACGTGTGCTATCCGCGGCTAGGGGACGTCGGAGAAGCCGGAGAGGCGGCGTCCGAAGGGGAGGATGGCAGTAACAATAAGAGGATGGGGCTTGCTAGGATCTAGGGTGGATCAGGTGGCCGGATTTGAGCGGGTTGCGTGGAGGGCACGACCAAGGGTTTAGGAGGGTGGCGCAAGGCGAAGCCTGGCCGGAGGGACTCAGATGGCCGGAGTTGTGATATGTTGAGGGGAAAGTTGATGGCCATGGAGATTTGGGAAGGAGATCAGCATCCATCAGGGTTGTGCGGCAGAGTTCAGGTGGCCGGAGTTTTAATTTCTGAGGTGGTTGGCGGTTGTGATAGGGGGGTTGTCGGATCTGTGCAGATGGCCGGATCTCGCGCCGGTAACGGGAGGTGAAGGAGCCTTGGTCGGAGATCTTGAGGAGAAGGAGGCCGACGGCAGCAATGTTGGTGGCCGGCATTCTATGGAGATGACCGGAGGGAATGCGGCTATTTTTGAGGTTGGTCGCGGCCTAGATGAAGGGCTGGAGGCTTGAGATGCTCGCCGGAGCTGATAGGGGCCATGGCTGCGGGCCTTGGATGGAGGTGGAGGCGCCTGAGGGGATGCGCCGGCGGTAATGGCGCAAGGGAGGAGCAGGCTGCAACTCAGGGGGGTTGGCGCCTGCCGTTGCTGACGTCGCTCGGGAGCACACCGACGGTTCTACGGCCTGTCTCCGGCGAGGGGAGTCTGAAGGGGAGGCCGGAGTTGCGTAGGTCTTCAATGAAGAGGGCTGAAGGACGGAGATATGGCGGATGGTCGGAGAAAACGCGAGAGGTCGAGGCTTAGAACGAAGATGGTGACGGCGCGTGGAAAAATAGGCTGTGTGATGTTAAAATTTGCCCTAGGCTGCTGTGACATTAATAGGTCTAAGGTTAAGGTCTACCTACTATATTTGTTTCCAAAAAGAACCCAATCACATGCTGTGAGAGGGTGTGCAAGGTCCATGGGTCCATGGGTGCGTGAGTTAAGTTTGGGGCGGCGGCTTATAGGTTGTGTTTGCTGTGAAATGACCTAGGGGCTTAGGGGTATTTATATATGAGTGTGGACTTATTTTATTAAAAGGAAAAAGGAGGTATAGGGCAGCACGTGGGCTGGGCCTAAGCTTAGGTTTCTTACATCCTATTATTATTGTTAAAAACATTGCTGTGTGGGGTATGGAAAAGGCAGCATGCGAAAAACTTAGGCCTTTGGGTCTAGGTCAAAATAATTTAAGATGTACAGTAATACAAAAATTATTAGGGTATAGAAGTAGGGTGAGACTTAGGGTTTGCATGTGCGTTACGTGCACGTGCATCGAGGCATGGGTCCGGGGCATGCACAGAGCTCCAAGACACCCAAGTGCACATGCGTGCGGGGTTGGGTGGGTTCGGTTATGCTGATACAGCGGAAAACACCGTATCGGATCAATACGCGTGATACTACCGAGATACGCGTTCTGTTCGCGCACGCGGGGTCTCACTGGTCTACGGGGTCGCTACTGGTTCCTGGCATAAGTACGGTCGTGTACGTGTGGTTCGTCCCAGAATCGCCCGTCGATTTGCGTGTATATAGCGTGTTGTTCAAACGGTCGGTGCATAAAGCAACTCCAGTGCGAACGAGGTGTAGGCTTGGGTTGACACGTGTTCCCAAGTCGGACAAGAGTCACAGAGGCTATCTATAGGTTCAAGCAAGGTTCTAGGGTCCTACTACGTGCACAGACGACATCTTCTATGCACACAGACCAAATCACTTTACGCACAGACCCAATTGCTGTGCACATACACAAAATTCAAATTGGCCCGAAAACAGGCCGTTACATCCTCCCCAGCTTAAAATAAAGTCCGCCCTCGGACTTTCTTAATTTCAGGCATGGCTAGACTCTTCTAGTTAACTATAGTAACTACCCCGATCATTCCTAGCACAGTACTTCAACCAACATAACCTAATACATCTATCTATATACATGCTTTAGTAATAATATACATCAATTATTTCCCAACCATTATATCTTGTACTTATAGCTAGGTTAATATTATTCACACATACATTTCTAACTCATGGAAATGCCTCCGCACATCCATACCTACGCACAATCATATTCCAACATTCAATAATCGCCCCATCATGTACAACCATGGTGTTATACATATAGTATACATATACTAACCAGGGTATTTAAATTCATCACGAATTTAAAACCGAAAATACATATATCTACTCAATATATCCTACAAAAGGTATAACCCCTAGTATACATTCAACACACCAATCATAACAATAATACTTAGCTATATTATAACTATTCGCCACAACACCAAATGACAAACACTTTCATATTACAGGCAATACATAATCACACTATCATATTAATCTATTCCTACAAATACAATGCATCCAGCCTAGTAACTATACATATGGCACATTTCACACCTACTCATTCAAACATGTAAACCCTTCAGTCACAAATATAGAATAAACCTGTATCTACAAATGGTGTAGCTACGCACGTCCAGGTGCGTAGCGTAACCCAGCATTAACACCTATATAACTACATTCATCGAATCCTATCATGCACGGATATATATATAACACTATACTCACATCCGCAAACCACAACCACATTATAAAATACTTACTAAGCATACTCACTCGCTCTCGAGTGAGACTCCAAGATACATACCAACCAATATACAATCTATGTACTTATACACACACTCCTATATATCTATATGACACGACTCATCATATGTAGCCTTAGTAAATAGCTAGACAATCATTCACACATCAGAACATGTAATTCATACTCATCCCATATATACGTATATACAACCACGCAACACATTCTTATCCTAGTATCTATAAGCATGTCCACTCGTACTCGAGGGAACACTAAGACTTATATGTATTCATAGGCATTATATTCACACCTATTATTCTACATAGGTATCTATACTTATTCATGTACTACATACACATAACCATTACATTCATCGCAATACACATATTCCACCATTCATCCGTAAGCCCACATATACCTAAGTAATAATACTAAGCATGCCCGACAATGATATATATCTAATCACACGAGCCGGGTAATCCTCCTCATGGGTCTACGGGGAAGGCAGAACAAACACAAGGCCCTAATGTGCAGACACTTCCAATATTTGACATCTATGGTGGTTAGACAACCTCCAACTAACCAGCCCTAATTGGCTAGTCCCAATCATTTTAAACACCAATAAAATTTCCAACTCAAAAGCTCGTTCATGAGAACCTGCTATAATGATCCTGTTGTTCTCCGCTTCAATTGGTTCTTGGCATCAGCTGCCTCTAGGAATCTCTAAAGTGAAACTACTAACCAATTTCCAGATTTTTGGGCTTCAGACTTACTTACGATTTCCTTTTCAATCCAAACAACCAAGGCAATCTACTAACTCTTTTCCCATATTTCCTGATCATTGAGCACTCGTAAAACCAAACATGCTCACTTGACTTGATCCAGAATTTCCATTGACACTTAAACTGCTAGTCACTGGTGACTATAATCCATCCACATGATCTGGAGAAGTCATCGCCTTTCACCATTTCGTAAACTGTAACTGAAATCCAGTGATCAGTACGCACTCGATGCGTATTCGAACGGTCGACTTTGAAACTCCCATGACATTCCCAAGATCCTTAATTCCTTTAAATCACTGTGCCAAAACAGATCATGTTGTCGATCTTATACGATCCATCCTAAGATCAATCTCGTCATCACATTATCACTCTGTATCTCTTCTGTTCATCTCTAATGATCATATTATTTACTTCAACCACGTTGCTATCCTCGAACTAGTTTTTGATTCAAAACCCATGTTATACTGTTGCTACTCGGCTTATATATAATTATGCTCATGATATCTGTTGCATAACCTTGATCGATGTAGGTCTACGCCCTTGGTCGTTAAGACAAGACTTCTAATCACCACACTTCAATCACGAGCAGCATACTAAGAGTCGATTTCATTCCTCGATTCAATGTTCTCACTTCCATGGTTCCTTGTCAAGTCGAGAATCCAACCTTATAACCATCCAATGTGTTAGAAATACATCACTTTAAACTTCTTCTTATTCCTGTATTCTCACTCAAATCCAAGCTAGAGGGGCCGATGAACTAGTCTAAACCTAACTAACTTATGTCAGACTCGAATATTGTTGGTTGTTTGAATAGTTACTGCAACACTAATGTTCGATAAATCATTCGATGAAGACCTGCATGGGCCACCACAAAAACTGTCACGCCCCGCTTCCCAAAAGATTAAGCAGCGAGGCATGGCCAGCCCGCATGGACTAGAGCCGTTGAGGCTCGGGATCCAATAAGCGTCCATGAAAAGTTATGATGCGGAGGGGAAAGTCCGATCAAATGATTTAGCATGAAACAATAGAAATAGCAGTAAAAAGATATTATTCAAACGCAGAAGGTAACCAACAAAGAGTTTAACATAAAGACTAAAACTATACGTACCGGAGGCAACTAAAGGGGTGAGAGTCTACGGGGGATCCTCAGGTTGTGGCAGCGCTGTCAAGTCTGAGACATGTGCAAAAACACATGTCAGCAACGAACTAATGAGACCATAAGTTAATGCAGTTATACAATTCTAGCAGTTCTAAATGGAATTTAAAAGACAACTACACAGGCAGTCCTAGAAAACAGGAAACAAGTAATGGTTATTCTAATCGATCTGCTAGGGGTGTCCATCTAGTCAGATCGTCTAAGAGTTGTTCATGTAGTTCTGTCAATCTGCCAAGGGTGTCCATCTGGTCAGATTGTCCAAGTCTAGAAAAAAGTCAATCGACCGGAATGCATCCCTGCGAAGCAAACAGGAGTGCATCAACTGCGACACGAAGATAAAGCCTAAGGACTCAAGCTGCGTAGGCGGAGGGGAGCTACCCCCCAGGCCCAGCTAGACTCTTTTGTCCTACCCCACCCGCGAGTCGTTTGTGTTATGGACACGAGCCAACAAACGCTCCATCTAGACACGAGACAAGACAAGGATCACGAATGATACTATGTATCATACCGGAGCGCACCAGTCATGGGGGAGCCAAAGCTGGGGAGCACCAGTTCTCAATGGTCACCCCCGTCGTCGATCCGAAACAAATCATTAATCATGAATGATACTACGTATCATACCGGAGTGCACCAGTCACGGGTGAGCCAAAGCTGGGGAGCACCAGTTCTCAATGGTCACCCCCGTCGTCGATCCGAAACAAATCATTAATCATGAATGATACTACGTATCATACCGAAGTGCACCAGTCACGGGTGAGCCAAAGCTGGGGAGCACCAGTTCTCAATGGTCACCCCCGTCATCGATTAACTATCCATAAGTGAGACATTCCTGGACGAGCCAGCAAACGTTCCACAAGTCCGTAAGCGAGCCGTCTCTGGGCTAGCCAGCAGACGCTCCACAAGAGTAGTGCCAACCTCCGTATAGGAGAGGCCCACGCCTGTGATCTTCTACAAATATCCACATAACTACAATGTCTGGCTTATTAATTAGCATGTGAGGTTCAAGTTGCATTTTAAAAGTGGGTTCGAGCAGAAAGTAACATGTGATCATTTCCAAGTATTTTGCAGAAATAAATCTAGCAGTTCTAACATCAATTCTAGAAAAGCATAAAAGCAGTAACTACAGTCTCATTCCTTGCCTGGAAGATTCCGGCAAGGATGTAGTCCAGCAGGGTCTGGGTCAACCAACGGATCTAGGAAACCTCAACACGACGCGATAGCTACTCTGACGTCGGGTAGCGACGTCAGGGGTTGGATTTCGGCGGTGTGAACGGTACGGAACGACGGTTTCTCTGTCAATAAAATACGTGCACGAATAAGTTTGTGACGATGGACTAGAATTATTAGACAATCCTAGAACATCTAATGAAACGATTTTAACAGGTTCTTTATCCTACGACGTGGTTTACAACAATATTAATGAGATTAAATTACTAATACATTAACTACGTTAAGTTGTTAACAAGAATAAATTTACAACATTTCATTATAGCAACCTAGGCTTATATTTGTTATAAATGATTAACGAGATATCTCCCCTATAGGTTAACATGTGATCATCATTTATAGTTACTCTATTCTTCATCATCACTGTCCAAAGTCCGTATACAACAGAAATTAAATATCATAGCGAAATCCACTAACCGTAGTGCAGAGGGGATCCCACAAATCTACCGAAAAGTCGACGTGTGCTATCCGCAGCTAGGGGACGTCGGAGAAGCCGGAGAGGCGGCGTCCGAAGGGGAGGATGGCAGTAACAATAAGAGGATGCGGCTTGCTAGGATCTACGGTGGATCAGGTGGCCGGATTTGAGCGGGTTGCGTGGAGGGCACGACCAAGGATTCAGGAGGGTGGCGCAAGGCGAAGCCTGGCCGGAGGGACTCAGATGGCCGGAGTTGTGATCTGTTGAGGGGAAAGTTGATGGCCATGGAGATTTGGGAAGGAGATCAGCATCCATCAGGGTTGTGCGGCAGAGTTCAGGTGGCCGGAGTTTTAATTTCTGAGGTGGTTGGCGGTTGTGATAGGGGGGTTGTCGGATCTGTGCAGAAGGCCGGATCTCGCGCCAGTAACGGGAGGTGAAGGAGCCTTGGTCGGAGATCTTGAGGAGAAGGAGGCCGGCGGCAGCAATGTTGGTGGCCGGCATTCTATGGAGATGAACGGAGGGAATGCGGCTATTTTTGAGGTTGGTCGCGGCCTAGATGAAGGGCTGGAGGCTTGAGATGCTCGCCGGAGCTGATAGGGGCCATGGCGGCGGGCCTTGGCCGGAGGTGGAGGCGCCTGAGGGGATGCGCCGGCGGTAATGGCGCAAGGAAGGAGCAGGCTGCAACTCAGGGGGGTTGGCGCCTGCCGTTGCTGACGTCGCTCGGGAGCACACCGACGGTTCTACGGCCTGTCTCCGGCGAGGGGAGTCTGAAGGGGAGGCCGGAGTTGCGTAGGTTGTGTGATGTTAAAATTTGCCCTAGGCTGCTGTGCTATTAATAGGTCTAAGGTTAAGGTCTACCTACTATATTTGTTTCCAAAAAGAACCCAATCACATGCTGTGAGAGGGTGTGCAAGGTCCATGGGTCCATGGGTGCGTGAGTTAAGTTTGGGACGTCGGCTTATAGGTTGTGTTTGCTGTGAAATGACCTAGGGGCTTAGGGGTATTTATATATGAGTGTGGACTTATTTTATTAAAAGGAAAAAGGAGGTATAGGGCAGCACGTGGGCTGGGCCTAAGCTTAGGTTTCTTACATCCTATTATTATTGTTAAAAACATTGCTGTGTGGGGTATGGAAAAGGCAGCATGCGAAAAACTTAGGCCTTTGGGTCTAGGTCAAAATAATTTAAGATGTACAGTAATACAAAAATTATTAGGGGATAGAAGTAGGGTGAAACTTAGGGTTTGCATGTGCGTTACGTGCACGTGCATCGAGGCATGGGTCCGGGGCATGCACAGAGCTCCGAGACACCCAAGTGCACATGCGTGCGGGGTTGGGTGGGTTCGGTTATGCTGATACAGCGGAAAACACCGTATCGGATCAATACGCGTGATACTACCGAGATACGCGTTCTGTTCGCGCACGCGGGGTCTCACTGGTCTACGGGGGTCGCCACAGGTTCCTGGCATAAGTACGGTCGTGTACGTATGGTTCGTCCCAGAATCGCCCGTCGATTTGCGTGTATATAGCGTATTGTTCAAACGGTCGGTGCATAAAGCAATTCCAGTGCGAACGAGGTGTAGGCTTGGGTTGACACGTGTTCCCAAGTCGGACACGAGTCACAGAGGCTATCTATAGGTTCAAGCAAGGTTCTAGGGTCCTACTGCGTGCACAGACGACATCTTCTATGCACACAGACCAAATCACTTTACGCACAGACCCAATTGCTGTGCACATACACAAAATTCAAATTGGCCCGAAAACAGGCCGTTACAAAAGTGATTCCTTAATTTGTGGACTGCCGATTCTGCACGTGATCTTTGGCGAGCGACCTTCCTTATCTACTCCGGTGATTGAGGGGGAGCATGATTTAAAACGGGTGTGCGGTTTTGCGGCAAGGGATGGTTTTCGGGAAAACTTGATCGAAGAACTCTGGGAGGAGGCCGACGGCTACGCACGTAAGATCAAGGGAGTTGATCTAGTCGGTTGTGCAAGGGGAGCTTGCCGAGAATACTCCATGGGTTGGTAGAGACCACCCATCACGGTTTGTATTGAGGGGGAGGTTGTTCCTCCTAATAGAATCGCGATAATTAGTGATTGTACTCATTGATTATTTTAGTGGAGTATTCTGATTTTCTGGGCGTGGCCCCGCAGATGTAGGTGTGTGCACCGAACTGCGTTACCAAGTTTCTTGTGTCACCTTGGTATTGATGTGTGTTTAATCTTTGTGTTTTTCTATTATTCCTACGTACTGAACTTACAATTGGTATCAGAGCAGGTCACCCGTGTTTCTTTGTTAACAAAGAAGGTGTGATCTTGGATTTCAGTACTTGAATCATGGCTACACGAGAAGGTGCCTCCGTTGTTCGTCCTCCACTGCTCACCGGTACAAACTACACTTACTGGAAGTCTAGAATGCGTATATTCATCAAGTCTATTGATGAGAAGGCCTGGATCGCTGTCGTTGAATGATGGACACCGCCGATCGAAATTGACAAAGATGGCAAAGAACACCTCAAGCCGGCAAGAGACTGGAGTCGGATTGAAGAACATGCGGCCTTGTGCAATTCTAAAGCAACTAATGCTATTTTTTCGGCTGTAGATGAAGAGCAGTTCAAGCTAATCTCCACATGTGAGTATGCCAAAGAAGCATGGGATATTCTCCAGAATGTTCATGAAGGAACAAGTACCGTAAAAGCTTCCAAACTCCAGATGCTAGCTTCTCAGTTTGAAAATCTAAAGATGTATGACAACGAGACTGTTGCCGAATTCAATGGGAGGTTGAGAGATATAGCTAATCAGGCCTTCCAACTTGGGAAGAAATATTCACAAAAGAAGTTAGTTGAGAAAACCTTGAGATCTCTTCCAGACAAATTTTCGGCCAAAGTCGCAGCCATTGAGGAGGCCAGAAATACGTCCACCATGAGGCTGGATGAACTTATGGGGTCACTTCAGACCTATGAAATAAATCTGATGCAGAAGAACGTGCTCAAAGTAATGGCCCTGGAAAAAGTAATGGCCCTGAAAGTTGAAGCTAGAGAAGTCTCTAAAGAAGATGATGTATCGGGTGTGGATGCAGATATTGCCGTGTTGACTAAAAACATCAGTAGAATGCTGAAGAAGATCAGTAGTAAAGGGAAAAAGAAAGGAAAAGGGATGCAGTGTAGAGTATGTAAAGGATTTGGGCATATACAGGCTGAATGTGTAAACACTCTGAAGAAGAAAAAAGGGAAGTCCTCGACCAGTACCTGGAGTGAAGATGAGTCTGATAGGAGTGCTGAAGATGAGGAAATCGCCAGAAATTACATTACCCTCGCAGCCTCTCAGAAGGAGCGACCTGATTACAACACTAGCAGCCATGTTGAATCTGATGTTACAACATTACATACAACATCAGCCAACAAATCAAACAGTGTCAGATCCAGTGTTGCAACATCAGGTTCAACATCATCCGCAACTTCTACAACTGAATCTGAGTCTGAAGTCGATAGTGATGAGGAAGTTAGTGACAATGATATCCGAAAAGCATACCAGATGATGTTTGAGAAGTGGGTGCAAATCTGCAATATCAACAAAGTCTTGAAGGTGGAGAATGAAAGGCTGAAGAAAGAGAAGGAGGAGGTCAAAATTAAATGTCTGAAAGTTGAGGAAAATTGTAGAGAATTGGAAAGCAACTTCAGAAATGTTCTTCTCAGGGCAGAGAAAGCTGAATGCACATTGGATAAGTGGAATTCTGGGAAAGCAAAGCTGGATGATATCTTGAACATGGGTAAGATTTCAGAAGATCGCACCGGAGTGGGATACAATAAAGGAGCTTTCTATAATGTGTCTGCTGAAAGAAGAAGTCAAGTTACCAAAGAACTTGAAAGAATGGGTCAGCACAAGGAGCATGATCAGAAGAAGCAGACTAGAGGCGTAAAAGGTGGTCGTCCTACATGTGCTTACTGCAAGTTCATAGGCCATACAGTGAGAAACTGCTTCAGTCGCATGCGACATTGGTCAGAAGGAAGAAATGTTAGATACCCTGATATGAAGATGAAGAAGCAATGGGTCAGAAAGTCTGAATTATACAACAAGAACACTACAACTTCAGAGAAAGCATTTCATGTTGTGACTAATGTTGTAACATTAGATACAACACAAAACAATGTTGCTGTAGATGTTATGACACCAGACTCGACATCTCCCCTCGACAATCACTGTGAGCAACCTGCGCCAAAGTCTCATGAATCTTCCTCCAGAAATATCAGAGTACTATCTCGCTGCTCTACTCACTGCTCTTCCTCCACCGGTGTCATTGGATCTTCACATGTACCCTCTGTCAACACCGCCGATGTTTTCAATTCTCCAACTACATTTCGGCCCCTCAGAACTCGACTTTTACCCTGGACATCATGTCATTCGTCACCCTACTGTCAGATGTGAGGTATAGTGCTCCCTCTCTTATTCCGCTGTGCCTGAGATTTTATTTGCTATTAAGAGGGACAGAGGAGCCTCTGGATGTGCCTCGGTTGAGTTTTTCTGAATTTTCGTTTGGAGTTGTTAGGCTAGCTAAAGGGGTGAGAATGTGGTGTTTTTTCTGAATAATTTGGCCGTATTTTTTTCGGTGATCACTGCTCGGGTTGCTCTAGTAAGGGGAGAATGTGTTTTGGATTATTGTGGCTCAAAGGGGGAGAATGTGTGGTTGACGCTTACTTTGGTTTGTGCCACATAATGCCAAAGGGGGAGATTGTTAGGGTTGAATTTCTGCTGATATTTGTTGGCATTAGTGGCACTATAGATGGAGAGATCTGTTTGAGGAATCAGAAGTGTTTTTGAGCAGATTGAGTAGTAATGTTGAACATAATGTCGTTCAACAAAATGTTCAACATTCGGGAGCTGGTATTCATGTTCGTATACAGAAACACTGCTGTGGTTTCAGATCTGATTTGCTGCCTAAAATGACGTGGATTTCTGAATTGATTGTGGAATATCTGCTTGAGAGATTTCTGGAAAGCCCTTCCTAAATCTGTTGCTAAATTGAAGGGATGTTGGGTTGAAATAGAAAGAGAATATCTCGTAGATTTGTTGGTTGAGAAGATTATTTGCTGCTGATCTTTTTATTGTTGTTGCTGTTTCTAGAAGATTTGAAAGAATCATTTCCTATCTTGGTTCAGTTAATTGTGGGTGAGCTGGAGATATATTTGGAAGCTATTATCTCTTGTTGGTTCGGTTGGAAAGAATCATTTCCTATTGTTGATTCGGTTGGAAAGAATCTCGCTCGGTTGGAAAGAATCTCGCTCGTTGCAATTGAAAATCTGTTGGAGATATAATTGGAAGTTGCTATCTCTCGGGATTTGTTATTGAATTTGTTAGAGAGATTTTCACCCACAATTATTGGTTGGAAGATCTTTTTGAAGATATTGTGGAACCACTTGCCCAAAGTGATTCCTTAATTTGTGGACTGCCGATTCTGCACGTGATCTTTGGCGAGCGACCTTCCTTATCTACTCTGATGATTGAGGGGGAGCGTGATTTAAAACGGGTGTGCGGTTTTGTGGCAAGGGATGGTTATCGGGAAAACTTGATCGAAGAACTCCGGGAGGAGGCCGACGGCTACGCACGTAAGATCAAGGGAGTTGATCTAGTCGGTTGTGCAAGGGGAGCTTGCCGAGAATACTCCATGGGTTGGTAGAGACCACCCATCACGGTTTGTATTGAGGGGGAGGTTGTTCCTCCTAATAGAATCGCGATAATTAGTGATTGTACTCATTGATTATTTTAGTGGAGTATTCTGATTTTCTGGGCGTGGCCCCGCAGATGTAGGTGTGTGCACCGAACTGCGTTACCAAGTTTCTTGTGTCACCTTGGTATTGATGTGTGTTTAATCTTTGTGTTTTTCTATTATTCCTACGTACTGAACTTACACTCTCCATTGCCGAACTACATCAAGGGAGTTCTTAACCTCTCCATTGCAAGCATCAAACCAAGATAACTCTCCAATGCAATCTCCATATTGCAAGGCCAAGTCCATCTTCATTGCACAACATAGGAGGGAGAAACATCATCAAAGCTGCAATATATCTAAGGAGGTCCTCATCCCACATTGCCCAAGTCAACATCCAAGAGCGAGTCTCTACATTGCACAACTACACAAGGAGCAAGTTCCCTCAACCTCACACATTGCACAAGCAACAACAAGGAGTCAACGAGGCTTGCGTATATCATCATCCAAGGAGGAGGACGTGACGTTGGCGACTACATCCTGTCAGACTAGATCTGACCTGAGCTGATTGACAAAGACAAATACACCATACTGAGCTATTCTAAACTCTATTTATTTATCTTTGTGAAATGGTGTATAGATCTCTGTAGGGAAAATATTACCGTATTTGTAACTCTTTTGGGGTCTTGTCTAGTGGGTGCTAGACAAGAGGGACTTGACTAGTTGGGACTAGTCAAGTGATAGCTTATACTAGGATTAGTTTTGTTTCGCACCGGTGGTGTGTAGGTACGGAGAGCCAGGTGAGTGTAGATTGGGTTCTCTAGCTACAGGTTGTACTAGTAACATTATTAATCTAGTATTTGCTTTCGGGGCTGGACATAGGTCATGGGTGTGACCGAACCAGGGTAAATCTTATGTGTACTCTGTTATTGATTATATTTACTCTGCATTTGCTATATCTGCTTGTGATTGCTCGTGGGTTGCATGAGAATTTTTATTAGTCTATTCACCCCCTAGGCTTAGATCCAGATCCAACACGCATCACATCACCATCATTTCTATAAAAAACTCCAAGAATTTACTCTTGTAAACAATACACAAGCAATTGCACCTGTTTTTTATTTTTGGGACCTGCGCGGATTTCGTAGGAGTTTTGGAGGAATATCATGACAAATGAAGAGTAACCATCTATATTATAAAATAGGGATGTTATCATGGGTTATTGGATAAGAGTTTTTGGATAAGAGATTTTGGAGAGAATATGGATAAGAGAATTTGGATAAGGGATAAGAGAATTTGGGTATTCTATTATACATTTTGTTGTTGTATGTTGAATATGAGATATGCGAAATTGGGAGATGAGAAATTGGTTAAGTCATATACATTGGGGTTAAACATTTGAAAGGTTGGGGGGAAATTTAAAAATTGAAATTTTGATTGAAAACTTTTGAAATTTCTGGTTCTTAACAAACCTGTGGGTGAGAGGTAAAATCTCTCTCTCTCTCTCTCTCTCTCTCTCTCTCTCTCTCTCCCCCCCCCCGGAACGCAAGAAAAGGAAATCCTGGAGCTCGAACCCAAAAATCCCTCTTTCAATGGAGAATTCTACTGGGCTAAGGGAGTTCAGAGAGGAGAACTCCGACCATGTCTGTTGGAGGAGGGCCTGTCGGAGGTTCTCGATCAAAGTGCAGAAGGTGCTCTCTCTCCCCCCCGGGACGCAAGAAAAGTAAATCCTGGAGCTCGAACCCAAAAATCCCTCTTTCCATGGAGAATTCTACTGGGCTAAGGGAGTTCAGAGAGGAGGAACTCCGGCCATGTCTGTTGGAGGAGGGCCTGTCGGAGGTTCTCGATCAAAGTGCAGAAGGTGTTCCCGCTTAGGAAGCAGACGGCAAGGGTTCATCCCTACATGGGTCGTAATTTCAAGTAATCTTATGTAAACTTTCAACTTTGTGTTTTATTTATTTATTATGGCTGTTGCATTTTTTTGCATTTAATAGAAGTTACGATTTTGGGTAGAACTAAGGAAAAAATTGATGGTTTAGAATACTAAGATGCCAGGTTTGTTTTCTTGTGAGGATCATATTAAAAAAATTCTTAAGATGTAAGGCTTTATAATTAATTAATGAAGAAGATTGAAATAGATCCAAACCCTTAATATAATATTTAAAAAAATCTTGAAGTAAGCATGGTTTATTTTCTTGAGGTAGTTGAAATATATGCTATTTTTATAGTAAATAATTGTTATAATCTTATAAGATTTCGAGATTGAATAAGTTTTCATTAGCAATTAATTAAATAATCTGTTTTATGATAAAATAAAAATACTTTTGTTGGCAAACCAATATTTGTTTTAATTGGAAATGAGAATTTAGATCTGTGGGTGAACAGGGAACTAAGCAAGGAAGTGCAAAATGCTGTGCTTGATTGATATCCACATATTGTTGATATCCACAGAACGTAAGGCAGTAATGCAAAAGTGTTGAGTTTTCTTTGCTCCTATCATGTTCTTTGATTAAAAAAAGGTTCGGGTTTTTCAACAACAATTTTCAAATTGTTTCACAGATTGTTGATTTCCATAAAATTGTTGATTTCAAAAAACTTTTGATTTTTACAAAATCGTTGATTTTTCTGAATTGTCGAAATATTTCAAACAATGAATCAAAAAAATCTCCATATATTTTATGCCCCGTAACAAATAAAAAAACAAGGTTGTCTCTTGATTTAAGGATGATGCTTATTCAATGTTTCCTTTTCTATCATGAATCAAAGATCTGATGTATATTTATGCTCCTCTCTTAGTACATACCCATATATTTTTTGAAAAAATAAAAAATTATAGACATTTCAATAATTACAATCATTTACTAAAATTGTTCATTTTGAACTTGGATAATTTAAATTACCGATCACCCATTTATAAGTGATGACAGTATTGAACTTCACTTCAATCAACCAGAGATTTTAAGATAGGAGTGCTATTTTGCATTAGATTTGAGGCTTGAGTATCTACTATGTGTATATCTGTATACCACTATCTGCATGTCCTGAAGGTAGGAAAATGTGAGAGTTCATGTGAATGACAGAAGCTTTCACTGTCTTAAGTATCGCCTCTATAAATGAGAGATGTTTTTAAATTATTTTTCTTTTTAATTGCTTTCATCTCATGGCTACATTCTGTGAATTATACCTAACTTTTGTGTCCCAGATTTCATCTCACAACATTAATGGCTTTAATTCTTTTGCCGTGAGATGAAAGCCATTAATTCTTTTGTACACAAAATTTTAAATGATATCAATTAAATTCTTTTGCTTTTAAATGGCTTTAATTTTTTTGAAAGTGAGGGATTTTATCTAATTTCATTGTAGAATGTAGCCTGCAAATTCTTTTGTAAAATCTGGGATTCAAATTTAAAGTGAGGGATTAAACCTTTTTAATGGCTTTCATCTCTTTTAAAGGGCTTTAAATTTGAATCCCACTTTTTCCTCACTTTCACAATTTAATAGCTGTGAGATTTTACCATGCTATATAAATGACCACTTTTGTGTCCCCGATTTTACAGGCTACATTCTGACAGAATAATATGTTAGTTTTGCAACACATGGACTCTCTCTACAGCATCTTCACGGTGTAAGAACTGCCTCTTTATATTTTGCTTTTTGGCTATATGTTAGTTTTTGCCTGAAATTCGTATTTCATCAAATAAAGTACAAGTCCTGCATCTTCCCTCTCTCACTGAAATTCATGGTGCTACATCAAAATCTTATTCCGAGCTAACATCTTCACGACTACATCATTCACCACCTGTTTGATGAAATGATACACTGAACCAATTCCATTTTTCACGTCATTCAATCTGGACTCTGTTGACCTGACCGATGGTCCAAGCTGGCCCGTGCCATTGGGGAGTTGCGATGGGTATCTGGCAAGGGATGTGACAAGTTGGTTGGTATGCCCCCCGTTCTCTATTTCTTCATGGTGTTTCGCAGAATCTGGACACTGCAAAACATAAAAAATAGCAAATACGTTTCCATGTTTCAAATATGTTTCAAATTACATAAAAAATAGCAAACGTATTGTTTACAAAGTTGTTTACAGAGTTGTTTACAGAGTATGTGTTTATAGAGTTGTTTATAGAATGTGTTTCAAATATGTTTGTAGTGTATGTTTGCAGAGTGTTGTTTGAGAATTCACTCTTGGTTGTTTGCAGGCTATGTTTACCGAATTTCTAGAGGTTAGCTTTTTTATGTGTACTGAG
This sequence comes from Scilla litardierei, assembly GCA_030789695.1. Taxonomy (NCBI): domain Eukaryota; kingdom Viridiplantae; phylum Streptophyta; class Magnoliopsida; order Asparagales; family Asparagaceae; genus Scilla; species Scilla litardierei. The sequence goes on along the minus strand of CM061141.1, from coordinate 178,350,122 downwards.
TGTATTCACGGCATGCATCTAAATAATGGTTTTTCATTATTTTGTAGCTTTTTGATGTTAATGTATCATTTTGTCAAGTGGTATTCAGGTTTTGATGCTTTTTGATGAAATATACTTTGTAAACCAATATAAGTGCACAAAAGTAGGATTTACACGTGCAGGATAAGGGAATGCAGAAAACTAGGATTTACAAGAGAAGTTGTAATCAGATTCCTACCACTGTTTCTTTTGCAACCGGAATGATGTAACTGCACAAACTGACGCAGTGAGGTTGGTTTAACATTTAGCCACCCAAGCTACAAGAGATGCAACCTTTTTTTTGCAATCTATCAGGATTCTGGGAGATTCCAATTTCAGCCACAAGATATGGTCTTCAGTTGGAAGGACTAGGAGAAATTTACAATTTGACTTTTTATAAACCTTGATCAGAGTGCGATTACTCAATGTTGGCCATTAATATAATTTTTAGGGAACTCACAATTGCAGTCTTAACATTGCAGTCAAAATATCTGAGTCTTTAAAGGGATGCAATAGTTGGGCTGCAAGCTTCATGGTTTGTTTGAAATTATTGTTGTCATTTTCAAGTGTGAATCGGGTTGAAGATGATATAAATGCTGAGATAAGAGGAAGAATAAAAGAAGGTAGTAAATTTTTTTACAAAATACTTTTCTCTCCTGTCTGGGAACAGGCACACAGATAAGGTTTAGTTGGAATTGTGATTCCTCTTCTCTTTACCATGGACATTGGTTTTCATATTTCAGGTGGTTAGGAATTGTTTTTTTTAAAAAAGGTTTGGATTATGGTAAAAATAGTTTGTTTAGTTCATTATATTTTAGTTCATTATGTATATCAATTTAGAATAGAATACGATAAATCTGTAGATGTGACTCTTTTCCACTCAAAACTTACAAACATTTGGTAAATCTTAGGAACATGGACTTGCAATCCAAAGAATACAATAACTCTGCACTCTCAATCTGCCTACCTTAAAGTATCGCACCTGACCCCAATACAATAAATCTGCACACTCAATTTACTTGCTTATGTCCAGTTTGGTATATAGGGAAGTTTTAAATATTGGTATATAGTCAAGTTGATGTTTTAAATACAGAAGAGTTATTAATATATCAGCCATATTCATAATTTTTTCATGCTTTTCTTCTCTGTCATTGGTAAACTCCTCGATTGCACCTATATATAAATGATATCTAGAAGGTGGCATTCAATGTTCTTGGCATATCTTATGATTGTTTCCGTTTCCCAGTTGAAATGCAATTGCTGAAGGAACCCAAGGCTTTGGAAGAATCTGGATCATTCCTTGCGGGTCATTTTTGAGAATGTATTGATTTCACACACTGCAAAAATTCCTCAAAATTCATCAGCAAAGAGAGGTGAGAATGTATTGTCGGGGAATGTAAACTTTGATAGTTGATATTTGGCAAATGATGGTAAAGCAGAAAATGGCTGTTGCAGTATTGGAAGTTATGTTTTTAACTAAGTAATGGGTTAGTGTGGTTGAGGTGTGTAGAAGCGGTGACCATGCTAATAGTGTTGCAATCTACACCATCAGGACTTCAAATGAAACGAACTGGTATCACAATTGACCCCATCGGGTTAAATGAGAAGCATCTCAATTTTGATCCTGTGAGGCTTGGACACATTGAGGCTGTGGTTAACTGTGAAGCTTTGAGACAAGCTAACAAGGCTTTTTGTCCTGTGAATATATTTCTTGGCTATCGGAATGAAGTTAGAATTATCATAATTGTTCCAGTTAAAGAGCTGGTAATCCAGACACAGGCTATGGCCAATGATCTTCAGAAACACCACTACCCACAGCCAAAGAGCTTGCATTGCAACTTGATGTTTTCCATATATATTTAACATGTATTTTTTTCTTACATGGTCTTTATTTACTTTTTGATGATAATCAGCAAAATTTGGAGCAATTTTTGCTTCTATTCCGTTGCCTGTTTTTGCTGCTATATACTGCGTCCTTTTCTCCTATACAGGTATACACAAATGTCCAAGCCATTTCAGATGAAAAACTGAAAAAAGAAAAAAGATTTTCCCCATTAAAAATAGTGATGAGTATATTCCATTTATGATGCTTTAATTGTATTAATTTCTAACATGTTATTATGCAAACAGCTTCTGTAGGGATTGGATTTCTTCAATTCTGTAATCTTAATATTTTTATGACAATTTATTTTAGGATTTTCTTTGTTCTTGGGTTTATCAGTGCAGTAGTATTTCAAAGAATACGAGTTAAGAGTAGGTTATGGCCATGTTCACACGAATGCAATATAGGTATGTTAATGTTCAATTTTGCATATACTATTTCTGTTTGTTTAGCTCAGTGTGAAGAGTTTTTATATTAGATATGCTCTTGAATAATTAAGAACTACTATATTTTTGCATGCATCTTGTGTAGCATATTATGCACTGCTTACCCATTCCTTCTGTCTATTGCAGTTCAATGATATTATAATTGTGATATTTTCTTCACCAGCGACTGTGTCGGATTTTGTTGCTTACTTCTTGGTTTGCACGATCCTACACAGCGACAGTGATCCTACGCGGCAACTATGTCGGCTTTTGCGTTAATGGTTCATTGATTTTGAAAGAGACCTGTAAGTAATTGCATGTTGTCATATTATAGGAAGAGTTAATGGTCGCATTATTTCTCAATTTGCAGCTATTTCAACATGCCATTACAATTCTCCAAAAGTATTCTGAATTTATTTGATTATCAGCCATATTGAAATATATGTTTAAAATTAGGTAGTTACAATTTGTTGTTAAAAATGATTTTGGGGGCAACACAGAGTAATTCTTCACCGATTTTCATTTAATCATATTGTAATCGGACTGCTAGGTTTTAATCCCCAATAAGATTTGTGCTATTATTTTTGAGCAAACATAATGTATCGATTATATTTCACAGGATAAATCTCTGGCAACTGCTTTCACTAAAGCCATCGATCAACACAAAAGTTTGATAAAAAAAGAAAGCTATCCCCAATTAGATTTGTAAGCAATTGCATGTTTTGGTTATTGATTTTCACAGTTTAGTTTCTCATAGGACCTTTAGTTTTAATCCTATTCATTTTTAACTGGTGTTACGCCTATTTGGCCGAGGCCCGATAGACACGAGCCCAGAAACCCGACCGCCAGTCAAGAGCCCATCTGCGCACTCAGGCCCACTCGATAAGGCCCTATGGGGGACTCCCCCCACATGTTGATCTGACCCGGCCCCCGGTAACACACCGGTCACTCGCCCACTCCTCCGATAACCGCCCCCTTGATCCCGCTACCACTTAATGGCAGTTATAGGGAGGAGCGGGCACAGCGCAGGGAGCGGCGACCGGGGGGGCGGATCGAGGGGGCATGATTGAGGGCGGGCGAGCGACGTGGGTCGGGGGCAATCACGACGGAGGTCTATAAAGGGGCTAGGAGGACGACAGGACAAGGGACCACCTCTGAGGTATCTAGAACCTAAGGTACTCCATCAACGACCTAGTTCCCCCATTTCATCTCCTTCCTCCCCCGCTCGCGCCGTGAGACGCCGTTCCGATCTCCTCACGAGTCGAACCGTCTCCGCCGGGCCTCCTCTTTCAGATCTCTGTCTGACTTAGGCATCGGAGGGGATTTGGCCGGAACCAAGGTCCGGCCCCCTGACGAGTGTTCTCGCCTATGCAGGAGGGCATCAAATCCACGGGCCGAGGCTTCCCCTCCGCCCCTTGCTGACCACGCAACCAGCTGGACAATTGAGGCCTCCCCTCGTCGTCCGACCGCCGAGGCCGAGCGCAACCGACCGAGGCCGAGCGTCTCGACCCAGGCCGAGGCTACCCCTCGCCCTACCAACGGCCGAGGACCCCGATTCAACCCGGCCGATGTGCTCCACGTCGTCTGCAGATCCGACTCGAGCCTCGACAGCACCAACTCGACTCGCCCGAGGGACCCAAATGGGCCCCTTGACCACGTTGACCGGGTTGTCCACGGTCAACGCTTTGTAGTGAGAAAACACTCTGAAACATCTGGCGCCGTCTGTGGGAACCGAAAACCGTCCCACGAAGAAGCAAACCACACCAGCAATGGCATGAGCCAGCAAGGGAAGGAAGCGCATGCCCCCCATCCCGGAGGAGGGGAATGGCGCATCCAACGGCAACCCCGAAGACACGCCCGTTGGCGATCGCCCCGCCCCCTCAACCGAAGAGACCGACGGCTCAGGACTGGCCACACAGGGACAGCTCCGCGCCCTGGCTCAGGAGACCAATGCGAGCCTCCAGACGTTGGTCGCGACGGTACAGCAGCTCGTCGGCCCTGCGCCATCCAACGGAGGCACGTTGGGCGATAGCCATCGATGGGCGGGGGTCCCCCGCTCTTGCGGTCCGCTGTGGTCGACGACCACGGGACCCAAAAACCAAACACGGATCGTCGGTTCACGCTGTCCGGCTCCCGTCAGGCGAGATCACGCGCCTCCTCCCCTTATCGTGAAAGGAGCCGAAGAGAAACCGAAGGGACGGAGGGCGAATCGATGACCGCATCATCTCGTCAGTCACGGTCGTCCCGCCGCAGGAGAAGCGAACGACACCACTTGAGAGACCGATCACGGCGGAGCAGGAGCTCCCGTCGGAGGAGCCGGGAGCGCCGGGTCAGCCCGACCCCCAGCGTGGCGAGGGCCGTGGAGCCAGCCCCGCCGGCGCTTGTGCACCCTCCACCACCGAACGAGCCAGAGGCAGGCGACTGTCGAATCCCCGGGGGCATCCACAGAGACCGGTGCCCCCTATCACGGAGAATAACCGACGCACGGGTCCCCTCTCGATTCAGGATCCCGGCGCTGGGGAAGTACGACGGGATAGGGGACCCGGGAAACCACGTGATGGACTACGAGGGGGACATGTCCTTCCAAGGAGCTGACGATGACCTGCTCTGCCGAGGCTTCTATTCTACTCTCAGGGGAGCGGCGAGGACCTGGTACCGCAGCCTGCCCAGCCGCTCCATCGACAGCTTTGAGGAACTCACCCAGTTGTTCTGCAAGCAGTTCATGGCGGGGAGGCAGATCAAGCCTGATGCTGAACATCTGTTCAACATAGTACAAGGCCCGGCCGAGCCACTCCGGCAGTTCATACGCCGCTTCAATGCGGAGAGGCTGAACGTGAACAGCCCTCCTGACCTGGTGGTCCAAACGGCCCTTAAGAAAGGGCTTCGCCACAGAGGCCTCAAGAAGTCCCTGCACAACGATCCCCCGAAGGACCTCCCCGGGATCATGGCGAGGGCCGAGCGCTTCATGTTGACCGAGGAGGCCTTGGCCGTGGATGCAGGAAAAGCCACTCGAGGGACCAAGCGCGGCGACAGCGGATGAGGCAGCCCCGAAGGATACCGGACCGAGAAGAGGCCGAGAAACAGGCAGCGCGGAGAAGGTACGAGAGACGCCACCCCAGACGCCGTCCTCACCCAAGTGCAGAAGGAAGAACGCGCCGATCGCCCCCCACCGAGGGCAAAAAGAGGTGGGAAGAATAGGGAGAAATACTGCAAGTACCACAAGGACGACGGCCACGACACTGAAGACTGCTGGCACTTAAAGAAGGACATCGAGAAGCTGATGAGCCGGGGACACGCCAGGAGCTTAACCGACGAGCCAGCCCACGGAGAGGGGACCTCCATGCAGCCAGACAAGGGGAAGAAGATCAACACCGTCCAAGGGCCCCTCCGCATCATAGAGTGAGCTGGCGAGGTCTCTCCCCCCAGTCACAGCCTAGTCCGAGGGGATTATCTAGGTTCACATCCCTCTGTCTAGCTTCATTTCCTTTTTCCTTTTTCTCCAAATGTACTAGTCCGACAGGACTCTTAAGAGTACAACCGCATTCCCTTTTATCTTCTCTTAATCTTCGATGGAATCAACGTTTCACTAAGGGCGCAAAAGAACGAAGACCTCTACTGGAGGGAAGGCGTTCATAGGTCTGGGGGCAATTCCCCCAGCCAGCGCGGACGCCGACCGGTCCTAAGCCGAGGAGCTTTGCCCTCGCCGACCGACCCTCGCGCTCGTAAGTCTGGGGCAACTCCCCCAGCCGGCACGGACGCCGACCGGTCCTAAGCCGAGGAGCTTTACCCTCGCCGACCGACCCTTGCGCTCGTAAGTCTGGGGGCAACTCCCCCAGCCGGCGCGGACGCCGACCGGTCCTAAGCCGAGGAACTTCGCCCTCGCTGACTGACTCCTGCGCTCGTAAGCCTGGGGGCGACTTCCCAGCCAAGCACGAACGCCGACCGGTCCTAAGCCGAGGGGCTTTGCCCTCGCTGACCGACTCCTGCGCTCGTAAGCCTGGGGGCGACTTCCCAGCCAAGCACGGACGCCGACCGTCGCCGACCGACCCTTGCGCTCGTAAGTCTGGGGCAACTCCCCCAGCCGGCGCGGACGCCGACCGGTCCTAAACCGAGGAACTTCGCCCTCGTCGACCGACTCAATCGTTCTAAATTTGAAGACAACTCCCCCCGCCAGCTTGGGCGTCAGCCGGTCCTAGGCCGAGGACGAAGCAACAAAGCAAAATATACGAGAAGCTCGGTGTTTCAGAGTGTTTTCTCACTACTAGGCGTTGACCGTGGAGAACCCGGTCAACGTGGTCAAGGGACCCGCTTTGGGTCCCTCGGGGGCTTCGAATCGGTGCAGAAGGGGCGAGGGGAAGCCTCGGCCCTGGTTGAGGCGCTCGGCCTCGGACAGACGCGCTCGGCCTCGGCTGGGAGGGGGACGAGGGGTAGCCTCAGTCGCCCGGGTAGATGCACGGCCGTCTGGTGGCGAGGGTGAGTCTCAGACCCGATTAGGACGCTCGGCCTCGGTAAGGCGTGCTCGGCCAAGGAAGGCTGAGGGTGAGGGGGAGCCTCACCGTCCGGTTGATCGAGTGGTCAGAGAGGGGCGAGGGGCAGCCTCGGCCCGTTGGTCTGTTGTTCACCTGCGTAGACGAGAACGCTCGTCAGGGGGCCGGACCTTGGTTCCGGCCAAATCCCCTCCGATGCCTAAGTCAGATAGAGATCTGAGAAAGGAGGCCCGGCGGAGACGGTCCGACTCGTGAGGAGATCGTGACGGCGTCTCTCGGCGCGAGCGGGGGAGGAAGGAGATGAATTGGGGGAACGAGGTCGTTGATGGAGTACCTTAGGTTTTGTTACCTCAGATGCGGTCCCTTTCTTCGTCGTCTCCCTGGCCCTTTTGTAGAGCCCCGGTGTGATCGCCTCTGACCCACGTCACACGTCCGCCATTGATCGTGCCCCATCAGTCCCCCCTTGCCGCCGCTCTCTCCGCCCTGCCAGCACCTCCCCATTATCGCTCTTTAGTGGTCGCGCGTCCGGGGGAGTGGTTTTCGCAGGAGTGGGCGAGCGACCAACGGGTTATTGGGGCCGGGTCGGATCGGCGTTCGAGAAGGTCCCTTGTAGGGCCTTTGTCGAATGGGCTTTGAGGACGCAGATGGGATTTTGACCAGCAGTCGGGCTCCCGGGCTCGTGCTTTACGGGTCTCGGCCAAATAGGCGTAACAATTGCCCCCATCGGTCGGGTTGATCGGCCTTGGCCGGTTTGGCTCGGCCAATGTGACCACTGCCGATTGTGACGAGTTCGCCAGTCGATGTCGACTCATTTATTAGTCGTCATCATGAGTTGGCCCGTTCGATGTTTTTAAGGCGCGGGTTCCGAAGCGCCGTCGGCCTTCAGATGCTGCCACGTGTAGCGGCAAGCTTATCCCCGCCGCTCGCGTAGTCGCCTTAAATTCGAGAAGCCGAAGGGTTTGTGAGCCGTCATTGGTGGGGTCGATCAGCCTCGGCTCGCTCGGATCACCCGTTATGTCTCCTGGGATTCCGAGCGGCGCTTCAATCGAGGCGAGGCCATAAATGCAGGTCATGATGAGGCGGATCGATTGGTCTTCAACTGGCGCCAATTTCGGAACGCCGCCGACTCTTCGAGCCTCGCCACGCGTTCTTGTCAAGCGCTTCGAATTCTCCCCTGGCGTATAAGATCCCCAGTTGTGTTGATCTCCACTTCTTCTTCGCTCCTCCCGGTATTCCGAGCCTTCAGCAACCCGGAGTTTCCCGTCGCCTTCGCTTCTTTGTCCTCTCCAAAATAGTTGAGAATAGTTAATTCCTCTCTTGCTTTCATCCTATGGCTGCTCTTAGGATAGGCGGTTCTGGCCGGAGGACGAGGGGTCCTCCGGAGTCCGGACGGGGCGAACCCCGGCTAGGGGAGTCTGGTTCCCCCGCCGGGAGTCGTTCTCTTCAAGATAAGGGGAAGGAGAAACTTTTTCCAGACTACGCCCGCGATGACGTGGCGTTGGCTACCGTACGGCTTAATGTGCCCCCGGTTGTCCTCCGCACGCCGTCGAGGACCCCTCCTTCGGTGGCCGCGGAGATCCGGGAAAGATATCTCCGCTTCCCATACGAGGTTCGGGTTCCATTCGTCGACGAGCGGATTTGCCTCCCGAGGAGCAATGAGGTCGGCGTCTACGTCGAGATGTTCCGCCTGGGTCTTCGCTTCCCGCTCCATCCCTTCTTCATCCAGGTCATGGAACATTTCACAGTGTCCCTGTGTCAGTTCACCCCATGTTCGATCGCGGTATTGACGGGTTTCGTAACGCTCTGCTGTACCCGTGGTCTGGAGCCGACTCTCCCCCTTCTCTTCTACTTTTACCAGGCCCAGACGGTCGGTCCGGGGTCATGGCTGCTACTCCGAGCTCGTTCGAGGAGGGAATGCCTGATCGGGTTACCCCACTGGTCAGGGGATTGGAACTTGGATTATGTCTTCGTGGTCTTCTTGGGCAAGGCCCAGATTCTGACAAGCTGGGGCAGTTCTGTCCATTCTCGCCCGTCGTTAGTTCTCTCAGACGCCGACCGGGCAGCCGCTGCGCTTCTGTTGGCTCTTCCTTTGGAAACGAAGTCCATTTGGTCTTTGCTGGACGACCTACTCCTGAAGGCCGTCTTGTGGTCTCCGGGTAGGTCGCTTTTTCATCCCCGGATCGCCCTATGACTCATCCTGATTTCGGTCTCCTTTGCAGGGATGGCTGGCCGCGAATTCGTCCGTGACGTTGACGAGCTGATCCGTCGTGGAGCCGCTCGGAGCCGAGGTAGTACCTCTGGAAGGGTGCCTCGGAGGACCGTTGAGGAGGAGGTGCGCCGAGCCGAGCCTGCCGTGGGTAAGGTGGTGGCCGCGCCTCCCGCCTCTTCTTCTGGCGATCCCCTTCCGGGGGGTGAGGATGGTGCGAGGCGGAAGCGTTCTCCTCCGGCGCCTTCGGAGCTCCACGGTGGAAAGAAGAGGAAGGAGGACGTGGATCCCTCCGGCCCGGCAGGTTCCGCGCTTCCCGTGGTGACCGCCGGGGATCCTTCGATAGCTCTGCCAGCCACCCCCCTCGCAGCGTCTTCGCCCGTATCACCAGGGGTTGGGGCCTTGTTGGCGAGCGACTTGGCTTCGATTGTCGTCCCTGGGAGTTCGATGTTTGCTGACCGAGCAGTGGCCCAGCAGGTTGCCGAGGTCTCCGTCCCTCCCCGGGACCGCAGCCTCCTCAAGAAGATCCCGGCCGACAAGATGTCGGATTCCTTGGTCTGGATCCTCCAACAGGTTCGGTTATCTTGCTATCCTCTCTTTCTCTTTATCCTCTTCTTAGCACATGTCTCGTCTTTTCAGGGTTCAGCGCTCGCTGTGGAGTTGCAGTGTCGAGCCGTCCGCTTGAGGGAGATGGAGGAGTCTTCCATGAGGGCTCAGGAGCGGGCCGGGGCGGCCGAGGTGGCCATGATGGAGGCCCAGATGGAGTCTCGGCGCCTCGCCCTCCGTGTGGCTGCGTTGGAGGGGCAAGTGGGTGACCTTGAGGGAAAGCTAGGGGATGCTCATCAGTCGGCTGAGGAAGCGGCGGAATCGTTCCGTCTGGAGAGGGAGGAGCTTCAGAGGGAGCTGTCAGACCGGCGTCAGGTAATGCGGCTGGCGGAGGAGGTCGAGAAGGGCGTCGTCGAGACCCTGGGGAAGGAGATCTTCGAGGTTCTCAGGGGGGCCTTCGGTAAGTATATAGACATCATCGCCCCCCGGATCGTCGAAGTCGTCCAGTCTTCCTTCCGGGAATGTGCGGAACGTGTCCGGCAAGCCCCTCCGCCAGTCGAGTCCCCTCGCTCCGAGCAGGGCGAAGTGCCCGAGGATGTGTCCTCCCGAGCTCGGGCTCCTTAAGCAGTCCCTCCCAGCCTTATCCTCAAATTTTTAAGCATCCGCTTCGCTTTGGGCCAGTCTACTTGAAATGGATCCCCGGCCCCCGCCCTCTCCTTCAGCCCCGCGGCCAACAATTGCTGGTTGCATGGCCGCTAGCTTGGGTCGCCTACTCTGGGTCTTTTGTCAACCAATTTTGCTTTGTCAGTGTCGATCTGAACTCTGTCATTTGTCGCGAGTAGACTGTTTGTAGGGTGTTCCCTTCGCCTTGATCCCCTGTAAATAAGACGCATTTTTGTACTCGGGTTAACTATTATAAATGAAATCGACTTACTTGGAATTTTTGTGTACTTGGCGTTGTTGCCTTGTTCTTGGCTTGGGAATGGACGAAAATGGCGTTGGCTGGGGGTATACTCCCCAGACTTAGGGGCGCAGGAGTCGGTCAGCGAGGGCGAAGCTTCTCGACTTAGGACCGGTTGGCGTCCGTGCCTCCTGGGGAAACTGCCCCCAGACTTATGAGCGCTGGAGTCGGTCGGCGAGGGCAAAGCTCCTCGGCTTAGGACCGATCGGCGTCCGTGCCTGCTGGGGGAATTGCCCCCAGTCTTATGAGCGTTGGAGTCGGTCGGCGAGGGCAAAGCTCCTCGGCTTAGGACCAGTCGGCGTCGTGCCTGCTGGGGGAGTCGCCCCCAGACTTATGAGCTCTGGACTCGGTCGGCGAGGGCCAAGCCCTTCGGCTTAGGACCGGTCGGCGTCCGTGCCTGCCGGGGGAATCGCCCCCAGACTTATGGGCACTGGAGTCGGTCGGCGAGGGCAAAGCTCCTCGGCTTAGGACCGGTCGGCGCCCGTGCTTTGCCGGAGGAGTCGCCCCCAGACTTATGTGCACTGGGGTCGGTCGGCAAGGGCCAAGCTCCTCGGCTTAGGACCGGTCGGCGTCCGCGTCTGCTGGGGGAATTGCTCCCAGACTTATGAGTGTCGGAGATAGTCGGTGAGGGCAAAGCTCCTCCTCCTCCTCCAGTGAGGCGGCGGTCCCCAGCCTTTTGCGTTACTGGCGACATGTCAACTCCGTTGGAATTTTAAATAAAGACAATAAAAAGAAGGCGTTTGTACTCTCGTGGGTCCAGTTGGACCGGTACATTTGGAGGAAACGGAAAAGGGGAAATGAAGCTAAACAGAGGGATGTAAAACTAGATATCTCCCTCATACTTAGGCCGCCCCCCGGGGGGAAGGATGTTGCCTGCTCACTCTATGATGCGGAGGGGGCCTTGGATGGTGTTGATCTTCTTCCCCTTGTCCGGCTGTGTGGAGGTCCCTTCTCCATGGGCCGGCTCGTCGGCCTGATTCCTGGCGTGCCCTCGGCTCATCAGCTTCTCAATGTCCTTCTTCAAATGCCAGCAATCTTCCGTGTCGTGACCATCGTCCTTATGGTACTTACAGTACTTCTCCCTGTTCTTCCCGCCTCTTTTAGCCTTCGGCGGGGGGCGATCAGCTCGCTCTTCCTTCTGTACTTGGGCGAGAATGGCGTCTGGGGTGGTGTCCCTCGCGCTTTCTCCCCGTTGCCTGTTCCTTTGTCTCTTTTCGGTCCGGTATCCTTCGGGGCTTGCTCGTCCGCCGTCGCCACGCTTGGTCCCTCGAGCGGTTTTTCCTGCATCCTCGGCCAAGGCCTCCTCGGTCAGCATAAAGCGCTCGGCCCTTGCCATGATCCCGGGGAGGTCCTTTGGGGGGTCGTTGTGCAGGGACTTCTTGAGGCCCCTGTGGCGAAGCCCTTTCTTAAGAGCCGTCTGGACCACCAGGTCGGGTGGGTTGTTCACGTTTAGCCTTTCCGCATTGAAGCGGCGCATGAACTGTCGGAGTGGTTCGGCCGTGCCTTGTACTATGTTGAACAGATGTTCAGCACCAGGTTTGATCAGCCTCCCCGCCATGAACTGTTTGCAGAACAACTGGGCGAGTTGTTCGAAGCTGTCGATGGAGCGGCCGGGCAGGCTGTGGTACCAGATCCTCGCCGCTCCCCTGAGAGTAGAATAGAAGCCCCAGCAAAGCAGGTCATCGTCAGCTCCCTGGAAGGCCATGTCCCCCTCGTAGTCCATCACGTGGTGCGCCGGGTCTCCTATTCCATCGTACTTTCCCAGCACCGGGATCCGGAATCGGGAGGGGACCCGTGCGTCGGTTATTCTCCGTGACAAGGGGCATCGATCTCCGTGGATGCCTCCGGGGATGCGGTACTCGCCTGCCTCTGGATCGACCGGGGGTGGGGGTACCACCGGCGCCAGCGGGGCTGGCTCCGCAGCCTTCGCCACACTGGGGGCCGGGCTGTCCCGACGTTCCCGACTCCTCCTGCGGGAGCTCCTGCTCCACCGCGATCGGTCTCTCGAGTGGTGTCGTTCGCTTCTCCTGTGGCGGGACGACCGCGATCGATGAGACGAGGCCGTCCTTGATTCGCCGTCCGTCCCTTCGGTCTCTCTTCGGCTCCTTTCACGATTGGGTGAGGAGGCGCGTGACCTCGCCTGACGAGAGCCGGACAGCGTTAACCGACGCTCCATGTTCGGTTTCCGGGTCCCGTGGTCGTCGACCACGGCGGACCGCAAGTGTGGGGGACCCCCCGCCCATCGATGGCTGTCGTCCAACGTGCCTTCGTTGGGTGGCGCAGGGCCGACGAGCTGCTGCACCGTTGCGACCAACGTCTGGAGGCTCGCGTTGGTCTCCTGAGCTAGGGCGCGGAGCTGTCCCTGCGTGGCCAGTTCTGAGCCGCCGGCTTCTTCGGTGGAGAGGGTGGGGTGGCCGCTGACGGGTGTGTCCTCGGGATTGCCGTTTGTTGTGCCATTCCCCTCCTCTGGGATGGGGGGCATGCGCTTCCTCCCATTGCTGGCTCGTGCCATTGTTGGTGTGGTTTGCTTCTTCGTGGGACGGTTTCTCGTTCCCACAGACGGCGCCAGATGTTTCAGAGTGTTTTCTCACTACTAGGCGTTGACCGTGGAGAACCCGGTCAACGTGGTCAAGGGACCCGCTTTGGGTCCCTCGGGGGCTTCGAATCGGTGCAGAAGGGGCGAGGGGAAGCCTCAGCCCTGGTTGAGGCGCTCGGCCTCGGACAGACGCGCTCGGCCTCGGCTGGGAGGGGGACGAGGGGTAGCCTCAGTCACCCGGGTAGATGCACGGCCGTCTGGTGGCGAGGGTGAGTCTCAGACCCGATTAGGACGCTCGGCCTCGGTAGGGCGTGCTCGGCCAAGGAAGGCTGAGGGTGAGGGGGAGCCTCACCGTCCGGTTGATCGAGTGGTCGGAGAGGGGCGAGGGGCAGCCTCGGCCCGTTGGTCTGTTGTTCACCTGCGTAGACGAGAACGCTCGTCAGGGGGCCGGACCTTGGTTCCGGCCAAATCCCCTCCGATGCCTAAGTCAGATAGAGATCTGAGAAAGGAGGCCCGGCGGAGACGGTCCGACTCGTGAGGAGATCGTGACGGCGTCTCTCGGCGCGAGCGGGGGAGGAAGGAGATGAATTGGGGGAACGAGGTCGTTGATGGAGTACCTTAGGTTTTGTTACCTCAGATGCGGTCCCTTTCTTCGTCGTCTCCCTGGCCCTTTTGTAGAGCCCCGGCGTGATCGCCTCTGACCCACGTCACACGTCCGCCATTGATCGTGCCCCATCAGTCCCCCCTTGCCGCCGCTCTCTCCGCCCTGCCAGCACCTCCCCATTATCGCTCTTTAGTGGTCGCGCGTCCGGGGGAGTGGTTTTCGCAGGAGTGGGCGAGCGACCAACGGGTTATTGGGGCCGGGTCGGATCGGCGTTCGAGAAGGTCCCTTGTAGGGCCTTTGTCGAATGGGCTTTGAGGACGCAGATGGGATTTTGACCAGCAGTCGGGCTCCCGGGCTCGTGCTTTACGGGTCTCGGCCAAATAGGCGTAACAATTGCCCCCATCGGTCGGGTTGATCGGCCTTGGCCGGTTCGGCTCGACCGATGTGACCACTGCCGATTGTGACGAGCTCGCCAGTCGATGCCGACTCATTTATTAGTCGTCATCATGAGTTGGCCCGTTCGATGTTTTTAAGGCGCGGGTTCCGAAGCGCCGTCGGCCTTCAGATGCTGCCACGTGTAGCGGCAAGCTTATCCCCGCCGCTCGCGTAGTCGCCTTAAATTCGAGAAGCCGAAGGGTTTGTGAGCCGTCATTGGTGGGGTCGATCAGCCTCGGCTCGCTCGGATCACCCGTTATGTCTCCTGGGATTCCGAGCGGCGCTTCAATCGAGGCGAGGCCATAAATGCAGGTCATGATGAGGCGGATCGATTGGTCTTCAACTGGCGCCAATTTCGGAACGCCGCCGACTCTTCGAGCCTCGCCACGCGTTCTTGTCAGGCGCTTCGAATTCTCCCCTGGCATATAAGATCCCCAGTTGTGTTGATCTCCACTTCTTCTTCGCTCCTCCCGGTATTCCGAGACTTCAGCAACCCGGAGTTTCCCGTCGCCTTCGCTTCTTTGTCCTCTCCAAAATAGTTGAGAATAGGTAATTCCTCTCTTGCTTTCATCCTATGGCTGCTCTTAGGATAGGCGGTTCTGGCCGGAGGACGAGGGGTCCTCCGAAGTCCGGACGGGGCGAACCCCGGCTAGGGGAGTCTGGTTCCCCCGCTGGGAGTCGTTCTCTTCAAGATAAGGGGAAGGAGAAACTTTTTCCAGACTACGCCCGCGATGACGTGGCGTTGGCTGCCGTACGGCTTAATGTGCCCCCGGTTGTCCTCCGCACGCCGTCGAGGACCCCTCCTTCGGTGGCCGCGGAGATCTGGGAAAGATATCTCCGCTTCCCATACGAGGTTCGGGTTCCATTCGTCGACGAGCGGATTTGCCTCCCGAGGAGCAATGAGGTCGGCGTCTACGTCGAGATGTTCCGCCTGGGTCTTCGCTTCCCGCTCCATCCCTTCTTCATCCAGGTCATGGAACATTTCACAGTGTCCCTGTGTCAGTTCACCCCATGTTCGATCGCGGTATTGACGGGTTTCGTAACGCTCTGCTGTACCCGTGTTCTGGAGCCGACTCTCCCCCTTCTCTTCTACTTTTACCAGGCCCAGACGGTCGGTCCGGGGTCATGGCTGCTACTCCGAGCTCGTTCGAGGAGGGAATGCCTGATCGGGTTACCCCACTGGTCAGGGGATTGGAACTTGGATTATGTCTTCGTGGTCTTCTTGGGCGAGGCCCAGATTCTGACAAGCTGGGGCAGTTCTGTCCATTCTCGCCCGTCGTTAGTTCTCTCAGACGCCGACCGGGCAGCCGCTGCGCTTCTGTTGGCTCTTCCTTTGGAAACGAAGTCCATTTGGTCTTTGCTGGACGACCTACTCCTGAAGGCCGTCTTGTGGTCTCCGGGTAGGTCGCTTTTTCATCCCCGGATCGCCCTATGACTCATCCTGATTTCGGTCTCCTTTGCAGGGATGGCTGGCCGCGAATTCGTCCGTGACGTTGACGAGCTGATCCGTCGTGGAGCCGCTCGGAGCCGAGGTAGTACCTCTGGAAGGGTGCCTCGGAGGACCGTTGAGGAGGAGGTGCGCCGAGCCGAGCCTGCCGTGGGTAAGGTGGTGGCCGCGCCTCCCGCCTCTTCTTCTGGCGATCCCCTTCCGGGGGGTGAGGATGGCGCGAGGCGGAAGCGTTCTCCTCCGGCGCCTTCGGAGCTCCACGGTGGAAAGAAGAGGAAGGAGGACGTGGATCCCTCCGGCCCGGCAGGTTCCGCGCTTCCCGTGGTGACCGCCGGGGATCCTTCGATAGCTCTGCCAGCCACCCCCCTCGCAGCGTCTTCGCCCGTATCACCAGGGGTCGGGGCCTTGTTGGCGAGCGACTTGGCTTCGATTGTCGTCCCGGGGAGTTCGATGTTTGCTGACCGAGCAGTGGCCCAGCTGGTTGCCGAGGTCTCCGTCCCTCCCCGGGACCGCAGCCTCCTCAAGAAGATCCCGGCCGACAAGATGTCGGATTCCTTGGTCTGGATCCTCCAACAGGTTCGGTTATCTTGCTATCCTCTCTTTCTCTTTATCCTCTTCTTAGCACATGTCTCGTCTTTTCAGGGTTCAGCGCTCGCTGTGGAGTTGCAGTGTCGAGCCGTCCGCTTGAGGGAGATGGAGGAGTCTTCCATGAGGGCTCAGGAGCGGGCCGGGGCGGCCGAGGTGGCCATGATGGAGGCCCAGATGGAGTCTCGGCGCCTCGCCCTCCGTGTGGCTGCGTTGGAGGGGCAAGTGGGTGACCTTGAGGGAAAGCTAGGGGATGCTCATCAGTCGGCTGAGGAAGCGGCGGAATCGTTCCGTCTGGAGAGGGAGGAGCTTCAGAGGGAGCTGTCGGACCGGCGTCAGGTAATGCGGCTGGCGGAGGAGGTCGAGAAGGGCGTCGTCGAGACCCTGGGGAAGGAGATCTTCGAGGTTCTCAGGGGGGCCTTCGGTAAGTATATAGACATCATCGCCCCCCGGATCGTCGAAGTCGTCCAGTCTTCCTTCCGGGAATGTGCGGAACGTGTCCGGCAAGCCCCTCCGCCAGTCGAGTCCCCTCGCTCCGAGCAGGGCGAAGTGCCCGAGGATGTGTCCTCCCGAGCTCGGGCTCCTTAAGCAGTCCCTCCCAGCCTTATCCTCAAATTTTTAAGCATCCGCTTCGCTTTGGGCCAGTCTACTTGAAATGGATCCCCGGCCCCCGCCCTCTCCTTCAGCCCCGCGGCCAACAATTGCTGGTTGCATGGCCGCTAGCTTGGGTCGCCTACTCTGGGTCTTTTGTCAACCAATTTTGCTTTGTCGGTGTCGATCTGAACTTTGTCATTTGTCGCGAGTAGACTGTTGGTAGGGTGTTCCCTTCGCCTTGATGTTTCAGAGTGTTTTCTCACTACTAGGCGTTGACCGTGGAGAACCCGATCAACGTGGTCAAGGGACCCGCTTTGGGTCCCTCGGGGGCTTCGAATCGGTGCAGAAGGGGCGAGGGGAAGCCTCGGCCCTGGTTGAGACGCTCGGCCTCGGACAGACGCGCTCGGCCTCGGCTGGGAGGGGGACGAGGGGTAGCCTCAGTCACCCGGGTAGATGCACGGCCGTCTGGTGGCGAGGGTGAGTCTCAGACCCGATTAGGACGCTCGGCCTCGGTAGGGCGTGCTCGGCCAAGGAAGGCTGAGGGTGAGGGGAAGCCTCACCGTCCGGTTGATCGAGTGGTCGGAGAGGGGCGAGGGGCAGCCTCGGCCCGTTGGTCTGTTGTTCACCTGCGTAGACGAGAACGCTCGTCAGGGGGCCGGACCTTGGTTCCAGCCAAATCCCCTCCGATGCCTAAGTCAGATAGAGATCTGAGAAAGGAGGCCCGGCGGAGACGGTCCGACTCGTGAGGAGATCGTGACGGCGTCTCTCGGCGCGAGCGGGGGAGGAAGGAGATGAATTGGGGGAACGAGGTCGTTGATGGAGTACCTTAGGTTTTGTTACCACAGATGCCGTCCCTTTCTTCGTCGTCTTCCTGGCCCTTTTGTAGAGCCCCGGCGTGATCGCCTCTGACCCACGTCACACGTCCGCCATTGATCGTGCCCCATCAGTCCCCCCTTGCCGCCGCTCTCTCCGCCCTGCCAGCACCTCCCCATTATCGCTCTTTAGTGGTCGCGCGTCCGGGGGAGTGGTTTTCGCAGGAGTGGGCGAGCGACCAACAGGTTATTGGGGCCGGGTCGGATCGGCGTTCGAGAAGGTCCCTTGTATGGCCTTTGTCGAATGGGCTTTGAGGACGCAGATGGGATTTTGACCAGCAGTCGGGCTCCCGGGCTCGTGCTTTACGGGTCTCGGCCAAATAGGCGTAACAATTGCCCCCATCGGTCGGGTTGATCGGCCTTGGCCGGTTCGGCTCGGCCGATGTGACCACTGCCGATTGTGATGAGCTCGCCAGTCGATGCCGACTCATTTATTAGTCGTCATCATGAGTTGGCCCGTTCGATGTTTTTAAGGCGCGGGTTCCGAAGCGCCGTCGGCCCTCAGATGCTGCCACGTGTAGCGGCAAGCTTATCCCCGCCGCTCGCGTAGTCGCCTTAAATTCGAGAAGCCGAAGGGTTTGTGAGCCGTCATTGGTGGGGTCGATCAGCCTCGGCTCGCTCGGATCACCCGTTATGTCTCCTGGGATTCCGAGCGGCGCTTCAATCGAGGCGAGGCCATAAATGCAGGTCATGATGAGGCGGATCGATTGGTCTTCAACTGGCGCCAATTTCGGAACGCCGTCGACTCTTCGAGCCTCGCCACGCATTCTTGTCAGGCGCTTCGAATTCTCCCCTGGCGTATAAGATCCCCAGTTGTGTTGATCTCCACTTCTTCTTCGCTCCTCCCGGTATTCCGAGCCTTCAGCAACCCGGAGTTTCCCGTCGCCTTCGCTTCTTTGTCCTCTCCAAAATAGTTGAGAATAGGTAATTCCTCTCTTTCTTTCATCCTATGGCTGCTTTAGGATAGGCGGTTCTGGCCGGAGGACGAGGGGTCCTCCGGAGTCCGGACGGGGCGAACCCCGGCTAGGGGAGTCTGGTTCCCCCGCCGGGAGTCGTTCTCTTCAAGATAAGGGGAAGGAGAAACTTTTTCCAGACTACGCCCGCGATGACGTGGCGTTGGCTGCCGTACGGCTTAATGTGCCCCCGGTTGTCCTCCGCACGCCGTCGAGGACCCCTCCTTCGGTGGCCGCGGAGATCCGGGAAAGATATCTCCGATTCCCATACGAGGTTCGGGTTCCATTCGTCGACGAGCGGATTTGCCTCCCGAGGAGCAATGAGGTCGGCGTCTACGTCGAGATGTTCCGCCTGGGTCTTCGCTTCCCGCTCCATCCCTACTTCATCCAGGTCATGGAACATTTCACAGTGTCCCTGTGTCAGTTCACCCCATGTTCGATCGCGGTATTGACGGGTTTCGTAACGCTCTGCTGTACCCGTGGTCTGGAGCCGACTCTCCCCCTTCTCTTCTACTTTTACCAGGCCCAGACGGTCGGTCCGGGGTCATGGCTGCTACTCCGAGCTCGTTCGAGGAGGGAATGCCTGATCGGGTTACCCCACTGGTCAGGGGATTGGAACTTGGATTATGTCTTCGTGGTCTTCTTGGGCGAGGCCCGGATTCTGACAAGCTGGGGCAGTTCTGTCCATTCTCGCCCGTCTTTAGTTCTCTCAGACACCGACCGGGCAGCCGCTGCGCTTCTGTTGGCTCTTCCTTTGGAAACGAAGTCCATTTGGTCTTTGCTGGACGACCTACTCCTGAAGGCCGTCTTGTGGTCTCCGGGTAGGTCGCTTTTTCATCCCCGGATCGCCCTATGACTCATCCTGATTTCGGTCTCCTTTGCAGGGATGGCTGGCCGCGAATTCGTCCGTGACGTTGACGAGCTGATCCGTCGTGGAGCCGCTCGGAGCCGAGGTAGTACCTCTGGAAGGGTGCCTCGGAGGACCGTTGAGGAGGAGGTGCGCCGAGCCGAGCCTGCCGTGGGTAAGGTGGTGGCCGCGCCTCCCGCCTCTTCTTCTGGCGATCGGGCTCCCGGGCCAAATCCCGCCTCTTCTTCTTCCGAACGCCGGGGGGAATGGGGCAAGTCGAAGGCGATGCGGGGAGACCGAGCACCTGCTATCTACTGGCGGAGGAAGGACCCGGAAAACGACGGCTTAATGTGCCCCCGAGGGACCCAGATGGGCTTTTGACCAGCAGTCGGGCTCCCGGGCTCGTGCTTTACGGGTCTCGGCCAAATAGGCGTAACACTCGGGTAAGTCAAATTTTGTTTATAACAGTATGTCTTATTTACAGGAAATCAAAGTGAAGAAACCTCTCTACAATTAATCCGCTCTCAACGGACAACAAAGCTCGTCACCTACAGAAACTAGGGCCACACCGGCGAAGCAAAACTTGTCGACTAAAGAACTCGAAGTTGCTGGCCTAAGCAAAAATCCATGCAACCAGCAATTGTTGGCTCTGGACCAGGGAGTCGGTGGCGAGGCCGAAGGAGAAAGCAGGGTCAGGGGTCCATTCCAAGTAGACTGGCCCAAAGCGAAGCGGATGCTAAAAATTTTGAGGATAAACGGCCAGGAGGAACGACCTAGGGAACCCGGGCTCAAGAGGACGCATCCCCGGGCACCTCCCCCTGCTCGGAGCGAGGGGGATCGACCGGCGGAGGGGCTTGCCGAACACGCTCCGCACATTCCCGGAAGGAATACTGGACGACTTCGACGATCCGAGGGGCGATGAGGTCTTCATACGTACCGAAGGCCTCCCTGAGAACCTCGAAGATCCTCTTCCCCAGGGTCTCGACGACGCCCCTCTCCACCTCCTCTGCAAGCCGCGTCACCTGGCGCCGATCCGACAGTTCCCTCTGAAGCTCCTCCCTCTCCAGGCGGAACGACTCCGCCACTTCCTCAGCCGACTGCCGGACATCCTATAGCTTTCCCTGGAGGTCACCCACTCGTCCCTCCAACTCGGCCACACGGAGCTTGAGACGCCGAGACTCCACCTGGGCCTCCATCATAGCCACCTCCGCCGCCCCGGCCCGCTCCTGGGCCCTCATGGAGGACTCCTCTAGCTCCCTCAAGCGGACGGCTCGACACTGCAACTCCACGGCGAGCGCTGAACCCTGGAAAGACGAGACATGGGCTAAGAAGAGGATAAAGGGAAGGAGAGGATAGCAAGATAACCGAACCTGTTGAAGGATCCAGACCAAGGAGTCCGACATCTTGTCGGCAGGGATCTTCTTGAGGAGGCTGCGGTCCCGGGGAGGGACGGAGACCTCGGCAACCTGCTGGGCCAAGGCTCGGTCGACAAACATCGAACTCCCAGGGACGACATCGAGGGAAGCCAAATTGCTCGCCAACAAGGCCCCGATCCCCGGTGATACGGGCGAGGACGCTGCGAGGGGGGTGGTTGACAAGGCCACCGAAGGATCCCCGGTGGTCGCCGCAGGAAGCGCGGAACCCGTCGGACTGGAGGGATCCACGTCCTCCTTCCTCTTCTTTCCTCCGTGGGGCTCCGAGGGCGCCGGAGGGGAGCGCTTCCGCCTCGCACCATCCCCACCCTCGGGAACCTGAGGGGGCATGCCAAGGGCAGGAGGGCCTGCACCGGACCCGTCATTACCCCCTGCCTCTTGGGCTGATGGGGCGGGTCCGGCCCTTGCGACGCCCCCGGGGAAGAGATCGCCAGAAGAAGAGGCGGGAGGCACGGCCACCACCTTGCCCACGGAGGGCTCGGCTCGGCGCACCTCCTCCTCAATGGTCTGTCGAGGCGCCCTTCCAGAGGTACCGCATCGGCTCCGAGCAGCTCCGCGGCGGATCAGCTCATCGACGTCACGGACGAACTCGCGGCCAGCCATCTCTGCAAGGGAAACCAAAATCAGGGTGAGTCACAGGGCGAGTCAAGACTGAAAAGGCGACCTACCCGGAGACCACAAGACGGCCTTCAGGAGTAGGTCGTCCAACAAAGACCAGATGGACTTCGATTCCAAGGGGAGGGTCGACAGCAGCGCGGCAGCTGCCCGATCGACGTCTGAGAGAGCTAGCGGCGGGCGAGGCTGGACAGACCCGCCCCAACTTGTCAAAATCTGGGCTTCCTCCAGGAAGACCACAAAGACGTAATCCGAACTCCAATCCCCCGACCAGCGGGGCAGCCTGATCAGGCATTCCCTCCTCGAGCGGGCTCGGAGCTGCAGCCATGACCCCGGGCCGACTGTCTGGATCTGATAAAAGTGGAAGAGAAGGGGGAGAGACGGCTCCAGACCGCGGGTACAGCAGAGCGTAGCGAAGCCCGTCAATACCGCAATCGAGCAAGGGGTGACCTGGCAAAGCGGCACCATGAGATATTCCATGACCTGGATAAGGAAGGGATTGAGCGGGAAACGAAGACCCAGCCAAAACATTTCTATATAGACGCCGACTTCATTGCTCCTCGGAAGGCAAATCCGCTCGTCGACGAATGGAACTCGGACATCGTAAGGGAAGCAGAGATACCTTTCCCGGATCTCCGTGACCGCTGAAGGAGAGGTCCTCGACGGTGTTCGGAGGACAACCGGGGGCACGTTAAGACGCACGGCAGCCGACGCCACGTCATCACAGGCGTAGTCTGGGAATAGCTTCCCCTTCCCCTTATCTCGGAGGGGACGACTCCCGGAGGAGGAACCTGATCCCACGAGCCGGGGCCTGCCCCGCCTGGACTCTGGAGAATCCCTTGCCCCTTGGCCAGAACCGCCTATCCTAAGAGCAGCCATAATACGAGAGCGAGAAAGGAATTACCTTTTAACTAGTTTGGGGGAGACAAGGAAGCGAAGGCGACGGGAAACTCCGAGTTGTGGAAAACCCAGAACAATGGGAAGAGCAAGAGAGAAGTGGAGATCAACGCAGCTGGGGATCTTATATACCGGACGCAGGGACGAATTCGAAGCGCCTGACAAGAACGCGTGGCAGGCCTCAAAGAACCGACGGCGTTTCAAAATCGGCGCCAAGGGAAGTCCAATCGATCCGCCTCATCATGACCTACATTTATGACCACGCCTCGATTAAAGCGCCACTCGGAACCCCAGGAGGCACAGCGGTCGAACCGAGCAAGCCAAGGCCGATCGACCCCACCGAGGGCGGCTTACGGACCCCTCGGATTCTCAACTTAAGACGACCCCGCGAGCGGTGGGGATAAGCTCGCAGCTACATGTGGCAGCATCAGAGGACCGACGGCGCATCGGAGCCCGCGCCTTAAGAGTATCGAGCGGGCCAACGCATGATGACGACTAATAAATGAGTCGGCATCGACTGGCGAGCCTGTCAAAGTCGGCGGAAGTCACATCGGCCGGGCCGAACCGGCCAAAGCCGATCAACCCGACCAATGGGGGCAATTGTTACGCCTATTTGGCCGAGGCCCGATAGACACGAGCCCAGAAACCCGACCGCCGGTCAAGAACCCATCTGCGCACTCAGGCCCACTCGATAAGGCCCTATGGGGGACTCCCCCCACATGTCGATCCGACCCGGCCCCCGGTAACACACCGGTCACTCGCCCACTCCTGCGATAACCGCCCCCTCGATCCCGCTACCACTTAATGGCAGTTATAGGGAGGAGCGGGCACGGCGCAGGGAGCGGCGACCAGGGGGGGCGGATCGAGGGGGCACGATTGAGGGCGGGCGAGCGACGTGGGTCGGGGGCAATCACGGCGGAGGTCTATAAAGGGGCTAGGAGGACGACAGGACAAGGGACTGCCTCTGAGGTATCTAGAACCTAAGGTACTCCATCAACGACCTAGTTCCCTCATTTCATCTCCTTCCTCCCCCGCTCGCGCCGTGAGACGCCGTTCCGATCTCCTCACGAGTCGAACCGTCTCCGCCGGGCCTCCTTTTTCAGATCTCTGTCTGACTTAGGCATCGGAGGGTATTTGGCCGGAACCAAGGTCCGGCCCCCTGACGAGTGTTCTCGTCTACGCAGGAGGGCATCAGATCCACGGGCCGAGGCTTCGCCTCCGCCCCTTGCCGACCACGCAACCAGCTGGACGATTGAGTCCTCCCCTCGTCGTCCGACCGCCGAGGCCGAGCGCAACCGACCGAGGCCGAGCGTCTCGACCCGGGCCGAGGCTACCCCTCGCCCTACCAACGGCCGAGGACCCTGATTCAACCCGGCCGACGCGCTCCACGTCGTCTGCAGATCCGACTCGAGCCTCGACAGCACCAACTCGACTCGCCCGAGGGACCCAAACGGGCCCCTTGACCACGTTGACCGGGTTGTCCACGGTCAACGCCTTGTAGTGAGAAAACACTCTGAAACAACTGGGAGCCATTTTTAATCCTGGTCATCTCTTCTGTGTCATGATTAAGTTAGTAGCACATAAATTGCATCAGATGATGGCTGAAAAGCTGATTATTTAATCCCTAACTAAGCCACATCAGATTCTAAATACGCGCAACAATAAAAAGAGGAATTTTGGAAACTATCATTACAAGGGTGAAAACAATCAACTGGGAGCCATTTTAACTATGGTTGCAAGGGTGAAAAAAATCAACTATGGTTGCAAGATCTTAACTGGGAGCCATTTTTAATCCTATTAATCTCTTCTATGTCATGATTACGTTAGTAGTACATAAATTGTATCAGCTGATGGCTGAGAAGCAGATTATGCAATCCCAAACTAAGCCTCATCAGATTCTAATTACATGCAACAATAAAAAGAAGAATTTTGGAAACTATGGTTGCAAGGGTGAAAAAATTTATACGAGAAGGGTGAAAAAATAATAAGAGAAGGGAAAACACTTAGTTTTGACGACATGGAGCAAGCAATTAGTTTTTCTTTTGAAGGCAACATCAAATCTTTAATTTCCATGGAGGCAAGATGCGGATCTCTGTTAGAATCCCATGATGCAGTGGAGAGACGGAAATCAATTAGTTTTGACGACATGGAAAACGATTAGTTCTGATTCTTTTACGTTAATGGTTTATTGATTTTGAAAGAGACCTGTAAGAAATTGCATGTTGTCATATTATAGGAAGAGTTAATGGTCACATTATTTGTCAATTTGCAGCCATTTCAAGGTCACATTATTTGGCTGATAATACACACATGTCATTACAACTCTCCAAAAGTATTCTGAATTTATTTGATTATCAGCCATATTGAAATATATGTTTAAAATTAGGTAGTTACAATTTGCTGTTAAAATTGATTTAGGGGGCAGCACAGAGTAATTCTTCACCGTTTTTGATTTAATCATATTGTAATCGGAATGCTAGGTTTTAATGCACAAATTAGATTTGGGCTTTTATTTTTGAGCAAACATAATGTATCGATTATATTTCACAGGATAAAGCTCTGGCAAATGCTTCCACTAAAGCCATCGATCAACACAAAAGTTTGATAAAAAATAAAGCTATCACAGTATCACTCTTGATTTATTGCAGAGTTTGTACTCATATACTTTCTGTAACATTCCTACACATAGATTGTACTGGATATTGGTTGTGGCTTAGGCCTCCTATCTATGCTAAAATGCAAGGCAATAACTGCATGATCATTACAAATTTACTAATTGCAAGAACATATTCTGCCAAATCAATTAGAATAATAAGACAACAATATTGATAGAATTTTACTCATTTTAAATATGTGTAACCAGAATATCAAACATTACAGAACTTTCTCGCAAACCATGACATCCTTACAAGCATATAACACAAATATAGATTAACTCCATGGTCAGATAAATACAGATTTGGCAACATTTTGCATATAGAGAAATAAGTTTACGGCATGAAGTCTCAGATTTTCAGCATGAGCCTCTTTATATCACCGCCACCGATTCTTTCTTTATTTCTTAATTTGATGCCGGTGTTCTCGTCTGATTATTTCCCACTTGCACCTCTTTTGTACCAGCACCTGCATCCTTCTTCATATTAAGCAATTCGAGTAACACATCCCCTCAGGTAGCACATCATTCTTCATAGTAGTAGGCACATATTTTGTATGCTCCAGGTAGCACATCGACATAGAGTCACTTGGAGTAACCGCTACCCCTTAAAAGCAATTGGAGTCCCTGCACACAAAAAACGATAACAGATCAATGAAAATTCAAAATAAAAGACTTATCTATTATACATTTGACACTTTTTTGGGGATAGCAATGGTCATTTGATTGCTGAGATTTTTCCCAAGAGAGTAACATGCAGGCATTTCCCAAGAGAGCAGCAAGGCGCAAGGTAGCTCATTTCAACTTCGACAAAAGAAACTGAAGATTCTGGAGTTTGTTCAATTTCTGGAGGTGCGGCAAGAGAAGGTGCATCAAAAGAAACTGAAGTTGCAAATTTCTGGAGGTGCGGCAAAAGATCCTGGAGTTTGTTCAAAAGGTATGCTATTGAGATTGCTATTTAAGATAGCTCAGCCTGTTGAAGGTGCGGCAAAAAAAGTTTATGTTTCTGGAGTTTCTGTTTCTGTAGTTTCAAAAAAGTTATAATCAAAACGAAGGCATACCCTTTTTCTGGAGTTTGTGTTTCACAGATTTTACATTTTGTGTTTCACATATTCTTTATAAAGGATCCAGAGCAAAAAAAGTTGCGGATTTGTTCTTGCAACTGAAAAAAGGTACACGGATAAATTTCACAGATTTTTGGTTCTTTAAATTTGAAGTTATAATCCCATATTTATGGTGTTTGATACATTGTTAAATAGCTAATTCAAAAGAAACCAGAGTCATGGTACGATAGAAAGTAACAAACAAATAGAATATGAATCACAAAATCCCTACTTCAACAAAAAGAAACCTGATAGTGGACAATCTACGGACTGGAATGTTCTAACAAAAGATGATTTGGAGCAACAATTTTTTTTTCATTGTGCTGCTCTACATTCAACTATTCATATGTAACTGATTTTTATAAGTTATAGATGAACCCAACAGCGTTGGTAGGTCCAACTATACTATCAGATCACACACACCATAAACATGCTGTTTCATGTTATATCCACACAAACAAGCATGTAGCACTAGAGAGAATACTCATTTTATCAACTGAAATCTTTTCAGATTCTAAATGTAGGATAAAATCTCATAACTAGTAATTTACTCTCCATTAGTTTTGGGACTTCCTTTGTCCACAAAATTAGCTATATCACAAACAAGATTATAAGGTAAATAGCTAAGTCAAATTTGAAGTTATAATCCCCTTCTTTTTAACAGTTACATTGTGTGTTTCACAGATTTTTGGTTCTTTATAGAAGACCCAGACCAAAAGAAGTTGCAGATTTGTTCTTGCAACTTAAAAAAAGGTACATTGTTAAATTTCAAAAGAAACATGGTTATCAAAAGAAACATGGTTATCAACCAACAATTTCCTGAGCAAAAGAAGTTGTTATCAAATGTACACAAAAATTTAAATCATTTAAGTTGTTGTATCTACCAACAGTTTCCTGAGCAAAAGAAGTTGGTGCTGTTAATCATCCCCCCCACATGTTTAAATCATTTGTGTGTTTCAATCATTTATAGTGAAAATCATTTAAGCAGTTAACATCCCCACCCACATATAAAGTATAAAGAGAAGGGGAGAAAAGGAAAATAAAATTAATTGTACCAATTCCAACTTTAGAAAACAAAATTATGCACAGACACAAAATTTTAACAATTCCATACAAATTATATTTACCTGTACAAGTACATAAATGTGCCAAAAGAGAACATAATATGGACACAACAATATCATCCCAAAGCTCAGCATTCCATACAATTTTTTTACTATTTAATGTTTGGTAAGATTTGGGATTATTGCTCATCCATTTGCACGATTTTATTTTATAGTCTCTGGATTATTTTTGTTTATTTAGAAAGTAGATATAAAGTGAGATGCTTAACACTGCCATACATTTCATACATGCCCAATGTTGGAATCTTGCTGCAGCATTCATGTATGTATGGACCTGGATGTTTTATCAACCCTTTTAAAAACAATTTTATGAAAGAATAAACACTCAATGTCTGACATGTAAATGAGTGAGGTTATTCATGTTCTGATTAACCATATTTTGGCAACTTCAACTTGATTAATTGTAGTATGTTTTCATTTTGGAAATGTTGTGGTGACAACAGTCGGTTATCTTTTGCCTTATCTTTTGCATGCTCTTTCACTGTGAATGATTGCAATGTCTGTTGGTTCCATTTCATTTCTCTGGATGAGCAAAATTGTTGGCAAAGTTTTTATGGCTCTATTGATCAGTTTGAATCATCATGTTACATTATGTGCTACTGTCCCATATAAGATAGATTATTGTTTTCCCCTACCCACAGTACTTGAAAATTCTCTGTTTTCTTTTCAAATTTATAAGGAACTAAATTTAAAGTTGAAAAAACTCATCTTCAGGTTTCTAACAGTTTGTTGTGTTCTATGTTTGACATCAAACTGAGTGATGTTACCCGTGTTGTGATTAACCAAATTTTTGGCAACTTAACCTTGGTTAATTTGTAGTATGTTTTCATTTTTGGCAATGTTGAGGTTGAAATTTTGAATCTTAGAATGCAGCATATTCCAGTGAATGCAACACTTATAACTGCAGTTTGTTTTGTATAACCCTGAATATCATTATACAAAGTTGCACATTGTAGCATATGTCAACATATATCGACATATATAATCACATTTAACCAAGAATTAACATACATCAAAATCTATCGTGCACATAGTTGCAACATGCAACATATATCATATATATCAATATATACCAAGAATCTTTCAAAACACAGTGCGAATGCAAATTTTTTTAATTTTGTCTTCCATATCCACGTCCACGTGCGCATGGGCAATGTCTGAGATAAGGGAGGCAGGGAAAGCGGGTGACAGGACATTTGTCCCCGTCATCACTATTTTTTATTGTGTCTTCCACGTCCACGTGCACGCGTGCATGTGCAACGTCTGAGATAAGGAAGGTGGGGAAAGCGGGTGACTGGACATTTGGCCGAAGACGCCCGCGTCGAATTTTTTTTGCACTAAATTGTTGTTATTTCAAATTTTGAAAAAAAAATATTATAGTCCCAAAATTTTGGATGGGAAAATAATTTTTTGGGGAACAAAAACTTTGCGGGGGGAAAATCTTAATTGAACCGTGCCCGCGGGCACGGGTTATGACTAGTTTTTTTCTATGCAGAGATGTGGTTGTTTCCTCTATTCCCACAAAATTTCAATTGGAATTATCCAACGGTTGCCAAAAATGGCATGGTTGAAGCATTTTTCAGTTTCTAGATGTCTTAGCTTACTCTAATGGATGAAGGATAGCATTCTAGGCCTCAACCGATCGAAAGGTTCCTTCCTGAGCTAATGATAGTGCGTCACCATCGTTTTAAAGAAAAACTACGAGAATTTTCGCTTGGATTCAATACCAAAGCAATTGCACCCGTTTCTGATTTCTGGGACCTGCACGGATTTCGTAGGAGTTTTAGAGTTAAATAAGGACAAATGTAAAGTAACAACTGTTTCTATGTGGAGAGAAGGTTGTTTTCTCTATTCCCACAAAATTTCAATTGGAATTACCCAACGGTTGCCAAAAATAGTAGGTCTGAAGCATTTTTTTGTTTTTTGCTACCATAACTTACTCTAATGGATGGAGGAGGGCATTCTAGGCCTCAAACAATCGGAAGCTTCATTCTTGAGCTTCCGATAGTGTGTCACCATCGTTTTCTATACAAAAACTACAAGAATTTACTCTTGGATTCAATACATAAGCAATTGCACACGTTTTTGATTTCTGAGACTCGCAAGGATTTCGTGGGAGTTTTTAAAGGAATATAAGGACAAATGAAGAGTAACCATTGTTTCTATGGGGAAATGAGGTTGTTTTCTCTATTCCAACAAAATTTCAGTTGGAATTATTCTACGGCTGCCAAAAATAGCAGGTCTGAAGTATTTTTCGGTTTCTGGTTGCCCTAGCTTACTATAATGGATGAAGGAGTGCATTCTAGGCCTCAAATGATTGAAAGATTCCATCTTGAACTTTTGATAGTGTGTCACCATCGTTTTCTACAGAAAAATTAAAAGAATTTACTCTGGGATACAATACACAAGCAATGACATCAGTTTCTCTGTGATTCGCACAGATTTCATGGTAGTTTTGGAGGAATATAAGGACGAATGAAGAGTAACCATTGTTTCTATGTGAAGAGGATGTTGTTTCCTCAATTCCCACGAAATATCAATTGGAATTACCCAACAGTTGCCCAAAATATCTGGATTGATTCATTTTTCGGTTTTTGGCTACCCTAGCTTACTCTAATGGATGAAGGAGGGCATTCTAGGCCTCAAAAGATCGAAAGCTTCCTTCTTGATCTTCCGATAGTGCGTCATAATCATTTTCTACAGAAAAACTTTAAGAATTTACTCTTGGATTCAATACACAAGTAAGTGCGCATGTTTCAAATTTTTGAGACTCGCACGGATTTTCTAGGAGTTTTGGAGGAATATAAGGAAAAATGAAGAGTAAAACTTGTTTCTATGTGGAGAGGATGTTGTTTCATCTGTTCCAACGAAATTTCAATTGGAATTACCCAATGGTTGCCAAAAAAGCTGGACTGAAGCATTTTTTTGGTTTCTGGCTGCCCTAGCTTACTCTTATGGATTAAGGAGTGCATTCTAGGGCTCAAACGATCGAAAGCATCCTTCTCGAGCATCCGATAGTGCGTCATAATCGTTTTCTAGAGAAAAACTATAGGAATTTACTCTTGGATTCAATACACAAGCAATTGCCATCGTTTCTGATTTCAGATACTGGCACGGATTTTGTGGGAGTTTTGGAGGAATATAAAGACAAATGAAGAGTAACAATTGTTTCTATGTGGAGAAGAAGTTGTTTCCTCTATTTTCACGAAATTTCAATTGGAACTACCCAACGATTGCCCAAAATAGCCGGGTTGGGTCATTTTTCGGTTTCTGGCTGCCCTAAATTATGCTAATGGATGAAGGAGGGCATTCTAGGCCTCAAACGTTCGAAATCTTCCCTCCTGAGAAAGAACCTCGGTATATATGACCTCGACCCGTTGCTTATTGCGAACAAGAACCTAAGTATAATGAAGACGCCACAAACGGTGGTGGAAATCTGTTTGATAAGTTGATGGTGAACGCCACAGAAAGCTCCAAAAAGTTCGAATAGTTCTTCAAAGAACCAATGAGAAATTCTCTCAGAAATTTTACCAAAAAATCAAATTTCTTTCTCCATTACGTAGGTGCCTTTTAATATGATAAAAATTGCACGGAAAGTTCCTAAATTTTAGGCTAAAATTTTGGCAAAAAATCAGCACATTAATTGGCTGATCACATGCCAAAAAATAGAAAAGGGAACTAAATATCTAGTCATGCAAGCCTTCCAAATAGAGTATTTTGGCATGCAAGCTTTCCAATAAAAGAGAAAAGTAATTATTTAGGCATGCAAGCCCTCCAAATAGGGTATTTCGACATGCAAGCCTTCCAAAAAAGAGGAAAGTAATTATCTAGGCATGCAAGCCTTCCAAATAGGGCACTTTGGCATGCAAGTCTTCCAAAAAGAGTATCTTGGCATGCAAGCCTTCCAAAAAGATTAATCCTAAGCATGCCAATTTACTTGCAGAATTTAAGCTAGCCGTAGTTGGATTCTTCTAGAACTTGAGTCATGTTGATCCATCTTTGTTGAACACATGGCTCATGATCAATGGGCATCTATGAATTTTCTTGAGCCTAAATCTCTTGAATCAACCCGTTGAGTACATCTTTAAACTTCTTTGCTAGCAAATGTGTAACTGATCCAATTGGCAATTGAACTGGATCCTTTGAAGTTGCCAATTATTTGCATCATTTCTCAAAATGGAGGAAGAACATGTTTCGTTGGCTTGATGAGCAAGAGGGGTCATTTATTACTTCGGATGCTCTAGAGTGGAATGCTTTGCTCTATGCTCTCCCTTTGAAAATTGCAAAGAAAGTAAAGAATTTCGAGATGGCCAATGAGATATGGGAATATCTTGATGAAGAGTATGGTGGAGTGGAATCTTGCGATGATGAGAGTATCAATGGAACTGAGGTATCTCGTAATCTCTCATTTTTCAATGCAATGATTTAAGTAATGATTATAAAGCATTGTTAGTTGAAAATAACTCTCTTAAAGCGAAAAACAACAAGCTTGGGAGAGATACATGCACACACACTTCTTTATCATCCAAACCTTGTGATGATACACAAACCATTGCATTGAATCAAGAAAAGATTACTCTTGATTCACGTGTGTGCATGTTGAGTGAGGAGAATAAATCTCTTAAAGATCAAATTGAGTATGATCATGATTTTCATAAATCGATGGAAGAGAGTGTGTATGCCACGCATCATGTTGAACTTCAATCTTTGCATACCGAGAAAGATGACCTTCTTTCTCAGTTGAATGCTTTGATAGATGAGAATGCTTCTCTCAAACTCCATTGGAGAATATGCACTCGGATTGTGATTACAACATTTTGAGTGATAAGACATTGGCTCTCAAGTCAAAATGTTGTGATCTTAGCTCATGTATATCCAAGAGGGATGACAACATTTCTTCTCATTTGAAGAAACATGAGCTATTGTCTACTCAAATTGAAATTTTCAAATTGAGTATGGACAATGTTTTGGGATCCTCTACATTGAAGGTGAACAAGCCAAGCTCTTCCCCTAGAAGCACCCAAATAAATTTATAGGGGAGCATTCTAATGGAAAAGTCACATCTAACTCTTTTGACCTAAAATCAACTTCTATTTCTAAGCCAAAGATAAATCATGCTTATTTATATTCCGGTCTTGCATATATTAAGAAGCCTATTCAAAAACATATTGTTATGAATGCTTCTTCGTTGAATGTTATAAAAGATGTTTCTACTCATAGGAAATATTATCATTGCTTGCATGCTAGAATTGATGCCAATCCTTTGCATGCTTCACATGCTCCTATGAATGATAGAAAGATTTCCTATGTGAATGCTTCTAATGATAGATCTCATGTTTCACACATGGGACACGCCAATGTTTATACTATACCTCATAAGCGTGCACCCTCGCCTCCTAATCATGCCTTAACTAAACCTTTTTTAAGAATCCCTAATCACTTTCTTTGTGGATTCCTAAGAATGTTTCTAGGCTTGATAGGAATTCGTATATAGATTCATATGTTCGTAATGTTATATTTTCATATGACTATATACGGAAACCAAACTCCACTTTTGTTTGGTTTCCACCTTTCTAGCTCACTCACATTTTTATTCATTGCTTGGGTACCATGCTTGTATGTTTACATTTTGTATCATATTTTTGTGAGTGTGTTCATTACTTCCAATTTTGCATGTTTTGTATATTTATGGGGGAGTATGGAACTTTTGCTCACTAGCATTAGTTTTTTCATTCATATGTCACATTGAATGTCTTTCACATTATGTTTGTGCATATGGGGTGGTTATTTCTCTTGCCCTTGATTTTCCTATTTGGCTATTACCCATTTTTTTGATATGCCAATGTGGGAGAGAAATTGGTTATGTAAAAATATACCTTATGCTTTTTTATGCATTATTAATAGTTTGGTATGTTTTTGCATAACATCCATCAATATGATTTGTGCTTTGCATGTTTATATTTTGTGCACTTTTGCATATTGATTGGGGGAGTTTATTAGCACACGTTGTTTATTTCAATGTTTATTATATTTTGACATAATGGTTGTCATCATCAAAAAGGAGGAGAATGTTAGTTCTTGGGTTCAAGACTAACGTCGTTTCGATGATGATCAATAAATTATGTTTGTGTGCTAATCAATCTTATGTTTTAGTCTCAGTTTATCTTAATGATTACAAGTTGATGAGACAAAGTATAATGCTTGGAGGATGATGCAATGGATATCTTAAAGACCTCCAAGAGTGATGGATTGCTCAAGCTTGGATGAAGTCATGAAGATCATCTAATGATGACAAAGCTTGGAGCATGAGCATGGACATCAAGAGGAGAATTGTCAAAGCTTGGAAATTAATGAAGGGAAGCTCATTAAGTGGTGCCAAAGCATGGAAGATGATGGGGAGTTCAAGGCTATTCAAGCTTGAAGACTTAGACTCTAGGAGAAGTAATTGTAATCCATGTAATATTTCATTACTTGCTTTTCTCTTTTTTGAGTCTAAGAATTTGTAATGACTTGATAGATGGTCACTCATTCATGCATTTGCATTAACCATCTTAGTGAGCCTTATGATTATCATAGAAATGAATTCAATAGGTTCCCCATGCCAAATAACTCAATTGTAGTTTTTTGGCCTTCTAACAGGCGTCTGCTGAAGGCAGGACATGCGACTAGGTGATCTCCAGGTGCCTGACCAGCCTTCTACATCCGAATGTTGTGCACAGCTCAAGTCAACTTCGACACTTTCTTGAGATTTTTGGTGCAGGCAACTAAAGTTCATTTGACAGGCGTCTGTCAACCATCAGGCACCTGAAATTTGTTCTTCAGTTGTCTAAGTGCCATTGTGCGTAACTTGTCTTTTCTGGGCTTCAATCCACTTTGTCTGACAACTAACTGATGTAGATTTTACAATCGCATGTCTATCTTCAGGCGCCTGGACTTTGGTCATCAGTCATCTGAATGCACAAGTGCAAAAGTTGCATTTTCTCAGCTTCATTCCATCCCATGTGACAGTCGCCTAACGAAGGCTTTACAAGCACCTGCACATTGTACATGCACATGTGTAGTCATCGCCTGTCCTGGCTCAGATTATAACCTTCGGAAATAATCTAGTCGTTTATCATTCGATTGATATTCCTTCATCAGTCGCCTGTCGTTGTCGTATAATCCCAGATTCACGCCGTTGAAGAATTCTTCCATTGGCTTCTAGCTTGGGTTTTATGGGGGTTTTGGGGCTTCCTGTATATAGGAGTGGGCTCAGTTCATTTAGAACTTTGGGAACAATTGAAGATCATTTATTCTCTTCATCAAGCCTCTCTCCTCCCTCATTCCCTTCATAGAGCTTCAATCTTATGCTATAGTATCTAAGCTCTAGGGAATTTTCCCAAGGGATTTCAATCTCATTCCTTTCTTGAAGAACATCTTTCTTCTCTTCATTCATACACTCAAGTGAAAAGTGTTAGGGTTCATTCCTAGAAGAGAGAAAGATCATCAAGTACAATCAAAGCCTCATCACAAAAACTTGTGTTTCATTTGCATGCATTCTTCTTCACATTGGTAAGATCGTATCAAGACATAGGTCAGTGTTGTTTTGTTTTGTTTCTTGAGACCATAACTTTCTGTGTGAGAGTTAGTTTCTCTCTTTTTGAGAGATTAACCCTTGTGTATGGTTGGTTGGTTGGTTGTGTACTCTCTTTGTGAGAGTGTGGTTCTCTCTTTTTGAGAGTTCATATCTCTTTGTGAGATTGTATTCACTACCTTGTGTAGGATCTTAGTGAATATTGGTGTGGCTGGAGCACCCAAGTTTGGGGAACCAGGGTAAATTCCTTTGTGTTTGCGATTGTTGTTGTTGAGCATACTCTTTAATTTCCGTTGCTTATTGTGCTTTAATTTCAGTAACTTTTAATTAAGCACGTTCCTTGCCTTTACACTATTCACCACCCTCTAGTGTATTGTGTAGCCCCGCTAGGTCCTAACATTCTTCTCCTTGAGGACCCCATCAATTCCTCAAGCTTTCTACAATGGTGAGGGAAACTTAGTGTTTGATGGAGGAGGTGGAGATTGCATTGGTGGAAGGGTGGTGCAGCTGTTGGGCTACTGAGTTGTTGGGGAATTCGACTAGAGGGGTGGAACAAGGGGGAGGGAGAGGGTGTTCATGCGGGGGTGCGGGATGGAGGAAGAAGAAGAGGGTGGTTGCGTGAGAGAGGGGGAAGAGGAAGGGGATGGTTACTGGTTCTCCTCTTCCCTTTTTCTTTTTCTTTCTATTTCTTTTAAAATAATCCCATATCCTTATCACCCTCTCCTCTTATTAATAAAGAGACAAGTGTCTCATTAGGTGTCAATTGAGGGTTTAAGGTTAATAAACACATGACACCAAGTGGGCTTAGGTGTCACTTTAGGTATTTATAACAAATTCCAATTTTTTAAAATAGGAATACTTCCAAAATACTTTCATACCATCCCAAACATGTATTTCATTCAAAATAATTTACTTACAACAATTCACATAATGTTTAAAATAATTTTTGTCATTATAATAATTAATAAAAATACCCAATAGTTATATTCGTACAAATATGTCCATAAATACGTATAAAATACTCGTATTTATGAACACGGGGTATTACATACAATAATTATCTGAAGGGCAAATCCTCCAACATTGGATACCACCAATACATGTTTCGATGAGCAGCAAACATAATGCCTTTACTAATGTGTTTATTAAGTTGTTTAGGAAAGTATTAGCAAAGGTCAAATTCATCAATAAAGAACAAAGAACAAGGACGAAGCATTGATAGTTCTAGCATGTATGCCAAAGCAAGCTCACAACCAAGCTTGAAAAGTTTATGTGATGGTCTGACTTCAAGTCAACAAGATGACTTGAAGATTTCTATGACAAGAAGATGGACTCCTGGCTATATCAAGGCAATTTATTTAAATTGATGTAATCTTTATTACTTGTCTTAGATTTTTGGTAAAGCCTTGAATATGTCTCACACACGCAAAGGAAACCCTAGGAAATAACTTAGAATTAATATGAAATTAGTTCATACGTAAATCCCCTAGGTTTCAAACTTAGACTATGCATTAGTCATTATTAGTAGATCAATTCTATCCCCATGTCGGCTAATATTAATCTGGAAATAGAAATAAATTTACATGTCTGGTTGGTCGACTAATGTTGGTTGACTAGTCGACTAATGCCTTAACTAGTCAACTTATAGAAGAACATTAGTCGACTAATTATAACATACAGTCGAGCTATTTCTTAACATGACTGGTTAGTCAACCAAATAAGACTTGCTAGTTAACTAATTAGCTTATTAGTTGACCAATGACATTCCGCAAGTCGGTTAATTCCTCGCCAAAAACTGGATGTGCTTCCAGCTTGCAGATTAATCAACAAGTTTAATTCTCCAAGTCGACTAATGGCAATTAGTCTACTAATGGATGAAGTCTAGTCGACTAATCAATTAGTCATTGCACTAAATGGGATTCTCACATATAGCCGTTTTCTAGCTATTAGGATGTGTATTTTAGGGATTTTCTCTCACAGAATTTCACGTCTATAAACAGAGATGTATTCAGGGTTTTTAATATCAAGATATAGATGAAAAATACATGAAAATAAAGTTGAAAAAGAAAAGAAATTTCATATTGCCCAAAGATCGAAACCTCTCATTTCCATTCTCATTGACCCAAGTTTCTATTCTCCATTGCAAATTCATATAGTATAGAAACCCTCACCTTTAGTCAGCACAAGTTTCATCTTCAATGCTATAAAGTCATTGTATTATTGCTCTCAAAGTTCACCTTGGTGAGAGGAGTTTTGCATCGGGTTTATTGAGGTGGTTTGTTTTCTCTCGGTGTAAGAGGGCTCTGATCTTAGGTTTCTTGAGGTTAGGTTTTGCAATTGGAAATGGTTTTTTGCCAAGTTACTGGGTTGTATTATTCTTCCAGGTTTGGAAGTTAATAGTGAAAAACTTTAGCGGTATTGGCTTGGGGACTGGACATAGGTTAGGGGTTGATTGAACATGGAGAAAGTTGATTGTGTTTGCAATTGATTTGCATTGTGGTTTAATTTTCTATACTTGTGTTTTTAATCCTCTAAGTTTGTTTCGATACAAGTTATTTACTTGAGAATTATTTGTTTTGAGCTTACGCTAACTGTAAATGTTTAGTATTAATCATCCTATCCACTCTCAAAGACTTTACATTTAGTATCAAAGTATGTTAACAGTTGGCGTCAACAAGCTACACATGCCCCCATAGGACCCTTCGTTACAAGACCATCTACGTTCACTTGTTCCAACTATAGCTATTGGAATAGGAGTATGATAATATATCTCAAATCCATGACTGTGATCATTGGAATTTCTTTGAGATGCCCCTATAACAAACCAACAACACCCACCTTACAACAAACATGCCAAGATAATGAGTATTTTGTTTTCTTCATTAAATAACAATGTTTTAAACCATGTGTCAGATGCAACAATAGCAAATCAACATTGAAACATACTTGAGGAGTTTGAAGAATCAATATCCAATGCTTCATCTTCTAAGAAGAATAGGAAAGACTACAAGTAAGGGTAAAGGTGTGCCTTATGGCACATGACAACAATGAGGTAACATCTAGCTCAGATTTTTATTTTGATTTTGAAGAATTTAATTCAATAGACGCTCTCAATGAACTTATTGATCAATACAAGAACTTTAAAAAAAGTTGATCATGAAAACTTGAAAAATAAACATAATATTGCTTTGTCTAGTTTAAGTGACATCCAAGTGAGTAATGAAGAACTAATTGTTGAAAATAAGAATCATAATGATAAGATAGATGAAACCCTTTTGAGTAATAAAAATTAATGCGTAGAAAATAAGAAACTAAAAAGTGTTATGAATAGGCCCATGAGGCACATTGGGTATCCACCCATTCATTAAAAGCTATATATATGAGAGTAGGGGGCTCCTTACCCCTTACACATATTACTCTACTTTTCCCTTCACAACATGTTATCAGCACGATCACGCTCGTAGGAAAAGGCGACGACGCTCAAGGAAGAAGATCCATCCAACGCTCAGTTTTAAGAAGATCGTATTCTTCTCAACGGGGAGCGTAAAGGACATCCTTCATCAACCGTCGTCTAGATTCCTTTGTCGAATCTAGAGGTAAATACTCAAAATTTTTAGATCTAAACTTGCTTTTCCCGTAGATCTGCATGTTTTAATATCAAATAGTTTAAAACATGGTAAAAATCGTATTTTTATTTAGATATGCATGTCTATAAACAATAAAAATCGACTCTTTTTAGATCTGAATGTCTAGAAAAAATCCGTTTTACCCCCCGATCTATATACTGCACGCCCAAAGGGTACGACGGCGGCGCGTTTTCAGCACCGTCGATGGAAAACATGGCGCGGCAGGCCAGCGGCCAGCCGCCTGCGGCCGCGCTAAAAGGCGCCTCGGTGGCAAACAAGCCGCGGCAGGCCAGGGGCCAGCCGCCTGCGGCCGCGCCCCCTTGGCGCAGCCAGCCACCGCGGCGGCCGCCGCGGCCCCCTAGGGTTTTCGAAACCCTAGCCCTTAGCGGGCCAATTTTTTAGGGGAGTCCCAATTAACCCTATTGGTTTGTTTTTATGGCCCAAAAGCCTGGAAGTTAGCCCACTTACACATAATTTTTCTTTTTTTATTTTGGGCTCAAAAGCCCAATAATTAAAGAAATTTTAATTTTGTGATAGGGTTACGGAAGGATAAATATAAATGAAATGGATCAGGATTAAAAGTTTTCAAAATCATTTTTAGCACATCACTTTCTATTTAGATTATTTATTAATCTTTATATGCTTGTGATATAATTCTCTGTGTGGTTGTATATTTTATATAAAATCTGCGTGGATGTGCTATTAGACTATGATTTTAGGAATCAGCCAGGTTTCCGATACTTTTACTTTTATGCAATTTTTCTTTTTGAGAGAAATTTTTAAGTGAGCTTATATTTGTAAAAAGCAGCTGAAGGACCACCCCAAGGAGTTGAAGGCGCTAGCATAAAGAAAAAGGGGCTTTTCTTAGAAGTTCCCGAGTTGTCTTTATTTTTTATGCACTTTTTGATTAACGGGATGTAATTTTGGACCTTCTTTTTCTGTTAGTGTCGGCTGGCTGATTCCTATAGCTCTAATTTATTTCCATTGCCTATACATTAAATGCGTGGATGTTTACTTTAAATAGTTAAATAACTCATGATATTTTAATGTTGTATAAAAATGCATGCGTGGATGTTTATTTTTAAATAATTCATGCTATGTAAATGTTGATAAAAATGCATGCGTGGATGTTTATTTTTATATAATTCATGCGATGTAAATACTGCTAAATTTCATGCGTGGAAGTTTACTTTAAATAGTTAAATAATTCATGCTATCTTTTATTTATATTGCTAGATTTCTTACATGGCTAGACTTGCAAATGTCGATTTTTCGGTCCTGAATGCTGATGGGTCGATCTACTTGAGTTAGCAGTTGGACCTGAAGTTCCACCTGCGCTCTCATGGGTTCAGTCTAACACACACTGAAAAGGCAACAAAAAGTACTATCGCAGCTGAAAAGGATGCTTCTAAAGAAGCGCCTAATGCAGAATAAGTTTCCGATATACTTAATGTGAAAGCCATTATTTATATCAGGAAGCACTTAGACTCGACCCTGAAGGACGAGCATCTTACTGTAGAGGATCCTTATGAACTGTGGGACGCACTTGAGGAGAGGTACAGACATCAAAGGGATGTCAT
The DNA here is from genome assembly GCA_030789695.1 of Scilla litardierei. Classification (NCBI taxonomy): domain Eukaryota; kingdom Viridiplantae; phylum Streptophyta; class Magnoliopsida; order Asparagales; family Asparagaceae; genus Scilla; species Scilla litardierei. The sequence continues at coordinate 178,310,120 of CM061141.1, read as the reverse complement.
ACTCCCTCGTGCACAGTACGAGTGGACTCACCTCCGCACACAGGATTACAAATCTGTAGCGGATTACAACACAGCACTATTCCGAATCACCTAACGCCTGAAGTTGTGTGGTGAGAATGTGACTGAGAAAATGTTGCTAGAGACGACGTTCACGCCTTTTCATGAGAAGGACATGATCCTCATGCAACAGTACAGTGAGAGAAAGTTCACTAAGTACTCTGATCTGCTCTCATGCCTCCTAATGGCTGAACAGAACAGAGATTTGTTTGTTGCCACTCACAACCTGCGCCCTCCTGGCTCCGCTCCACCTCCACCTCCTGCAGAGACGCATTTCTAGTCTTCCCAGAAGAAGAAGAAGGATAAGAAGGCAAAGTTCCAGAAATGGAAAGAACAGAAGAAGCGGAAAAAGGCTACTCCTCAAGCTCCTCCCCAGAACCAGAAGTTCGCAGCAAAGAAGCAAAAGTGGACGCCTAACAAAGGTGGTACTCCCAAGAAAGACTCGGAGGATAAGTGCTCTAAATGCGGAATGACTGGAGATTGGTCCAGAATTTGCCGCACTTCCAAACACTTACATGACCTCTACCAGGCAAGTCTCAAGCCCCACGCTGAGACAAACCTGATAGAAAGCGCATCGTTACCAGAAACTACATGGAATCCAGAAGATTTCATGGGAGACGACACTCTATTGTCATAGACCATCTTCATTTTATTTTCTAGCAATGTATCTTTCTTTCTTGCAATGTATCTGACTTTATGTCAATCTACTCTCGTTATTCAGCATCTTAATATAAATGAAAGTATCTTCCCTTTTCTTTTCGTATTATTTATTGCTTGAAGGTTATATATATATATATATATATATATATATATATATATATATATATATATATATATATATATATATATATATATATATATATATATATATGTGGAAGCCACATGCCTAGTGGACAATGCATCAACACACTCAATCCTTCAAAGTAAAGACTACTTTACGAGCATTAGTAGATATTCTGGTCTATTGAGAACAATCTCAGGACCAACTGATATAATAGAAGGATCAGGGGAAGCAATCATACTGCTCCCCAATCACATACTCATCAAACTTAGAGATGCGTTATACTCACCTAAATCAATCCGAAATCTCCTAAGCTTTAAAGATATCCGTTTAAATGGATACTACTTAGAGACAGTCGAGGAGAACAAAAAGGAATACTTACACGTAACATATCTCACAAATGGTACACAACCCATTGTTGAACGTTTCGAGGGACTCCCCACGGGACTCTACCAAACAAGTATTCACTCTCCAGAAGCATTATTAATGGAGCACCTGCAGTGCCCCCCAAACACCAGAATTGCAACTCTGGCATAGTAGACTGGGACACCCTGGATCTGTTATTATTTTAATTCTATTATTATTTTCTTTGTGATTTCTTATTGTTTATCCCTTTTTGATGCATGCAATGAAATCTTTGTGCGTTCTATTATCTATTGTTATAGCTATGCTTGAGTAGTCTTTTCTAGGGCTAAGGGATTAGCCCATGGATCTTAGGATTTAGACGCAAAGTTGGGATTTTTATGGTGCGTTGGATATAAAAGGGGTTGTATTTTGGTGGATCTAGCAAAATCCTTAGGAGAACTCGTACTGAGATCGTACCCATGGTCGGTGGAATCGATTAGCTTAAGGAGTATCCTACGGATTTAATTAGGGATTTAGTGGATTCAACCGAGGCACGTGACCATGCCCGACTCGTGCCTTGATGGGATCCACCGACGAACTATATCACTAATTGACGGCTACCGCCATTGCGTCAATAAGAGCCTCCAAAATACCTTGAAGCTCTAACCCACGAGAGTGATACGAGTTGAGAGCGTTCGAACCACGAGAGTGGTGAGAAATTTGTAGATCCTTAATGCACGTATGGTATGCGCCTATCGCGTGAGCAGGGTTAATGCGATACGTTAGATTCATGAAGCTCAGACACATGAATTCACTTCCTATATGCTACAATCCCCGATAAAACCAATGCAACGTAAGAGTCCTAGCCTAGCGTCGACGTCCGACGGTCCTAGCGACGAGTCCTAAAGACCTAATCTTTTTATATTTTTATTCTTTTATATTGTGCAGAATCCCCTATTTGCGATGTTGAGTGACACAACCTTCGCATCCATCACCATTATAGCCCTCTATACTCCACATCCACTAATAAACCCGCAAGTCTAACTCTTCCTAGGAGTAGATAGGTAGTATAGCACCGCTTCCCCGTGTTCGATACCCGCTTGCCACTATACCGTGCGCTTGCGGTAAACGACATCGTTTCGGAGTTGAGTTCCAGGCCAATCAAGTTTATGGCGCCATTGCCGGGGATTTATCTCCGTGTAATTCGCGCCATAACTAGGTAGCTCTAAGGTTACAGTTCCGGACGCATCAAGTTTATGGCACCGTTGCCAAGGAGGCGTTTCGCCATATTATCTATTGACCACAATTAGGTTGATTAGATTGCGTTAAAAAAACAAAACAAAACCAAAAAAACAAAAAAATAATAATAAATAAATAAATTTTATAAATTGGAGAGAAATTTTTTTTCCCCGCCACCTGCTATTACTATTATCTTTATCTCTCTTTGTACCACTGACGTCTTTTCCAGGTTTTTTACTTTGCTTGATCAGGTACAGTTGATGCAGCGATGGTGCTTCCAAGGATGCGATCGGGTTCTATACGATACTATATATACCTCGCTACATTCTATCAAGATGATGGAGAGTCCTTCAGAGAGGCATTGCGCAAGTTCGAAAGAATGTTAGGGATGTTCCATACGGAGTCAGACCATGAGTGGGATGGTTCCAGGCTGTGTGATATTTTTGCTGGAAGACTAAGGGGACCCTCACGTGAGTTTATGAAGAGGATGCAAGTGGGAAATTTCAGTGATCTGTAGTTGGCAGCAACCTTGGAGCAAATGATAGATGATGCTCGATCTACCGGTTCGCAAACCGTTATTGTAGGTAAACCATCCGACCAAGCATTCATCGATTTTGTTATGGCTAATGTCTCTGATGCAGGTACTATCATAGATGGAGTGTATGCTTCACTTGAAGGTGATCATATCCACATTTACACCATTAACACTCCACAAATAGAGACATCTTAGTTGTCAAGGAGGACACATATATGGACTTATTGAGAAGCATCGTGGACGCAGTTCGATGCACCGGTCCATTAACGATAACGGCAGGTGACCCTTTTGAGCTTGGATTTCAAAAGTTTATTACTCATCGTATCTCTTCCACAAACATAATTGATGATGGAGTCTGCGCTCTAGTTGAGGGGCACAAGACCCACTTTTATACCGTGGCCGAGGTACAGGAGCCCATAGAGCCACCTGCACCTACTATTGAGAGGGCCAAGCCATGCAATCAGGTGCCTCAAGTTTCAGGACAGAAACGAAGACATAGGCATAGAAAGGAGAAGATGAAATTCACTTTGCCTACCATACCAGAGGAGCCCGAGGAGGAAGCCGAAGCAGTGCATCACGAGGAAGCCGAGCTATATTTATTTTACATATTTTATGTGGAGCCAAAGACTTTCGCCGAGGAGGTCGTGCGTCGGGACGAGGACACAACCATTCATGAGGATCCCGAGCATCACCCTCATCCTTCAGAGCTTCTGCAGCCACCTTGTCCTTCCACTGACTCTGAGGACCACCCACCAGAGCTTACTGCTCCCCTTCAGGGAGATCTCTTCACTCCCTCGCCCTTTACATTTGATTTTCCTCTCGTGTAGATGTTTATTGTGATTCAGATTTCGATGACTCATTGCACCTTTTGTCGGATACACATACATATGATCAAGAGGTACAATTGGACATATACGAGGAGGAGATCGAGGAGTTAGCACACATGGATGCTATTGAATATGATCAGGAAGTGCGCTGGGATGAGTCTGACGATAATGAGGAGCATCCATATGAGACCCACTCTATTATGCCAGAGTTACCTGAGGAACCAGAGGAAAACAACGAGGAGTTGATCGATGTGGTGCACGAGCATAGAGATTTATTTCCAGGGAAGTGTTATCAACCATGCTTAATTTTAAATACTTATGTTGATGACCCTCTTTGGAATACATTTATTTTGGGGAAAAATTATCCACATCAGATTGATGCGGCTCATCTCTTGCAGGGTACATGTGGAGTCCTTGGGGAGATGCTGGGAGCCGCATTACTGGAATCTGATGGAGCCCGTGGAGATACGCACTTGGCGGAGCCACGAAAAGTGCAGATAGAACAGCTGCATGTACCGGCAAAGATTCTGGATCTGCCTTTTGCTACAGGTGGTACCAATCTAGTAGTGTAGTATTTCATGCTTTAAATAATCACGAATCCTCTCGGCATCGAGAGGACCGTATAGGATTTTATATGTTTTTTAGTTTAATAAATTCACCACATTTGATGACTCAATTATCTTTTGCACCCAACCCACTATCTATTATCCATGCTCACCCTTATATTTTGGCGATTATTTTGCATCTCTCCCTAATTTTTATGTGATGTTTAAGCTTGGGGGAGAAAAATTATTTTGTTGAGTGGCCACCCATCTTGTTGGTGTCCTCTATTTATAGCATACACACATTGAGGACAATGTGATGTTTAAGCTTGGGGGAGTGCATAGTGCACGCACTTTGCTTCATTGTGAAGCACACTTCGAAATTTCCACTTGAACCATGTCCACTTCTATATTTATGTCTCATATGCTTTATTTTCTATGAAATATCGTGGATTTATTTTTTTATGAACTTTGATATATGTTAGCTTAGAGTTCGATTCCTTGATTAGTGTATCTTTGTTAATATGCTTTTTCATAGTGGAATCCATAGTTTCACAACCACATTCTCGAATCAGTTAAGCTAAAAATGAATGAATCAAAATCTGAAAATTATTTAACTTCTGCGTGATTTGATTGATGATTCTATTGCTTCATGGATGTTTAGTGATTCAAAAGAGATAAGATAACCCCACGACAACCAAAGTAGTGATGATTAGGATTCCTGAAACCGAGCCATGTCTAAATTCTATACTTTTTCTTTTTCTTTTGTGAATAGCCAATAAATGATCTTTGATCATATTTTGCATTCCATCGCGTTTACGTGAGTCTGCAAAAATCCCAAAAATGCAAAAATCAAACAAATATCCTGAATAAAAGGCCCTAGGGGCTCTTCGTAACCCAATGCCCTATGACCGTCTGGTCTGGGATGCATAGGCCGCTTCTTATATATATTGAGTTATCTCGTGTATACAAAGAAAGAAAAATGCATATGAAATATTCATATAGCCAAAAACAATATAAAACTACAAAAATCCCATATACTTATCTCCATTTCTATATAGAACAAAGACATGGCAAAGTTGATGGGTTCTAGGAGTCTTGAAATGGTCGTAGTGTGGTGATGACTTACCTTGATTGAATTTGCTAAATTCATTCCATGGAGTATAACAAAATACCACGCATGCTTGAAAACGTTTGATCATGACATATTACACTGCTTAGAGAATGAGTTGTGAACATTGGTTTCATTTCTGTGAACTTAGTATATTGCATGATAAACTATGATATGATATAACCTATATCTTTTTATTGCTTATCAAGTTCATTTTATTTATTGAAATCCACGTTATTTTAATTTGAGCGAGACTTAAGTATTTGTTGTGTATATGTGTTCTAATTTCATTTTGACCTGTGTTCACGAGATCTTGCATATCTTAGGTTCTTGTATTTTTTGAATTTAAGATTGAACCCCTTGTCTCCACTACACGCCACCGCCTCGCATCTCCATTGTATCCATCTCCCGTGTTCGCTTCTTACTAGTCGTCCTCGAGGACGAGTAAGAGGTAAGCTTGGGGGGATTTTGATGTGTCATTATATTCCACATTTTATCTAAATGATTACACGTCAAAATGATTGCTCATTTACATATTTCAAATTATTTTAGCTATTATTTGAAATAATATGACTTTCGGAGCGTTTATGTCCATTTCAGGGATTTGAGGCGATATTGGAGCAATTTGGAGTCAATAAGACAATCGGCGACGTGAGAGCACCAATGAGACTCATGATGACATGCTCGAGGTGCCAAATAAGAATACTGGAGCAAGTAAGGGGCAAGAGATAAGGTCGATCGATCGAGATATGATGCGGCGAAGGAATCGAGCGACCCAAAGTGCTGGAAACATGACAACTGTGTAGTATTTCCAAATCTGCTATCACCTGGAATTTTTCACTATTTTTTGATATTTTTTCCCGATAGTAGACTTCAAGATGGTTCAAACGCCACCAAAAATATGCCAATCAGAGGTCGGATGAGCCCTGGGGAATTTCTGCAAGCTGATGCTGCAGTGCTGAAATTCTGCTGGAAGCTGTTTGGCACCTACTCGACCGAGCAGAGGACTCTACTCGACCAAGTAGGGTAAAAATTCTGCTGCAAGTCGTCAAAAGTTGATGTTCGACCACTGCTCGGTTGAGCAGTTGACTGCTCGACCGAGCAGAGTGCTGAAAATGCTGCAAAGTGCTGAAAATGCTGCCGTTCGACCACTACTCGACCAAGCAACCACTTACTCGGTCCGAGCAACCTTCTCCTCGACCGAGCAGGGCCTGCTCGACCCATGTAGGCAGAGCGACATATTTCAGAGAAGCTCGATTCCCTGTTGTACTCGACCGAGCAGGCTGGCTGCTCGACCGAGCAGCCGGACTACTCGACCGAGCATGCCTCGCTCGGCCCGGGCAAACATTTGGACGAGGTATCAAACTTTCTGACGACTAGACCGAGCAGCTTTGTGCTCGACCGAGTCGTCGTGGGCCTAGGCGTGCGTCCTGATCACGATTTTGAGAGGGTTTCGAAGGGGGGAATATATTGGGCTGGCGGCCGTCATTTTGGGGGGTTCTCGATACAGACTTTTGGGGAGATTTTGAGAGACTTTTCGTATACTTTTTAGAGAGGAGTTTTTAGATCTCTTTTAGGGTTTTTCGGCGACGATCTTTTGGGGAGTTAGGCTATGCCGTAGGCCCCTCCTTTGTATCAAGATAAGTACTTTTGCCCTTTTTAATTCTATTATTATTTTCTTTGTGATTTCTTATTGTTTAGCCCTTTTTGATGTATGCAATGATATCTTTATGCGTTCTATTATCTATTGCTATTGCTATGCTTGAGTAGTCTTTTCTAGGGCTAAGGAATTAGCCCATGGATCTTAAGATTTAGACGAAAAGTTGGGATTTTTATGGTGCGTTGGATATAAAAGGGGTTGTATTTTTGTGGATCTAGCAAAATCCCTAGGAGAACTCGTACTGAGATCGTGCCCATGGTCGGTGGAATCGATTAGCTTAAGGAATATCCTACGGATTTAATTAGGAAGTTAGTGGATTCAACCGAGGCACGTGACCATGCCCGGCTCGTGCCTTCATGGGATCCACCGACGAACTATATCACTAATTGATGGCTACCGCCATTGCGTCAATAAGAGCCACCAAAATACCTCGAAGCTCTAACCCACGAGAGTGGTACGAGTTGAGAGCGTTCGAACCACGAGAGTGGTGAGAACTTTGTAGATCCTTAATGCACGAATCGTATGCGCCTATCGCACGAGCAGGGTTAATGCGATACGTTAGATTCATGATGCTCAGACACATGAATTCACTTCCTAGATACTACAATCCCCGATAAAACCAATGCTATGTAAGAGTCCTAGCCTAGCGTCGACGTCCGACGGTCCTAGCGGCGAGTCCAAAGCCCTAATCTTTTTATATTTTATTCTTTTATATTGTGCAGAATCCCCTATTTGTGACGTTGAGTGAGACAACCTTCGCATCCATCACCATTACAACCCTCCATACTCCACATCCACTAATAAACTCGCAAGTCTAACTCAACCTAGGAGTAGATAGGTAGTATAGCACTGCTTCCCCGTGTTCGATACCCGCTTGCCACTATACCGTTCGCTTACGGTAAACAACATCGTTTCAGAGTTGAGTTCCGGGCCAATCACATGCCCACTTCTCCGACTACAAGATAAAGAAACTTCGTCTGGACAATGCGGGGGAGTTTACATCACAAGTCTTTCTAGACTATTGCCAAACATAGGGCATTGAAGTCGAACATCCTGTAGCACATGTTCACACCCAAAATGGGTTAGCAGAATCTCTAATTAAGAGATTGCAATGGATTGCTCGTCCATTATTGCTTCAATCCCAGTTGCCAGTGAATGCATGGGGTCATGCAATATTGCATGCTGCATCCTTAATAAAATTAAGACCTTTTGGAGGTCAGTCATCTTCTCCTATACAATTAGCACTTGGAGTTCCACCAATTGTCTCACACTTGAGAATATTTGGTTATGCAGTATACGTCCCCATAGCACCACAACAAAGGACAAAGATGGGTCCACAACGTCGTCTAGGCATTTATGTTGGGGTTGACATGCCCTCCATATTAAGATTCCTAGAACCCCTTACGGGAGACGTTTTTAAGGCACGTCTAGAAGACTGTGAATTTGATGAAACATCATTTCCAAAACTAGGCATACAAACTAAGAAGCCTGAAGCTTCAGATAGTATCACTTGGAATACAAAGACACTAAGTCACTTTAATCCACCCACAAGTCAGTGTGAGGAGAAGGACCTGAAGATTCTCCATATCTAAAACACTGTCCATCTCTTCCCGGACAAATTTACTGACAGCCAGAAGATTGTCAGATCACACGTCCCTGCTGATAACACTCCAGCTATGATTGACATACCGCAAAATGGATGTAATCTGCCTGCAGCATTGATGGTTAGACCTCTTAAAAAGAGAGGACGACCACCGAGATCCAAGGAACAAGTTCCTCGAAAGAGTAGGACCCTTGGCAATGGTATAACAACACCACCACAGGATGCTACTATAAGCCCTATTACCCCATCTCTCCCAAACTCTCAAACAGAGGAAAAACCGGGAGAAAATGAAGTTTCGATACATTATGTACGAACTGGGGAGTATTGGGACAGAAAGAGCACAATTATAGATGACACATTTGCGTGTAATATTGCCATCAACGTCGCGTACTGCGACGATGATATTGAACCACACTCTCTGACAGAATGTCTAAGCAGAGATGATTGGCCAACGTGGAAAGCGACAATAGGAGTGGAGTTGGATTCACTCACAAAACGCAAGGTCTTTGGACCAATTGTCCAGACACCAAAAGGTGTAAAACATGTGGGTTATAAATGGGTATTTGTTAGAAAAAGAAATGAACAAAATGAGATCGTTCGCTACAAAGCAAGACTTGTAGCGCAGGGTTTTACCCAAAGTCCAGGGGTGGATTTTGACACCACATACTCCCCAGTCATGGACGCGATCACCTTCTGATTCCTTATTGGCTTAATAACTCAAAAAGGTCTGGATATGCGGCTTTCTGGACGTCGTGACTACATACCTATATGTCAATTTAGACCGAGAAATCTATAAGAGATTGCCTGGCGGTTATTCTTTGCCTGCAACACTAAAAGAGAGATAATGTGACATCTAATCAGTGAAACTGCAAAGATTATTATATGGTCTAAAAAATCTGGAAGGATGTGGTATAACAGACTGAGCGATTTCAAAATGACACAGTCTGCCCTTGCATCTTTATAAGAGCAAAGGCAATAGGATTTGTCATTATAGCCATCTATATGGATGAGTTGAACCTCATCGGATCTCCTGGAGAGATTACTGAGATTTCTAGAAACTTGACAGAAACTTTCGAGATGAAAGACCTTGGAAAGTCAAAATTCTGTCTAGGTCTTCAAATAGAGCATCTTAACGATGGGATCCTGTTACATCAGTCAACTTATACATCGAACTTACTGAAGAAGTTCCAAATGGATAAGTGCCACCCCTCAGTACCCCAATGGTCATCAGATCATTGGATGTGCATAAAGACCCCTTCCGGCCGCTGGAAGAGGGGGAGGAAGTACTATGCCCTTAAGTGCCTTATCTAAGTGCAATCGGTGCACTCCTTTACCTGGCTAACTGCACTTGCCCTGACATAGCATTTGCAGTCAACCTACTAGCCAGATATAGTGCTACACCTACACAGCGGCACTGGGCCTGGAGTTAAGCATCTTCTGTGCTACCTCCAAGGGTCCATAGACTTAGGTCTATTCTACAGGAAAGAGGCAAAAACAGGTTTAGTTGGTTATGCTGATGCAGGTTACAGGTCCGATCTGCATACAGAGAAGTCTCAAACCGGATACATGTTTACCTATGGCAGCACTGCCATATCCTGAAGATCTATGAAGCAGACCATGAAGACCGTCTCATCCACTCACTCAGAACTTCTAGCAATCCATGAAGCAAGTAAAGAGAGCTTCTGGCTACGTTCTGTGATCCAACACATTCTCACCTCCACCGGCCTGATGATCGGCGTTCTTGTGCCTACTCCACTCCATGAAGACAATGCAGCATGTATAGCCCAGCTACAGGACGGCTACATCAAACGCTACAAGACGAAGCATATATCTCCCAAGTTCTTCTGGACGCATGACCTTCAAAAGCAAAAGCAGATTGAGGTTCAGAAGATAAAATCTTGTAATAATTTGGCGGATTTGCTTACCAAATCCGTGCCTACTAGTATCTTTGAGAAACTTGTAAATGGGATTGGGATGCGGAGAGTGAGAAAATGTGGTCAGGATGAGAGAACTATGAATGTATAGATACATCGGAGACTGATGTACAGATTCATAGGAATTCTGCAAGCCTGAAGCTTGGTCAGATAAGGGGGAGTCAACTGTAGTGTTGTACTCTTTTCCCTTGGCTACTGTTTTTTCCCATAGGGTTTTCAATAGTCAAGGTTTTGACGAGGCAACCTCGTTGACTCTGGATCCTGAAGTATCCACCACTAGACACATCCCTAAACAGGGGAAGTTATGGATAAACTATTCTTTATTTAACAAGGCAGTTATCCTAACTTGGATCCTGAAGAATCCACCTCTTATTCAATGTTGGTCTGATAAGGGGAAGTGTTATGAATAGGCCTATGAGGCCCATTAGGTATCCACTCATTCATTGAAAGCTATATATATGAGGGTAGGGGGCTCCTTACCCCTTACACCTATTACTCTACTTTTCCCTTCACAACAAAAAGAAGAAAATTGATCACTCAAAACGAAAACCTAAGAACTAAATGTTAAAATTGATAAGATTGACAAGGATATATCATTAGGTACATTATTATATGAAGAAATTGTTTTTAAATTTGATAAGGGGATAGCGAACTTAAGTACAATTCATTCATGTAAACACGTTCTAAATCTAAACGTAGTTTTAATCTTAAAAATGAAAAGAATTATGTTAAAAACAAATTACATGTAAATCTCGATAAAAAGAAAAATTATGCAGTATTATATAAAACTTATGCATTTTTATATAAAAATTATGCATGCAATACAGATATCAAATCTAATTTTTATAATAAAGAACATCATAAATATTTTGAGAAACCACATAGGGTGCATCATATACATTATGCTAAAAATCATGTGATTCATATGTGGATTCCAAAGAATAAACCTCATAAAGACAAAACATACATAAACAGTTTTATAAAAAATGTGCATAATTCTAAAAATTATTTACATGTGTATTCTAGGCAATCCGATCTGAAATGGTTTTGGTTCCTAGTACGTGACTATCTTTGAACCCAATAATTTTAAGTTATATATGCTTAATGTTTATCTTATATGATACCTTATTATAATTTAAAAGAATTAAAATTTAAAAATAATTTGATAGTCTTGAATAAGAACAAATAATTCAATGGTTTTTGAATTGAATGATTTAACTCTCATGACTAACGCATTGACCCAAAGTAAAACGGGTATCAAGTTCCTTGAATGGTTTCTTCATGTGTCTAGCTTAATAAGGGAAGCATACAGATTGATGCAACATCTAAAAATGAAAGAGTGAGAGATGCTTTTAACACTTGGTAGTGATCCCAGCTTTTTATTGATGCCAAATGGCATCATCAAAATAAAAAAGGAAGCATTAACTCAGGAGAGTATGAATATAGTTAGGAGTATAATTTAAATTTATTTATATTTACTAAATATTTAATTGTGATATTTTCATGTTGGGTATTGGATATTGGATTGGATGTTGGGTATTGGATTCCCCTAATACATGTTTTGATGATGAAGAAACATAATGTTTTCACTAATAAGTTTATTAAGTTGTTTAGGACATCATTAGCAATGGTCGAATGCATATACAAAGCACAAAACCAAAGACCAAGTATTGATAGCTCAACCATGGATGACAAAGCAAGATCACAACCAAGTTTGACAAAGTTTATGTGATGGTGTGACCCAACAGCAACAAGATGACTTGAAGATTTCTATGACAAGAAGATGGACTCTTGGCTAAATCAAGGCAAAATATTTAAATTGATGTAATCTTTATTTCTTGTCTTAGCTCTTTTGTTAAAGCCTTGAAGATGTCACACACATACATGAAACCTTATGAAATAACTTAGAATTAATAGAAAATTAATTCATACATAAACCCCCTAGATTTCATACTTAGACTATGCATTTTAGTCATCATTAATCAACCAATTCTATCCCCCCTAAATGACTAATAGTAATCTGAAAATAGACTTAATTTACATGTCAAGTCAAGTTAGTCGACTAATGCTGGTCTACTAGTCGACTAATGCCTCAGCTAGTTGACTAATAGAAGAGTACTAGTCGACAAATTATAAATAGTGACTCGAGCTATTTCTTGACATGATTGGTTATCTATTAGAGAAGACTTGCTAGTCGACTAATCAGCTTATTAGTTGACCAATGACTTCTACTAGTCGATTGATTCTTGGCAGAAAAATGACTGTGCTTCTGGCTTATAGATTAGTCGGCCAGTTTAGTTCTCCTAGTCGATTAATGGCCATTAGTTGACTAATGGATGAACTATAGTCAATTAATCAACAAGCCATTATACTAAATGGGACTCTCGTATATAGCCATTTTCTAGATGATGGAATGGACATTTTAGGGATTTTTTCTCACAGAATTTCATCCATAAATATTGATTTATACAAGGTTTTTCATATTAAGGTATAAATGACAAATACATGGAAAGAAAGAAGAAAAAGAAAAAAACGTCACATATTTCACTAAATCTCAAAGCCTTTCATTTCCATTCTTTGTGAGCCAAGTTTCTATTCTCCATAACAAAATCATATAGAATATAAACCCTCACCCTTATCCACTTTTAAACACAATCTTCGTCTTCAAGGCTATAGCGTTGTTGCATTATTGTTCTCAAAATTAACCTCGGTGCAAGGAGTTTTGCCTCAGGTTTGTTGAGGTGGTTCGTTTTCTCTCATTATGAGAGGGTTTTGATCTCAGGTTTGTTAAGGTCGAGTTTTGCAATTGGCAAGGGTTGTTTGTCAAGTTATAGGGTTGTACTATTCGTCTTGGTTAGGAAGTTAATAATGGAAATCTTAAGCTGTATTGGCTTTGGACTAGACATAAGTCAGGGGTTGGCCAAACCATGATAAATTCGATTGTGTTTGCGATTGGTTTGCATCATAGTTTAATTTCTATACTTGCGTTTTTTATTCTCTAATTTTGTTCTGATGTAAGTTATCTACTTGAAAATTATTTATTGTGAGCTTATGCTAACTGTAACTATCTATTATTAAGCATCACATCCACCATCAGGGACTTTACAGAAGGTATGTATGCCACTAATGTTTTTATTACTTTCACATGTTTTAATGGCTTCTGTTTTCCTTTTTATAGCTTGTAGGCTTTGGCACCACCGACCATGTAGTTCCGCTTAGGGCCTGTTCTTTTGTGTTGTTGTGAGTGTTGAAGTGGTGAGATTCCACTAGTCATGGCATTATTCACTCACTTCGATACTCACTTCAACAAATCCTGTTCTTTTGGGCTGGCTGCTTTCTCCGCTGATCTCGCCTACGTGGCAGCTAGATTCCAACAAGTGTAGAGGCCAGAAAATGTTGTGATTACGGGTGTTGGAATGGAGAGGGGAGCCTGCCTCTCTCTATCTCTCTCTATCTCTCTCCAACATTCACAACAACATTCATAACCTACTTCAACACAAAAAAACACAATAAAGTTATGTGGACCCCACAAAAAATTCCAACATCCACATTCACAACCCCACTTTCCCCCAAAAAACATATACTCTACTTTCTCAACACTATTCACTCATTCCAACAAACAAAAATATAATCTCAAAAGAACCGGCCCTTAGATGTATTTGTTAAGTACCAAAATATTCCTACGATACAAAAATGTAAATTGGAAATAATAGCTACGTGGAAGTTTTGGGAATTAGCATGTTTCATTTATAATTGCAAGATAGACGCAGTTGGCACTTATATGATGCTCTTCATTCACCAAGGATTCGTGGGAATCTTCTTTTGATTTTAGCATTACTAGGCTTAGGATTTTCTATTTAATTTTTTGGATGTTCTGTTTCTGTTATAAACTCAAGAGATGATACCGATCTAACATGGTTGAGAAGTCATGGAACTAAGCCATGTCTGTCTATATATTAATCCTCAATGGGGTACTAAGAATACCAAGGGACCCCCACTACTAAGTAGTGGGGTGTAATGGGGAGATAATGAGGGGAGGGAGGCCAAAGGCCTCCCTCAACTCACAACACTCCCCCTTATCTCTCCATTACCTTAGGTTAAGTATATGAATACTTCAGGATTCAATATGCTAATGAGATAGATACTTCTGGATCCAGAGCCACTTTGGTTGCCTCGTTAAAACCTTAGCTGTGGAAAACCCAGTGGGAAAAAAACCAGCAGCTTAAGGAAAAAGAGTACAACCAACAGGTGACTCCCCTTGATCCATACAAGCCTTATACTAGTATGTCTTTTAGCTTTCATTAAGGGTGGACACTTCAGGGTCCAGAGTTAAATGAGGTTGCCTCATTAAAACCTTTGGATATGGAAAACCCAGTGGGAAAACCTATAGCTAAGGAAAAAGAGTACAACACTAATATCAACTCTCCATGATCTGTACACGCTTCAAGATTGTAGATCTCCTATGTATCTATATAGTCATTTCCTATTTGTATATACATCCCTCATGTCCTGAAAGCAAATACAATCATTACTCATCTATACAAGTTTCACTCATATCTGGCGGCTACTGAAAAACAGTGGCGCTCTGGAGTGGTACGCTCTTCGAAGTTGGTAGAGGACTCCAGGTTTGTATTACTCAGTCTTCACTGTGTCTGCAAGGTACTGCTGGACCTAGCTGATTGTATTCTAGACTTGATTCTTGGATGATGAGCTTCTCAGAAGATGTAGACTTTGGAGGATGATGTGAAGATCTTTAGGTGGTGACCAGCCATTTGTGCTTAGTCATCGCGATGATCAGTAAACCTGCATATGCTATATATATATTCCTTGATCCTTGGAAGTTGCGCAGAAGCAGCTTATCCTTGGTCCAGTGGTGCTCTCCAGGGCAACACTGTACCTGGCTAACAGCTTTACTGTAGACGGTCTAATAGAGACACGTGCAGTTGGCCAGATAAAGGAGTGTAACTAGTACACTAGAGCTAGGCTATTCACGACCTAGGATGTCCTCCCCCTCTTCCAGCGACTGGAAGGGGTCATAAATAAGCAAATAGATTGCAAATGGGCATCTTTCTTCATAAACTCCTGGTATATGAATAATATAAAAGAATTCCACCGCAAAAAGTGTTTTAATTTGTAAGCCAAGACAATACCCTGTTTTGACTAGGTATTTGATATCTTAATGGTCTCTGCATGAGAACCTATTAGAATCATATACTGATCTTTGAAGCCTTTATAGAGAAGACGTTCTTACGTGTCTCTTTCATCTCTGGCGGTAGAGTATACCCTTCTAGAAGTTTCATATATGTCTTTATATAAATTTTCCGTATAGATATGCAGGCACAACATCCATGAGCTGCATTTCTTGGATTTTCCAGAGACGTTAGGCTTAATAGGAAAATGATCACATTTACTTCATTTATTTATGAAAACCCAACTTATATTCCACAGGTTTTACACATTCAGGTGTATGGACTACTGGTCCAAAGACTTTGCTTTTCAAGAGTGAGTCCAGGTCTACTCTTATTGCCTCCTCCCACTTTGGCCAATCTATGCGTTTACGCTATAGAAAAGTGGGCTGAACGTCATCGTCGTATTCAGCGAAGTGAACGACAATAGCGAAAGCAAAATCGTCAACGACGACTGTGCTATATCTGTCCAGTACCTCTCCAGTACGTACTTAATAAAATGATGTTTATCATATTGTTTCCTCTGCATGGGAAATTAGGCGGGGAGAGGTCGCTGGTCTGAGCTTAGCATCCTGTGGTGGGATCATTTTAATATATCCAGGAATCTTCCTCTTTCGAGGAACTTTATATTCTGAACCGGGCGGGCGTCCTCTTTTCAATTGAGGTACAGCCAATTCTGCTACCGGTGGATTGCATCTATCTTTGGGGATGTCAATCCTAGCTGGCGTGTTGGTAGCAGGAACGTGTGAACGAACAATCTTATGGTTGTCCATGAATTTATCCGCCAATTGATGTACTTTAGTCTGAATGTGAAGGATCTTCTGGATCTAATCTTCACACAAAAATAGTATGCGGATCATAACAAGATTAGGACTTCTGTGTCCCATGATATGGTCTCAGAAGCTTCAGGCTTCTTTAGACTACGTGCCTATTATAATGAGAATTTGCTCATCAAATTCACAGTTATCAAGATATGGTGATATGAGGACATATATTAGCACATCCAAACACTCTCAAATAAGATATGTTTGTTGGTGAACCGTAAGCAAGCGGCATCAGCAATAAGATATGGCCACAAGAGGGCCGTATCGTGATAAGCGATGCGGAATGCAGTAGGGCATATCCATAAAAATCCACAGGCGACTGGGATTTAACAATGGATGTGAAATCCATTGGAGTCTCTTTATCAGAGACTCTGATAACCCATTATGAGTATGAACATGCTATAGGATGTTCAATTTCAATGCAAGTTGCTTGGTAGTAGTCTTGAAAGACATGTGTAGTGAATTCACCCACATTATCAGCTTTTGAGAAAGCTAGATTGTGGGTGGACCTAAAAGGCACACATAATACCATCGAGTAGATGCATCTAACAGTACAATGAGGTACCAAAATGGGCCACTTGCGGGGTGAATAGGCCTGCAAAGGTCACCATGTTTTCTCTCAATGAAGCCATGAGACTCTAATCCCACTTTCTGGAGGGAAGGTCTCTCTATAAGTTTTCCCTTTTTGACAAAGGGGGACAAGGAAACTCAACCTTTTGAAGAATCTTCAGGTTCTTCAAGGGATTCATTTGATGATGCGTCCATCATCATTGATCCAGGATGACCAAGTCTATTGTGCCAGAGTTGAAAACTCTGGCAATAAAAGGCACTTCTGGTGTACAGTCAAGTTGGCTTTATATAGGATGAATATCTATAATGATAGGGACCCGTCGGGGGTCCAACGAATCGTGCGCAGATGGTCTTCTTGCCATCTGTTTGACGAGTTATATAAAGATATTCACTATTATTATCCATAGTTTCCAATGTATGTTCGTTTTAAACGAAATATCCTTGAATTTTGGGAGATTCCTATATGATTAAGGAGATAAATTTGCATCTTATAGTCTCTTTCTATGTGAGAGCAATTTTAATGCTTCATCAGTGCATCGAGGCACTGTCCACAATATATCACACTTCATCTATATATTTGAATGACTAGACTTTATAAAATAAAGCTAAATATGCATTCATAAAGTTTTTTGTTTAAAAAGAAAATATGAAGTAAACTAGTATTTAAAATGCATATATAAAAGCAAACTAAGATAAGACTCAGTCGAGCAAGTCATCGTGATCGAAGTCTTTTGCGGTCAGCTTGATTGAATGATGAGATTCAACAAGATTTGTTTCAGGACGAGGCTGCAGGCTCGCCTGATAAAGATACTGGAGATTACGTGGAGTGCAGCAGTTCCTGGACCAATGTCCAGTCATGCCACATCTATGGCACTTGTCCACCCAGTTCTTCTTAGGAATAGATGGTTGGCCATTGTTGTTACTTGTCCACGTATTATTTTTCTTCCCCTGGCTGTAGTTATTGTTTTGTGGAGGTCCACTAGCCGGTTACATCATAGCTGTTACCCTTGTAATTTCTGGCCTTCTTCTTGTTCTTCGTCTTCTGGGAAGAAACAAGATGGGCTTCAAGGAAAGGAGCAGTCCCAGCAGGGCATAGGTTGTGAGTGGTTAGTAACAAGGCTCTGTTCTGCTTTGCCCTTAGGAGGCAGGAGAGTAAGTCAGAGAATTTCGTGAAATGTCTTTCAAGGTACTGTTGCATGAGGATTGCATCCTTTTTATGGAAAGACGTGAAAGTCTTTTCTAACATGCGTCGCTCCGAGACTTCTTCATCGCATAGCTTCAGGCGTGAGATGATATTATGGAGTGTTGAGTTATACTCAGACACGGACTTAAAATCCTGAAGTTGGAGGTTTTCCCACTCATAACTAGCACGGGGCAGTATAACATCAATCTGATGTTTATAACGTGCTCCAGTGTCCTCCATAACTCAAGTGGATCCTCTACTGTCAGATATTCCCCTAAATGTCCGATTTTTATGTCTCCTAATGTAGATAATGGCCTTCGCATTATCTATAGCAGAGACAGATGACCACGCCGCTTCAGGGGTCACGATTGAAATAGACTGGGCCGCTGCTGGGGCCGCATGCACAGTAGTAGGAGCCAGATTTGTACTCATAAGAGCCATTGAGCGCATGTGTAACTTCAGGTCCACCCGACAGATCAGATAGTTCTTTACTGCCGCATCCAGTACATCAAAAACAACGCTCGCCAATATTGCCATATATTTATGCAATTAAATATGCATGAATTAATATTTGTTAAAAATAAATTCACGCAAAAATAATCCATCATGTGGGGATCGGCCAAATACCCTTAGAAATAAAAATGGCCAAAAAGTGTCCGAATACAGTCCATGAAGATGATGATACAAAAGGAATGAAAAATACAAATTGAAAACCCATTTTAGGTCCCAGCATATTGCAGATTTCATCTTCGTCTTCAATTTAGCTTAGCTCCGGTCTTGCATCATTTTACATTATAACCTCACTACAATTCCTCTCAAAACAGAGAAAGAAAGCGAGAAAGGTAAAAAGGTGTATCAAAATGGCCGATCCCAAACAACAAGACGGAATTATTCATCCACACAGTTTATATATGCTACAGGCAATATAAAAATCAACCACGCAAACACCCAGGCATAATCAATACAATTATTCAACATCGCAGGCAATTTTATTGGATAAATATAATAAATTTACGTTAAAAAGTTACTTGGACCACGGGAAAACGTCATTACCCGTTAGGTTAGATAACTAACCTAACGACAGAGCGGTCTCAGGACCATGTAATGATTTAAACGTAAATTAATATTTATTTTTATCCAATTAAAAAAATAAAGCGATAATTAATGAATTAAACATAAAATTCATTAAATAAAATTTTAATTTGCGCCAAAAAATCTCTAAAAAGAGTTAATCAAGCACAATAACATCAGCATGATATCCCATGATTTTTCTGGATTTTTCCAGAATTTTTAGGGTTTAATTGGATTTTATTTGAATTTAAAATAAAATTTGACCTACGGGCCAGAGGCTCGCGGGCTGGCTTCGGGCTGCAGGCCCTTTAGCCAAAAGAATTCTCATCTGTTTTATTATTTATTTAATTATTGGGGTTCTGACCCATCAGGAAAGACCCAAGCCTCTTCTCTCTCTAACCCTAATTAGAGTTTTATGGGGTAAAACAGCCGCCAGGGGAGTCAAACAGACTCCACCTATCCACCTTCCATATTTATTTCGGCGGCCCCCTCTTCAGGCGGGAGGCTGAACGACGCAAGAAGGTTGGCTGTTCGAGTGGCTCAAGGGGTCCCTCCGACAGAAGGGACGGCGTGCAAAAAGGCCCCCCTCCGACAGGGAGGGGACAGAGCTGCAAGGACCCCCGTCAGGACCTATATCACTTTGCTTCCATGGTCTTATATGTAGCTGCGGGTAGAAAGCATTACGAGGATCATTCATGCTTTTTGATTATCGGGTAAGTTGCACGGTTTTGGAAATGGTTTATAACCATCTACATGCCTGACACTGTTTGAATGAAGCAAAGTGCCATCAAAAATTTCTTATACACGTGTTACATCTTAATGCGCTTGGAGAGGCTGCCCACATTTTTTGACAGTGGCAGGTAAATAATCATCCATTTAAACTCCCTCTCCCCACCAAAAAACAACCAATAGAAACCTTTTTTGTTGCTTGATGGATGGTGTATGCTTACTTAATGTTGTTTTCCCCCTTTCATGTAGTTCCATAGCATATAAGCCCAAAAAAATTTATGTTTATCCAAATAACCCGAAATGATTGAATACTTGATCCTATATCCTCTATGTTACTGGTTCCAAAATGTTTTTATGGGTATACCAGTCGTTTTGGGGGGTCATTTTGGAAGGGAGATATTTTGGGTATATGCGGAAATGCAAATGTTCTTTTGGGGATTATACAAAATTAACCACAATTTGGGGATTATACAAAACAATTCCTCCTTGCGCAACTGTTTCAAAGTGTAATCGGAGTGGTGCGGCGATTCCGGCCCCGGTCCGGCGATCAGACGGCCCCCGACGGGGGGTCGACCGGAGATCCGAAAAAGGGGGGCCGGCGCTCTTCGAATGCCTTTTTTAATTTATAAATATTATAATAATGTTTGAATTATGAATTTATTAAAAAACATTTTTTTCTCTCTGTTTTTTTTAAACAGTAAATCTGCTTGTATATATTTTGATTGAAAAATGATTTTCTTGCTATAGTAATTACTATAGATATCTTAGAAAATAGATTTCACAGATTTAACAACATGCGCATGTTAAAAATATTGATCTAGGGATTTCTAAGAATTTACCTCTAGATCAAAGAACTAGGAAAGATCGATAAAAATAAAGATCCGTAGAATGAGTCCCCGATTCCGATGCCCCGTAGAAATCACCGCAAAGAATCGCTGCAACCAAAGATTCCCTGGGATCGAGCTTTAACGCGCAGAAATCGCCGCAACGGATTGCAGCAACAAAGATTCCTAAACGCAGTGAGGGTGATTTTATGGGATAAAATGAGAAGCTCAAGAACGAGAGCTCACATTCTGATAACGTGTTATAAACTCAAGAGATGATATCGATCTAACATGGTTGAGAAGTCATGGAACTAAGCCATGTCCCTCTATATATTCATCCTCAATTGGGTACTAAGAATACCAAGGGACCCCATTACTAAGTAGTGGGGTGTAATGGGGAGATAATGAGGGGAGGAAGGCATTACGGGGAGATAATGAGGGGAGGGAGGCCAAAGGCCTCCCTCAACTCACAACAGTTTCTTTTTATTTAGATTATACCTGCTACAAAACTAGTACTTTATTAGATGGTTTTATGCCATTATCATGTACTAATAAATATTCTATGTATTCTACTTATATTAATCTGTAAGTGAACTATGTTTCTAGGTGAATGATTGTTGTGGCATAACAGATTGTGTCCTATTGGCAAGGGGCATGTTCTTTTGCCAAGAATAGCCATGAGAATGCCAAATTTGGCACTGTTGCTCTACTGTTCACCCTATACCTAATTTGTTTTCCACATGGGTGTTTTTTTGGGCTGTGGAATAGAATCCGACGTGGACTCTCAAATTGGGAATCCTGCCAACTTTTGTATTCCAAGCTTTTTGCTTGGAATACATGGGAAAGTTTGGGAATGGTGGGGCCCGCTGTCACCTCTCTCTTTCTCACTCCTCCAACTCACCACTTTTCCACTTTCTCATTCCAACTCTCCAATCCCAAAAGAACACGAGAATAGAATGTGGACCCCACTTTCTATTCCAAACCCCACTTTCCATTCCAAACCCCACTTTCCATACTCCATTCCACCCAAAAGAACACAAAATTCCAATTTCTTTCTCCTTGGAATACAAACTTTCCCCTATTCCCAATTTCCTATTCCATGCAAAAGAACAGGCCCTTAGATACATTGAGCAAATTAGCTAGAAGCAATTTTATTAGGCCAACTCACTAATGTTGACTTGCCTCCCTTTCATCATTGCCTTATGGACAAACTACTTAAAACCCATTTGGCAAAGCAAAATGATTAGCATTCCCATTACAATTAGTATATCTTGATATTTGCATACCCTTTTATGCTAGAATTAGAAATGGTACTAGCTATTTTATCCCATTTATAAATGACTACTGGAGATACAAATACATGTACATAATTAACATAAGTGAGAAGTGCTTGATTGCTTCAAGCATTATGTTTGTGATGTTGAGAATCAGTTGAGCACTAAGGTGAAGGCCTTGCACACATTTAGAGGCTTAAGTACTTATCAGATCAATTAAAAAATTTGTTTGAAGAAAACGGCATTATTAGATATCGCATTGTTAGAGATAGCGCATTATTAGATAGCTCATTATTTCTTATACTCCGCAATTGAATGGTGTTGCCAAGTGGAGGAATATGACATTACTGGACATATTAGGAGCATGTTGGCATATGTAAATCTTCATATTGAGAGAACTAAAAATCTAGATGCGTTTACAACCCTAGTAACACAGATCTAGATATATGCATGCTGAATCTTAAAACTTTACCTTCTCTGATAGGAATCATACCTCAATCCATAGCTGACGATGATCTGGACGACGTAGCGGAAAGATCTTCCAGATCCACACGAATCAACCATTGGAGAAATCCTTTGGCTTTCTCTTGGTTTCTCTTCTAGCGACGAGACGTAGAAAAGACAGCTAACTTGTTCGTGTGTTCCGGTGATCATGAACGCATATAAATAGGGGCTAGCCTCCTTAGCCCTATGGTTTCCAATTCAGCCCATCAACGAATTGAAGCCCAACAGTCTCTATACATAAAGGCCCACAACTTACTTAACTCAAGCCCTCTTAACTGATTAAATGAGATCACTTATATGTTGGGCTTTAATATGACAATGTAGCACTATATAATTATATTCGCATATTAGCCCAACGTTGGATTAAGATCTAACTGTGCTGGATAAGTTCCAAGAATCTCTCACTTAGGCAATATGTTAAACTTTATAATTATATTTCATTTTTCATACAACCGAATATGATCTTATCTTACTGTCATCACTTTAATAAGTCAAAAAAACCATCCGGTCCATCAATTAGAGTACCATAGGATCAAAGAGGTATTCTCCGCAGCAATTGCAGCTCGACCCATCAGTGGTCACTGTGCTAATATAAAAGAATGACATGGGTTATGAAGTGGATGTGTAGAATGGAAATTAAAGGTAATGTGATCTAACATGTCTATTTCCAATTGATCCTCCTTAAACTTAGTGAAATCATAAACATACCAAAATCGGAGTGAAGACGAACTGAACCAAAACTTTATTTCTGATCAAAAAATAACCTCAAGCTTAAGCTGGAGACTTTATTTTGTCTATCATATGAGCACCCAAAAGAACAAGCTCCCATAAAATTGAATGTTCTTAATGAAATGACATCTATATGAGTAGCGAGCCCATAAAACCTTTTGGATGACATTCCTTTAGTATAACAGATCCGTAATTACATGGTTTGTTCTGATGTGCTCATAAGACAATCATACATTCCGAATTATTAATCAACAATCTAGAAACTCGATCTCTGAAAATTTTAAACTTTGTCGAGTTCATGTTGTTGTTGGAATATAAAACTGCAGACTTTATTGTCACAAAATAAACTGTGTGGTGTTTTAATACCATCCCTAATTTGCAGCATAGTGACAAAATATGTAGATATATTTCATGATTTGGATGTCACAAAATATGATATGAAATCTAAAATCATGTCAGAAGAGACTATATAAAAGAGACTATTTAGATATCTTCTAGTAGAAGGCGCCTAACATAGATTTTCATACATTCTTTGCATCCAATAAATGATCAGAGTCAAGTATACCAAAATGATCTCAAACTTTTATGGCTACTGATCCTTGAACATGTAACTGTTTTGTTCTCCATAAATACCGTAAGACCCATTTGCTGCTATCAAATGGTCTACTTCTAAACTTAAGAATCTGCCCAACATACCTGTAATATACGAAATAACCAAATGCATATAAGCCTAAGCATACTTTAGACACCATATTGGTGAGATATAGGAAATCTTCTGAAGATTATTCTTGGGGAAATTATTGAGACTAAACTTGTCTCCCACAGAACTTAACATACATTACCACATAGATATTATAGAAATTACATGCTTACATAGAACTTAAGATATATTAAATCATCAGACATCATCCCAAAACCGAACGAGGTGATTAATTAATGAAACTTAATATATCATTAACGATATTGAAATGCTCTACTAATACCATAAGAAAACTGAATAGAAAGTCTCTTTACAATTAATGCATCATTTTCCGGATAAAGTCCTTTGTGCTACGCTTTAAATCTTTCCTTATTACCTTTTTGAATCCCTTTTGATTATAAAAATCCATTTACAATCAATAGGTGTCAAACCTTATGACAATGAGAAAACATTTTAAGTATCATTCAAAGACTTTCTTAATTAACGCATTAATCCATTTTAGAGATGTAGAACTTTTATGACTTGATGTAAGTCGAACTTCCATCATCCTAATGTCAACCATATGTTCTTGAGAATTACAATGTAATATTTCAACACTGTATTTTTCATCTCTTTAATGGATTTCTTGAATGGCAATTAATGCTTTGAGGTGCTTGAGTTTGTCCTTATGAACAATTTCCCGAATAGGAGGAATTGCAACATTGACTTGAATTT
Source organism: Scilla litardierei (assembly GCA_030789695.1). Taxonomy (NCBI): domain Eukaryota; kingdom Viridiplantae; phylum Streptophyta; class Magnoliopsida; order Asparagales; family Asparagaceae; genus Scilla; species Scilla litardierei. Next base: position 178,285,178 of record CM061141.1, on the reverse strand, counting down.
ATTGTGTCTTGAACAATGTCAGGAATACTATCCTGAGGAATGCCAACAACACCTGTGGGAATATAATCATCTTCAAGAATAATGTCACTAACAAATTTCCCCCTCAAACTCTGCATCCTCAAATAGGTGTGCATTTCCTAATTCTTAAACTAACTTAATGATGGGATTATGTAAAATCTTACAAATATCACCTTTTAAACTATTCAACAAAACTAGAAAATCATTAGCATTATATCCAGTTTCTTTATTAGGTTTTATAAGGCCTTACCTTAGTTGGACATCTCCAAACATGCAAGTGATTTAAGTTATTTTGTTGAAACTTTATGAAGGATATAAACTGCAATCAAATTACTGAATTCTCATTGTTAATTCGTTCCTTATAACACATGTACTTAAATGCAGGAATTCTGTAAATGAAGCAATATTCCCAAATAAATGAAGATTATAATGAAATTTTAAAGAACCAGAATAACCGAATTTTGAATCACGAGACAACCAAATTTTCCATTCATTATTGAACAATAGTAGTCGAATTTGTTCAAAATAGAAATAGAAATCCAAATTCCGTTAAACGATACATAATAGTCTCATAAAAATTCAAATACAATCTAGCCTTTAAAAATTAATCTAAATTTTATTTGCTTCTACTTGAACGATCTTGCCATTGTCCATATCGATGTATCTTTCAACATCAGTCGGCTCTTGGCATCTTAGGCAAACCTGCATGGACACAATAATGAGAGTGGTTATACCAGTATCTTTCCATCACGGGTCTATAAGTACAAAAGTTTACAAAAAGGAAATTAACAATAGAATTAAACCAAATTAAAGAAGTATACCCTTTTTGGCACGCCAAGCGTGATAATTTGTGCAATGCTTCTTTATATGCCCTTCAGCTCTACAGAAGAAACAACCATTACCTTCTGAACTTTTCAGTTCCCTTCGTTGTTTCTTTTGAGAAGATGTATCTGCGGTTTCAGTATCCTTCTTCCTTTTATTGAAGGTGGAGGTCAGGTGAGTGCTTTCTGTCATTTCTTGCTTATCACTTTCCTCTTCCTTAACACAATATGAGATGAACTCATCAAGAGACCAAGTCTTGTCCTTCAGATTGTAGCGCACCTTAAACTAGTTAAACTGTGATGGAAGAGATATTAAAACAAAATGCACTTGCAGATCCTCAGAGAGGTCTAGCTCAAGTGCTTTCAACTTGAAGCAAGATTAGACATCTTCAATATATGCACCCTGATATTCCCTTTACCTTCATATTTCATTGAAGTTAGGTTTGTCAAGAGTGAACTAATCTCACTCTTTTCATTCTTCACAAACCTCTTTTCAAGCTCAATAATGAACCATTTAGCTGTGGTAATTTTCTCTGAAATAGAGCCCCTGAGATATTCTGGAATGACATTCTTCACAAGCATTAGGTACATGCGATTTGATCTCTTCCACTCTTCCATCTCCCTCTTTTCATCAGAGGTACTCTCATCAGTGAGTGGTTGAGGACTGTGAGTCCTCAATGCCAGATCAAGATCCATGACTCCGAGGATTATCAAAAGATTTTCCTTCCATGCCTTGAAGTTAGAGCCATTAAGTACTGAAATAGATTTGAGGTGGGCAGAAAAATTTTCAGGAATAATAGCTGAAAAAGAGAACAAGAAAACAATTGTAATATGTTCATATGAGTATTAGACAAAACAACACTAAATTCAAATTAATGCTATTTTCCCATCTCAAGACATCCTCTACTAGCTCAACATTTATCTTTGGATGATCTATTGACTAGTTCTTGACATCTTGTTGTAGCAATCAGACAATGACAATAATAACTTGCCAAAAATAAAACTTCCTTTGGACCGAATTAAATTTGCATGCATTGTCTCACTAATTATCACCTTGTCTATCGCCACAAGTGCGCATAAATTGATATAGAACGGTAATCTTCCTTTGGGCCGATTTAGCATTCATATTAAGTTATGCGCATATAAATCCCTTTTATATTTATGAAATGAAATTAATGCAAACAAGAGAGCCCACTTTGGCGGAGTGATGTTTACATCAACTCATTTCAAAACATATAACCAAATGTGCCCAAAATTGAATTTAAATGAAACTAAACTTTAACACACAAAATGTGCGTAGATGAAATATGTACACAAGACCATTTATCTTATCTTTTAAGGAATTTAAATTCAAAATTTTAGGCATTAAATTACATACAAAGTATGTTTGTAGACTTTTATATATCGAAATAAAAATAATTGCCACAATAGAGCCTACTTTGGTGGGGTTTTGATTTAATTACAATTATTTCGAAATATATATAATGAAGCATGCTTAAAAAATGAATTTAAATAGGTTAAAACTATTTTAACGCAAAAGTATACCACAAAGGAAATATATATGTACAAAAACATTATTATTTCCTTATCAACATATGTGTTAATATTCTCATTAAACAAGCCCACATTAGTTTTTATTTCCTTATTAACGTATGTGTTAATATTCTCATGAAACAAGCCCATATTAGTGTCCAAACAAGGAAGGAGGCCCAAAACTGGTGCAAATAGCCAAAGCAGGCCCAAAAAATACTAGCCCAATACTGTTTAAATTTTTTTTGAAAAAATGCCATTTTGGGCCTGATTTTGGCCCAATGCCTGCTATGGTTTCAAAACCCCTAGCATGAGAAGGCATCCAGGGGGGCGGCCGCCGCCGTCCCCCTCCTTTGCACCAGGCACTGACAGGGGGGGTCGGCGCCGTGTAACGGCCTGTATTCTAGTCGTATTTTGTTTGTTGTGTGCCTGAATTTCTTCGTCAATACGGTTATTTTCCGTCTGAGTAATCTTCGTCCGCATGTCGACGCGAGCACGTCATTCAATCCCAACAGAACCTCCAGCTCTCCTCATCTAAGGAGCTGTCTCCTCCCTCCATCGTTCTTAAACCAAACCTACAGCAGGAAGAAACCACAACAACATCATCATCAGCACAACCCTCCACCATCAGCTACCACAACAACGCAACATCTTCATCATCCCCTCCTTCCAACAGCAGCAACCAATGGAACAAACACAGCAACAACCCAACACCTCCACCATTATTCACCACCTCCACCACCTCCTTCAACCCTAAAACAAACCAGAAAACAATCACAATCAACCCAAATTGAAACCACAAATCAACAAAAATCGAACCCCAAATTGGAATCGCAGATCAAACCCCAAAAATCATCTTCATCTCTGATCGTCGCGCCACCCGGATCCCACCCTCGAGCGTGCCACCCATGTCGAAGCCGCCTTGGATCGCTCCCCTCCTCAGATCAGCGCCTCCACACACTGCTCGTTGCTCTCCTCGGCCCCGATCTGCCGCCTGGAAGCCGTCGATGCCGCTCCGAGCTCGGATCTGAGACGTCGCCGCCGTTACGACCCCCGAGCCCACCGCCCTGACCCCAGATCCCACGCACCACCCCAGACCACCGCGCCCCTGCCGATCTATGCCGCCCCGCCGCCCCGAGATTTCCGATCGCCGCGCCCCTTTGCCCATTCGCCCTGCAAACGAAACGAAACAAAAAAAGGTAGGAAAGAACGAGAGACGGTGGGAGAAACAGAGAGATAAGGAGATTTAATGTAAGTTGTTTTATTAAGTTTTATTATTATTATTATTATTATTATTATTATTATTATCATCAAAGTTTTATTAAATTAATTGTTATAAAGTTTTATTAGTTTATTAGTTTATTAGTTTATTGTTATAAAGTGTTGTAAGTTAAGTTAAGGTTAATTAGTTAATAATTTTAATAGGTTAGTAATTAATAAGTTTAGTTAATTTAAGTTAAATTATTTTAACTTATTAAGTTAAGATTACTATTAAGTTTTGTTATAAGTTAAACTAGTAATCAAGTTTGATAGTTAACATTAGTCTTCAAGTGAATGTTATAATAGGTTAGTTTTATGTCTTATAACTGGTTAGTAACCATGGACCAAATACCATAATTCTACGATGCAGATAAAACGTGCCTCACGTCACCAGCACCTGGACATCCCACACCCACGTCAAGGCAAGTATTTTTAGTAAATGAATTGCAAATCTGGCCGTTCAAACTTAGTGCTAAATCTGATTCCAATGTGCGTGTCAAATTCTGGTAGCCAAATATTATGTTCCATTTTGCTTATTGTCTTTTAATTTAATTGAACTGCTTTTACTACCTGCATGTTAACAATCTAAATTAATTTGGAAAAGGAGTAAGTTACCAACTTGTAACACATATGTGATATCCATCGAATACAGATGGGATGAAACCATCGAATACAGATGGGGTGAAACTTGGTCGATGACTAGACAGTACACTTGGGTGGGGTTGGTCCATTGCAGTAGGGTTTGTGAGTGTGCCTCAAACATGATTACGGCCCCTCCAGTGGAGGCAAGCCATTTGGAAGCGTCACGGTAAACCCCGGTGATAAGGTGTATCGAGAACATTTCACCTACCCATGTATGGACTTATCAAGAGCACAAATAATCAAATACTCAACTTACAACTGTTTTACTTTTAAAACTGCAAACACATGCATGCTTGCACTTTACTTTTCTGCACTTATTATTCATAACTGTGCCCTAACGCTTTTTTGTCCTTTTAGTTGTTCTTCACTTCATTTGCTTTAAATATCTTGTCGAGCTTATCGCTGACATATATTTCGATGTGTTATGAAATATATGTTAGGTTCAGAGACATAGTACCGTGAGGACACTACCTTTGAGGATCCCACTGTAGAGGTGGACCCCACTGATCAGAGCTACGAAGACATTGAGATCCTCCCCGCGGAAGGCTAGAGCGGGACATTTATATTCTGTTTATTATTTGTATTGTTATTTTCAGGTGTGTTTGCTTTCAGCAGATTGTACGGCCAAGCTAGGCCTTAATTGCTTGTGTGTTTGCTTTGGACGCTGGTATTGTAATGTAATGAATATTTGTGCTGCTTCTGAGATATTCGCGTGCAGGGACCTGCCTTCGCTAATTACGCTTATTGTGCTTAAGTCAAAGAAGAAAGAAAAAAATAAGTACATCTTCTTTGCTTTAAGCACATGCAGAACCGCTCACACCCTCGCTCCCAAGTATACTGGAAAGCCGAGCGTGACAGGTTTTAGTGGTGGCCCACGTAGGTCCTCTCACACCCTGCGTGACACTTCAGGAATAGTATAAATATTATTACTAACCAGATCGTTTAAGTAAATTAGTACACAAATATTTACCTTGTTTGATTGCAGCATGGCAGATCAACCCAACACTCGTAATGGAAATGGTGACGCCTACAATGAGATCGTGGGACTCGTAAGAGAAATGATGGAACTCCAAACTCGATTACTCTCTATTCTCAGTAGTTTCGCTCTGCATCTGGTCAGGGATCCTGAAGATCAAGCGTTCCAGTCCAGTCAAGGTTTAATCTACAACGCACAAGCGCCAAGGACATTTGTCGATCTAACACCCGATGCGGAAATACTGGGAGCAGTACGTAACTACGAGGGTGTAGATAAACTTCGAGAGACATCCCAAGTTGGAGGGAGTAAGCATCCTGAGGAACCAACAAGAGACGCTCTTGGACCAATACAAACTGCACTGTTTAAAAGGTCCGCACCTCCAGTCAACAGCCGATATCAGATGAAGTGCCACCATTGTAACCGACAAGGGCATGTCAAGAAGGACTGTCGGGTGATGCTGAGGCAATGCCTGATATGCTGAGCATCTGAACACGCTACCAGGGACTGCACTCGTTGCACCAGCAAGCCAACAACAACTCAGCATGGACCACCTCTAGCTCCACAACAGAAGGCTTTCGCATTGGCGAGGCAGAACCAGCCGAGACGCCAGATTTTCACCATGACAGCCACGGAGGCTGAGTCGGATGGACAAGTGATTTTAGGTATCACTTTAACCCTTCTTTTATAATGCCTATGATATATGCATGTGTTACTTGTTTATCTTTTAGCTAAGATATTTCCTATGTACTAGGTGTTATATTGATAGCCTTTCATGCAGCCCTATCCCTTTTTGATTCGGGAGCCACTCACTGCTTCATATCCTTAGGATTTGTATAGAAACATTCTATTCATGTTGACTCTCTACCAAATCGCTTGAACATCACTACTGCGAGTGGAGTAGTGAAGACTTTTACTGGCTGTCGATCTTTCCCTTTGGTGATTTGTGGACATGAGTTGTTCGTAGACTTTATGATTATCAACATGTCAAACTTCGATGCGATATTCGGCATGGATTGGTTAGGAAATTTCTACGCTACTATCGATTGTCAGAACAAGAAAGTAGTGTTTAAAATCCCTGATCATCCTGCGTTTGAATTCATGAGCGGAGACCTTTCACTTGGGCCTATCAAGTTTCGGGCCAAGCCAAACGATCTGATTATTGCATCGACGCAAGTTGAGTCCGAGAAACCTAGAGTGGTTCGAGACTTTGCATACGTATTTCCTGAAGATATTTCAGGATTATCGCCTGATCGAGCTTTAGAATTCATTATCGACCTTATGCCGAACACACAACCTATTTCGAAGGCTCCTTATCAGATGGCTCCTGTGGAACTGGAGGAACTTCGGAAACAACTCGACGACCTGTTGCAGAAGGGATTGATTCATCCCAGCGTATCTCCTTGGGGTGCGCCAGTTCTTTTGGTCAAGGAGAAGGATGGTTCGAGAAGGATGTGTGTGGACTACAGAGAACTGAATATGGTAACCATAAAAAACAATTACCCGCTACCGCGCATTGAGGATATCTTCGATCAACTTGGCAGATCGCGAGTATTCTCGAAGCTGGATCTCCGAAGTGGTTATCATCAAGTGAAAGTTAGAAGTGGAGACATCCCGAAGACAGCATTTCGGACCAAGTATGGGCACTATGAATTTGTAGCCATGCCATTCGGTGTGACTAACGCCCCAACAGTATTCATGAACCTTATGAACTTGATCTTCTATGAGTTCTTGGATAACTTCGTGGTGATCTTCATCGACGACATCTTGGTATACTCGAAGGATGAGGAAGAGCATGTCGATCATATGCGGATTGTACTGGAGACATTGCGACATATCGGTCATTCGCCAAGTACAGCAAGTGTAATTTCTGGCTAGACCGAGTCACCTTTCTTGGGCATGTGGTATCAAGAGACGGTATCTCTGTTGATCTGGAGAAGGTCATTTCAGTCAGAAACTAGCCGACTCCTCGATCAGCTACCGACATCAGGAGTTTCCTAGGATTGGCGGGTTATTACCGTCGATTCATCAAGGAATTCTCGAAGATTGCCGAGCCTATGACCCGCCTGACGAGGAAGGATGTCAAGTATGTATGGTCAGAATCTTATGAGCAGTCGTTTGGGATATTGAAGGCCAAACTGACGACTGCACCAGTGTTAGCTATACTAGTCAGGACTGGAGGATTTGAGGTCTCCTGTGACGCATATGGCAAGGGACTTGGATGTATCCTGCATCAGCATGGTCATGTGGTCGCATATGTTTCTCCACAGTTGAAGATTCACGAGAAGAATTACCCGACGCACGACCTAGAATGACAGCACATCACTATGGATTTCGTGACTGGACTACCTCGGAGTACTATGCAGAATGATGTGATTTGGGTGATCATTGATCGATTAAGCAAATCAGCAATTGCATACCCTTCCAAGTGGGACAATTTACGGAAATACTTGCTAATAAGTATATGGAGGTAATGATCTATCATTTACCTTTAATACTTCCTTCTAGTACATGTTGTGATGTGATCGATAATCGTGCAAGAGATTGTTCGATTGCATGGAGTTCTGGTGAGCATCGTCTCTGACCGGGACACTAGATTCAATTCTTAATTTTGGAAGAGTCTGCAATCCAATTTGGGTACCAGTCTGAGTTTCAGCACTGTGTATCACCTACAGACGGATGGCCAATCAGAGCGTACCATCCAGATATTGGAGGACATGTTGCGAGCTTTCATGCTGGATTTCAAGGGTTTGTGGGAAGATCATCTACACCTAGTAGATTTTTCCTACAACAATAGCTACCAAGCCAGCATTGGCATGGCCCCTTTCGCAGCACTCTATGGAAGGAAATGTCGATCCCTGCTGAGTTGGGATGACATTGGTGGAACAGTGGGTGTAATGCGTAACATCAGAGACAATTTAGGCATTGCGCAAGACCGGTACAAGCATTTGGCTGATGCCAAGCATCGCCACTTGGAGTTTCAACCAAGAGATCATGTTTTCCTGAAGATATCCCCAAACCAAGGAGTGATACATTTTGGGAGGCGAGGCAAGCTCAGTCCAAGGTTCGTTGGATCCTTTGATGTGTTAGAGCGAGTTGGAGAGGTAGCTTATCACCTAGCTCTACCGCCATCATTGGAGGGAGTACATAATGTTTTCCATGTCTCCCAGCTGCATCGTTATATCAGTGATCCTACGCATGTGGTTGATCATTCAGAGATCACGGTGCGACCCGACCTTACCTATGAGCAGCAGCCAGTTCAGATTCTTGATCGACGTCAGAAGGCGCTTAGGAACAAGGTCATCAAACTCGTGAGGGTGATGTGGCGACATGACTCGCCACGAGAGTCCACCTGGGAGCGAGAGGATGAGATGCGAGGACATTACCCCTACCTTTTCCTTGCACTTAGAGAATTCCGGGGACAGAATTATTCTAAGGAGGGTAGGATGTAACGGCCTGTATTCTAGTCGTATTTTGTTTGTTGTGTGCCTGAATTTCTTCGTCGATCTGGTTATTTTTTCGTCAAAGTAATCTTCGTTTGTACGTCGACGCGAGGGTGTCGTTATTTTCGGTTTTTCCGTAGCATAATTTTTATCTGTTAAATCGTAATTGTTATTAAATTAAAAAGTTAATTACTAATTGCTACTAAATGATTTTAACCACTTCTTACTTTTAACTAAAAAATTATTACTAATTAAATTATTACTAATTACTAATCACTTTTCCTAAACTAATCTTACCATTTTACTTTATCCTAATCCTAACCCTACCCAATTGAATCCCACCGAAAGAAATCGGTGAGATCAAACACTCAATTCAATCCCAACAGAACCTCCAGCTCTCCTCATCTAAGGAGCTGTCTCCTCCCTCCATCGTTCTTAAACCAAACCTACAGCAGGAAGAAGCCACAGCATCATCATCATCATCAGCACAACCCTCCACCATCAGCCACCACAACAACGCAACATCTTCATCATCCCCTTCTTCCAACAGCAGCAACCAATCAACAGGAACAAACACAGCGACAATCCAACATCTCCACCATTAGCCACCACCTCCACCACCTCCTTCAACCCAAAAACAAACCAGAAAACAATCACAATCAACCCAAACTGAAACCACAAATCAACAAAAATCGAACCCCAAATTGGAATCACAGATCAAACCCCAAAAATCATCCGCATCTCCGATCGTCGTGCCACCCGGATCCCACCCTCGAGCGCACCGCCCCGTGTCGAAGCTACCTCGGATCGCTCCCCTCCTCAGATCAGCACCGCCACCCACTGCTCGCTGCGCTCATCGGCCCCGATCCGCCGCCCGGAATCCATCGATGTCGCCCCGAGCTCCGATCTGAGCCGCCGCCGCCGTTCCAACCCCCGAGCCCGCCGCCCCGATCCCAGATCCCGCACACCACCCCGAATCGCCGCGCCCCCACCGATCTACGCCACCCCGCCGCTGCGCCCCTTTGCTCCTTCGCCCTGCGCACGAAACGAAACAAAAAAATGTAGGAAAGAACAAGAGACAGGGGGAGAAACAGAGAGAGCATGGGAGATTTAATGTAAGTTGTTTTATTAAGTTTTATAATAATAATAATTATTATTAATATTATTATTATTAGGGTAAAGTGTTCCTAGGGTGACTCCTAAGATGAAATCTAAGGTGTCGCCCCCATTTTATTCCTTATCCCACAATTTTTTTGGATTTTATTTTTCATGGGGTTTTGTGCATATCATGGATGATCAACATACCAAAAATCATGTCATTCCAATACTTTTAGAGCCACCATCTACCCCTTGCAACTTCAACGGTCTGAAAAAATGCTTAAAACCCTATGAAGTTGCAACGGATAGATGAGGGCTCTAAATGTATTGGAATGACATGATTTTTGGTATGTTGATCATCCATTAGGAGAACAACAATCCCAATAAAAAAGAATTTGAAAAAAATGTGGGATACGGGGAAAATGGGGGCGACTCCCTAGATTAAATCTAAGGAGTCATCCTAGGAACACTTTACCCTTATTATTATCAAAGTTTTATTAAATTAATTGTTATAAAGTTTTATTAGTTTATTAGTTTATTATTATAAAGTGTTGTAAGTTAAGTTCAGGTTAATTAGTTAATAATTTTAATAGGTTAGTAATTAATAAGTTTAGTTAATTTAAGTTAAATTATTTTAACTTATTAAGTTAAGATTACTATTAAGTTTTGTTATAAGTTAAACTAGTAATCAAGTTTGATAGTTAACATTAGTCTTCACGTGAATGTTATAATAGGTTAGTTTTATGTCTTATAACTGGTTAGTAACCATGGACCACAATTCTACGATGCAGATAAAACGTGCCTCACGTCACCACCACCTGGACACCCCCACACACACACGTCAAGGCAAGTATTTTTAGTAAATGAATTACAAATCTGGCCGTTCAAACTTAGTGCTAAATCTGATTCTAATGTGCGTGTCAACTTCTGGTAGCCAAATATTATGTTCCATTTTGCTTATTGTCTTTTAATTTAATTGAACTGCTTTTACTACCTGCATGTTAACAAGCTAAATTAATTTGGAAAAAGGAGTAAGTTACCAACTTGTAACACATATGTGATATCCATCGAATACAGATGAGATGAAACCATCGAATACAGATGGGGTGAAACTTGGTCGATGACTAGACAAATACTTGGGTGGGGTTGGTCCATTGCAATAGGGTTTGTGAGTGTGTCTCAAACACGATTACGGCCCCTCCGGTGGAGGCAAGCCATTTAGGAGCGTCATGGTAAACCCCGGTGATAAGGTGTATCGTGAACATTTCACCTACCCAGGCATAGACTTATCACCAGCACAAATAATCAAATACTCAACTTACAACTGTTTTACTTTTAAAACTGCAAACCCATGCATGCTTGCACTTTACTTTTCTGCACTTATTATTCATAACTGTGCAATAACGCTTTTCTGTCTTTTTAGTTGTTCTTCACTTCATTTGCTTTAAATATCTTGTCGAGCTTATCACTGACATATATTTCAACGTGTTATGAACTATATGTTAGGTTCAGAGATAGAGTACCGTGAGGACACTACCTTTGAGGATCCCACTTTAGAGATGGACCCCGCTGATCAAAGCTACGAAGACATTGAGATCCTCCCCGCGGAAGGCTAGAGCAGGACATTTATATTCAGTTTATTATTTGTATTATTATTTTCAGGTGTGTTTGCTTTCAGCAGATTGTACGGCCAAGCTAGGCCTTAATTGCTTGTGTGTTTGCTTCGGACGCTGGTATTGTAATGTAATGAATATTTTTGCTGCTTCTGAGATATTCGCGTGCAGGGACCTGCCTTCGCTAATTACACTTATTGTGCTTAAGTCAAAGAAGAAAAAAATAAGTACCTCTTCTTTGCTTTAAGCACATGCGGAACCGGTCACACCTTTGCTCCCAAGTATACTAGGAAGCGGGGCGTGACACGCCGCGTCTTCGACGGGGGCGGTTGGGCGCCCCCCCCCCCCCCCCCCCCGGATGAACCGCGGTAGGCCATTTAACTAAAGACAGAGCGGTCTCATGACCCATTTAACTAATTTAACTTAAATAAATGTTTTTATCCAATGCTTAATATATTTAATAATAGAAAAGCAAAAGATAAAATATCATAATCCGCAAGTCCTGTGGGCTAGAGGCAGGCAGCAGGCCCGATAGCAAAAAATAATAAAAATATTAATGTTTGATATGATTAACTGGGATTCAGGCCCAAAATAAAACAGACAAAATTAATTTTTTACTCTGATTTGGGCTGCAGGCCCATATGCAAAATAATACTCATTTTAATAGGCAATGTTATTAACTAGGCTTCTGGCCCAATTAACAGCCAAACTAATTTATTATTAAGACTTGGGCTGCAGGCCCATGGGCAAAATTTTAATTTATCACAAGCCCAAAAAACAAATTTTCGGGTTAATGAGTGCAAAAATCCCCTAACCCTTCATCTTACAGATCGTGTCCCCCCTCTCCCGTATCTACATAAAACGGCCGATGCGACCGGGGCCATGGAGGATCCCCAGTCGTGGGGCGGCGGTTTCATTTAAGTTACTAAGTTACAATGAATCCTCAGTTTCTTCCAACTCTATTTTGGCATCTGAAACAAGCCTAAGTTTCAGAAACATCAGCTGGGCCCCAAACTTCACCGAACCACAGTTTCGGATTCATTTTTTTTGTTCTTTCCACATCCATAGGGTTTTTACTTTCCTATTGTTAGAAAAGTTTGTATTTTTGCTATTTAGTGGCCCAATGATCCCAAGTGGTGTGGTCCAGAAATTTGATGTCAAGTTGGGATATGTAGGAGCATGTGATGAATATACGATGCCAAGCATCCCAAGATTGATGACCACCTGTTCATAGAAATGGGGTTTACCTTCTGCAAATGTATCCATAGGGAGGGCGGAAGCCAGATCAGCCTCCCCCTTCCGGGGGGTGGCGGCGGCCAGATGAGCCCCTCCGTCCGGGGGGAGATGAAGGGTTTATTTTTTTAAAGTGAATTTTAATGTGAATATTGCAGATTTATACAAGCCAATAGAAAAGCATTGTAAAATCATAGCAAAAAAATTACAAACTCTATTTCGTAATTATCTACGGTATCGATAAAATTACCTCTAGATCAAAGATCTAGGGATGATCGTGATAATGAAAAATCCGTAGAGCGAAATCCCGCTCCCGATACGCCTAAAAGATCGCCGCAACGTTTCTCTACAAAGGTTCGCCACGACAATTAGATTCCTTAGCGCGTAGGGGTTACATTTGAGGGGATACAGGTAAAAAAGCTCAAAGAATTTAGAGCTGAAGTGCTGATAACGTGTTAAGATATGTAGAGAAAAGAGTAACCATGGCACTTTGCCATGGTTCTATATTTATAAATCACATAGGGAATATCAAGAGGCATGAAGCCAAAAGTCCCCATTACTCCAAAAGATAGGGTAGTAATGGAGGGATAAGTGGTGAGGAGGCTAAAGGCCTCCCTCACTCACAACAATTAGTAGATAGTTCACTATTTCTTATTTCAAGCAGTATGCTTGTGATGTGGTGAATCAGTTGAGCACTAAGGTGAAGAAGGCCTTGCACACATGTAGAGGCGCAAGTACTTATCAAATCAATTAAAAAATTTGTTTGAAGAAAAAGGCATTATTAGATAGCGCATTATTAGAGATAGCGCATTATTAGATAGCTCATTGTTTCTTATACTCTGCAATTGAATGGTGTTGCCAAGTGGAGGAATATGACATTATTGGACATATTAGGAGCATGGTGGCATATGTAAATCTTCATATTAAGAGAACTAAAGATCTAAATGCGTGTACAACCCTAGTAACACAGATCTAAATATAGGCATGCTGAATCTTAAAACTTTACCTTCTCTGATAGGAATCATACCTCAATCCATAGCTGACGATGATCTGGACGACGCAGCGGAAAGATCTTCCAAATCCACACAAATCAACCATTGGAGTAATCCTTTGGCTTTCTCACTGTTTCCTTCGGGCGACAGGACGTAGAAAAGACGGCTAACTTGTTCGTGTGTTCCGGGGATCATGACCGCATATAAATAGGGGATAGCCTCCTTAGCCCTAGGGTTTTCAATTGATCACATCATCGAATTGAAGCACAATAGTCTCTATACATAAAGGCCCACAACCTACTTAACTCATTTAAGCCCACTTAACTGATTAAATGGGATCAGTTATATGTTGGGCTTTAATATGACCGTGTAGCATTATATAATTATATTCGCATATTAGCCCAACGTTGGATTAAGATCCAACTGTGCTGGATAAGTTCCAAAAATCTCCCACTTGGGCTATATGTTAAACTTTATAATTATATTTCATTTTACATACAACCGAATATAATCTTAACTTATTGTTATCATTTTAATGGGTCAAAAAAACAACCCGGTCCATCAATTAAAGGAGCATAGGATCAAAGAGGTATTCGCCGCAGCAATTGCAGCTCGACCCATCAGTGGTCACTGTGCTAATATAAAAGCATGACATGGATTTGAAGTGGATGTGTAGAATGGAAATTATATGTAATGTGATTTGACATGTCTATTTCAATTGATCCTCCTTAACCTTAGTGAAATCATAAACATACCAAAATTGGAGTGAAGACAAACTGGACCAAAACTTTATTTCTGATCAGAAAATAACCTCAAGCTTAAGCTGGAGACTTTATTTTGTCTATCATATGAGCACCCAAAAGAACAAACTCCCACAAAACTGAATGTTCTTATTGAAATAACATCTATATGAGTAGCGAGCTCATAAAACCTTTTGGATGACATTCCCTTAGTATAACGGATCGATAATTACATGGTTTGTTCTGATGTGCTCATAAGACAATCGTACACTCCGAATTATTAATCAACAATCTAGAAACTTCATCTCTGAATATTTTAAGGTTTGTCGAGTTTCTGTTGTTGCTGGAATATAAAACTGCAGACTTTATTGTCACAAAATAAACTGTGTGGGGTTTTAATACCATCCCTAATTTGCAGCATAGTGACAAAATATCTATATTATAAAACAGGGATGTTATCATGGGTTATTGGATAAGAGTTTTTGAGTAAGAGTTGAGAAATTGGGTATAAATGAGGGATGTTATTGGATAAGATAAGAGAAATTGTATAAGATAAGAGAAATTGGATAAGTGAAGAGAAATTGAGTTTGAAATTTTAAGTTTGAAACAAAATTTTTGGGGGGGGAAACTGAATTTTGGGGGTGGGCTCTCTCTCTCCCCACCATAAAATACAGCAGCCCACGTCGCAAGCTCCCATCGTCTCTCTCCCTCTCCCTCACTTCGTTCCCATTTTCCACCAAAAAATTCAGGAAGCATAGACAGGATCTCGACCAAAAATCCAGATCTCAGCCCCTCGAATACAGACCCCCTTTCAGGCGGAGGGCGTCCCGGTCACGAATTTCAATGGGAGGCAGGGATGCAGGATTTAGGGTTTTAAAAGAGGAGAAGATTGAGAGCGGTGGACATGAAGAGGAGCCGATAATTCCTGGGCTTTCTGCCGGTCCTTTACCAAGTATTTCTAACGCCGATGATGATGATGATGTGGGAGCAAGATTGGGGCGAAGGGGAGATGCTGCCGGCGGCTGATGGGGAGAGGAAAGAGGGCTCAGAGGCGGCAAAAGTGAATGGAGCTGCTTGGATCGTTCCTGGTGGGCTGAGGATCGGTTACAGTACCCATGGTTCTTATCAACAGCATCATTCGATGTCAATCTCTACGCCAGCCTCCAGCCTCAAGCTCCTCTCCAAAAAGAACAGGTCCCCACTCCTTCTGTCCTTTAATTTTCTTTAAGAGTTTTTACTACTGCTGAATTTGCGGCAAATCTGGATCTGATTAGTGTGGGTCTAAAACTAAAATTTTATTGAAGTTGATGTTGCTTCATCTTCGTGCAAACAGAGAGGGGAAAAAGTAACGAAAGTATTAGAATCTGACGTTGCTTCTAAAAAATATTTAAAATTGGTTATACTGTTAAGACATGGGGTTCCAACATACGAATAACATATTTTCTTTTTTGAGCAGACAACTCTCCTCAACCATATATATTGACCTCTCAACATGGACAAAGGATTGGTGTTATTAAGAATGAGGCAATGGCTCCCACCCTTGGTTTTGGTATGCACACTTTCACTTTATGTTTATGCTGCATTTAAGGTATTAAGATGGCAACAATGGGTGGTTAACTTTAGTGCATTTCTTAATGGTATTCTCTATGACCATTTAGTTTATGGTGGATTGCGTTACCAGATCATACAATAAATAAGAATGTAGAAGTTGAGATAAAGTAATTCCAATTAAAAGAGAGGGCATGGTTGATTAAGAGTCCACTTAATTCTACCATCTTAAAGTTCTTTACAAATTTTCAAATTATAGCGATATGCTTCTTAGGAAGCTTCCACTTCCAACGGGCGACGGGAGTGAGCTCAACGGACTTGATTGGTCTATATATTTAAATTGGTGTATCTTTTCTTTTGGTCATCTACTTGGATTGGCCTTCAGGTTTTTTAAACATAAACAATTTGGTTTGTGTTGTATTTTCAACAAAATATGGTTATGCACACAGGATTGCAGAACCTTTTTCTTTAAAGAACATGATCTATATATTTTGATCGGTGTATGATTTGAATATTCTGTTTTTCAAGATTGGTGTCAAACCTACACCATGGACTCTCCTTCAAGCTCAGAGAGAGGGCTCATCAGCCTCTACGCAAAATCAGGCGAGTTCTGGTATGCCCAGAAGGTGCTTGATGAAAATCCTATGAGGAGAATTAGGAGCTAGAATGCGATGAGCAACTGTTCACAGTTTTCCATTCAGAATCTTATATGTTAGTCATTCAAAGATCAACTTTTTGTGGAAAGTCTGCAGGTTTGGCATTCAAATCATGGTGCCGTTCAAATTTTGCTTTTAAAATCATCTTACAGCTTATGCTTTTTTGCAGGTTTTCCATTCAAAATCATCTCTCGGCTCAAGGTTTGTAGGTTTTGAATGTCACCGTATGTGTAGATACATGTCAACATTCATTTTTAAACATTCATATTACATGGTTAGTATACGTGCAAGTTCAACCATTTGATGGATATGTTTGTCTTATAGAAAAATAGTTCTAAAGTCAGTTTTATAGCTTCGAACATGTCTGATTTTAGCTCATCAAAGGAGGACATGTGATTATTATCCAGGTTAGTTCTTCCATATAGATCAACCAATAATTTGTCCCAAAGAATTTCTTATGTTAGGCAATAGTTGTTCTATTTATACACCTTCAGCCAATAAGACTTAGAAGGAAATATAGCTTCATGTAAATATTAGTTGTAGCTTGCTCTTATGACTTTTTTACAGGTTTGCTATTCAAAATCACTCATAGTTTGACATTCAAAATCTTACAAGTTTGCCATTCAAAATCATGCAGATTTTAATGGAGCTTTGATCTTATGTTTTGCTCTGGAGATAACTTTATTGAATTCTTATGGTTTGCCATTCAAAGTTGCTCTGATTAGATTATTATGAGATATCTTTTTTTTCCTCTCATGGATTTGTTGTTGTTTCATGTCATTTTAAGAACGGGACGTGTGGCTATCCACATATGAGAAAATCAACATTTGGCCTTCCCTTTATAAAAAAGAGGTTGTGTTCTGTTTTTTCAGTTTGTTTGCTTTGTACAATAGGTTTGCTTAATTTTTCAGTTTGTTAAGGGATTTTAATTTTTGGATAAATTCTTTATTTGACCAAATCAAATATAGTAGCATGTGATGTTTGGATTAGAACAAAGC
The DNA here is from genome assembly GCA_030789695.1 of Scilla litardierei. NCBI lineage: Eukaryota > Viridiplantae > Streptophyta > Magnoliopsida > Asparagales > Asparagaceae > Scilla > Scilla litardierei. The sequence goes on along the minus strand of CM061141.1, from coordinate 178,267,613 downwards.
AAAATTTAGGAAGGCTTTCCATTATTGATTTTAGGAAGGCTTTCCATTTTTTTTGAACAAATCAAATTGTTGAACAAAGAAAATTGTTTAGATTAAGTACTTTTAACTAAACAAAGAAAATTTTTAGGAAGGCATTCCAATGTTTAAAGCTGAAGCATTATGTTTTCTAGACCAAAAATAGTAACACTATGTTTCTCCTTTGTTGAGGAAGTAGCTCAGTGATCTTTTTTTCTTGCGCAGAAGAGGTGGAAGCTGATCATGACATATTTTTTTGCTTGCTCAGAAGAGAAGGAAGCATGTTGTGAGCAAAACAGGTCACCCATTTTTTTGAACACACTGTTTAAATTCAGCCCGAAACATTTTTTTGAAACCTTTGTTTAACTCTAAAAGAAGAAGAGGAAGCCCATTGTCTGCGTGCTCACTGATTATGATTATGTGAATCCTCTTCTCATTTGTTGAACCCTCACTCATGCAATTTTTTTGAACCCTTTGCTTATTGATTATGTGCTCGATGTTTGATTATGTGCTCAACATGCAATCAGTTGATTATGATTATCTGTAATTTTTATGAACCCACTGCAATTTTGTTGAACCATGCAATCAGTTATGTTTATTATGTGTTTGTGTCATAGTAGCCACTCACATGTTTAAGTCGGCAGTGCTAATGCACCCCCACGTCCAAACCCTATAGCAATTTTTTGTCCTCCACTGCCAAGTTCCCTAAGCTTGCATATTTCCCAATGGTTTTGGTTTCTGAATTTGTCCTTGATTACATGTTATGATCTATCATCTTCACTGTGTTATTTGTAATTCATGCCCAGTTCATCTCCCTTCCAACATAGCTTTGCAATGTCAGTTCGTTTTCCTATTTGAATGTTGTTCTCACATTTTGAGATGCTGATTGTTAAATAATATTTTTGAACCAGCTAGAAGAAGGGAGCAAGGCTGAGAATTTGCAGGCGCAGAGATGCCGAGCTAGATTGGACCAATTGGAAAGTGCAAATGCAGATAATCTGAACGAGTGGAATGACACTAAGTTGAAGCGAATCCTTATCGACTACATGCTGCCCTTTCCACAACTTCTCATCGTTTAACGATTTCATGAAATTTGATTCGGGTTCACAAATGAACTCCCTTTTCTTTGAATGGGAAGTCCTGGGGCTATGGTTTTAGCTCAATTTTTTCCACAGAAGAGGAAGGAGATCAAAGTGAATGACATGGACATGGGGTAATCATCTCTTTTAATCACATCCCTCTCGATGATTTCTTCTCTACTTTATTTTCAATTTTTGTCTGTACAATGTCGTGATTCTCTCTAATTAATTTTTAGAAGATACTGAGATCAACAGTGATTAAACACTCTCCTTGAAACCTGAAGTGTATTATGAAGCCAGTTTCTTTTTTCTAGATAAATTGATTTATATATGGTTTTCTCCATCAATTGAGATTATCGAGCACTTTCTTTCGAAAAATAGTTTCGAAGAGTAGACATTTGGGATTTTATTATCGCATTATTGTAGACTAGATGTTGGGTATATAATTGTTTTGAAATTCAGCAAAGAAAGAGTAACATTCTCTTTCTGACACAACTTCATCATTCTTATTGGTAGCCATTGATGATAAATTGATTGATTGCTTTTGTTTATATCTCATGAATTATACTAACTTCTTTACAACTTCGATTGAAAGGAAACATGGACAGTTACCACAATATTTGTACTCTTCTTTATGGTAACTTGGAAGTAAAAATTTGTGGGGTATCTTCGTGTATATATTAGCGTCAGTGCTATCGCCTCGCAAAAACCGTATCTAATCGATTTAATCTGACTTCAAAAGTTTGATCTATTTGAATTCTGGTAATTTAGAAGAAATTATTTACTTTGAGGAACAATTATCTATTTGATCTTTAATTTCTTTCTTTTGTTTTAGTCATGCTAATCTGGTTCTTACATGGCCTACTGCGAATGGGGACATCAATGTGAAGCTTAGGCTTCTATGGATGGGGATTTCTTCCCATTTGAACATATTCTTGATACGATGCGTAGTTGTGTCATATTGAGCATGGACCTCATAGTGCGCAGTATTACAAGCTCTGGATGAACTTCGAGTGGTACTATTCCCATTCTTTTGTGCCTTTTTTGCATAAAATATCTAATTTTTCCCATAGCTGTTTACTTTGATCAGTAGGAAGTGAGTTATAATTCCTATGAATATTGTAATTTCCATGTTGGTTCCTCATGGCGCGGGTTGAAAATTCAACGGTTTTGATGTAATTGTATTTGTTCCACCCCTAAATCACTAAGCAAAGCTTAGTGTTCACTAATCTTTAGTGTTTTTGGTTATTAGAATATAAACTTCAATTTAAACTACACCTATCTTCAATTTAATCTTTAGTGCATACTTTTTTAATCTTTAGTGCATGTATCAGAGCCGGGAATCTTCAATTTAACCTGATAATTTGCAATCTTCAATTTAATCTTTAGTATGAGATGTGTGTTTGTTAGATGGTGTGGAGATGAGAGACAATGAGTTTACTTGTAATCTTATTTTTTATATTGGCGATCTTTTATATTTTTTTGCCCCATGAATGTAAGTCGAAGTTGGGCAGCAAATGTCTATGCAAACTTGCTGTTCTTCATCTGACATAATTTGAAAGATTTTTTCATCTTGTGGGCCTAATATATAGTTGAGTGTATCCATCCCTACATTTGCTTACTATTTTAGCACTCGGATGAAAAATATGCTTACTTGGTCCTGTATTTATTCATACACACTAGGATTCACATACACACATGATCTCATATATACACAAGCATACTGCATGTATATCGCACATATATCCTTCGATCCTTCGACAAGTGAACTAAAATCGTGAATATTTCCAAGGATGGCAATCCAGCTTAGCACAAGCGGAGTCCCAGCACTCGCCTCCCGCCCCGTCGCAGCACCGACAAGTCATTCCGAGCGACGCGACTTGAACGCTCTCGCATATCCTAAAGAACAACATTACAGCACAAGAAATTAAAAGAAAGCTTGTAGAAAGAAGCAGGAGAATCATGATGCCTAAAGTTTCACAAGCTTATTGTGGTGTTTGAGAGAGGGAGAGGGCAATATTGGCATGGCTTCAGCTTGAGTAGAAGTACGAGAATGGAACACAACCAATGAAAGAGAAGCATGCATGGAATTCTATTGGAACAGTCCATGTTTCTGTGTTGAACTTAGGATTGATATGTATATGCTATACAAATTTGACATGCTAATTTACCATATTGTCTACTCCTTGATTCTGCATTTTTTTTTGTTTAATGCAGTTGCTATATATATTTGGCATGTTGTTTTCTTTGTATATAAGATTGAGAGAGTAGGAGATTAGGAACCTGATGTGGATTTTAGAATGCATGGATCAAAATCATATTTTGAGGCGATTCCTGGTGTAAGTTACATTTTGAGGTAAATTTGACTTTTTGTGTATCTTTTTATAAGAGCAAGGATATGCATCTCCAGTTTATAAATTGCATAGTTTATGAATTGCATATCTACCATTGGCAAATCCAGTTTTTAAAAGTGCAGGATTTATTTTGCATATTCAAATTTTTTGTGCAGAATTTATTTGTGTATCATATCCATTTTTTCGATGAACAAGGGTATGCATATGCAGTTTGTGTATCATCTCTCTAATTAGTATATCCAGTTTTAGCAGGATTTCTATTACTTTCTCAATTTTTATGCAAGATTGGCTACCTATTGACCATAAGCATGCTGTCTCACACCACTACACTTGCATGTGGCATGCATTGACTCGAAAAGTACTATGTTTGCAATAATTCCTATGTTGTGCATATTAAGTTTTGAATGCAGTTCTAATTAATTAGTGGATATTTTCAAGATTCGCACATTCGCACATGTTTCTAGCATCAATTTTTTTGGTTAACATAAACAATATGCATGTAACAAAATCAATACGCAGTGCCATGTGATGATTCCTGATGTAAGTCATATTTTGAGGTAAATTTGACTTTTTGTGTATCATATCCATTATAAACCCCCTGAGCCCCACGCAGACCTCTTTTCTGAGTCTCTCACATCTTCATTTGTTGAATTTCCAATGGATGGAGGGATTCTCCGGATGACGTTGCCAGAGATGTCAAGGTTCTTGAGGGAGGAGAGCTGGCTGATGGAGGGGGAGATGGGGCCTTTGAGGTCGGGTCATTTGATGAGTAGTTCGGTGATTCTGTCGCTGTCGAAATCGCAGGGGACCGATGCCCAGGTGCAGCAATCGATGGATTTGTTCCAGGAGGCCAGGGAAGCTGGATTGCCAAAGGAGCGCTTTACGTCGAGGAGCACAGTCGCTTCGTTCTTAAGGCATAGCCATATGGCAAATAAGTGGGGAATAATGTTGATGATGAGAGGAGGAAGAGAATGAAAGAGAGTGAGAGCAAGGCAGATGAGATTTCGAACATGGCCATCTTAATTTTTTTGGCAGGATGTATTGATGAATAAATTGTTAAGATCTTAACTTCTATTATTTATGTGATATTTTTTTAAAACAATTTGTTCTATTTCATTCAATTTCTGTTTATGATATTGGCATCTTGATCTAAAGTTTGCTGAGGGTGGAGTTCGAGGGAGGAAATTCATTGTGCCGACAACATTTGTTAAGTTTTCGATGGATCTCGGCGGGAAGGACTCGCACGAGCGCTTTGCTCTGACTCCATCGATGGTGGCATCCCTGATTCGTTATAGTTGATTTAGCGATTTCTTTGTGTCACAGTGTTGTTTTTGTGGGTAAAAAGTTGTGTGCGTAAATATCGTTGCAATTTTGTTGTTACTTTTTATGGTGGGGGTTTGTATGATGTAAATGATTTTACCTGCATATTTGGTGGGGATATGTACGATGGAAATAATTGTGTTCATTGTTTGGCAAGGGTTTGTTGTATGATGTGAATATTTGTGATTATTATTTTGCAAATAATTCACCTGCAGAATTTATTGAATGATGTATAAAATAATTTATATAGAAATATTTTGGATTTTTTGTTTCTTTTACGGCGATTTCATAATATTTTTTTTGTTCGGTTGCGTTTTCTCTATACGGTGGTTTGTAAAATCGTGGCATTGAACGTCAATTTTAAATTCCGATGAATAAAAAGCATCAATTTGAAATGCTTGGTTTAGTGGAGTTTTCCTTTTATAAAATTATTATTCAGTGAAATGTCGTAGTTTTTCTGAAGTCTATTGATATTAAGTATATTAATCACCAAATAGCTACTGAGGAATATTTATAATAGGTGTTTCATTGACATTTAAAAAAGTATTCTTTCGAATGAGAATAGTTTTAAGTTATGATTTCAAATTAGTTATTAGAAAATGAGAATTTAATGGAAGGAAATAAATATGGTTGTTTTGTTTTCTATTTTTCGTTAACGACCATTTTATTGTTTTCTAAAACTTGAAAATGATTTGATAGTTATCTTGAATTTATTTGCATCTTAACTATTTACTATTCAACTCCAAATTTGAAATATTCTATGGCCCAAGTTTTGTATGCATCTATATATTCTATAACCTAATTTTTGCACAAGTGAAACTTGAAATATGTAACTAAGCTCACTATATTGACATAGTTGTTGGTTGTAGATTGGGATTGGGAAGAATGCCAAAAAGAAAGATTAAGGGCTTAAATGGCCAGAATTATAAGGTGTATGGATATAAAAATATAGTTCACGTACGAAGAGGCAATCTAATTTTCTCATTTTTTTGAAGGAAACACGACAACTTTATGTCGCTGCTCTTACAATATGGCATAAATCTGAAAAATATCAATACTAGCAGACACTCACGAAATCCTAATTTCTTAATCATTACAAGATTATATATCATTAGTTAGGCTAATCTTGATGATGTGTAGAAAAAATTCCCATTTTAAGATTATAGTGCTGCTTACCACATCATTATAGATGAAGGAACAACATGCTTAACAAAGCTAAGAGTATAACATGAACCATCGCTTGAGAATTTATTCCATGGATTCTTACATTAGTTTGATAACGTGACATAAAATGCCAACACAAGCGCATTGATATAATTCGATACAAAATTAGCCAGATTGATGACGATGATCATGCTGGTGGAGGGATTCATCATGAACACTGGACCACAAGCATGATGAACACTACAGTGAAAAAACAATTTTTGATGCTAAAACATTTAGGGTGAACACCAACACATTTTTGAGCAACCACAAATAAAAAAACCTTGAACTAAATTCTCTATGGAAACTAAATTTTGGTGGTAACTGAATTTGGAGGGAATTTAATGTTATGGAGGAACTAAATTTTTTCGGATGAACTAAATAACAATTATTGCGCTTTAATTATTGATGTTTGTTTAAAGTTAGGGGATCCAAAATTTTGACGGGGGGGATATTTTAGATGAACGAGAAACTAAATATTAGGAGAACTAAAATGTTTGGTTGAATTAAATAACAATTATTGCGCTTTAATTATAGTTCGTTTAAAATTAGGGGATCCAAGATTTTGAGGGGTGTAATATTTTAAATGAATAGTGTCCTTATGGCACATGCTAAATCTTGAGGGAACTAAATTTTAGGGGAAACTAAAATTTTTAGGGGAACTAAATTCTCTGGTAAGAACTAAAATTTTTGGCGTCTTAAAGTTTTTAGGGGAATTAAATAACAATTATTGCAATTTAGTTATTGTTGTTTATTTAAAATTTGGGGATCTAAGATTTTGATGGGAGATATTTAAAATGAACCGTGCCCTTAGGGCACGTGTTATAACTATCTATTATATAAAAGAGGGATGTTATCAAGAGAAGTTGGATAAGAGAATTTGGACATTGATAAGAGACACACACCCACACTTTTTGTTCTCCCCCCTTTCCGAACATTTTTTCCTGTCCTTTGAAGATTTTGAATCTTATCCTACTAGGACAAAGCTTTGTCCTACGTGGCAAGTTTGTCCTAGGTGGCAATGACAATTTTGAGGGGACTTAAATTTTGGGGGGAAACTTAAATTTGGGGGAAACTTGAAATTTTGTGGTAAAACTTGAAATTTGGGGGAACTTGATATTTGTGGGGGGGAACTCAGCCATTAAATAAACCGTGCCCTATGGGCACGGGTAATGACTATGTAGATATATTTCATGATTTGGATGTCACATAATATTATATGAAATCTAAAGTCATGTCAGAAGAGACTATATAAAAGAGACTATTTAGATATCTTCTAGTAGATGGCGCCTAACATAGATTATCATACATTCTTTGCATCCAATAAATGATCAGAGTCAAGTATACCAAAATGATCTCAAAATTTTCTGACTACTGATCCTCGAACATGTAACCGTTTTGTTCTCCATAAATACCGTAAGACCCATTTGCTGCTATCAAATGTTCTACTCCTGAACTTAAGAATCTGCCCAACATACCTGTAATATAAGCAATAACCAAATGTATATAAGCCTAAGCATACTTTAGACTCCCTATTGGGGAGATATAGGGGATCTTCTGAAGATTATTCTTGGGGCAATTATTGAGACTAAACTTGTCTCCCAAAGAACTTAACATACATTACCACATAGATATTATAGAAATTACATGCTTACACAGAACTTAAGATATATTACATCATCAAACATCATCTCAAAACCGAACGAGGTGATTAATTAATGAAACTTAATATATCATTAACGATATTGAAATGCTATACTAATACCATAATAAACCTTACAGAGTCTTTCATGAAAACTGAATAGAAAGTCTCTTTACAATTAATGCGTCCTTCTCTGTATAAAGTCCTTTGTGATACGCTTTAAATATTTCCTTATTACCCTTTTGAATCCCTTTTGATTATAAAAATCCATTTACAATCAATAGGTTTCAACCCTTATGACAATGAGAAAAGATTTTAAGTATCATTCAAAGATTTTCTTAATTAACGCATTAATCCATTTTAGAGATGTAGAACTTTTATGACTTGATGTAAGTCGAACTTCCATCATCCTAATGTCAACCATATGTTCTTGAGAATTACAATGTAATATTTCAACACTGTACTTTTCATCTCTTTAATGGATTTCTTGAATGGCAATTAATGCTTTGAGGTGCTTGAGTTTGTCCTTATGAACAATTTCCCGAATAGGAGGAATTGCAACATTGACTTGAATTTATTGTGTCTTGAACAATGTCAGGAATACTATCCTGAGGAATGCCAACAACACCTGTGGGAATATAATCATCTTCAAGAATAATGTCACTAACAAATTTCCCCCTCAAACTCTGCATCCTCAAATAGGTGTGCATTTCCTAATTCTTAAACTAACTTAATGATGGGATTATGTAAAATCTTACAAATATCACCTTTTAAACTATTCAACAAAACTAGAAAATCATTAGCATTATATCCAGTTTCTTTATTAGGTTTTATAAGGCCTTACCTTAGTTGGACATCTCCAAACATGCAAGTGATTTAAGTTATTTTGTTGAAACTTTATTAAGGATATAAACTGCAATCAAATAACTGAATTCTCATTGTTAATTCGTTCCTTATAACACATGTACTTAAATGCAGGAATTCTGTAAATGAAGCAATATTCCCAAATAAATGAAGATTATAATGAAATTTTAAAGAACCAGAATAACCGAATTTTGAATCACGAGACAACCAAATTTTCCATTCATTATTGAACAATAGTAGTCGAATTTGTTCAAAATAGAAATAGAAATCCAAATTCCGTTAAAACGATACATAATAGTCTCATAAAAATTCAAATACAATCTAGCCTTTAAAAATTAATCTAAATTTTATTTGCTTCTACTTGAACGATCTTGCCATTGTCCATATCGATGTATCTTTCAACATCAGTCGGCTCTTGGCATCTTAGGCAAACCTGCATAGACACAATGATGAGAGTGGTTATACCAGTATCTTTCCATCACGGGTCTATATTTATGAAATGAAATGAATCTATGTCGGGGTGATGTTTACAAGAGAGCCCACTTTGGCGGGGTGATGTTTACATCAACTCATTTCAAAAATATATACCTTTACAAAATTTGAATCTATGTCGTACTTTAATACCTGAATATATACTTTAAGTGGAAATATTCAAGTCCACTTTTATTCAAAATCAAATTTAAGGCAACCAAAATTTTCATACAAAAGTATGCATTCAACTTGTTATATTTCGAGATTAAAAATAATCTTCACAAGAAAACCCACTTTGGTGAGTTGATGATCCAATCGATCTATATTCGAAATATATAATTAATTAAGCCAAAAAAATTTGATTTTTAAACGAATCTGAATTTAACACAAAATGAATCATTTAAGTGGAAATATATATAAGAACCTTTTATTCCACCTTTTAAATCATTTATTTTGAGTTAAATAAAATCCATAATTTCAACACAAATTTTCTTCTTTTAAAATGGGGGTATATGGGTGTACTAATGTGTATATGAACAAACATAAAAGTTATATATATATATATATACACACACACCATATCCCGTTTAATATATAACTTTAAAATGTGTCAAAATTCCTTAAGGCCATTTACTTAATGGTTAGTACACAAAATTCCTTAAGGCCTTTTAAACTTATCCTTGAGGAGAAATATATGTTAAAGCCTTTTATTTCCTTCAGAAGAAAACACTTGAATTTTGTGTTGTAATGTAAATTCATATTTAGGAAAACTGAATTGTCATACTAAGGTATGAATTCAAGTTGTTATATATCGAAATATATATATGTACTTATGCCATAAATTTAGAATTTAATTTATTTTACCATAATTAACACAAAATTTTTCTTTGAGGAGAAATATACATTAAAGTTTCTTATTTCCTCCTTCAATCCAATTTAAATTCAATATTAGGCAACCAATCTTACAACGTATGTCCCCACCTTGTTACATTCCGAAATAATAATAATCTCTACATTATAGCCCATTTTGATAGGGTTTCGTATTAATTAAAATTATTTCGAAACATATAACCAAATGTGCCCAAAATTGAATTTAAATGAAACTAAACTTTAACGCACAAAATGGGCCTAGATGAAATATATACACAAGACCATTTATCTCATCTTTTAATGAATTTAAATTCAAAATTTTAGGCATTAAATTATATAAAAAGTATGTCTGTAGAATTTTATATATCGAAATAAAAATAATTGCCACAATAGAGCCCACTTTGGTGGGGTTTTGTCACGCCCCGCTTCCCAAAAACATGGAGGCGAAGCGTGAGAAGGTCCGCACGGACTTGAAGCTGCAAGGCCGCAAGTCCGATAAGCGTCAAATAAAACGAAGTAGCAGGTCCCTGTAATGTGACTCAGAATAATAATAACAATAATAGAAAATAGACAAATAATAACATTTATTCAACTCATAGTCCAACAAAAATCAACAACCAGAAAAGCCACCAGTCAAACAAAAGAGTCAAAAGTGAAAGGCCTAGCATGGCCAACAGAGTCTAACCAAACGGTGCTACTCACCGACAACCACAGCTAACAAAGAAAAGTACGGGAGGTCTCTAGGATTGATCACAGGTGTCCTCGTAATCCACGTCACCAACAGGTTCGGGCACGAAATCCCCGAACTCGTCACTCTCCACAGCAGTCTCCGGCTCAGCAACTAACATGCGTCACCCAAAGAAAAGGGGCACATGTCAGCAAGTCTAAAAAGACTTGTGCAAGGAAACTATAAAAAGTAAAGCAACCTAGCAGTTCTAAAGTAAAGAATGACATGGATAAAAATGAAAAATGACATGGCATGGCAAGTAAACAAGTAAAGGCAAGTACTGGAATTGTAATCACGTCGTGCACAGAGATTCCGCCCTTTGGCTAGAGTGGCTGTACGGGCCAACTCTTACACTCAAGTGACCGTTTATCCCTACCCCTCCACGTGTGTCGAGCCAGGGCATTACCCCCGAACACGGAATGCTCGCTTCTGGATCACGAGCCAGGAAGTGTTTTAACACGGATGGCGTAGGGTTATGCCCACATAACGGGTGCCTAGCCGGTAACACGGAATCATGGATTTGGTACAAGTAGTGTAGCGTGTGCTACGATGCAAGTTTAACTAGGATGACATGTAAGATGCAATGCATGGCAGTTAACAATTCAAATGCGTACAGTTAAAGAATTTAAACATGACAGATATCAATGCATGAACGATATGGCAAGGTGTCGGATCTAGCTTCGTTGTCAAGCTAGATCTCAAAGTTGCGCCTAGATCGCTATCATTTCACGATCTAGTCTCTTTCACGCTAGTACAAGAATTGGCCTAAAAACATGGCCTAAAGAAAAGTTGGCAAGTTTCACTTGCCTGGTACCGAGTTGTTGCACGACGTGAGTAACGAGAACGGTATCCTACGGTAGGTGAGTTCGCTGTTATGGCAAAATAAAAGATTAGAAGGAAGTTCTAAATCGTTTTGCATTGGAATCCTATGTCTAGTAATCCATTTTTAATTTAGGGTTTCTAATTTACGGTGGGGGTTAATAGAGATTAAGATATTAGCGTTACTAACCGCAGAGTAGCAGATGGAAGGCACCAAAACGGATCTTGTTTTGGCGACGAAGAACAATCCCGGAAAGCTACGGTCGAAAAACGAGATCCGGCGACCTAGATCGGTAACCGGCGCAAGATACGGCGAGGAAGAACCTCCGAGGATGAAGGAATTGATTTGGGGAAGGTTAGGGATGATTTGAAGATGATCTTGGCTCAGAAAGAATGAATGAAGAATAAAATGGCGGCTAAAAATAGATCTAGGGTTTCGGGGTCAACTAGTCGGTCAAAGAAGAGTGGTTGACCGACTAGTTTAGGAACTAGTCGGTCGGTCGTCTAACTTAGACCGACTAAGAGGCAAACCGAAAATAAGGTTTGGTACAGGTCGACTACATTAGTCGGTCAAAGAACAACTGGTGACCGACTAGTTCAAGAACTAGTCGGTCGGTCGACCAACATTGACCGACTAAAAGATCAACCCAAAAACTATTGAAGAGAATTTAGAACTAGTCGGTTGAAGAACAACTCTTAACCGACTAAAAAATATACAGTAACTACTGAAGAAAAGACTGTACAAGAATTAGTCGGTTGTAGAACAATAGCTGATCGACTAGTTTGCAACCTAGTCGGTCGGAAATCGTTCTTAGACCGACTAACGACAAACAGTAACTCTACTGTACAGTGAAACTCAGAATTAGTCGGTCTGAGTACAATGCTTGACCGACTAGCTCGAGAACTAGTCGGTCGAAGGATGAACTTAGACCGACTAACGACAAACAGTAACCCAGCTATTATTAATATGTTGAACTAGTCGGTTCCTGAAGGATGGCCGACCGACTAGATCTCATTCTAGTCGGTTGGTTCTCCTTCGTGAACCAACTAAGGTGCACCAGAAGTGCCGAAACGAAGCGCGAAGCTTCGGGAAAGATTCTAAGGCTTCTAGGATCGTTCTAACTCAAAAATTACGGCGTTAATAAGCTAAAACGTGAGGATTCAATCGAGAAAACATACAAGGAGGGGAAATTCAATATCATTCATATAAAATAGTCATTATAAACACCGGTCGTTACAGGTTTTGATTTAATTACAATTATTTCGAAATATATATAATGAAGCATGCTTTAAAAATAAATTTAAATAAGCTAAACTATTTTAACGCAAAAGTATACCTCAAAGGAAATATATATGTACAAAACACATTATTATTTCCTTATTAACATATGTGGTAATATTCTCATGAAACAAGCCCACATTAGTTATTATTCCTTATTAACATATGTGTTAATATTATCATGAAACAAGCCCACATTAGTGTTCAAACAAGGAAGGAGGCCCAAAACTGGTGCAAATAGCCAAAGCAGGCCCAAAAAATACTAGCCCAATACTGTTTAAATTTTTTTTGAAAAAATGTCGTTTTGGGCCTGATTTTGGCCCAAGGCCTGCTAGGGTTTCAAAAACCCTAGCAGGAGAAGGCATCCAGGGGGCGACCGTCGTCGTCCCCCTCCTTTGCGCCAGGCACCGACAGGGGGTTGGTGCCGAGTCTCCGACGGGCGGTTGGGCGCCGCCCCCCTTGATGAACCGCGGTAGGCCCCCAGTCGGGGGCCTGCTTTTCTCCAACGGGGGCGGCTGAGCCTCCCCCCTTTCTCACCTGAAGCAGGCACCGGGAAGGCGACTGCTTTTCCCAACGAATGGGCGGCAAAACCGCCCCTTTTCGATCTGCCGACCGGGGGCGGCATGGCACCGCCCCCTCTCTGTTCCGAATGGGGGTGGCAGGGCGCCGCCCCCTATCCCAATTGGATCGGGTGGGCGGTGGGTGCCGCCCCCTCTGTAAAGCCGTGGCAGGACCCCAGTTGAGGGGGCTGCTCTTCCGACGGAAGGGGGCGGCAGGGAGCCGCCCCTTCTGACCCCAACTGGGAGGGGCGGTGAGTGCCACCCCTCTCCTCTGAGACCTGTGGGGGTGGCAGGAGCTGCCCCCGTTTTCCTTGTAGCAGGCACCGGAGGCGCCTGCTTGTCCGAAAGGGGCGGCCAGGCTGCCCCTTTCTCACCGCATCGATGCCGACAAGGCCGACGCTGGCAAGGCCGACGCCGATCTACTAACGGGGCGGCGGAGCCGCCCCCTCTGGATCTGGGTCGGGCGACAGCCGGTGGGCCGACCCCAATCTAGAGTTCGCAAAATTAAAAAAATTAACAGGAAAAATCAATCAAAAAACCCATAAAACGTACAGATCTGATAATGAACAGATTAAAAATCTTATTTTTATCAGATCTACGCATAGAGCATGCAAAATAATAAGATCTAAGCAAGTTGGCTCTGATACCACTTGAGAGAACTAAAGATCTAAATCTGTGTACAACCCTAGTAACACAGATCTAGATGTAGGCATGCTGAATCTTAAAACTTTATCTTCTCTGATAGGAATCATACCTGAATCCATAGCTAACGATGATCTGGACGAAGCATCGAAAAGATCTTCCAGATCCACACGAATCAACCGTTGGAATAATCCTTTGGCTTTCTCCCGGTTTCTCTTCTAGCGACGGGACGTAGAAAAGACGGCTAACTTGTTCGTGTGTTCTGGGGATCATGACTGCATATAAATAGGGGCTAGCATCCTTAGCCTTAGGGTTTCTAATTCGGCCCATCAACGAATTGAAGCCCAATATTCTCTACACATAAAGGCCCACAACCTACTTAACTCATTTAAGCCCACTTAACTGATTAAATGAGATCACTTATATGTTGGGCTTTAATATGACAGTGTAGCATTATATAATTATATTTGCATATTAGTCCAACGTTGGATTAAGATCCAACAGTGTTGGATAAGTTTCAACACATATATCATCTTATGGAGATGCGCTGCTTATTATAACATATGAATTGAATTGTGTGCGTTTCAAATTAATTCAATCAAGCCCATACGAGTTTTGGATTGGTGAGAGTCTATTATTGAACCACTTGCAACCATGTCGTTGTGCAACCTTTATATACATAACTTCCAGTCAGAACGGAAAGTTGGACACTAGAGAGAATAAGTGCATTTTTTTATGCTATTCTAAACACTCTAAGAGCTATGTATTTATTAGCAAGCAACCAGAACAATTTTGAAGATGAAGTCAAGGGATACATTTTTCTCAAGGAGGATTTTCCGCATGAGATGAAAGCAGGACACTTTCTTGATCTTTACAAGACTAATGATGGTGCACCACCATAGTCCAGTAGGAGTTAGATCCTAACATACCTGGTAGTATTGGGCACGACATCCCTATGGTTGACTTGTAGCCACATATGGATCCAATCAAGTCATGTAGATTAACTCATCGGACCATTCCCTAATGATAATATGTCATCAAAGGGAAAGAACTCATGCGCGCTTCACATGAGACTAAAGAAACCAAGAACTCTGATGATGATGACATTTCTAGTCCGAAAGTAGAAATGTGGAATATTGTGATGGTGGAAAAGCTTGAGTTGATGAGGAAGAACCAAGTCTGATACTTGATGGACCTTCCTACTAAACACAAGGCTGTTGAAAACTCTTCGTGGTTTTATAAAAATTACAGTTGACTTTAGAAAGTCACCAAACCACCACCACCATACACACAACACACACACACACACACACACACACACACCCCCCCCACCAAAACAAAAAAAAGCCTTTTTTAAACCTAAACTACCTATAAGGTAGTTTCCATAAATGATTGTAAAATTTAGGATAGTTTTGATGAAAAATGGTAATGTTTAATGTTGTTTTGATAAAAATTTGTTTAATTAAAAAAACAAAATTATGGATGGTTTTGATAAATTTCTAAAGTTAAGTATAATATTTTTAAGAGAATAATGAATATTATATGACATGGGAGGCACCTCCTCGATACCAAGATACAAAAAGTGGGATGGTGATACGGCCCTCCCAGGATGGGCCAAGACCGAATGACCCAGGCCCACGTCGCAAACCCACGGGCCCGTGGGAACGGGGGCCCCCATGAAGAATCAGAGCCGGGCCAGCCTCGGGCCGAATCGGGCACAACTGCTGATACATGCCGGCAAGAGTTAACCGCCACCCTTAAAGCGTGTCCCCCTAATCACCATTAAGGGGCTCCATTACGACCACCTTCATGACCCATAAAGGCACCATCAGAGTGGCGGAGGATCGAGGCGAGATAGGTGGACGTTAAGGAGACGTGGGTGGGGAAGACTCCTATAAAGCGACTCGAAGAGCAACATGCAAAAGGATCACTTCCTGGAGACTAGAAACCCCTGAGGTATTTCTCTGGTATTCCTCACTAAACGGCCTTATCTTCCACCATATATTTCTCCTCCACAGCTCAGCCCGAGGACTCATGCATCGGCCTCCTCGTGAGCCGTACCGATCCCACCGAGCATCCTTCCGATCCGTTCTGACTTAGGCATTGGAGGGGAATTGGTCGGGATCAAGGTCCGACCCCCCTGACGAGCTCTCTTGTCTGTTCAGGTCAAGTAGATCCAGCTGTGCTGAGGCTACCCTTCGATGCTCAACCAGTCCGGAGTCGACCGCCCATCCCCGAGCCCGTTCATCTCTACCCCTACGGAGGCCGTCACCTCATCGAGGATCCCCTTCGGCACGTCGACGCACGGACCCACACACCCTTCCCGAGCCGAACTAGCTGTGCCTGTCCCCCTGGAGTCCACGCATTCCCCTTGTGATCGTTGACCTACAACCCTCCAGTCAACAAATCAGTGGTGAGAAAACAGCCCGAAACATCTGGCGCCATCTATGGGAAGTGAAGAAGCACCCAAGTCAAACGAAACACAATGGATTCAGCTTGCAATGGACTAGGACGCATGCCCCCCGTCTATGAGGAGGGTGACTATGTCCCGCCTGAAAACAGGCATAGCCACACTATCGAGGGCACCAGCGACTCACGCTCAATGACCCAGGAATAACTCCGTCTCTTCGCTCAAGAGACAAACGCCCACTTCTGGACGCTGGCCATAGCCATCCAACAGCTCGCGGGCAACCCACGCCTCCCGGAGGGGGGCTCAGCGGCCATCTCCGACCGACAGGAGCACCTCCCCTTGATGCGCTCGACCATGGTTGCCAACCATCGCGGCGAGGGCGCCAACTCAGAGCGACGGTTAACCATGCCGAACTACATCCCGGTGCAATCCCTCACCCCCATCTTGCTCCAGGATGAGGCCGATGGAAGGCCCGAGTGGATCGGGGGAGAGTCGACCACGGCCTCGCCCAGGAGACCACGATTATTGCTCCGATGGTCACCCAACCATCGAGCCATCGAGGATTGGTGGGGTCGGAGCGGGAGCCCCCGTCAGAGGAGGCATAGAGGTCGAGAAGATCGCCACGAGAGGAGAAGTGTGCGGTGACCAACGCATATCCCCAGTCGGGATGGGCGTCGAGTAGATTCTCTCCAAACCCCCGTCAACTCGTCGAGGCAACCTACCCCTCGCATCGAAGCAATGACAGGCCACGGATGCCTGGGAGACCCTAGGGAAGACCGCTGCCCGTTGGCAAGAGGCATCACCAACGCACGGGTACCATCCAGATTCAGGGTGCCGACCTTGAAGAAATACGACGGCACTGGGGACCCTGTAGATCACGTGATGGACTACGAAGGGGTCATGTCATTCCAGGGGGCCGAAGATGCTCTGCTCTGTTGTGGCTTCTACTCCACCTTTCGAAAGTCCGCCAGGAATTGGTACAACAGCCTCCCCGATCATTCCATCAACAGCTTCCGGGACCTCACCCAGAAGTTCTGCAAGCATTTTATGGTCGGTCGACAGATAAAGATGGACTCAGAGCTTCTGTTCAATGTGATACAGAGGCCAGCCTAATCCCTAAGGGGCTACATGCGGTGCTTCATCATCGAGAGGCTGAATATGGAGAGCTGCCTCGAGATGATCGTGAAAACAGCCCTGAAGAAAGGGCTTCGACACATGGGCCTAAAGAAGTCACTGTACAATGAACCCGTGAGGGACCTTGCAGATGTTATAGCCCGGGCGGAGCGCTACAAGCTGACAGAAGAGGCATTGGCAGCGGAGGAAGGAGGTCTTCCCATAGGAGCCAAGCGAGGCTCCAAGCGGGATGAAAGCGAGCACTGCGAGCTGGAAGACCACAAGCAGGAGAAGAAGGCAAGGGGAAAGAAGCGCAAGAAGGAAGCATGACCCCCCATGATGAATGCCACTCAGGATGCCATCCTAACGCAGGTTCAGAAAGAGGGCCACATCGGCAAGTCGCCCCCAAAGATGAAGGGTGGTAGAAGGGACGAGGAAAAATACTGACGTGTGCTGGCACCTGAAGAAAGACATAGACAAGCTGATCATTTACAGGCACCTGAAGAACTTTGTCGACGACCTAAAGACAACCCCCGGAGAGTTGACGTCCAAATAGATGGACAAAGGAAAAAAGGTGAACGTCATCCAGACCGCTTTACGCATTATCGAGTGATAAGGCGATACAATCAGCCACAGCTCCTCCCCCCAAGTGAGACTAGCTCGCCATTATCTTCCCTGCTTTTTCCTTTCAAATGTACTCCTGGTTCAGAGAATGAAATGCAAGTTTGCACTGAAGAAATCAAGTTTCTTCCCGCTCCGCCACACCGAACCTCAAGATCGTCCATAAGGCTGGGACACCTCCCCCAGCGAGCCGATTGCTCTGATCGCCCGTAATGCTGGGAGCAATCCCCAAGCAGGCTGATCACAATGATCGATCGTAAGGCTGGGGGCAACTCCTCTAGCAGGCCGATCGCTCCGATCGACCGTAAGGCTGGGGGCAACTCCCCTAGCGGGTCGATAGCTCAGATCGTCTGTAAGGCTGGGGGCAACTCCCCCAGCGGGCGGATCACTCTGATCATCCGTAAAGCTGGGAGCAACTCCCCTAGCCGGTCGATCACACAGATCGTACATAAGGCTGGGGGCAACTCCCCCAGCAGGCCGATCACACAGATCGTCCATAAGGTTGGGGGCAACTCCCCCAGCAGGCCGATCACTCAGATCGACCATAAGGCTGAGGGAAACTCCCTCCAGCAGGCCAACCACAACGATCGACTATAAGGCTGGGGCAACTCCCCCAGCAGGCCGATCACACGATCGAACATAAGGCTGGGGGCAACTCCCCTAACAGGCCAATCACCCAAATCGTCCATAAGGCTGGAGCAACTCCCCCAGCAGGCCGATCACCCAGATCGCCTGTAAGGCTGGAGGCAGCTCCCCAAGCAGGCCGATCACTCAGATCGCCCATAAGGCTGGGGGTAGCTCCCCCAGCAGGCCGATCACACCGATCGACCATAAGGCTGGGGGCAACTCCACTATAAGGCTGGAGGCAACTCCCCCAGCAGGTCGATCACTCCGATCGCCTGTAAGGCTGGGGGTAACTCTCCAACAGGCCGATCACAACGATCGACCATAAGGCTAGGGACAACTCCCCCAGGAGACCGATCGCAACGATCGACCATAAGGCTGGGGGAAACTCCTCCAGCAGGTCGATCGCAACGATTGACCATAAGGCTGGAGGCAACTCCCCCAGCAGGCCAATCGCTCAGATCGCCCGTAAGGCTAGGGACAACTCCCCCAGCAGACCAATCGCTCAGATCACCCGTAAGTCTGGGGGCAACTCCCCCAGCAGGCCAATCGCTCCGATCAACCATAAGGCTGGGGACAACTCCCCCAGCAGGCCGATCATTACAACCATCCACAAGGCTGGGGGCCATTCCCACTGCGGACCGATCACCTCGACAGGACGATGACTTCGCTGGCAAAAAGAAAGCCTCCCGCTACTCAAACCAGTGGGCCACCTCGGCATGAACAACGGGAGGGGGCAACAAAGAGTCAGAAGCACAATCCCAGAAAACACTTGACAAATGTACGCCAGCGCACAAAAAGGTAAAAAATTCAAAGAAAAGGAGTTATCTTTTGCATTCAAAAAGGTTATTTTTACCAGGACAAAAAATGGTGGTACACTGCCTAGATGCTGGGGTCCGGTAAGAGGCATCCCCAGGGGCCTCTCCATGCCCCGATCGACCGGGATCCTCGGGGCCAGCCGAAGGACGGGGAAGTGTCTACCAGACCCACTCCTCGAACCTCAGAAACCCGTCCCGAAAGTTCCCCACGATCCTCGGGGCCAGGATGTCTTCATAGGCCTAAAACGCCCCCTCGAAGGGATTTCGTGATCCTCGGTTGTAACCCCTCTCCACCTCCTCGACGAGTCGGGCGGGGTGCACTTGCCGCATGGCCCCCAGCTCGGCCTAAAGCTCGTTCCTCTCCCGGTAGAACGTCTCCTCCGCCTCCTGAGCAGACCTCCCGGTAGCCGACAGGGCCTC
Organism: Scilla litardierei; assembly: GCA_030789695.1. Taxonomy (NCBI): domain Eukaryota; kingdom Viridiplantae; phylum Streptophyta; class Magnoliopsida; order Asparagales; family Asparagaceae; genus Scilla; species Scilla litardierei. The sequence goes on along the minus strand of CM061141.1, from coordinate 178,247,762 downwards.
CCTCAAGTTCCTCGCCTCAGAGATGAGCTCATCGGCCCAATGCCGTGAACGATGGGCCTCTGCACGGGCCTCTTCGGCCATCTTCTCGACCACCTCGACCCTCAGGCGCTCCTGTGCCAAGGCCGCCTCGAGACCATCCACCGCTCCGAGTGGCACTGTGCCTCTACAGCCATCGTTGAAGCCTACAGGACAGAGGGAAAAAGTAAAGGCCGTCGCAAAACAGAGTTGGAAGCAAGAGAAATACCAACCTGCTAGAGCTGCCAGACCAGGGAGTCTGCTAAGCGATCGGAGCGGACCTTCTCCAAAAAAGAGCGGTCCCTCGGGAGGACGGAGCCCTGCACCAACTGGACAGCCACTTCTCGATCGATGAAGACCGACCCTCGGGGCGGGACCTTCGGCCAGCCTCAAACATAGACATGGTGCCCACCACGTCGACTGAAGACTACTCAGCATGGCAGGCAGAGGCGGCCACCTCCACTAGCAGGAGGGTTGCCCCGAGATGATCGGCGAGTCAGGCACCGCCGAGGGCCTGCTCTCCCCCACCTTCTTCTTCGTCTTCCCTTCGGGCCCTTTAGAATCCAAAGGGGGGGCGCTTCCGTTCTCCCCCATGGTTTTCGGCCGGTGTTCAAGAGCCCTGACTGGCGCCCCCGATGACCCCCTCGGCACGGATAGGATCGGGGTTATCATCATTCAAATTCCCCACCGCGGGGAATCAACGACGACTTGGGGCGGTGGCATGGGGATGACCACCGGTTCCATCGTCCCCACCGCGACGTCGGCCATGCGGATCTCTTCCTCCATCATGCATCGAGGTACATGGCCAGAAGGATTTTCGTGCCCGCTATCGGCCCCCTGACGAATGAGCTCGCGGACATCACTACTGAACTCTCGGCCCGCCATCTCTGCAGAAGGAAAGAAGATCATGGTTAGCAAAAGGGAAGGGCAGAAAGAAGAAAACGCCTACCAGGGGACCACATGACGTTCTTGAGGAGGAGGTCGTCCAGCAACAGCCAGACCGACCTCTCCACCAGCGGCAACGACGACAAAAGCCTGACTGCAGCCTGATCGGCCTCGAAAAGGGACAATGTCAAGTCATATCGACACAAGCTCCCACAACCAGTCATAATCACGGCGTCTTTCAGAAAGGTGACAAAGACATAATCTTTACTCCAGTCGCCAACCCAGCGGGGCAGGCCTAGCAGACACTCCCTCCCCACCCAGGCATGGATGTACTGCCACGACCGCTGGCCAACCGTCTGGACCCGAAAATAGTAGAAGAAGAGGGGCATGGTCGGCTCCAACCCGTGTGCATGGCAGATCATGATGAATCCAACCAATGTCGTGATCGAGTAAGGGTGATGGAAATTGAATTCCACCCCCAAGTGATTTTGATGATGAGCACACCAAATGAAGCTTAGTGTACTAACTACACTCGATTAAGTGTGCAGGTTGTGCGACAAATGAAAAGCTTTATGCATACTCCAAGAAGTGCAATCTACACTCAAAGACAAGGACGAACGTTACTAAAATCAATGATGAAGCTCAAAGCACAAATAGAACAAGAAGCTCAAGTGAAGCTCACATCTACTCCATCAGTTAATCAAGCTTCCGGAGACGTGTCCTAGTCTATAGTGAGTGTGTTGTGTCTTTCTTAGGGTAATGTTAAAGCCAATCGTATAGACAATCACACACACACAAATGATTTCAAAAACATCTTAAATATCTTTTAAATCATTTTCGAAAAGATATTGAGAGCTTTTTCTAGTCGTTTTATATTTCCGTAGTGAAACTCCACTACACCCTGGAGTTAACTACTTGATTGACTAGCTGTGGTTCAGAAGAAACTCATCTGGGAGTCGACTACCAAAGGCATGGAGTCGACTACCAGCTGAGAATCAATTTCTCCTGAAACACACTGGGAGTCGACTACCACTCATAGGGATTCGACTACCAGCTGTCGAAGTTTGACGTTTGACTTGATTTTTGACATATCTTTAATTGATTTTTTCCATGAATTTCGGGACAAAAGTAAAATGAATTTGAAATTCAAATTCTCAGGTTTCTCCTATAAATAGAGGACCATTTTCATTGAGAAATCACAACAACTTTTGAAATCAAATTCTCTCGTGCAAAACGCTCTCAAAATTCTCAGCTCTCATTCTCTCTTAGCCAAATCTGTTTTTACTCTTGACCTTGCAATTTCTTTTGTTATTATTTTCTGAAGATCATAATTTTATTTGGCTATCGGTTTTTCAAATCCTTATTATTATTCTCGAATTTTTATTTAAAGGATTTTTTGAAAAACATTTGATCTAGATCGCAAAGATTTTATTCGTATCTTTGTGTGATCTAGAATCTTATTCTATCAAGCCACTACACACGTAATTGTATATTACTATTGGCTATAGAATTTGGGTGTCAGTCCAATCTCCACCAATCTATTGTGGTGAATTGGATATTGATTTTATTTTGTGATTACCCTTTGGTGTAAGTTTGTTGTTGTTGGAAACCCTAGACAAGTCTAGGTGTTGTGGTTGAAATCCTGGTTAAGGCTAGGTTGTTGGAAATCCTAACAAGTGAAGTTAGGTACTTGAATTTGCCAAGGTAGATAGTGGAAATCTCGTACCGGATTGGTCGGGGACTGGACGTACCCAAGTTGTGGGGAACCAGGATAAAAATCCTTGTGTCTGCGTTTGATTATCTGTGACTGTTTATCTTTGCAAGTCTTTCTTATTTAACTTATAATAATTCTTTGCTTAACACTCTTGTAACTCTCCTATAATATACTGCAAAGATCAATTTTGTATTTATACTTCTAGGCAAATCTTATATATCTGTTGAGTATTGGACTCCCCGGATTTGGTTTTGGATGATGAGAAACATAAATAAATCGTGAACTAACACTTTGTGAGCGCAGTTATGGAGATCGTCGCCAAATTCACGTGAACATCCAAAGCGACGTCTCAAGACTTCTCAAAGCACATATTCATATGCCTAAATCTTCGTTGAAGCTTTTGGACCAACTTTGAAGTCATGAAGATTCGATCGAAGCTTTTGAAGACGATTTGTCTAGATTTATATTTAGTCTTCTAGCTTTGTTCTTTAGAATGTTAAGCCTTGAGTAGGTATTATCATTTAATCTTCATATCGCTCCTATCTTAGAGCTAGGATCTTAGTAGAAGTCCATTCAAACTTTCCCGAAGCATCGCGCTTCGATTCGGGACTTCTTGTGCATGTTAGTTGGTTCAAGAAGAAGAACCAACCGACTAGATGGTGATCTAGTCGGTCGGAAAAGCTTCTTGGACCGACTAGTTTGTCTCCCAAATTCTAAGCTCTTTACTGTTCACAGTTAGTCGGTCTTAGTTGACTCACCGACCGACTAGTTGGTGAACTAGTCGATCAGTGATGCTTCTTAGACCGACTAGTTGAGCTTTCCCTGTACATGCCTAGTTACTGTTTATCGTTAGTCGGTCTAAGAACGTTTGGCGACCGACTAGTTGATGAACTAGTCGGTCAGCATTTGTTCTTGGACCGACTAAATCAATTTGTATTCAGACTAATAGTTTTCAACTCTTAGTCGGTCTAAGTTAACTGACTGACCGACTAGTTGAGAAACTAGTCGGTCGGAAAGTCTTCTTGGACCGACTAGTTCTTTAGGTCTGAAATTTCATCTGTTCACTGTTCATCCTTTAGTCGGTTCATGTTGTTTCACCGACTGACTAGTTGATGAACTAGTCGGTCAGTGGTTGTTCTTTGACCGACTAATTGCCCCAGATTTCCAACCGTTGGGAGTTGACCTAGCTCGATTTTGTGGAACCCTATAAATACTAAGCTTGGTCGCTTCTCTCAAGGTTAGAGCTACTATTGAGAGCCTTATTCAGATTGAAAGAGTTAGAGATTGAAACTCATTTCCAAAGCTCTCTCCCTCACAAGAAATCATTCTCTCCCTCATTTGAGATTTAGAATCCATCTTGAGAGAACTTTGTTCTTGTTGAGCCATCCAAGCTATTGCTTGATTCAAGTCTCCTATTCATTCCTAGGCACCCATTGCTGCTCATATTGGTGGTGCTAGGTTTTGGTGACTTCTCCTTCCTCAAATCTCTCCTTGCCCTAATTTGGTAAGAATACTCAAGGTATAGGGTTTGTGGTAAGTTGTTGTTTATTTCATATAAACTCATTTATTGCTATTAATTCTCTCGGTTGTGAGAGAAGGTTGTGATCCCGGGTTGTGGGAATCACTATTGCTATTGATTGTATGATTTGATCTTGTGAAGGTTTTTCACAAGGTATTCATAGTGTAAATCTTGGGTTAGGGTTTCTAACCTAAGTATCCGGAGGGGATCCGGGTGTTCTGGGACGTAGGATCACCGGGAACAAGTCGGGGAGACTTGGGTGGATCCGAACCCATCATATCAATTGTTAGCATTGAATATTTGTTGTCAATTTTAGCTTCCGCATTTGTTGGTAGTAGTTTGCACGATAATTAGGAATTATACTCCTTGTTATTTTTAAAGTACTATTCACCCCCCCTCTAGTACTTGTGCAGTAGCTTTCAGGGCATTACAATATCTTCATTAAGTGTTTAACTATCTGAGCTGAGCTTGCTTTCCCTCAGGGAGTCCACTACTGTTCATAGGCAGTCGACTACCAGAAGAGTTTCATCTCTGATTTGTTTCGAAGATTTATTGAGTTGATTAAGAACCAAGCATAGATCATTCTACTTGGTTTCTTAGGCAACATTAGAAGGTTTTGTTTTGTGTTGATTGATTAAGAACGAAAAAGTGTTATCTTTATACATCCCTATTCAACCCCCTTCTAATGTTGTTTGCCATCCACAGGATCCAACACTTGGTATCAAAGCAAGGTTAACGTGATGGCATCAACAAGCGCCTGTAACACTCATACTCCTCCGATCTTCAACGTCAACCTTTATTATCAATGGAGAAGGAGAATGGAAATCTTCTTAGAGGCACAAGATCTGAAATATATGAGATCTCTTAGAGAACCGTACGAGATTCCAACCATACCGCAAACTCAATGGAATCCTGATCAAGAGGAAGCCTACTTCAACAATCTCAAGGTACTGCATTTACTTTACGCTGGATTAACTGATCAAATGTTAGATCTTGTAGAAAAGGCGGAAACCGCACATCAAATCTTAAACCTGTTGGACGAAAGATTCGGATCAAGATCTAATGAGATCCAAACACCCATAAAGATACCTCAAGCCAATGATGAAGAACTATGCATGATGGCTCGTCAGAACGACAAGAACGAGGTAAGTGATTCTAGCTCCGATGAGGAAAATGAATTTGATATTGCAAGCGCGTATGAAAATCTATATAGAGAATATGAACGTTTGTCAAAGAAACACAAGACTCTAGACACAAAGCATAAGACTCTGCATGAAAAACATGATAAATTAGTATGTGATCCCCAACCGCTGCCGTTTTCACCGTGAAACCCCTCCAGGCACCACAGCAAGCACAGCAACAGCAACGGCAGCCGTAACCACCGCTGCGTTGCCCGCAGCACCGCCGTGGACCCCTGTCTGCTCTCCGTCGCCCCCTCCGACCACTACTCCACCGTTGACAGCCCCGCAGCCATCGTTCCATTCGCCAATAGCCACACACAGCAGCAGCAACGGTCGTAACCGTCGCTGCCGCCGCTGCTGCGACGTCGTGGACCTCCGACCGCCGCAGTCCGCCTCCCCATGATGTCCTCTTTCGCCTTCACCTGCAACCAATGAGAGAAGCTTTGAGGTTAGCTTTTTTTTTGGATTTGTATTTAACTGTTAGGGTTTAGTTGCGGTTTATATTATTGTTAGCAAGGTTAGGTCTTTTTAGATACTAGTTTTGCTTTAAGCTTACTACTTATGAACTTATAGCCTAGCAGAACTTTAAATATTTCATGGCAATTAGGGTTATAATTTTGATACCCTATTAGTTTAGTGTTATTAAGTTAGCACTGTCAACATATGAGTGTATTATTGTTAGTCTGTTAAAGTATAGGTTAGTCACTACTTGCATGTTAAATTTAGTAGGTTTTGTCGATGTATACGTAAGCCTTTTTACAAGCATTCCCATATCTATGTAGCAACAGTTTTATGAAATACTTATTATAAGGGACATGTATCACTTCAAACAGTATCTTATAATGATGATCATGGACTTATATAACTAGGTTGTTAGACCTCTGAATGTCATGTTAATGAACTATATAGTAACTTATAAATGATGTTTTCATGCTAACTTATAGGGTTGATTTCTGGTTGTGTCCCCTAACAAATGTTAATCTAGGATGCTATGATAGGGTGTTGTAACTCATTTGAACCAGTAAGTTAACTTGGTGGCATTAATGTTAGATGTGAACCCCGTAGCGAATTGAAGAACCTAATTAAAATTGGATCACTAGACGCTTTAGGGTTGCCTAATAACTTTCGGTTCCGTCAACGAACTTATTGAACCCGTGTTTTATAAACAGAGAACCAGTTGTTCCATAGCGTAACGCTCGACGAGACGAACCCACGGCAACTGACACCATCGGAAACAGGCAAGTGAAACTTGCCAATTTTGTGCTTTAGGCCATGTTTTAGGCCATTCCCCTTTTTTAGCATAAAAGAGACTTGGCGACGAAATGATACTCGCCTAGACGCAACTTTAAGATCTAGCTTGACAACGAAGCTAGATCTGTCACCCTGCCATGTCATTCATGCATTACTGCCTGTCACGTTTAATTCCCATAACTGTATGCTCATTACTTTTGCTCTACCATGTCTGTCACGTTTAATTTCCTTATCTGTACGCACATTGATTGTACCCATGCCATGCCATGCATCCTGATGTCAATCCATGCTTGAATGTTGCACACGCTACTTGTACTTGCTTGTTGAGGCTAGGAACCTGTATTGCAGGCACAACCCTATGCAAATACACTTCCTGGCTCGTGATCCAGAAGCGGGCCACATGTGTTGGTCAAAAGCCAATGCCCGATTACACGTGGATGGGTAGGGTTAAGCGACCACTCAGCTTATAAGTATGCCAGATCAGCAACTTCAGCTGTAAGGCGTAAACTCTGGGATTGGGGTAGGGTTAAGCGACCACTCAGCGTAGAAGTATGCCCGTATAGCCACTTCAGCTGTAAGGTGTAAACTCTGTGCACGATTTGTTTACGTGACTTGTAAATCCATGTGAATGTTAGTAGCTTTGCTACCCTTGCCATGTCACACTTGTTGCCATGTCATACTTGTTGCACTCTCTTACTTGTTGCATTCATACCTTAAACTGCCATGTCATCGCATAGTTTAGAACTGCTAGGTTGTTTCACTTTCTTTTAGTTTCCTTACACAAGTCTCTTGTAGACTTGCTGACATGCGCCCTCGTCTCTTTTGGGTGTCGCATGTTAGTTGTTGTGCCAGAGCCCGTTGCTGAGGACGATGTGTTTGTTGACGTTGAGCCTGAGTCCACTTTTGACGTGGAGTTCGAGGACACTGGTGATCAGTCGTAGAGAGTTGTTTTTGTGTTGCTTCTGCTTAGCTCTTGATAGGTTGTCGGTGCGTAGCGCCTTTCTTTCTGTACGTTTATTTCTGTTGGCCATGCTTGGGCCTTTTAGCCTCTTTTATCCTGGTGGCTTTTCTGTGATGTTGGACTTTGTTGGTGGACACTCTGAGATTGGAATAATATTATCTGTCTCTTTTCTTTTATTATTATTTTTGTTTTATATCGCATTTGCAAGGACCTCTACTTGGTTATTCCAGATGCTTTACAGACTGGAGCCTCATAGCTTCAAGTCTGAGCGGACTTTTCATGCCTCGCCTCCATTTTAGGGAAGCAGGTCGTGACAGGTTTTATTGGTGGCCCATACAGGTCCCTCTTGCAACTGCGAATTATCGGAACAACGATAATAAAAAAATAGAATGTCCATTAAATAAAATTAAAACATCCAAGTCATAAGCCATGAGTCTAATTATATCGTTTCCTATGTATTAAGTGGCTGGTAGACGTGTTGTCCGAGTATCTGGCACAGCTTATTAGGAAAATCCATAGATCCGGACTATAGTAAGACTTAGTTAGATGTCTGTGATGGCTAGTTAGAGGTCCCTGATTGTTAGCTAGACTCCATGCTAGAAATTGATATAATCGTCTTAGGAGTTACCTTAGTGGTTCCTGCCTGGCTCTGACCATGATAGACTTCTAGAATTTCTTTAGTCATTCACTTGGGTTCATCTATTTCAGGCCCACAGAACATGATCTTGATTCTCTTAGGACCTTTTCCTGAGGCCTCTAATATATTCTAGCTCATTAGAAAGCCTTAGTGTTAAGTTTCTCTTGACCTTTAGTCAACCCGATAATTAGAACCCCCTGATTCTATCATTTTCCTGATCACTACACTTCTGTGTTACTGACCGTAGAATTCCATCATAGTTTTCTTGAATTGTAATTTAGGCGCATTCATCTTACAACCACATTCCTTGCTTTCGATTCACATGATCACCACATTACGATAATCGTTGATCTTTCGAATGTCCTCTGTTGCAAAGCTTGACTCTTTCAAAGTTGTTTTCGGGTTTCCCTTGATTAAAAGTTTTGCTCAGTATAAATTTTGTTTTTTAAACCCTCTTCTTATATATTTAATTCCTCACTTTACGATTGTGTAAAAATTTTCCTTCGTAGATTTTGAAGTCTATTCGTTGTAAGTTTAATTACTATCTCGTAACTATTTTCTGATATATATTTTCTCTTTTCGGTTTAAAAACCTATTACTATTTTTAGAATTCGATATACCATCTTTTCTAAACTATGAGATTCATTTTAACCGCCTAACATATATACTTTAAAATATTTTTCCCAAGCTAAATAGAACTTCAATTATTTTTATATATCAGTTCTAGGTACGTCGTACTCGTACTTTAAAATATTTGTATAAAACCGTTTCTTTTGGCAAATCCTGGACCTTCTAAAAGCAGTTTCAATATTATTTATTTTAAATTTCTCCCTAGTTTAAAGCCTTTGAAGCATTTAACATGAGCTTAAATTTGCTACATTTCAGTTAATTTAATTTCATTCCATGAATTTCGAAATTTTTGCCGAGATTATATTAAATTACTGCCGTATAATATTTTCTAACCAACGTCCTTAATGTTCGTATGAATGTTTTATTCTTCTTTATAATGATTTTCAATAATCTAATAAACCATTTTTCTTATTATGTATATACGACTCAAACTTATTTCGAACAACTCATTTTATCGACCACCAATATTTTTTTATGCATTGGAGGACTACAACTTTTGACGTACTACCTGTTTTGTACTCTTCGTATTTTAACTTATATCTTTTACACACTATTTTCATGTATCCTATAAGAGTATTATTACATCTTTCTTTTCCCACCTAATATTCACAATTATACCCCTGATTCATCTAACCAAGCTGACTCCTTATCTTCGTCCTATCTGAACTCGTGCTTTTCGACCTTTCCTTCGTTACGCTTATGGCTTCGGTTTCTTTCCTATTGTTTAGCCATTAGTGCTTGTCGTTGCCTGTGTTAACCTTAGTATAGTTTGGTGGGCGTATTAGTATAAGTTGTTATGTTGTGGTGGTGCATGCATATAGGTGGAGTGTGTGGACCCGTATGAGCGTGCTACCCTTAGGATATTAATATTTGACTCTTGTATTATGTATGTATAATCAGTGTTATTCGTGATATAAGTGTGAAGTTGTATATATGGTGGTGTTATTATATATGTGTGGATAGCTATACCACTTTAGGAATGTCTGTATATATATTGGAATTTGTATTGAAATATATATATACTAGTGGAGTGTGTGGTTTGAAGATGTGGTAAATGTTTGAATTAGTATACTAGTAAGTCATGTGTATGTTAGGTGTAATGATAATAGGTGTATTTATAGTTAAGTGAGTAGGCCTATTATATGACCATATGTTGGTACGTGTGAGCGTGTGCTCGTACGTAGATAGGTATTGTGCTTAGACGTAAGAAGTTATGAAATTGCAGCATTAATATGTGGGATATACGTATGGTAATAGGATTATAATTTTGTTTGGTATTGCTTGCCTTTATGGGAGAGTGTATTTTGATTGTATACGTGTGCCGATGTTAGAAATATTATTGTAGTATGTAATGTGAATGAATTATGTGGTTGTGACCCGATTAAATATTAAGTGTGATTGATGTTATGGTGTGTGTGTGTGGGTATGCACCATGCACAGATAAGTATGTGCTTAGTTATAAGTATTTGTGATTATGGTAAGTGTGATGTGATTATAGTTATAGGACTGTATGTGATGTGATTATATGGTGAAGTATCTGCGTGCATTTGAATACCTATATATTTGTGAAATTATAGTAATGGTGAATGTATGTTAGATATAGTAAACCTAATTTAATAATGGTATGGTGTGATTATATGTGTTGATGCGTTTGGTGTTGAATGTATACTAGGAGATATAGGGAGTAGTATATCCATGTTGTTCGTTCGTAGGTAGTTATATGTACGCGAGTGCTATGATTGTATTTGCTAAGTGTGAAATTATTTTCATGTTAGTATGGAGACTTGGTTATGTAAAAGTGTGTGATAGCTATATAAGGGATGTATATGACTATATGAATGATTGAAGTACGTGTATAAATTTGACTGACTATGATAGGCATAAGTGTATAATGTGCGTGAATATATACCTATTCGTAGTGTTAATGTTTGACTACTTAGTGCAGATATAAGCACTTGTAATGACTATACCTAGTTTGAATTACAATGTGATATGATTGGGGTAGCTACTGGAGTGGCGATATATATTTAGAAAGTATGAGGACGGACTTTGTTCTACGGTGGGTAGGATGTAATGGCCGGTACCCGCTATACGTTATACGGCTGTGCGTATAGCAATTTCGGGTACCTGATTGGTTTTGTTGCTTGTATGTGAGTCGTGTCATTGAGTCGATAGGGCCGTAGCACCTTGGTTGCATCCTTAGCAAGCAAACCCCTGACGTGTGCCCAACTTGGGATTACTGTCGCTTTTGGACCACGTATCCTTTGTACGCTTTCCGTGAACGTAGTCATGTTCGTGCACGTATTTATTTTAGACTTTGTCTGTATCCGAACCATATAGTGTGATATGCTATTGTGACCCTCTCGAAGAGTACTAAATTGTGGAATTATTTTAGAACGTCATTTCACGGGTCGTTCTCCCACGATTTGACTTTGTTTTATGAGACGCCGCGATTTTCACTTTTGCCGTGAGGCCTTTTTATTTTTATTTTCGTTTCTCTTTGTCGAAATTGTGATCCGTCTTCTTAGTTTTGTTTCCCTCGTCTTCGCGGTCACCCAGTATTTATTTCACAATTTTAGAGCCCCGTTTGACCCACTTTCACTTTTTCCCCGTTTAAATATTGTTTAACCCTAAGTTTCACATAGTTATTTGTCCCTAATACTTTTATTATAATGTACATCCAAAATCATTTGACCTAGCCCCACTTTCACCAGGCCGTACACACATGAGAGGGAGAGGGTGTGAGTTTCTTTTATTATAGATAATAACATTTTACATATAAAAACAACCCTAACCCTATACCCTATCTCTAGCCCCCACTACCCACGTGTATCAGCCCACACCCTATATTAAACAATACCTAGGGCTTATTTTTCACAGCACAAGCTTTAGCCGCCGCCCCTATACTATTTTTTCATGCAATAAAACCCCGAGCGCCGCTATACCTATCTCTCTGGCCTTAACCCATTGTCGCCGGTGACCTGGGCCTCACCCCGACGTTCCCCAACCTACCTCCTCCCTCAACACCACCGTGGGGGCCCCCAACCATCGCCGTTTTCGTCATGAAAACCCTCCATGCACCGCAGCAAGCACAGCAGTAGCAACGACGACCGTAACTACCGCAGCGCCGCCCGCAGCGCCGCCGTGGACCCCTGTCCGCTCGCCGTCGCCCCCTCCGACCACTACTCCACCGTTGACAACCTCACAGCCGCCGTTCCATCCACCAACAGCCACACACAGCAGAAGCAACGGTCGTAACCGCCGCTGCCGCCGCCGCTGCGACGCCGTGGACCTCCGACCGCTGCAGTCCGCCTCCCCACAACGTCATCTTTCGCCTTCACTTGCAACCAACGAGAGAAGCTTTGAGGTTAGCTTTTTTTGGATTTGTATTTAACTGTTAGGGTTTAGTTGCGGTTTATATTATTGTTAGCAAGGTTAGGTCTTTTAGATACTAGTTTTGCTTTAAGCTTACTACTTATGAACTTATAGCCTAGCAGAACTTTAAATATTTCAAGGCAATTAGGGTTATAATTTTGATAACCTATTAGTTTAGTGTTATTAAGTTAGCACTGTCAACATATGAGTGTATTATTGTTAGTCTGTTAAAGTATTGGTTAGTCACTACTTGCATGTTAAATTCATTAGGTTTTGCTGATGTATACGTAAGCATTTATACAAGCATTCCCATATCTATGTAGCAGCAGTTTTATGAAATACTTATTATAAGGGACATATATCACTTCAAACAGTATCTTATAATGATGATCATGGACTTATATAACTAGGTTGTTAGACCTCTGAATAATATATTAATGAACTATATAGTAACTTATAAATGATGTTTTCATGCTAACTTATAGGGTTGATTTCTGGTTGTGTCCCCTAACAAATGTTAATCTAGGATGCTATGATAGGGTGTTGTAACTCATTTGAATCAGTAAGTTAACTTGGTGGCATTAATGTTAGATGTGAACCCCGTAGCGAATTGGAGAACCTAATTAAAATTGGATCACTAGACGCTTTAGGGTTGCCTAATAACTTTTGGTTTCGTCAACGAACTTATTAAACCCGTGTTTTACAAATAGAGAACCAGTTGTTCCATAGCGTAATGCTCGACGAGACGAACCCACGGCAACCGACACCACCGGAAACAGGCAAGTGAAACTTGCCAATTTTTGCTTTAGGCCATGTTTTAGGCCATTCCCCGTTTTTAGCGTAAAAGAGACTAGGCGACGAAATGATACTCGCCTAGACGCAACTTTAAGATCTAGCTTGACAATGAAGCTAGATCTGTCACCCTACCATGTCATTCATGCATTATTGCCTGTCACGTTTTATTCTCATAACTGTATGCTCATTACTTTTGCTCTGCCATGTCTGTCACGTTTAATTTCCTTATCTGTACGCACATTAATTGTACCCATGCCATGCCATGCATCCTGATGTCAATCCATACTTGAATGTTGCACACGCTACTTGTACTTGCTTGTTGAGGCTAGGCACCTACGTTGCAGGCACAACCCTATGCCAAATACACTTCCTGGCTCATGATCCAGAAGCGGGGCTACATGTGTTGGTCAAAAGCCAATGCCCGATTACACGTGGAGGGGGTAGGGTTAAGTGACTACTCAGCTTAGAAGTATGCCAGATCAGCAACTTCAGCTGTAAGGCGTAAACTCTGGGATTGGGGTAGAGTTAAGCGACCACTCAGCGTAGAAGTGTGTCCATACAGCCACTTCAGCTGTAAGGCGTAAACTCTGTGCATGACGTGTTTACGTGACTTGTAAATCCATGTGAATGTTAGTAGCTTTGCTACCCTTGCCATGTCACACTTGTTGCCATGTCTTACTTGTTGCATTCATACCTTAAACTGCCATGTCATCGCATATTTTAGAACTGCTAGGTTGTTTCACTTTCTTTTAGTTTCCTTGCACAAGTCTCTTGTAGACTTACTGACATGCGCCCTCGTCTCTGTTGGGTGTCGCATGTTAGTTGCTGTGCCAGAGTCTGTTGCCGAAGACGAGGTGTTTGTTGACATTGAGCCTGAGTCCACTTTTGACGTGGAGTTCGAGGACACCGGTGATCAATCGTAGAGAGTTGTTTTTATGTTACTTCTGCTTAGCTCTTGATAGGTTGTCGGTGCATAGCGCCTTTCTTTCTGTACGTTTATTTCTGTTGGTCATGCTTGGGCCTTTTAGACTCTCTTATCCTGGTGGCTTTTCTGTGATGTTGGACTTTGTTGGTGGACACTCTGAGATTGGAATAATATTATCTATCTCTTTTCTTTTATTATTATTTTTGTTCTGTATCGCATTTGCAAGGACCTCTACTTGGTTATTCCAGACGCTTTACAGACTGGAGCCTCACAGCTTCAAGTCTAAGCGGACTTTTCACGCCTCGCCTCCATTTTAAGTAAGCGGGTCGTGACACATCTCAACATACATGCCGACCTCGCGGCTCCCTAGGAAGCAAATCCTTTAATCGGTGATGAGAATCCGAACGTCATACGGGTGGCAAAGGTACTTCATCCTGATCTCCTCAGCCACGGTATAGGGGACGGTGGACGATGACCCGAGAATCACCAGAGTAACTTCGAACTCCTCTGCCGCGTGGGCGTCATCTCGACGGGCTGGATCCTCAAACAGCAGGCCCATCCCTTTGTCAAGGACCGGCCGAGGAGCTGTAGGATTACCAGACCCAGGAGCCGGAGGATTACCCGGTCGAGGAGCCGAAGGATCACCAGACCTACAAGCGGAACTTCCTATCCTCAACGCAGCCATGGGACAAATCGAATAAAGCAGAAGTGGAAGAAGGAGGTTACCTTGAAAAATATCGGAAGAGGAAAGACGAATGGGAATTCGTTGGCACTCGGAGGAACAAGATCAGATTAGAAAGCACGAATGAAAAATCTGACAGGGCGGTGATTTTATACAGGCGACATTCTCAGAATCCAGGCCGTTAGAAGGAGGAAGCGTGGCGACATCCAGCGATCACTGACACTTCGAATTCCGCTCCCAAGGGCATGAGAAGTCCAACTAGGTAGCGTCATGATGACTTCCATTCAATGTCGCTGCCTCGACTAACATACCTATCAAATCCATACGGATCACATCGCTCGAACCAACCCGTCAGAATCCAAATGGCTCGAGCGTTGGGGGCAATTGATACGGCCCATCCAGGATGGGCCAAGACCGAACGAATCAGGCCCACGTCGCAAACCCACGGGCCCGTGGGAACGGGCCCCCATGAAGAATCAGAGCTGGGCTAGCCTCGGGCCGAAAAAGGCACAACCGCTGACCCACGACTGCAAGAGTTAACCACCACCCTTAAATCGCGCCTCCCTTTAATCACCATTAATGGCCCCATTATGTCCACCTTCATGACACATAAAGGCGCTATCAGAGTGGCGAAGGATCGGGGCGAGATAGTGGGACGTTAAAGAGATGTGGGCGGGGAAGACTGAAGGGTTTTGGGGAACCCTTAGGGCACAAAAACTCTATTCCCATCCTAAGTCGGACGACACATAGACATAGAAAAATTTGCAGCGGAAGAATAAACAAGTTAAACAATTTAACTTAGCCCTAAGGTACAAGACCCTTAGCCAAGATCTATGCCGACTCGGGATGGATCTGACCATCCCAAGAAGGGTCTAACCTACTGCGATTAAAATTAAACTAATGCTTATAAAATACATACCCGGAATCTCAACCCTGGGGCAGGCGAGATGTTCTGCACATTCTTCCGAGCCGCTCACCGTCTCACGCCGAGCCGCTCCCCGTCTCACGCCGAGCCGCTCCTTGAACCACTCCCCGAACCGCTTCTCGAACCGCTCCACATCCCGAGGAGATCAATCCACGTGTCGTCGAGCCAACCACGCGCGGAAGAAAGTTTCACGCGAGTGAAACCTTCGCCTAGATTTCGAATCCGAATCCGAACTCCTTTGCGGCTTTGCTAGACCCTCAGGAGTAAGGCAGAAATATTAAGGAGAGGAGAAATATTAATTTAAGCCTAGATCTGAGCGTTCTCCAACATTTACGAGATCCGCTCAGATCTACAGCTTGGGATGAGTTTTGAGGAGGAGAGCAGACCCCTATTTATATAGGCGGCTGACTGCTCCCCTTTACTCAAAATTCGATGTGGGACTAAATTTGGAGTTAATTAATTCACTTTAGTTTTGCCTTTCACAAAGGCTAAACTTCCGTGAATTTTAACTCCCTCACCGTTGAGCTTCAGGATTGATACAACATATCAATTCGAAGGGCGTTCAACGGTGAACGCATAAGAAAAAAACGGCTCGTCAATCCGAATCCGTTTGACCCCTCAATTGTATGTCCAAAGTTTAGCCCAAACCTACCCAAAACACAAAAACAGCAGCCGTCAAAATCCGCACAGAACCCTAGGGTTCAGTGGGGCCCACTGCACGCGCCAGCAGCATGCAACGCACGCGCCTCGAGGCGCGTGCACTGCATGCCCTCAGGGGTGCGTGCTGCGCCTGCAGCGGGCGGGCGGGGGTCCGCCTGCTGCCAGCGGGTGAGGCACCCGCACCCGCTAAGCGGGTGCGGGTGAGGCACCCGCACCCGCTAAGCGGGTGCGGGTGCCCGCCCGCTTAACGGGCTGCAAGCCCTTTGCGCGCACGGGCCCGCCTAGCGGGCCCGTTTTCACTGTTGGGTTTAACCCAACATATTGGGCTGTCCTTTGGCTGTTTTTGGCTCTAACTTGAGCATTTGGTGTCCGATTTGGACGCTGTTTGAACCTAGGTTTAGACCAGGACATTCCCGTCTTACCCGTGAGCTTTTCGTTGTGTTTATTTATTAAATATAGTCTTAAACAATTTAAGAACATTTAATCTATTTTGCATCATATGCAAATTAGTCCCTATCTAGGCTTAAATTATCATTTGCATCAAATACAAATGATCTGAGGGCACATTCCCCTACATCTCCCACTTGCACTCAGGATCATTTATCCCGAATGCAGGAGATCATTACAAACATCTTTTGCAATATTTTATCCCTTGCATCAAATGCAAATTATTCTCCCTAACTAATTTCTACCTATTACTAGACGAAAGTCGCACTCTGTGTGAGACCCTACAGCCTGACCCTTACAATAGGTTGGGCTCAAAGCCCTATACGACAGTGACTACGAGCAGTGATTACCGTCCCTGCTTTAGAAA
The DNA here is from genome assembly GCA_030789695.1 of Scilla litardierei. NCBI lineage: Eukaryota > Viridiplantae > Streptophyta > Magnoliopsida > Asparagales > Asparagaceae > Scilla > Scilla litardierei. Next base: position 178,230,793 of record CM061141.1, on the reverse strand, counting down.
TCATCATTATGTGGTAGACTCATTGACATGAGTATTGTCGGGACCACCTTGACTATTTCCGTGATGATTTCTGCAGTTATAGTCTCTTCATCTTAACTATGTCGTGTAGATCAAGTCTAGGGTACGGTCAAACTGTCAACCCCAATAACTTGACTCCAGTTAGTTTCTATCGATCTTTAGTCAAATAATGTTGGACTTCTTCCAACATACTCTGGCCAGAGATTTTACTAAAGACCGAACTAACTCTACGACATTAACTCCCATTGACCGGGAGAGACGAATCCTCTCTTGGTCATTACTCGCCCGGTACGCTTCAAGTGACACCCAATCAAAAGACCTTTCGACAGGCCTTGCCTCGAAGCTAGGTCAGTTGATCTAAGTGGCACCATTCACGCACAAGTTCGTAAAAATGACCTCAAGTCAAAAGACCAACTAGCCTATCATCACTAAGAGTTCATTGACAGATTGGTCAATTTAACCATATGATAACTCTTGTGGATCGTTCAGTGAACTCATTCTCTAATGAGCACCGGTGTCTCGTCTTCGACTTCGCCAAGTCAAGCAATCATGAGATCATCGCCACCGCTAAACGGTGAAGACTAAGACACAATGGTCTATCCGATGTTTCTATATCCTTATCTCGAAACATCTACGACCACGAACCCTTTTAAACTTATGCTACAGTCGGTCAAACATTTCTCCATGATCGAGATACTCATCTCGATACATGTTTGACCTTGCATAAAGTCTCAGGACTTTACCTAAGTTAATATCTAATGTTAACTACATTATAATATAACTTAGATAAATTATTACCAAATAACTTACTGTTATTTCAAACAAGATGTTTGTGCTATTCACACACGGAGATAGATTGCGTCGAAAGTATCTTCTCTCAACATCTCCCACTTGCACTCAGGCCCATTTATCTCGGTATCTTATACCGTTTTTACACATAAGTTTTCCCGACTTCATGTGGTATAGCCTTCATGAGTGGATCCGCTAAAACCGTCTACACTATAGACTTAAGGGGTTTCTATGTTCATGTTAGACCAACCATTTGAATCTCATTCAAATAATTCATTTGGTCTGTCGGAATCCATAATATTTTTATTTCCTTGGATCTTATCCAGTTTATCATACCTTACGATAATCATTTAAATTTGTTAATGGTCATTTCAAATGGCTTATATCTATTTCTGATAAAGTATCAAACTTTTTGATTACTTTGTCAAAATATATGTTACATTCCTTTGATGCCTTGCATGTAATTTATACGCTCCCACTGACCTTGAAAACTTTCTGGCTAATTCATATAAGTTGGTTCGTCTAAATGATATTTAGAAAAAATGAACTTATAATTGAATGCTCAAATTTTCATGGTCAACATGAGCGTTTACATCGAGCTTGGTCCGAGTAGATCTGTACACAACTGCTGGCGAAAAACAGTTTCATTCTAATCCGTTTTATAGGAATTTGGATAAAAACCGTTCCCGACCAACATGATTGCACTTCACTATTTTCCTTTCTGCACCAATCTTTCAACTTAAAGATTTACTTACAGAAAGTGAGGAAACATTTTCCTTGGGCACGTAAACTAAATTCCAAAATTTATTTATGCACACGAACCTGTTCTGATTGCATCAAGTTATAAATCGGAGTTACTACTCTGAATTTCATCCCGGAAGTTGATTAAGTCGTCATCATTTATGATGTTTAACTCGACAATGCGTCTCACGAGATTCGAGTAATTATACAACTTCATTTCGATTGAATTAATGAATATCTTATTGATAATGTCCTCATAGAACATTATCAAAACCTAGGCATTACTATCTGGGACTTAACCCAGACGGAGGACTTAACTCAGAGTCACTTGCTATGGATCGCACCAAGTCTAACTAAGTGTGATTCATACCTTTTAACACACCGATGTGTTAACAGATTTGACCTGAAAGAAAATCATATTTTCTTTTAATTTCGCAAGATTTAATATAGCTAAGTATTTGACCATTCGATCTAATCGAATCAGTTTAAAATACTTTAGTCATTTCGTTCTTTATTTTATCAGACTTGTGTTTCATCAAGAACACGTGTCTTTATAAAATATACGAATAACTTATTTTGGTTAATCTAGACTCGGGTACATCAGTATGTACGAGATTGAGTTCGACCACTCATCCTCCCACTGTCTTACAGATGGGTTTCGGCCATTGTATCTAAGAGTGTAAGACTTACAAGTGTCCGTAGACTTCATAATACGAGAGGTTAGACACCTCTTTATGTGACTTGTGAAGCTTAGTCTCTCGATACGGCCTAGTCTATTTTTCCATATAAGTCTGCTACTATCTTGTGTATTTATATATTAACATTTAATATATGTATTATCGTTATACATATTACTAACATAAAACATTGCTTCAGAAGCAAGGTGACGACATTCGTCAAAAATGTGTTAGACGTCCTTTTGTATAACTATTATTCTGAAATCGTGACATCAAAATATGTCACGTTTTCATTTCCTCTTACTTATGCCTTTACTAATGATAAATATAACTAACTTTCTCAATTTCCTTTCCGGAGTGCCTTTTTCCTTTTCTAAATCACATTTAGATATTAAATAGCCCAACATAAATAAATAGCTATGCAATCATCTTATGTATCTAAACACCTGAGAGTTGCAATCTTGAGTGTAGCTCAAGAAGTTGCTTGTCTCAAGATCCGGTTGGGATACATAGTCTTGCACCGCTCATGCACTCGAATTCGACTCAAACGGTTTGATCGAAATTTTCGAACTTTGCGGATCAAAATTGTTTGTCCATACAACCTTAAGCGTAGATTTACAAGTTATAGAGAGAAACATACTTCGAATTACCTATATGTTCAAGCTGCCTCATATAGAGACGAGTGTCATGTAGCGTGAATTTATTTGTTGGACCCAGAACTTAATGAAATCATATTTCTTAAGTCCGTTCTTTAGAAGGTCATTTAAATGTCAACGAGAATATAGTTTTAATTGTATCAATTAGAATTTAACTTGATATTCAATTAATCAACCTTTTTGACTAGTTAACTTATTCTATTAAAATATTATATTTTGATTCCTTCGGTAAACATAGTCTTGCCTTAGTTTAGCATATGTTCAATATTAAATATAGGTAGAATGGCTTTTATCTATCTATATCCTCCCACTATTTTTACGATCGTTTCAAAGCGTAATAACGAACGATTTAATCGAATTAGAATTAATGGGTAATAGATCCAATCACCCCGAGCCTTAACAATCTTGAGTGTAGCTCAACAAGTTGCTTGACTCTGTAATCGAAAGATGACTCTTCATCGATCATATCAGATATGACCCTCTTATCGGTTTTTACCCCTAGCCATTTGTGATCATGAGTGTGCTCATCTAAATCACAATGTCTAGTCTAGCCGAACCCTTGTTTGCGTGTCTAGCCTGACTTGCCCCGGCGCTCGGTGTATTCACGACACGTCGGTTTGGGTCAGGTCTTAGACTACATCTAAACATACTACATCTTTGACTTAACTTATGCCGGCGCTTGGTAATACGAGGTTGCCATGTTACAGCTTGAGTTATAACGGTCGCTTTCTGACCTTATGAGTTTCTACGTTTGGGTCTAGTCAAGATTTCATCTTATGTATTTTAGGAGTTGGTTTCTACAAGGCTGCCATGTTACAGCTTGAGTTGTAACGGTCGCTTTCCGACCTTATGAGTTTCTACGTGCACGTACTTTTTCGTGCACGTATTTTATTTGACTCTTTCTTGGTTTCGGTATATACGATGTTATATGCCGTTGTGACCGTAAGGAAGAGTAGTTATTTGTGGGATTTTTAGTGAACGTCATTTCACGGGGCATTCTCCCACAAATCGAGTTTGAGTGCAGGATCGACGTAGTTCTAGACGTAGTCGTCGGAACTTTTATTTTTCTGTCCACTTTTCGTAGACCAAACGCACGATTGACCACGTATCCCTGAGCCTCTCTTCGTCATGGTTGTCCCCATATTTTTTTCGTATTTTTCTGACACTCCTAGCCCATCCAAATCGCTAATCAAAATCCAAGCCCAATTAGCCTAATCCAATTTCGAAATTCAAACTTAATCAAATCCTAATCAAATCATACGTATCATGAAATGTGGGATTCTATTTGTTACCCTCACCCAGCTTTTCCCCCACTTGCACACCCACTCACTCACCCTCTCTCCTAGTCACCCTCTTATCTATACCCTCTTTATAGTGTCTTTAGCAAAAACCCTTCTCTTCAAAAACAACTCTCCCCAAACCCTACCAGGGCACGCACGCAACACCCATAGCCGCCATTTCTTGCTGCCACATCCTCACCGCCGGTAAGCTCTCCGGCCGCCCCCTTAGTCCGGCGACCTCCCCTCTCTTTCCCCTCTCCTCTCTCTCTTCCCTCTCTCCCCCTTGAAGCCATTAAAAATCACCCAGGCCACAACACTTGAGAGCAGCTACGCTTGAAACTTACAACAGCCGGCCATCACTTTTTCCGGCCAACTCCGGCCTTCCCCCTCCTCCTCGACAACCCCCAACCCTCCTCTCCCTTCTCTCCACCTCAAAACCCGTTGAAACCCATTGAAAACCCTCAAAAATCTGTCGTTGCCGCTGAAAAACTGTCGACAGCCCGGCTCGTCAGAAAACGCACGCCCACCACTCTCCGACGACCTCCGGTGGCCGCCACCACCTCCCTCGGACTCCTCTTGAACCCCCCGATCATCTCCAAATCCACTTTCCCTTTTCCCACGTCTCGATCTTCTCGAAAACCCCGTGGAACTCAGATCTAGCCGCTGTTTTTGACAGTTTGCGCGCTGCCACTTCAAACCCGACACCCGCCGGCCATCCACCACTGCCGGCGACCACCACCCCCCCCCCCCCAATTTGTTCCCCTTTGACCCATCTCCGCTCTGCAACTTCCATCACGCTCATAGTCCACCTGTAGCTCCGTGAAACCTCGTCGGAACACGCCGTATTGGCTGTTTTTGACAGATCTGGAAGTTGAACTTCAACGCCAGCTCACGACCACCTCCGACCACCCCCGGTGTCAAATCCACCACCGTTGGCTTCGTCTTGAAGTCCTTTCCCTTCTGAAATTTCCTGTTGTCTCTGTTCATCGCTGGAATTCTGCTGAGATGCGCGATAACGAACGTTGTACGAATCTGTCCTCTCCAGCTTCTCACGGCCACCCACCGCCGTACGCTCACGCCGTCGACCACCCACCAGGCCGAGCATCTTCCACTGGTCCTACTTCATCTACCAACATCCCCCTTGGACTCTCTAATTTCATGTGCATTGTCGCACGCACGTGTTTTTAGCCGACATCGCCGTTATCGTGAAGATCCGTTGCGCTACTCGCAATGGGAGGAGGAACACTGTTAGCTCGCTGATTTCATGCCACCACCCCGCTGTCCAGAGGTACCTCGCTGCGCTACCCATGACCAAAGAGTTCCAGACGACGCCGACGTTTCACCGTTCAGACCCGACTTCCGCTTGTTAGACGACATCACGAGATTGGTTTCCCTAACGAGTAGTAAAACTCACACCGTAGTTCATCAAACCTAATCTAAAATTGATCAACATGAACTAAAGTTAATTTCAGCATCTGTAAAACGTTGCCCACCATAGGAAAGATCGACGAACGGACTATTTTTTTTGTGCACATAGGGTAAACGTCGATCTAGACTGAACAAACATCAAAAACGTGACTTTTTGACTGACAGGTTAGTCCCGCCAAATTTAGAAACAAACCAAAATAGGTTGACCAAAAAGCACGATCTGACATCACTGTGATACTGTTTCAGACGGACCATCACCGACGCGACATTTCGACGGGACGCTCTGGACAGACGACGCACTCGCCACCGCAGGAAAGTGTACTCACTTGTACTTTCAGCCGTGTCTAGGCCATAGACTCTTAGAATTGATAAAATGTGAACAAAGAGAACCGAACGTGAAATGATAGCATCCGGGACCCCATTGACGGCTTAGACTTGACGACGAAGTCTAAGCGCAACAACAACATATGACACCTTAGGGGTTTTCTGTGTGTGCGTGCGTGTGGACCCCTTAGAAGAACATTTCTTACTTGTCATGTCGTGTCTTGTTATGCACAGCCTGTGGGCAATAGGGCACTCACCAGTGAGTGAGTGATCCCTTGTACGGATACACAGCCTGCGGGCAATAGGGCACTCACCAGTGAGTGAGTGATCCCTTGTACGGATACACAGCCTGCGGGCAATAGGGCACTCACCAGTGAGTGAGTGATCTCTTGTACGGATACACAGCCTGCGGGCAATAGGGCACTCACCAGTGAGTGAGTGATCCCTTGTACGGATACATAGCCTGCGGGCAATAGGGCACTCTCCAAGCCAGTGAGTGATCCCTTGTACGGACTTGTCTTGTGCACTTGGGTTGGGGTAGGGTTGAGCGTGTGCACGGGGAGAGGGTCTGATCCCCCTCGAACCGTAAGGCGTGAACCCTTCGAGTCACACGTGTCTTGTCTTGTCTCGTCTTGTCTTGTCACGTCTTGTCTCGTCTTGTCTTGTCCCGTTTAGGTTAGTCTCGTAGTCGGTAGCACACGCTACGGCTACTGCTTGACGTGTTTACTTTCCCTGCTCCGTTTACTTTCTATAACTGCCATGTATAACTCCAGCATGTTAATCAACCAGTAAACTGTTGCTTTAAATTAAAATACACTTGCAGTAGAGTCTAACATTTCTGTGTAGACTTTACCTGACGTACAGTTCCTTTTCTCTTGGGTGCTATACGTCAGGTGTCGAGCTGGAGTTCGTGGACGAGGCAGACTTACCGGAGTACGTGGAGCCCGAGGACGTCGACCCGGAGGACGTACCTGACGAGGACCCGACTTAGACGTTCCCCACCGTTGCGGACTTCCAGAGGGTACTACTTTTTAGTCTGGGTGAGTAGCACCAATTTACTCTTTTCCTAGGTTGGGTGCTTCGCAGTATTAGTTTCCTTTTTCTGCAGTTTGTTGCCATGCTTAGGCCTCCCTTATTAGATTTGTCATATGCTGGATATTATCTCTATTATAAAATGAATGCATCCTTTTCCTTCTGTACTTTTGTTGTTCTAGATTTTATAAATGCAAGAACCTGAAAATTTTAAAATGGTACCCCTACAGACGCTAATTGGGTCCGAGCTTCACAGCTCTGGCCTAAGCGGGCCCTAGTCACATTTCGCTTCTGTCGTTTTGGGAAGCGGGGCGTGACAGGTTTTATTGGTAGCCCATGCAGGTCTTGCAAAAAGTTCGGAACAATAAGAGTACCGCATTCATTTAATATACACGTACAAGTCTAAATTAGGTAGGAAGACTTAGACATCCAAGTTTTATAGTCAGGCGCCTTGGTTATGATTTAGTCATACACATCTTAGGATACCTTAGTATCCCCCACTTGACTCTGATCGTGTTAGATTTCTAGAGCCCGTCTTTTAGTCGTTCGCTCGGGTCCATCGACTTCGGGCCCAGCAGAACGTAACCTTGATTCTCTTAAGAACCTTTCCCTGAGATCCTGATTACAGTCTAGCTCATTAGGAAGTCTTAGTGTCGAGTTCTCCTGATCTTTAGATGGCCCGATAATTAGAATCCCTGACTTCTAGCATCTTTCCGATCATTACACTTCTGTGTCATTGACCGTAGGATTCCACCGTGGCTTTTCATGGGTCATCTCCTAGTCATATTTACGTTTGGATCATTCGATTCTTTTCCTTGCCCTTGAATCACGTGATCCGTTCGTCATTAGTCTCCAATCGTTGAATCTTTTCCATTCAGCCTCCTGATCCTTCTAAAGTATTTTCAATACTATTTTTTCGAATTCCTTCCCCAGTTTCAATTCTTTGGAAAAAAATAAGCGTGAACTTAGATTTCCTACCCTTCGCTTAACTTGAATGCATTCTTTGAATTTCGAAATTTTTCATCAAAAGTCTTTATTACCATCTTATAATTTTTCTAACCTAAATCTTTCGAATTTCAGTTTATATATACATACAAAGAGGAATGCGAGACCTCCTGCTCAAGGATCCAAGAAGGGAACGGGGATGAATGCGGAAGAGAAGCAGGTGAGAAAATTCGATGCTCGCAAGGTGTTAGAGAGAATAGCTCTGAGGCCAAAGATCCCCCTGAAGATCAGCGTCAACGCTGTGAAGAGATCATGGTCTGATGTGTGCTCCAGCAGCAAGAAGACGATGAATTCCTTAAGTATGTCGTATGTTCCACCGGAAGTTGATGATGACGGTGTGGCGGTTGCTGTTCTATTAGAGGAAATGCTGGCTGAAGGCATCGAGCGATGGGAGAACAATATTGTTGGCTATGTTGTAGGCGACATCCCCTACTACAGGCAAATCAAAGCGTGGGCGTCACGAACTTGGAGGACGAAAGGTGAGATCAGCATCTTCTCGAGGGAGAACGGATTCTTCTACTTCCGTTTTGAGTCCAAAGAAGATAGAGATGGGGTTCTACAAGGCGGACCATGGCTCTTCGACGGCAGGTTAGTCGTGTTGCAGCGATGGAGCGAGGAGGCGGGGTATGAATGGGATCTCTGCTCACGGCAGTCCCTCTTTGGGTCCAGTTTCCTAATCTTCCAGCCAATATATGGACGTTGCGCATCTTGAGCGCCATAGCTAGTGTTATTGGTGACCATATATGTCTGGATCGGGCGACGGCGAGGTTGGAAAGGCTCTCATATGCTATATGTTTGATCGAAGTCAAAGCTGAAGACGAAATGCCGCGATCCATCTCTATTCAACTTGGTGACAAGGCGTTGATAGAGGTGGGAGTCAGGTATGAATGTGAACCCCCCCCCCCCCGCTGCCTTAATTGTATATGTTTTGGTCACAGTAGCGAGCAATGTCTGGCGACGAAAAATGTAGATGCTGGGAAGATTGATGTTGCTGGCACTGAGGGGGGTGTGAATATTACCCATGCATGTGTTAGTCTGGAGGCTGATGCTGGGCATGTTGGGAAGAAGTTTGTTACCCAGGCGGTTGTTAGCCTGGAGGGAAATGGAGAATGTAGCAATGGGTCGCAGCAATTCGTTAGCCTGGAGAGCTTTACACGGAAGGAAGTTTGTAGGGAGGGTGGTTGTAAAAATGGTGAAGGCGAGGAGGCCAATGTAACCGCAGTAAGGGATGTAGCTGCGCTAAGAGTGAATGTTGATACGCTGGCTGCGTCCAGTGAAGGAGAAGCCTGTAATGGGGGATTGATACTGGGGTTGTCCAGATGAATAAGAGGCAGGAAAATGGGGGAGAACGCGGCAGCAGCAATGTTAAAAGAAAAGATGGTGATGCGGCAGAAGGGAATGCTAAAACTGTTAATATGTGGGAACTTAATGGGTAGTTAATTGGGGGAGGAAACAGCTGCTGCGGAGAAAAAGGGGATGAGCGGGCTACGACGACTATGGCAGTAGTAGTGAAAGATGGGGCCTTATCTTTTGAAGTGAATACCCCGGGGGTTGTCATTCGAAGGCTCAGGGTGATAAGAGGGGGTATTGTAATACCACGGGGCCAGACGTGTCAAGGCCAGTGGAAGCAGGTGTAGGCCCTTGTAATATTCATAATGAAATAGGGGGGATGGGTCAGGGGTATCTAAGAGCACTGGCACACGGCTCTCGCCTCGCCTGCCTCACTGAACGCTATCCCGATCATCCCTAAAGACGACTACATCAAACCATGGTCCGACGCCAACCCATTTAACATTCTAAGGGATGGTAATTACCCAAGGCATGGGGCCTCCCTGATTGATGATTCATGTGAGGCCATAGACTCGGAGAACGAGCCTGATGATATGACCATCACTAATGAAATCCGGTATGAGGAGCAAGAAGAGCTGAAACAGAAAAGTAGGGAGAGGAAAAATCTTAAGCAAAATAATAAGGGTGCGACTTCATACAAAGGCACACGTAAAAGCTCTAGAATCAATAAGGATGTTGAGCATCCTTCACCCTCTTTTAAATGACTGTTCTCATTTGGAACACGCGGGGTCTAAATAGCGTTGCTAGACGGAGTGAGCTTAAGGTCCGCATGCGTAATCTCGCCCCCTTATTGGTTGGGCTCCTTGAAACCAAAGTGGCTGAGGAGAATGCTCACAGGATTCTCAAATGCTTTCCTAGGAATTGGGCATCTTTCAATAATCGTTGCATGCACCGCAATGGGCGGATCGTTGTCATATACAACCCTGATACTTGGACATGTATGGTTGATGACATATCTGCTCAGCATATTTCCATGAAATGCATTAATGTTGCGGGCATCACCATGATGGTGACAATTGTCTATGTTGGGAATTGGGCGTTCCCTTAGGGCACAAAAACTCTAGTCCCGTCCTAAGTCGGACGGAACATAGACAGGAAAATCTTAAGCAGCGGAAGAAAAACAGTTAATCTAAATTAACTTGGAAGTTAAAACATTTTTAACTTGGCCCTAAGGTCCAAGACCCTATGCCAAGATCTATGCCGACTTGGGATGGATCTGACCATCCCAGGAAGGATCTAGCCTACTGCGATTAAACTAAACTAATGCTAATAAAATACTTTAACCACATACCCGGAATCTCAGCCCTGGAGCAGGCGAGATGTTCCGCGCCGTCTTCCGAGCTACTCCCGTCCCACGCCGAGCCGCTCCTTGAACCGCTCCCCGAACCGCTCCTCGAACCGCTCCGCATCCCGAGGCGATCAATCCCCGTGCCGCCGAGCCAACCAACCGCCGAAGAAAGTTTCACGCGAGTGAAACCTCCGCCAAGATTTCGGATCCAGAATCCGAACTCCTTTGAGGCTTTGCTAGAGCCCGCAGGAGTAAGGCAGAAATTTTAGGGAGATAGAGAAATATTTAATTTAAGCTTAGATCCGAGCGTGCTCCAACATTTACGAGAGCCGCTCAGATCTAGAGCTTGGGACGAGTTTTGAGAAAGGGGGGAGACCCCTATTTATATAGGCGGCGGACTCTCCCCTTTTCTCAAAATCCGATGTGGGACTAAACAATGAGTTAATTTAAAATTAAGTTAGTTTGCACTTCACAAAGTGCAAACTTCCGTGAATTTTAACTCACTCACCGTTGAGCTTCAGGATTGATACAACCTATCAATACGATAAGCGTTCAACGGTGAACGCATAGGAAAAAACGGTTCGTCAATCGGAGTTCGTTTGACCCTCCAATCGAGTGTCCAAAGATCAGCCCTAGGCTAGTTTTTCACAAAAACGAGCCGTCAAAAGATTCAGCACACTTAGGGTTCAAAACCCTAGAGGTGGGGCCCATGGGTGGGCCCCACACATGCCAAAACTGCCCAAATCGCGCCTGGGCAGAGCCCAGGTCGCGCCTGGGCTCGTCCAGCCGCCTGGGCGGGCCCAGGTCCGCGCCTGGGCTCTGCCCAGGCGCTGGGCAGAGCCCAGGCGGGCCTGGGCTTGCCCAGGCCCGCGCCTGGGCAGAGCCCAGGCGCGCCTGGGCTTAGCCCAGGCGCCTGGGCTAGCCCAGGCAGCGCCTGGGCTAGCCCAGGCAGCCTGTTCTGCCTGGGTCTGATACTTTGGGCTTTTTGGCTTTAACTTGATCATCCGGCGTCCGATTTGGACGCCGTTCGAACCTGGGTTTAGACCGGGACATTCCCGTCTTACCCGTGAACTTTTTCTTGCGTTTATTTTATTAAATATTGTATTAAACAATTTAATACATATTTAATTGCCTTTGCATCAAATGCAAAATAGTCCCTATCTAAGCTTAAATTATCATATTGCATCAAATGCAATTATCTCTTCTTTTGCATCAAATGCAAATATTCTCCCTAACTAATTTCTACCTATTACTAGACGAAGCGTTGCACTCTGTGTGAGACCCTACAGCCTGACCCTTACAACAGGTTGGGCTCGAAGCCCTATACGGCAGTGACCACGAGCAGTGGTTGCCGTCCCTGCTTCAGGAATCATCATTATGTGGTTGACTCATTGACATGAGTATTGTCGGGACCACCTGACTGTTTCCGTGATGAATTCCGTAGTTATAGTCTTTTCGTCTAAACTGTGTCGTGTAGATCAAGTCTGGGGTACGGTCAAATTGTCAACCCCAATAACTTGACTCCGGTTAGTTTCTATCGATCTTTAGTCAATTAATGTTGGACTTCTTCCAACATACTCTGCGCAGAGTTTTTACTAAAGACCGAACTAACTCTACGACACTAACTCCCATTGACCGGGAGAGACGAATCCTCTCTTGGTCATTACTCGCCTCGTACGTTTCAAGTGACACCCAATCAAAAGACCTTTCGACAGGCCTTGCCTCGAAGCTAGGTCAGTTGATCTAAGTGGCACCGTTCACGCACAGGTCCGTCAAAATGACCTCAAGTCAAAAGACCAACTATCCTATCATCACTCAGAGTTATCACTGACAGATTGGTCAATATAACCATATGATAACTCTAGTGGATCGTTCAGTGAACTCACTCCAATGAGCACCTGTGTCTCGTCTTCGACTTCGCCAAGTCAAGCGATCATGAGATCATCGCCACCGCTAAACGGTGAAGACTAAGACACAATGGTCTGTCCGATGTTTTGATATCCTTGTCTCGAAACATCTATGACCACGAACCATTTTAGACTTATGCTACAGACGGTCAAACGTTTCTCCATGATCGAGATACTCATCTCGATATCCGTTTGACCTTGCATAAAGTCTCAGGACTTTACCTAAGTCGACATCTAATTACAATATAACTTAGATAAATTATTACCAAACAGCTTACTGTTATTTCGAACAAGATGTTTGTGCTATTCACACAGGAATAAATGGCCTCGAGGGCACCATATTCCTACATCTCCCACTTGCACTCAGGCCCATTTATCACGATATCTAATATCGTTTTTACACATAAGTTTTTCCGACTTCATGTGATAGAGCCTTCGTGAGTGGATCTGCTAAAACCGTCTACACTATAGACTTAAGGGGTTTCTATGTTTAAGTCAGACCAACCATTTGAATCTCATTCAAATAATTCATTTGGTCTATCGGAATCTATAATATTTTATTTCCCTGGATCTTTATCCAGTTTATCGTACTTTACGATAATCATTTAAATTAGTTAATGGTCATTTTTAAATGGCTCATAACCATTCTTGATAAAGTATCAAACCTTTTGATTACTTTGTCAAAATGTATGTTCCATCTCTTTGATGTCTCGCATGTAATTTATACGCTCCCACTGACCTTGAAAACTATCTGGCCAATTCATATAAGTTGGTTCGTCTAAATCATATTTAGAAAAACGAACTTATAAGTGAATGCACAAATTTTCATGGTCAACTTAAGCGTTTTACATCGGCTTTGGTCCGAGTAGATCTGTACACATCTGTTGGCGAAACCGGTTTCATCATAATCCGTTTTAAAGAAATTAGGATGAAAAACCGTTCCCGTCCAACATTATTGTACTTCACTATTTTCTTTTCTGCACCAATCTTTCAACTTAAAGATTTACTTGCAGAAAGTGAGGAAGCATTTTCTTTGGCCACGTAAACTAAATTCTGAAATTTATTTACGCACACGGACCTGCATCAAGTTTTAAATCGGAGTTACTACTCCGAATTTCATCCTAGAAGTTGACTAAGTCATCATCAGTTATGATGTCTAACTTGACAATCCGTCTCACGAGATTCGAGTAATAATACAACTTCCTTACTATTGATTTATTGAATATATTATTGATAATGTTCTCATAGAACTTTATCAAAACCTAGGCATTACTTTATGGGACTTAACCCAGAGGGAGGACTTAACTCAGAGTCACCTGTTATGGATCGCACCAAGTCTAACTAAGTGTGATTCATACCCTTTAACACACTGATGTGTTAACAGACTTGACCTGAGAGAAAATCACATTTTCTTTTGATTACACAAGATTTTATTTGGCTAAGTATTTGACCATTCGATCTAATCGAATCAGTTTAAATACTTTAGTCATTTCGTTCTTTATTTTATCAGACTTATGTTTCATCAAGAACACGTGTCTTAGTAAAATATACGAATAACTTATTTTGTTAAAAATAGACTCGGGTACATCAGTATGTATGAGACTGAGTTCAACAACTCATTCTCCCACTGTCTTACAGATGGGTTTTGGCCATTGTATCTAAGAGGCTAAGACTCACAAGTGTCCGTAGACTTCATAATACGAGAGGTCAGACCCCTCTTTATGTGACTTGTGAAGCTTAATCTCTTGATACGGCCTAGTCTAATTTTACTATATAAGTTTGCTACAATCTTGTGTATTTATATATTAACATTTAATATGTATATGGTTATTTACAAATTACTTAACACAAAACATTACTCCAGAAGCAATGTGACGACATTCGTCAAAATGTGTTAAACGTCTTTTGTATAACAACTTATTCCGAAATGTGACATTTAAAATATGTCACGTTTTCATTTCCTCCTACTTATGCCTCTACTAATGATAAATTAAACTAACTTTCTCAATTGACTTTCCGAAGTGCCTTCTTCCTTTTCTAAATCACATTTAGATATCAACATAAATAAATAGCTATGCAAGCAACTTATGTATCCAAACGCTTGAGCTTTGCAATCTTGAGTGTAGCTCGAGAAGTTGCTTGTCTCAAGATCCGGTTGGGATACATAGTCTTGCATCGCTCATGCACTCGTATTCGACTCAAAACGGTTTGATCGAATTTTCGAACTTTGCGGATCAAAATTGTTTGTCCATACAACCTTGAGGGTAGCTCGACAAGTTGTAGGGAGAAACATACTTTGAATGTCCTATATGTTCAAGCTGCCTCATATAGAGACGAGTGACATGTAGCGTTAATTTATTTGTTGGACACAGAACTTAATGAAATCATATTTCTTAAGTCTGTTCTTTTAGAAGGTCATTTAATTTGTCAACGAGAATATAGTTTAATTCTATCAACTATAATTTAACTTTGATATTCAATTTATCAACCTGTTGACCAATTAACTTATTAAAATATTATATTTTAATTCCTACGGTAAACATAGTCTTGCCCTAGTTTTAGCATATGTTCAATATTAAATATAGGTAGATTGGCTTTTATCTATCTATATCCTCCCACTATTTTTACGAACGTTTTAAAACTTAATAACGAACGATTTAATCGAATTAAAATTAATGGGTAAGAGTTCCAATCACCTTGAGTCTAAACAACCTTGAGTGTAGCTCAACAAGTTGATTGACTCTGCGATCGGAAGATGACTCTTCATCGATCATATCGGATATGACTCTCTTAATCGGTTTTTGCCCCTAGCCATTCGTGATCATGAGTGTGCTCATCCAAATCACCATGTCTAGTCTAGTCGGACCCTTGTTTTCGTGTCTAGCCTGACTTGCCCCTCAGCTCGGTGTATGCACGACACGTCGGTTTTTGTCAGGTCTTAGACTACATCTTTGACTTAACTTACGCCGGCGCTCGGGGTACGAGACGACGGTTAGGGTTAGTCAAGATTTCATCTTATGTATTTAAGGAGTTGGTTTCTACAGGGTGCCATGTCACAGCTTGAGTGTATCTCAACAACTATAACACGGGCCCTATAGTTGCTAACCCCTAAAACAAGGAGGGCTACGGCTAATCTTGAAAAAGACCATTAACGTATTTGACTTAGATATAGTCCAGGGTGTCATACAATCATGATTTGCGACATTGCGGTCCAGCGGAACTCAGCCAGGGAATTGACTAAGCCAGGATCACTACCCCTTGGACTAGCAAGGGTTGACCCAGAACTCTTAGCCAAGCACATTGACTGGATCATGGTCCATTGAATGAAGCTTGTCATTTTTGTATGTATGCCATAGACTAAACAGCTTTTATTAACAACTAATTAATCATATCAACTAGTTGAATCCTTAAATTCAAAATTTTAGGATTTGTTTAATAACTTTTATTAAGTCCTTATCAACTATAAGGTTCACGTGCTACCCCAATCGTTATTAGGATTTTAATAAATTATTAACAACGCTAGAAGCGAAGTCCTTTAATGAAAATTAATTATAACAATTAGAATTTGAAAATTCATTTAAAGGACTACCCTAATCAGGAATTAGGTCTTTAATATTGTTGTTAATGATTTATTAAAGCATAGCATGTCATTAAAATTCAAGTAATAAATTTTAATCATTTTTAATGGCTAACCTAAGAGGTTGTCTTGTGTTATCAAATAAGGGACAAGATTAACAAGCCATAAGAAATAAAGCTACACTAATTTATCGCATAAAGATAGTGCACAACTATTTAACATTTAAATATACTAAGTTTATCGCATAAACTATTTCTGCATGCAAACATAAATTTAACAATTAAATTTAAAATATGATTTTGAAATTATCTCATAAAAAAAAACTTAATTTTAAAATCACTAATTTGCATGCTACGTTTAAAAAATTTATCGCATAAACATTTAAAGCCTTAAAATCAATTTTACATAAACTTAAAATCATCATTTTAAAATTTTCATGCTTAAAAAAAAATTTTTAGGCATCCAAAATAAATTTTAAACTTTTTTTTTTTAAAAAAAAAAAATTAGTTTTAAAAGTTATCACATAAATTTTAAAACGTCATTTTAAAAATTTCCATGTTCAAAAAATTTCAAAGGAAAATTTTAGAACATCTAAAACATTTTTAAAATTTATCTCATAATTTTAAAAACATTTTAAATTAAAAAAGTATTTAAAAGCATTAAACACGTTTAATAAAATCGCAGTACCTAGATCGCTACGCAAACCTAGGCTCTGATACCACTGTTGGGTATCACTCTGATATCATTGCGACACTGTTAAGGCCCATCATCCATGGCACCCTAGACCCGTCACAAGATACCTCAGAAACTTGTTTTACGGCATGCCTCTCGACAATGCCCAACCCATTATAAGATCCCCATCTTATCGGGACTTGGTACGGTAAGAGCGATTACTTCGGGTCAGTTCATAACCCGAGAACCCGTACTCAAGCTCAACAAGCTCTGATGCCACTGTTGGGAATTGGGCGTTCCCTTAGGGCACAAAAACTCTAGTCCCGTCCTAAGTCGGACGGAACATAGACAGGAAAATCTTAAGCAGCGGAAGAAAAACAGTTAATCTAAATTAACTTGGAAGTTAAAACATTTTTAACTTGGCCCTAAGGTCCAAGACCCTATGCCAAGATCTATGCCGACTTGGGATGGATCTGACCATCCCAGGAAGGATCTAGCCTACTGCGATTAAACTAAACTAATGCTAATAAAATACTTTAACCACATACCCGGAATCTCAGCCCTGGAGCAGGCGAGATGTTCCGCGCCGTCTTCCGAGCTGCTCCCGTCCCACGCCGAGCCGCTCCTTGAACCGCTCCCCGAACCGCTCCTCGAACCGCTCCGCATCCCGAGGCGATCAATCCCCGTGCCGCCGAGCCAACCAACCGCCGAAGAAAGTTTCACGCGAGTGAAACCTCCGCCAAGATTTCGGATCCAGAATCCGAACTCCTTTGAGGCTTTGCTAGAGCCCGCAGGAGTAAGGCAGAAATTTTAGGGAGATAGAGAAATATTTAATTTAAGCTTAGATCCGAGCGTGCTCCAACATTTACGAGAGCCGCTCAGATCTAGAGCTTGGGACGAGTTTTGAGAAAGGGGGGAGACCCCTATTTATATAGGCGGCGGACTCTCCCCTTTTCTCAAAATCCGATGTGGGACTAAACAATGAGTTAATTTAAAATTAAGTTAGTTTGCACTTCACAAAGTGCAAACTTCCGTGAATTTTAACTCACTCACCGTTGAGCTTCAGGATTGATACAACCTATCAATACGATAAGCGTTCAACGGTGAACGCATAGGAAAAAACGGTTCGTCAATCGGAGTTCGTTTGACCCTCCAATCGAGTGTCCAAAGATCAGCCCTAGGCTAGTTTTTCACAAAAACGAGCCGTCAAAAGATTCAGCACACTTAGGGTTCAAAACCCTAGAGGTGGGGCCCATGGGTGGGCCCCACACATGCCAAAACTGCCCAAATCGCGCCTGGGCAGAGCCCAGGTCGCGCCTGGGCTCGTCCAGCCGCCTGGGCGAGCCCAGGTCCGCGCCTGGGCTCTGCCCAGGCGCTGGGCAGAGCCCAGGCGGGCCTGGGCTTGCCCAGGCCCGCGCCTGGGCAGAGCCCAGGCGCGCCTGGGCTTAGCCCAGGCGCGCCTGGGCTTAGCCCAGGCGCCTGGGCTAGCCCAGGCCGAGCCTGGGCTTAGCCCAGGCCGAGCATGGGCTTAGCCCAGGCAGCGCCTGGGCTAGCCCAGGCAGCCTGTTCTGCCTGGGTCTGATACTTTGGGCTTTTTGGCTTTAACTTGATCATCCGGCGTCCGATTTGGACGCCGTTCGAACCTGGGTTTAGACCGGGACATTCCCGTCTTACCCGTGAACTTTTTCTTGCGTTTATTTTATTAAATATTGTATTAAACAATTTAATACATATTTAATTGCCTTTGCATCAAATGCAAAATAGTCCCTATCTAAGCTTAAATTATCATATTGCATCAAATGCAATTATCTCTTCTTTTGCATCAAATGCAAATATTCTCCCTAACTAATTTCTACCTATTACTAGACGAAGCGTTGCACTCTGTGTGAGACCCTACAGCCTGACCCTTACAACAGGTTGGGCTCGAAGCCCTATACGGCAGTGACCACGAGCAGTGGTTGCCGTCCCTGCTTCAGGAATCATCATTATGTGGTTGACTCATTGACATGAGTATTGTCGGGACCACCTGACTGTTTCCGTGATGAATTCCGTAGTTATAGTCTTTTCGTCTAAACTGTGTCGTGTAGATCAAGTCTGGGGTACGGTCAAATTGTCAACCCCAATAACTTGACTCCGGTTAGTTTCTATCGATCTTTAGTCAATTAATGTTGGACTTCTTCCAACATACTCTGCGCAGAGTTTTTACTAAAGACCGAACTAACTCTACGACACTAACTCCCATTGACCGGGAGAGACGAATCCTCTCTTGGTCATTACTCGCCTCGTACGTTTCAAGTGACACCCAATCAAAAGACCTTTCGACAGGCCTTGCCTCGAAGCTAGGTCAGTTGATCTAAGTGGCACCGTTCACGCACAGGTCCGTCAAAATGACCTCAAGTCAAAAGACCAACTATCCTATCATCACTCAGAGTTATCACTGACAGATTGGTCAATATAACCATATGATAACTCTAGTGGATCGTTCAGTGAACTCACTCCAATGAGCACCTGTGTCTCGTCTTCGACTTCGCCAAGTCAAGCGATCATGAGATCATCGCCACCGCTAAACGGTGAAGACTAAGACACAATGGTCTGTCCGATGTTTTGATATCCTTGTCTCGAAACATCTATGACCACGAACCATTTTAGACTTATGCTACAGACGGTCAAACGTTTCTCCATGATCGAGATACTCATCTCGATATCCGTTTGACCTTGCATAAAGTCTCAGGACTTTACCTAAGTCGACATCTAATTACAATATAACTTAGATAAATTATTACCAAACAGCTTACTGTTATTTCGAACAAGATGTTTGTGCTATTCACACAGGAATAAATGGCCTCGAGGGCACCATATTCCTACAGTCTACACGTTCAATTCTTATCTAGATCGCAGAGTTCTTTGGGATGATATTAAGGCCATTGCCAGCAGATATAGAAGTTTCCACTGGATCATTGGGGGCGATTTCAATTGTGTTAGATACGCTATGGACAAGGTGGGCGGTAAATTGATTGTTGGTCATATGGTTGATGAATTTAACGACTGCATTAACTCAAGTGCCCTCATGGAGCTCAAAACAGTTGATAATACCTTAAGTTGGACGAATCGTAGTATTGGGCAGCGACGTATTACTGCTACTCTTGATCGTTCTTTCTGCAATAACTCCTGGATGAATGTTATTACGTCCTCGTACTGTGAATACGTTGCGGGCGATACGAGTGATCATTCCATCCTTGTTATACATACTCATCAGGTTGGGGGTACTAATCCTAAGCCTTTCAAGTTTTTTAATGCCTGGCATCGCAGTCAGGAGTATTTAAATGTGCTTAAAGAGCACTGGAGCATTGGAGTCAACGGGTGTCCGATGATACGTCTGGTTGCCAAACTCCAGAATTTGAAAAGAGGTCTCAAATGTTTTAGTGCGGGTTTTCAGGAAGCCAATGATGTTGTTAAAATTCGCACTGAGCTTGCCTCCATTCAAAATAACCCAAATCTTAGCTTCTGCGCTGAGATGCAGAAGAGAGAATGCATATTAATCAACCATCTGGCCGAAGCCATGGATATTGAAGAGTACAACTTTAAACAGAAAAGTAGGAAGGATTGGTTGCATCTCGGGGATCGAAACTCTCGTTTTTTTCTACACTGCCATGAGGGCTAGGCAGAGTCATAACAACCTTGGGCATCTTATTTCCGCTAATGGCACCCGTAATAATTCTATTGATGTGCTTAAAGCTGAGGCTCCTGAGTTGTATTCTAGTCTCTATAATCAGAATGATTGTTGGAGGGTTTTTCCTCGTCTTACCGCTAAAAGAGTTCTTACCAAAGATGCTGCTGATTGGGTTGAGAGACCGGTGCTTGTTGATGAGGTCAAAAAAGTTGTATTTCAAATTGGGGCGGACAAAGCCCCTGGCCCTGACGGTTACAATGGTTTCTTTTTCCAGAATTTGTGGGATACCATTGGTGGTGATGTCACCTCAGCCGTCCTTAATTTCTTAAAATCCGGGAAGATTTTTCGGCAGATTAATCATACATTCCTTACTCTTGTTCCCAATAATGCCAATGCTTCGGGCCTGGGGGACTATAGGCCGATATCCTGTTGCAATGTTATATAGAAGATTATAAGCAAAATTCTCTGCAATAGGCTGGGTAGAGCGGTTATTGAACTCATCTCCCTAAACCAAGCTGCCTTCCTCAAGGATTGCCTTCTTGCTGATTGTGCGCTGCTTGCCCATGAGCATTTAAGGAGTTTCAACAATCCTATGGGGGCCAGGGCCTGCCTCAAATTGGATTTGCGCAAAGCTTTTGATAGTGTTAATAGGGAATTCGTTTACTACATGCTTCACCAGATGGGATTCAAACACAAATTTATCTGTTGGATATGTGAATGCATCTCTACTCCTTCATTCTCTGTCATGATTAATGGCTGTCCTTATGCTATGTTCCAGTCTAATAGGGGGTTAAGGCAGGGTGATCCCCTATCCCCTTATCTTTCCGTGATCGTTATGGAAGCCTTTTCTTTGCTCATGGCTAAAGCTAATGCCACTCGCAACATTATGCCTATGAATAGAGTGGGAGCGGTTACGCATCTCCTCTTCGCAGATGATTTGTTGGTTTTCTGTAGAGGCAATGTCAAATCCTTTGAGGGTCTTAGAGATCTCCTCACTACATTCAAATCTTTCACCGGTCTTGAGGTCAACTGGAGCAAGAGTGCTGGTATTTTTAGCAAAGGCACTAGGGAGCCTGGCAGCCTCGCTGAAATCTTGGGTATACGTCGTGTACAGTCTCTATCCACGTACTTGGGGCTACCTCTTTCTTCTAAGTATCACAATGCTGCAATGTATGGTCGCCTGATTGATAGATGCAAAAACAGACTTCAGGGTTGGTCTTCCTCTTTATTATCCATTGCTGGGCACATTGAGCTTGTCAAATCGGTTATCTATGGCATGGTGGGATTTTGGATGCAGGCCTTCCGTATTCCTAAATCTGTTCTCATATCTCTTACTTCTATGTGCAGAAAGTTTATCTGGGGGAATAACCATCTCTGGGCTTGGAATGATATGTGTGTTCCCAATCAGGAAGGGTGTGTGGGAGTTAGAAGCTTACAGGAGCTTAACAAAACGCTCATGGTATCAAACTGACCTGGCGCATGCTTACACATAGCGGTGTCTGGGCTTCTTTCCTGAGGAATCAATATATGAATAATACGGGTTTATTTCTGGCTAAGGCTCATCCTATGCAATCTGGAACCTGGAAATTCATTCTTCATTGTCGGGAATTCACTAAAAATCTCACCAAGGGTAACGTCAGAGATGGTACTACTACGCTATTTTGGTATGACAATTGGCTCCCATGTGGAATCCTTGGTGATTCTTATGAGGTACCTGATGGTGAAGAGAGGTACATGGTCAGCGATTACTGGGCTGATGGTAGTTGGATAGAGAGTAATTCCCTTGCTGCTATCCGTCACATTATCAACTCGGTGGCTTTGTCTACTGGCAGCGACTCCTGGTCCTGGGTTTCCAAATCTCCATCTCTTCGTAGTGATTGGGATGGTTCCCGGGTTATCAAACCCCTCTTTCCCTACTACAAGGTGGTGTGGTTTCAGGGGCATATCCCCAAGATGGCAATCACTTTACTGCGAGCTTTTCATAGGAATCTTCTCACCCGTGACAAGCTCGTGAAATGGGGAGTGCCTACTTCACCCTACTGTGTTTTATGTTCTGATAATATTCATGAAGATAGGGATCATATATTCTTTGAATGCAGCTATACTAAATATATTCTTTGCAGAAGTTTTCTTAAGCTTGGGATCACCTCTTCTTTGCCATCTACCCTGGCTGGAACAGGCGACTTGATCCTGGCTCACTTCCATAGGAAGGATAATATAGGTAAGCTTGCCAGAACGGTCCTGGCTGTGATGATATGGCACATATGGAGGGAGAGAAACAGGAGAATATTTGATGGTTCCAGCCTGATGCAGACTCTCCTGTTTGACAATATTGCTGATGATGTTAGAATTGCTCTGCGGCATGTTGGATGGGATCACGATGATGACGGTGCCCCCCTTAAATTGGGGGCTTCTAGACTAGGTTGATCTTACCTTGTACTTTTGTTTTCTTTTTGACCTACGGATAGCAGAAGGTGCATAGTATTAGTTGGGATGTAGGCGCATGTGCCTCTACTCACATTACTAACATCCTTCTTCCATCCGTGAGTGTCTTGTATCTTTTCCGTGAGATCAATAAAGACGCAAAGCATATTCTTCAATATATATATGCTATCGGGCCAAACTGGATGGTGAATTTGAGTCGGGCCAAACTGGAAGCTATTAGGAAAAATCCGCAGTTGTCCTCTGTTGAATCTTTACAAGCTACTGAGAAGGCTTTGATGAAGGAGTTAGCTAGTGCTATGAGTCTGGAGGAGGAGATGTTACGCCAGAAAAGTAGACAAAATTGGATCTCCTTGGGGGATCGCAATACTAAATTCTTCTATAATGCTATGAAGTCTAGAGAAAGCCACAACTGTTTAACTCATTTGGTGGATGCTCAGGGGAGGCAAACTGGATCTTTTGATGTGCTGAAGAAGGAAGCTATTGATTTCTATATGGGATTATATAACCAAAATCATTATGATACTACGTTCCCTCCTATTACCCCTAAACGTATACTTACTGAGGAAGCTTCTATCTGGCTGATCAGGAGAATTTCTGATGTGGAAATCAAGACGGTGGTATTTCAGATGAACCCTGACAAGGCGCCTGGGCCTGATGGATATAATGCGAATTTCTTTCAACGCTATTGGTTCAGGATTGGAGAGGAGGTATCATTGGCGGTCAAGTCCTTATTTGCATCGGGCTCCCTTCTAAGACAAGTAAACCACACCCATCTTACTATTGTTCCCAAGAATTCTAATGCTTCCTCTCTTAGTGACTATAGACCTATAGCCTGCTGCAATGTTTTATATAAAATTATCAGTAAGATTATATGCAATAGGCTCAGAGTGGTGATTCATGAACTTATCTCGCCTAATCAGGTGGCCTTCCTTAAAGGGAGGTTATTATCGGATAGCTCTCTTATTGCTCATGAGCAGATTAGGGACTTCAGTAACCCTATGGGGGGAAGGGCGTGCCTTAAGCTGGACTTGCGGAAAGCATTTGATTCAGTGAACCAGGAGTTTATTCTACATTTTTTGGATCAGATGGGATTCCCTTCTGTTTTTATAAGGTGGATCCGTGAATGTATTACTTCTCCTACTTTCTCGGTGATGGTTAAGGGCTCCCCCGTGGGATATTTTGATGGCAACAGGGGAATTAGGCAAGGGGATCCTCTCTCTCCATACATGTTCGTTATTGCTATGGAAACATTCTCAATCCTAAAGTCTAAAGCACTTGGTAGTGGCGCACTTTAGCCCATGAGACGTTCAAGGTCCATTTCCCATCTTCTGTTTGCAGATGACCTTCTGGTATTTTGCAGAGCCAATCTTAAATCTTTCAGGTGCGTCAAGTCATTGCTTCTAGATTTCATGAATTTAACTGGGTTGCAAGTAAATTGGGATAAGAGTAGGGCTATATTCAGCAAGGGCACCAAGGACAGATCTATTCTTGCGGATTGCTTAGGTATACAGGTTTCCACCACTATTACTACTTACCTGGGTCTCCCTTTGTCGTCCAAATAGCCCAAATCTCCTATGTACGGTAGATTGGTTGATAAATGCAAGAAGAGACTTATGGGATGGTCATCATATATACTATCCATCGCTGGCCGGATTGAGCTGGTAAAATCTGTCATTTACGGTATGGTGGCGTTCTGGATGCAAGCTTATCATATGCCTTACACTGTAGTGCGAGAAATTTCATCTCTTTGCAGGAGGTTCATTATGGGTCCCTCACGGGCATGGGCTTGGAAGGATATATGTACCCCTAAGTTTGAAGGTGGAGTGGGTATTAGATTGTTGGAGGATCTCAATGTTGCGTCTGGGTTTAGGCTGAAATGGAGATTTCTTACCTCCAAGAGCTTATGGACGAAGCAAATGAGAATTAGATACGATGGGGCTGATGGATTCTATGCGGCAAAGGGATCATTGACTCAATGTAATACCCCATATCCCTATATACGTATATATGTACGTATTTTTGGGAGTAAATACGTACGTATATTTTTCGGGAATATGATTGTATTTTTCCTTTAATTATTTGGTATATGAATTATTTTTAAATGGTTTTAAACTCATTAATTGATTTTAGTAAATGAGAGTATTTGGAGGAATACTTGTATTTTGATTGAATGAAGTATTTCTTCATGTATTTCTATTTTTCTTAAAAATACAAAATCCCAATTTTCTTTACCATGACAACACAACACATTAGGTGGCATCTTATGAGCTAATAAGAGTACAGATGGCTTAACTTTGCCTAAGATTTGTGGAGGAGAGGATTTTAGGGAAATACAATTTTCAAGGCATGAAACAAAAAACCAAAATCTCTCTCTCTCTCCATCTCATTTCAGCTATGGCTGAAAATTCTCTCCCTTTCATCCCCATTTCTCCACCATTCCACCACCTCCCTCCTCCTAAATCATCACCCATCCCTCCACAAAGAAACCATGGCTTTTCTTTATCATTCTAACACCTAAATTCCTCAAAATCCATCTTTTGGAGGCCAAAGTTGGAGAAGGAGACTATGAGCCCAAGATTCATCAAGGATTAAGAAGGGCAAGAGAAAATTTTGGAGGACTTGTTAAGGTAGAAATTCTTATCACCTTAGTAGGGTTTAGTTTTAGAACTAAGGGTTTAAGTAATTAGCAAGTTCTTTAGATTTTGAGTAGAAATTAAGTTTTGAACTTCATGCTGAAATTTACACAGAATTGGACGAAACTTTGGTAGCTTGCTGCACCTAATTGACTACATGGAATTGCCTGAAAAAAATATATGTTTCTCATATTGAAGTTCTTAACAACTTTCATTTTTACAAGTTTTGCAAATTCGTACTGAAAATTGGGGTAAATATTCAGTTTCTAAAACTGGTCTGTTTTTAGACAGTTTTGACACCTTTCAGTAAAACGAGTAGAACTCCATGTACACTTTATAAAATATTATGATCTTGATGCCGTTGGAAAGCTGACTTCAAGATCTTCAACCCATTATTTTTGTAGATTTTAATTCTGTCTGTAACTTGTAGAAAAATGGACTTGAACTGAACTCAGTTTCTGGTTCAGAATGCTGAAATTATACCTGTTAGGAGAAAATCCACCATAAATCACATATGTCAACTGAGCTTATGAAAATTTGTCAGTGAAAGGAAAACACCCATATCTACAACTTTCGTGAATGGACCAGACACCAATGCTGACTGTAGATAGGCTAAAAGTGATATTCTTTCTGATGTACCAGTTTTGACAGATTCATATGCTAATTTTGCTTAGTACTTATCATGGTGTAGTTTTGTTTGAAGTTAAGTGTGTTTGTGCTAATCATGTTCTCAATGAAATGCTCTTGATACATGTAGTTATGCAGATGGTTCATGAAATATTCGTTATGTCAATAATATTTAAGTTCAATTTGTTTATGCTTTCACATTAGTATGTTCATAACGATGAGTTTGTGATGATATTCCATGCAATTCTTTAATTGAGATGATGATGATGATATTGTTAAAAGTTGGTTATAGCGGTATTCAAGTCCGCTAGATGATTCGTTGACAAACGAAGTAATATCTTGAAAACTGAGAGTGAGAATGAGGAATGTATCAGTCCTCCTAAAGGAGGGTGACACGGGTTTGGGGGAAAACGGGTAAACTTTAGGAGTTAAGGAGCGGACATATGATATGAATTCTCACCCGATGTATCACTCCCAGAAGGACGAGTTGAAAGGATTGGAGAGGCCGCTGGTGTGCTCATGATGCACCATGACGGTAACTGATGGTTTGCTCCGTTTGTCCCACAGAAAAACCGAGTTTGTCTCACTCACATACCTTGTTCCGTTCGGGTACGGAGAGTTGCGAGAGGCCCCCTCTGGTGCTCGTGTTGCTGGTTGGGGTACCACTTTTTCACCCACCCTGGGTGAAGTCGTCCTCCTTAGCATCCTACAGTTTACACAGGTTCCAAATATGTGAATCAACAACTTATAGTAATTGTCTTTAATTTATAAATGTTGTTATCTCATGTCTCCTTATTTTTTGTTTACTTTAATGCTATTGTCCCATGGTAACATGTTCTTACGCTTCCTTTCAATAGCTGCATTTCATAATATGGTTTCATATGCATGTTTTTGCACGTTCTCATAACTAGGTTCGCATGTTGGAATGTGATTACTTTTACGCACTATGAACCTTACTTGTTAGACTACCCTCCCTAGATGGGTAGACCAATTCTAAAACTGGGTTCTACTAGAGTGTTAGGAATTTCTACTGGGTCACGCGTTGACGTGTCCCCGTTGACTTTCAGGTCATGTGAGTTGGAGGTTGGAGATAGCGGCTGGAGCTTTGGAGTTGGTGATCTGTTGTAGTATTGGATAGTGAGGGGTATGATGAGAGACTTGTACTTTTGGTGTTTCTTTTCGGGTGGAGCTTTGTACTTAGAGTCGTGAAAATGAAGATGTTGGTGTATGTATAAGATGTATCAATGTATCAATAAAATGGAATATTGTACTTTTGTTATTTTCTCAGTGTTTTATCTGTGATGGAGTTTTACTTGTACTTCCCAGCACGTGCGTAGTACCTGCAGCAATCTTTTGTTCTCTTCCTTTCTCTCTTTCTACGTAACACTCGTTGATCTAGGAATACTTGGGACGGATTCGTACTTCCCGGGTATCCTGGAGAGTGGGTCGTTACAGTTGGCGGCCCATGCAGGTCTCCGCACTGCGGCGTGCGTAAGGATAGTACGGGTAATGCTCCATAGGGGTAGATGTATCCTAAGGTGGGTAGGTGATCAGCCTTATGGTAAAACCCTGGTATTAGGAAACCCAATGTACAGAGCTCCATGAGGTTAAGCATTGGTAGTTGTTTGTATATATACATATGTGTATCGGTGGGTATGTGTTTGCATGGATGTAAAAGTATTGCATATGTATTCACATGTATTTAAGTAGATATGTGTATATAGCTATTGCTGCAAATAAGATACTCTATAGATACATGTATGACTACTTACGTGTATTCTTATAATTCATAGTATATGTATGTGTATAGTAATATTGTTTGTATAGATTGAGGTGACTGTAGTATTTGATGAGTGAAATTATGTATAAGACATATTATCTGTGCAATAGAGTATTATGTATTATCTATGTGGTAATTTATACTTAGATTATATTTGGGGGGTGTATATGTATGAATAAATGGATGTATATAGAGCTGTAAGTATGGATACTAAAGTATGATGCATTAAAGTAATGTTAGAAGATATATTTGTATATGGGTGTCTAATGGATGAGTGTATATATACAGAGTATCTGTGTGAATATGTATTGGTGTGCAAATAAATTTATGTTATATGTGTTGGTATATGGATGTTTGTTGGTAAGTGTAAGTGGAAGTATATTTGAATGTATAAAAGTGTATGATAGTATACATAAGTATAATTGTATGTGTATACGTACTATAAATGTGGTTGTGTAAATTGACATAGTGAGATATGTATGTATGAATATAGCTACAATGGGATGTGTACCATAAGTAGTGTGTGAAATATATTGCCTTACTAAATGGTGTGTATAGATATACATAAGTAGGTATGCCAAGTTATACAATATTGGTATATATTATGTGATGATATGTGAGTGTAACATGTGAATGAGAATTATAAACGGACATGTCTTGTTTGTACAAGTGTGTGTGTGTATATAGATACATATACTGTATTGATAAGATTCTTGTGCTATTATTTATACATAGTGTGGTGTGTATATATATACTGCATTGAATATATGTTATGTGGACGGCTTGTATGTAAGTATATTTGTACCATGTATAGGTAGATAAATATAGACTTATGTGGGTGAATATTGGATATGAATACATATGTATGTATTCTTATATATATATATATATATATATATATATATATATATATATATATATATATATATATATATATATATATATATATATATATATATATAAAGTGAGTGTGTACTAGAAGGTTGATACTATACATACATGCTGACAGGACTATTTACTATAGTGATATATACTGTGTACATCCTTGCGTTCGAACTATTATATATATTTGTCTATATAATTGTAAGTGTTCATACTTATGTGCTTAAGTGATATATTTGTGTATGGTTACCCACTTGATATGAGGTGCATCATATCAATGTGTATCATTATTAGCGTATGATTATTTACCATAAATGCATCAATAATTGGATTTACCTACTTATGTATGTATGTTAGCAAGTTTGCATGCGTATTGGATGTGATATAATAGTATCTGTATATATAAATGGATGTATATGTGGTTGTATACTTGGTCTATACCTTGATGTATATAGGTATATCCATAAGTATGTTTGTATAAGTATGCTAACTCTGTGACTTATGAGTATGGTGTGTTTAAATAGCGTGTGAACATGTATGTATGTAGATATATTAATACAAGGAGTGTAAGATTACCTATAGAGATGTATGTATTTAGATATATCTATTTGTATCCATGTAATGGCATATGTCTTTGATCATATACTTGTGTGAATATTTATGTAAGTACATGTGTGTTGAGTGAATAAGTGTATAAATATTGGTGTGTATATTAATGCCTTGGGTGTATCTATACATATTTCTACTTATTGCTATGTACGACATTGATACATGTGTCCATGTGTATAAGTGTACTAGAATGTGTGTACATATTAGTCTATATATATATATATATATATATATATATATATATATATATATATATATATATATATATATATATATATATATGAGTGTTCTCATGCAATATAGATATATTTGTGAGCACATGGAAGGACGTGGAATGTATAATACTATGTATGAGTTGTGATGATTTGTCTTTATACATGTATCCTTGGATAAGAATGGGTATGTATATGTGTGTGATCTATGGTATAGTGTATGTATATATGAATATGTAGTATACCCATATAGCATGGTATGTATTTCGTGGGTAGGGAGACCCTTGGACTATTTTTAATCTCCGGTTAGACCCTTAGCATATAAAGTCTGAGGGCGGACTTTGTTTTTAAGGTGGGTAGAATGTAATACCCCATATCCCTATATACGTATATATGTACGTATTTTTGGGAGTAAATACGTATGTATATTTTTCGGGAATATGATTGTATTTTTCCTTTAATTATTTGGTATATGAATTATTTTTAAATGGTTTTAAACTCATTAATTGATTTTAGTAAATGAGAGTATTTGGAGGAATACTTGTATTTTGATTGAATGAAGTATTTCTTCATGTATTTCTATTTTTCTTAAAAATACAAAATCCCAATTTTCTTTACCATGACAACACAACACATTAGGTGGCATATTATGAGCTAATAAGAGTACACATGGCTTAACTTTGACTAAGATTTGTGGAGGAGAGGATTTTAGGGAAATACAATTTTCAAGGCATGAAACAAAAAACCAAAATCTCTCTCTCTCTCTCCATCTCATTTCAGCCATGGCTGAAAATTCTCTCCCTTTCATCCCCATTTCTCCACCATTCCACCACCTCCCTCCTCTTAAATCATCACCCATCCCTCCACAAAGAAACCATGGATTTTCTTTATCATTCTAACACCTAAATTCCTCAAAATCCATCTTTTGGAGGCCAAAGTTGGAGAAGGAGACTATGAGCCCAAGATTCATCAAGGATTAAGAAGGGCAAGAGAAAATTTTGGAGGACTTGTTAAGGTAGAAATTCTTATCACCTTAGTAGGGTTTAGTTTTAGAACTAAGGGTTTAAGTAATTAGCAAGTTCTTTAGATTTTGAGTAGAAATTAAGTTTTGAACTTCATGCTGAAATTTACACAGAATTGGACGAAACTTTGGTAGCTTGCTGCACCTAATTGACTACATGGAATTGCCTGAAAAACATATATGTTTCTCATATTGAAGTTCTTAACAACTTTCATTTTTACAAGTTTTGAAAATTCGTACTGAAAATTGGGGTAAATATTCAGTTTCTAAAACTGGTCTGTTTTTAGACAGTTTTGACACCTTTCAGTAAAACGAGTAGAACTCCATGTACACTTTATAAAATATTATGATCTTGATGCCGTTGGAAAGCTGACTTCAAGATCTTCAACCCATTATTTTTGTTGATTTTAATTCTGTCTGTAACTTGTAGAAAAATGGACTTGAACTGAACTCAGTTTCTGGTTCAGAATGCTGAAATTATACCCGTTAGGAGAAAATCCACCATAAATCACATATGTCAACTGAGCTTATGAAAATTTGTCAGTGAAAGGAAAACACCCATATCTACAACTTTCGTGAATGGACCAGACACCAATTCTAACTGTAGATAGGCTAAAAGTGATATTCTTTCTGCTGTACCAGTTTTGACAGATTCATATGCTAATTTTGCTTAGTACTTATCATGGTGTAGTTTTGTTTGAAGTTAAGTGTGTTTGTGCTAATCATGTTCTCAATGAAATGCTCTTGATACATGTAGTTATGCAGATGGTTCATGAAATATTCGTTATGTCAATAATATTTAAGTTCAATTTGTTTATGCTTTCACATTAGTATGTTCATAACGATGAGATTGTGATGATATTCCATGCAATTCTTTAATTGAGATGATGATGATGATGATGATGATGATGATATTGTTAAAAGTTGGTTATAGCGGTATTCAAGTCCGCTAGATGATTCGTTGACAAACGAAGTAATATCTTGAAAACTGAGAGTGAGAATGAGGAATGTATCAGTCCTCCTAAAGGAGGGTGACACGGGTTTGGGGGAAAACGGGTAAACTTTAGGAGTTAAGGAGCGAACATATGATATGAATTCTCACCCGCTGTATTACTCCCAGAAGGACGAGTTGAAAGGGTTGGAGAGGCCGCTGGTGTGCTCATGATGTACCATGACGGTAACTGATGGTTTGCTCCGTTTGTCCCACAGAAAAACCGAGTTTGTCTCACTCCCATACCTTGTTCCGTTCGGGTACGGAGAGTTGCGAGAGGCCCCCTCTGGTGCTCGTGTTGCTGGTTGGGGTACCACTTTTTCACCCACCCTGGGTGAAGTCGTCCTCCTTAGTGTCCTACAGTTTACACAGGTTCCAAATATGTGAATCAACAACTTATAGTAATTGTCTTTAATTTATAAATGTTGTTATCTCATGTCTCCTTATTTTTTGTTTACTTTAATGCTATTGTCCCATGGTAACATGTTCTTACGCTTCCTTTCAATAGCTGCATTTCATAATATGGTTTCATATGCATGTTTTTGCACGTTCTCATAACTAGGTTCGCATATTGGAATGTGATTATTTTTACGCACCATGAACCTTACTTGTTAGACTACCCTCCCTAGATGGGTAGACCAATTCTAAAACTGGGTTCTACTAGAGTGTTAGGAATTTCTACTGGGTCACGCGTTGACGTGTCCCCGTTGACTTTCAGGTCATGTGAGTTGGAGGTTGGGGATAGCGGCTGGAGCTTTGGAGTTGGTGATCTGTTGTAGTATTGGATGGTGAGGGGTATGATGAGAGACTTGTACTTTTGGTGTTTCTTTTCGGGTGGACCTTTGTACTTAGAGTCATGAAAATGAAGATGTTGGTGTATGTATAAGATGTATCAATGTATCAATAAAATGGAATATTGTACTTTTGTTATTTTCTCAGTGTTTTATCTGTGATGGAGTTTTACTTGTACTTCCCAGCACGTGCGTAGTACCTGCAGCAATCTTTTGTTCTCTTCCTTTCTCTCTTTCTACGTAACACTCGTTGATCTAGGAATACTTGGGACGGATTCGTACTTCCCGGGTATCCTGGAGAGCGGGTCGTTACACTCAATCTGGCACTTGGAAACATATGCTGAATTGTAGAACGGCTTCAAGTAAACTCATCAGGCGGGTGGTGAAGGATGGGCGCTCTACCCTGTTCTGGCACGACTATTGGCTTGATTGTGGTCCTTTGAAAAATCTGGCTGCGGTACCACCGGACTCCAGTATGAAACATGTTAGTGATTATTGGTCCCATGGGTCTTGGGTGAATAACCTAGCTATTGAAAATTTCAGGCAACTCCTTGCCCAGGTAGCTCTCGTACAGGGATCAGACACTTGGGCCTGGGTGCCGGCTATAAAACGCAATGTGCACTCCTCGTTGTCTGCTTCTCCAGGACATTTGCATAATGCCGCACAAACCGCTACTTGCAACCGGCGTCCTACACTAACTTGCAGGCAAACTCCTTGCCCAGGTAGTTCTCGTCCTGCTAATTTGCAGTCCTCATCTAGCCTACCATGCCACCTGCGGTCTCCAAGTAACATTCCATCTACTGGGTTCGATAATGAATTTAAGTTTAAAGAAGCCTGGGAAGGGGTTCGGGTGCGGGGTGAGCTGTTCCGTTTTCATAAGCTGATATGGTATCCGAGTCATGTCCCGAAGTGGGCCATCACACTACTTCGTGCTTTCAGGGGTAAGCTGCTTACTCGAGATCTTATAAGTAGATGGGGTTTAAACACACCGGTTAACTGTGTTCTTTGTGGCGATGATGACTTGGAGGACATCAACCATTTATTCTTCGGCTGTTCCTACACTAGTTACCTCCTTAAAAGAACTCTGCTAAAATTAAATGTCAGGCGCCAGATTGGAACATCCCTAGCTGAAATTGGGGAATTTTACTTGGTGAATTTCGGGGGAAAAGGGGCTCTGAACAGATTAGCTAAGACTGCTCTTTCATCGATGGTTTGGCACATTTGGCATGAGAGGAATTGTAGAGTTTTCGAAGGGAGAAACAGAGGCAAAACAGAGATTTTTGAAGCGATTGCAGCGGATATCAGAATTGCTATGCTAGGCCAGGATCCCTCGTCATTTGAGGAGGAAGCTAGGTTTGCAAATTGGGAGTTTCGTGATATGGGCTAGGACTTGATTCATGATTTATTTTATATTTTGTATAGCTTACCTAGGATGGAGGGTCTCTAATTAAGAGTGACGGCGCTTGTGCCCTCTCCTCTTTTTATTGATTCTTCATGCCTACATACCATTGTGATGTAAAATTTCTGCCCTATAATAAAGATTTACTAACTTTTCATATATATATATATATATATATATAACTTTATTTCCATTCTGATAATTTAATATATCATTCCTTTCTTTCTATACTATTAAATTTATTTTAACCACTTATCGTACAATACTTTTAGGATATTTTTGGAGCTATAAAAAAAGACTTCAATTTTTAGTATATCAGTTTTCTAATCATCATATCCATATTTCAAAAAATCTGCTATAAATCTATTTACATTTGCAAAACAATCGCTAAAAATTGATACACCCTCCTCTTTTTCCTTCGTCTAACTCTTTTTTTCCGAGTTGTAATTTTCTACTATCTGCTCACTTTTTCTACATATTTTTATAAGTATAAAACTATATAATACCATATTTTACACGTAATTCGTCTTTCATCTATTTAAATATTTTGGGCAATATTTTTGTCCCACCCAACCATCTATCCCTTTATCTCGCCTTATTTGAACGTGTTCCTTCCAATCTTATTTCGGTACACTTTTGGTTTCGGTTTTCTTTCTGTTGTGAAGACATTAGTGCTTGTAGTTGCTTGTGTCAACTTTAGTTTAGTAGTGGGCTCATTGGTTTTGTGATGTCGTTGTGGTGCATATATATAGGTAGAGTGTGTGTACCTGTATGAGTGTGCTACCCTTAGGATATAGCTTATCTTTGGCTGCATGTGATTGTATCAAAACTTTTGTTTTCTTTTAAACCAAATCTTTAAAGTTTTGAAACTAGGCCACAAAGATCACACCCCTTATCCTCCCTCATCCAATACCACAACTCCACACATTTTTTCCATATGTTTTTAAACATTCTTTTCTTCTCTTTCCCTCTTCGGGAGTGTTATTTTTTTTATTGTTATGATATTGTTAGTACTAGCTATTAGTGTTATAGGATTATGTTGCAGGTAGGCATAAAGTGAGTTGCGATATGTTGTAGCGATGATTAATTGATTTTGGAACACAAGGATATTAGATTAGATTTCTTTGGATGAAAAGAATGAGGTGTACAATACTTATTAAGGATACCAATGCGTAACGGACTCGATGGGGACTCTGGATGAATGAAATTGTACACAGGAAGATGAGTACTTAATCGACCTGAAACTCGGACGAGTGGTAGATAGGAGTAGCTATGGAGGTATAGTATGATTTAGAGTGATCATGAGAATGAGTAGAACATTTAAAGGGTCAGGATTTGATTATTAAGTTGAGATGAGAAGGCATTGGAGATAACACGACATGTTGAGATGAATGAGATGTTAGGAAGATGGATTTTGTATGATTAGGAGATTAGATGATAGGGGTAAAGATAGATGTAGTTTAATGGTTCATTGAATTCGGGGGATAAACTTGTGAGTCGATATGATGGGTGATATATTGGAGACGAGATGATCGTTGATTATTACACGGTAATATGGATCTATAGTTAAATGCTAGGGTGTGTTTCTAGTTATAGTTTAGCCAGTGGAGAGACGTGTAATGATGGATTATTTGAGGAACGATATTTGAAGTTATAGGATTAGCGATCTTTATGTGTAGATATGAGAGTTGCAGGTATACGATTAGATAAATAGTATTATTATTAGTATAAGTGATTCCGAGGACGGAATCACTTCTAAGGTGGGTAGAATGTAACGGTCGCTTTCCGACCTTATGAGTTTCTACGTGCACCTACTTTTTCGTGCACGTATTTTATTTGACTCTTTCTTGGTTTCGGTATATACGATGTGATATGTCGTTGTGACCGTAAGGAAGAGTAGTTTTTTGTGGGATTTTTAGTGAACGTTATTTCACGGGACGTTCTCCCACAAATCAAGTTTGATTGCAGGATCGACGTAGTTCTAGACGTAGTCGCCGGATCTTTTATTTTTCTGTCTGTTTTTCATAGACCAAACGCACTCTTGACCACGTATCCCTGAGCCTCTCTTCATCACGGTCGTCCCCATATTTTTCGTATTTTTATGACACTCCTAGCCCATCCAAATCGCTAATCAAAGTCCAAGCCCGATTAGCCTAATCCAATTTCGAAATTCAAACTTAATCAAATCCTAATCAAATCATATGTATCATGAAATGTGGGATTCTATTTGTTACCCTCACCCAGCTTTTCCCCCCACTTGCATACCCACTCACTGACCCTCTCTCCTAGTCACCCTCTTATCTATACCCTCTTTATAGTGTCTTTAGCAAAAACCCTTCTCTTCAAAAACAACTCTCCCCAAACCCTACCAGGGCACGCACGCAACACCCATAGCCGCCATTTCTTGCTGCCCCATCCTCGCTGCCGGTGAGCTCTCCGGCCTTCCCCTTAGTCCGGCGACCTCCCCTCTCTTTCCCCTCTCCTCTCTCTTCCCTCTCTCCCCCTTGAAGCCATTAAAAATCACCCAAGCCACAACAATTGAGAGCAGCTGTGCCTGAAACTTAGAACAGCCGGCCATCACTTTTTCCGGCCAACTCCAGCCTTCCCCCTCCTCCTCGACAACCCCCAACCCTCCTCTCTCTTCTCTCCACCTCAAAACCCCTTGCAACCCATTGAAAACCCTTAAAAATCTGCAGTTGCCGCTGAAAAACTGTCGACATCCCGGTTCGTCGAAAAACGCACGCCCACCACTCTGCGACGACCTCTGGCAGCCGCCACCGCCTCCCTCGGACTCCTTTTGAACCCCCCGATCATCTCCAACTCCCCTTTCCCTTTTTCCACGTCTCGATCTCCTCGAAAACCCTGTGGAACTCAGATCTAGCCGCTGTTTTTGACAGTTTGGGCGCCGCCACTTCAAACCCGACGCCCGCCGGCCATCCGCCGCCGCCGACAACCACCACCTCCTCCACTTTGTTCCCCTTTGACCACTATCTGCTCTACAACTTGTCTCACGCTCATAGCCCACCTGTAGCTCCGTGAAACCTCGTCGGAACATGCCGCATTGGCTGTTTTTGACAGATCTGGAAGTTAAACTTCAACGTCGTCTCACGACCACCTCCG
Source organism: Scilla litardierei (assembly GCA_030789695.1). NCBI lineage: Eukaryota > Viridiplantae > Streptophyta > Magnoliopsida > Asparagales > Asparagaceae > Scilla > Scilla litardierei. The sequence goes on along the minus strand of CM061141.1, from coordinate 178,193,869 downwards.
AACACCCCCGGCTTCAACTCCACTACTGTTGGCTTCGTCTTGAAGTCCTTTCCCTTCTGTAATTTTCCGTTGTCGCTGTTCATTGCTGGAATTCCGCTGAGATGCGCGACAACGAACGTTGCGCGAATCTGTCCTCTCCGGCTTCTCACGGCCACCCACCGCCATATGCTCACGCCGTCGGCCACCCACCGGGCCGAGCATCTTCCACTAGTCCTACTTCATCTACCGACAGCTCCCTTGGACTCTCGAAGTTCACGTGCATTGTCGCACGCATGTGTTTTTAGCCGACGTCGCCGTTATCGTGAAGATCCGTTGCGCTACTCGCAACGGGAGGAGGATCGTTGTTAGCTCGCTGATTTCGCGCCACCACCCCGCTGTCCAGAGGTACCTCACTGCACTACCCGTGGCCGAAGAGTTCCAGACGATGCCGATGGTTCGCCATTCAGACCCGACTTCCGCTTGTTAGACGACTCACGAGGTTGGTTTCCCTAACGAGTAGTAAAACTCATACCGTAGTTCATCAAACCTAATCTAAAATTGATCAACATGAACTAAATTTAATTTCAGCATCTGTAAAACGTTACCCACCGTAGAAAAGATCGACGAACGGACTATTTTTTTGTGCACATAGGGTAGATGCCGATCTAGACTGAACAAACATCAAAAACGTGACTTTTTGACTGATAGATTAGTCCCGGCAAATTTAGAAACAAACCATAATAGGTTGACCAAAAAGCACGATCTGACATCGTCGTGATACTGTTTCAGACGGACCATCGCCGACGCGACGTTTCGACGGGACGCTCCAGACAGACGACGCGCTCGCCACCGCAGGCAAGTGTACTCACTTGTACTTTCGGCCGTGTCTAGGCCATAGACTCTTAGAATTGATAAAATATGAACAAAGAGAACCGGACGTGAAATGATAGCGTCCGGGACCCCCTTGACGGCTTAGACTTGACGACGAAGTCTAAGCGCAACAACAACATATGACACCTTAGGGGTTTTCTGTGTGTACGTGTGTGTGGACACCCTAGAAGAACATTTCCTTACTTGTCATGTTGTGTCTTGTTATGCACAGCCTGCGGGCAATAGGGCACTCGCCAGTGAGTGAGTGATCCCTTGTACGGATACACAGCCTGTGGGCAATAGGGCACTCATCAGTGAGTGAGTGATCACTTGTACGGATACACAGCCTGCGGGCAATAGGGCACTCTCCAAGCCAGAGAGAGTGATCCCTTGTACGGACTTGTCTTGTGCACTTGGGTTGGGGTAGGGTTGAGTGTGCGCACGGGGAGAGGGTCTGATCCCCCTCGAACCGTAAGGCGTGAACCCTTCGAGTCACACGTGTCTTGTCGTGTCTCGTCTTGTCTTGTCACATCTTGTCTCGTCTTGTCTTGACCCGTTTAGGTTAGTCCCGTAGTCGGTAGCACACGCTGCAGCTACTGCTTGACGTGTTTACTTTCCCTACTCTGTTTACTTTCTATAACTGCCATGTATAACCCCAGCATGTTAATCAACCAGTAAACTGTTGCTTTAAATTAAAATACACTTGCAGTAGAGTCTAACATTTCTGTGTAGACTTTACCTGACGTACAGTTCATTTTCTCTTGGGTGCTGTACATCAGGTGTCGAGCTGGAGTTCGTGGACGAGGAAGACTAACCGGAGTACGTGGAGCCCGAGGACGTTGACCCGGAGGACGTACCTGACGAGGACCCGACTTAGACGTTCCCCACCGTTGCGGACTTCCAGATGGTACTACTTTTTAGTCTGGGTGAGTAGCACCATTTTACTCTTTGCCTAGGTTGGGTGCTTCGCACTATTAGTTTCCTTTTTCTGCAGTTTGTTGCCATGCTTAGGCCTCCCTTATTAGATTTGTCATATGCTGGATATTATCTCTATTATAAAATGAATGCATCCTTTTCCTTCTGTACTTTTGTTGTTCCGGATTTTTATAAATGCAAGAACCTGAAAATTTTAAAATGGTACCCCTACAGACGCTTATTGGGTCCGAGCTTCACAGCTCCGGCCTAGGCGGGCCTTAGTCACGTTTCGCTTCTGTCGTTTTGGGAAGCGGGGCATGACATGAGTGTAGCTCAACAACTATAACACGGGTCCTATAGTTGCCAACCCCTAAAACAATGAGGGCTACGACTAATCTTGAAGAAGATTATTAACGTATTTGACTTAGATATAGTCCAGGGTGTCATACAATCATGATTCACGTCATTGCGGTCCAGCGGAACACAGCCAGGGAATTGACTAAGCCAGGATCACTATCCCTTAAAGGGTGAACCAGCAAACTTAGCCAAGCACATTGACTGGATCATGGTCCATTGAATGAAGCTTGTCATTTTTATATGCGTGCCATTGAGTAAAAGGCTTTTATTAACAACTAATTAATCATATCAACTAGTTGAATCCTTAAATTCAAAATTTTAGGATTTGTTTAATAACTTTTATTAAATCCTTATCAATTATAAGGTTCATGTGCTATCCTAATCGTTATTAGGATTTTAATAAATTTATTAACAACGCTAAAAGCGAAGTCCTTTAATGAGAATTAATTATAACAATTAGAATTAAAAATTCATTAAAAGGACTACCCTAATCAGGAATTAGGTCTTAAAGGGTTGTTAAAAGTTTTATTAAAACATATCATGTCATTAAAATTCAATTAATAAATTTTAATCATTTCTTAATGGCTAACATAAAGGGTTGTCTTGTGTTATCAAATAAGGGACAAGATGACATAGCCATTAACATGAAGTTACACGTATTTATCGCATAAAATAAAAGTGTACAACTATTTAACAATTAAATAGACTAAAGTTTATCGCATAAACAATTTTAAACTTTTAAAACAGTTTTAAAAATATCTCATAAATTTAAAACATCATTTTAAAAAATTTCATGCTTAAAATTTTATCACATAAAATATTTAAACATCTAAAATAATTTTTAAACTAATCGCATAAAGTTTAAAGCCTTAAAATCAATTTTAAAATTATCACATAAATTTAAAACACCATTTTAAAATTTCCATGTTTAAAATTTTATCATCTAAAATATTTAAACAACTAAAATCCTTTTAAAATCACCTTTAAAAATATCGCATAAATTTTAAAACATTTTAAAAGGGCATCTAGAAACATTTTAAATCATCTCATAACTTTAAAACATTTTATAAAGTATTTAAAAAAGCATTTCAATTTTAATAAAATCGCAGTGCTAGATCGTTACGCAAACCTAGGCTCTGATACCACTGAAGGGTTTTGGGGAACCATTAAGGCACAAAAACTCTATTCCCTTCCTAAGGCGGACGAAACATAGACATAGAAAAATTTGCAGCGGAAGCATAAACAAGTTAAACGATTTAACTTAGCCATAAGGTACAAGACCCTTAGCCAAGATTTATGCCGACTCGGGATGGATCTGACCATCCCAAGAAGGATCTAACCTACTGCGATTAAAATTAAACTAATGCTTATAAAATATTTATACCCGGAATCTCAACCCTGGGGTAGGCGAGATGTTCCACACCGTCTTCCGAGCCGCTTCCCGTCTCACGCCGAGCCGCTCCTCGAACCGCTCCCTGAACCGCTCCTCCAACCGCTCCACATCCCGAGGCGATCAATCCCCGTGACGCCGAGCCAACCACGCGTGGAAGAAAGTTTCACGCGAGTGAAACCTTCGCCTAGATTTCGGATCCAAATCCGAACTCCTTTGCGGCTTTGCTAGAGCCCTCAGGAGTAAGGCAGAAATATTAGGGAGAGGAGAAATATTAATTTAAACCTAGATCCGAGCGTTTTCCAACATTTACGAGAGCCGCTCAGATCTAGAGCTTGGGACGAGATTTGAGGAGGAGAGCAGACCCATATTTATATAGGTGGCTGACTGCTCCCCTTTACTCAAAATCCGATGTGGGACTAAATTTGGAGTTAATTAATTCACTTTAGTTTTGCCTTTCACAAAGGCTAAACTTCCATGAATTTTAACTCCCTCACCGTTGAGCTTCAGGATTGATACAACCTATCAATTCGAAGGGCGTTCAACGGTGAACGCATAGGAAAAAACTGCTCGTCAATCCGAATCTGTTTGACCCCTCAATTGTATGTCCAAAGTTCAGCCCAAACCTACCCAAAACGCAAAAACAGCAGCCGTCAAAATCCGCACAGAACCCTAGGGTTCAGTGGGGCCCACCGTGCGCGCCAGCAGCGTGCAGCGCACGTGCCTCGAGGCACGTGCTGCGCCTGCAGCGTGCAGGCGGGGGCCCGCCCGCTGCCAGCGGGTGCGGGTGCCCGCCTGCTTAACGGGCTGCAAGCCCTTTGCGGGCACGGGCCCGCCTAGCGGGCCCGTTTTCACTGTTGGGTTTAACCCAACATATTGGGCTGCCCTTTGGCTGTTTTTGGCTCTAACTTGAGCATTTGGTGTCCGATTTGGACGCCGTTTGAACCTGGGTTTAGACCAGGACATTCCCCTCTTACCCGTGAGCTTTTCCTTGCGTTTATTTATTAAATATAGTCTTAAACAATTTAAGCCACATTTAATCTCTTTTGCATCATATGCAAATTAGTCCCTATCTAGGCTTAAATTATCATTTGCATCAAATACAAATGATCTGAGGACACATTCCTCGACAAAGACTCCTATAAAGCGACTCGAAAAGCAACATGCAAAAGGATCACTTCCTGGAGACTAGAAACGCCTGAGGTATTTCTATGGTATTCCTCTCTAAACGACCTTGTCTTCCACCGTATATTTCTCCTCCACAGCTCGGCCCGACAACTCGCGTATCGGCCTCCCCGTGAGACGTACCGATCCCACCGAGTATCCTTCAGATCTGTTCTGACTTAGGAATCGGAGGGGACTTGGTCGGGACCAAGGTTCGACCCCCAGACGAGCTCCCTCGTCTGTTCAAGTCATGTAGATCCAGGCGCGCCGAGGCTACCCCTTGGCGCTCAACCAGTCAGGAGTCGAACGCGCTCGTCCCCGAGCCTGTTCATCTCCACCCCTACTGAGGCCGTCGCCTCGCCGAGGATCCCCTTCGGCACGCCGACGCACGGACCCGCGCATCCTTCGCCGAGCCGAACCAGCTGCGCCCGTCCCCCCGGAGGCCACGGGAGTCCCTCGTGATCGTGTTGACCTCCAGCCCTCCAATCAACAAATCAATGATGAGAAAACACCCCGAAACAGGTGGTACAACAAGTACAAGCCCATGTGGGCTTGTATCACCCTACGTTTTGTGTCTTGTATATGAAGAGATGCCTCACATGTCATATGACACACATTATTATCTATTTTTAAAAAACTGGGGAGGATAGTTTCCATAAGTTAAGAGTTAATAATTAAGAATATAAAGAGACAAAAAATGACAGTGCCATATTTTTACAAGCTCAACAATATCAGCAAGTAAGCAAGTAATCAGAATACCAATTAGAACCATTGCAATGCAACTTGGGATGGATGCTCGTATAAAAGGGGAAATTCTATGCACAAAGACCATTTTAAACACACCCAATAATATTTAAAATTCGGTTTTATACTTTATACGCACCACATATCCTGAAATTACCACTTCATCTTCCTTCCATATCCTCTTTCTCTTCCTCCTCCTCCGCCACCGCCACCGCCATAAGCCACCACAAGCCACCACATCCTCACAGGAACAATCAAAGCTTGGGAAGATTTTAGAGATCAAAACAGAAACTAAGAGAAACATGGAAACATGGGATTCGAGAGCAACGTGGATCAAAATTGAAATTGGAAAGGATAGAATTGAGAAATACTGAAGATGATTTACGATTCGATGTTGTTTTTTATTATGATGATGACGGGTTTGATTATTCATGATCTTCATCTCGTCTTCAACAGGCAGAATGAAGGAGGGATTGCTGTCATGGAGGAGACGACGGTAAAAGGGGTTGAGGGGAGCCGCCGTCGACGGAGGAGAAGATGAAGATGAGAGGTGAGAAAGAGGAGGAAGAGATGGGTGTAAAAAAGAAGAAAATTATAATGGAAAAATTGTAAATTTTGGATAGCGCGCCATAAAATAAATGGAGAAAATTGGCTAACGAGTATGGGCCAACACTCTCTTTTAATTTCTACCACCCAATTTAAAATCTTTGCTAGAATACCACACCCTCTGCGAAAAGTCTAAGATACCCACATTAATTATTTCTAACATATACTAGTGTATATTAACGTATATTAACGTATACTAGTGTATGTTAACGTACCTTAGCATTTTCTTTATCACATACTTATTAGTTCGTATGAAAATGGCCCAATATCCGCCTCAACATCAACAAACTGCCCAACATCTTTGAGCTCAATCACTTTAGGGGGTTCATTTTCAGATGGTGGGAGGTTTTAATTGCTTCTCTATTTTGTGCGTAGCCATTCCGAACTGATAGGAATACATGTCTCACACACGCTTCGCAACATTGAGCTCAACCCCTTTGGCATCCGTCCTGTCCTTCTCTAAACAAAAACGTTAATATACGTTAATATACACTAGTATACGTTAATATACGTTAATATACACTAGTATATGTTGAAAATAATTAATGGAGGTATTTAAGTCTTTTCGCAGGGGGGTGTGGTATTCTAGCAAAGATTTTAAATTGGGTTGTAGAAATTAAAAGAGAGTGTTGACACATGCTAGTTAGCCAATTTTCTCAAATAAATGGCCGGTGTGTGAAGCAATTAGGTCTGTGAGTATAGCAACTCCCGGTATAAGAGGGGTATCTTAGTTACAAAACGATGTTACAATAGAACGTCCGCAGCGCACCAAATAACAGCAAGGGAAACAAGGGCAAGTTAGCTATAAGAAGTTTCTACAGATTCCTGGGGAACAAGAAAAAGAATGATACAATGTGGATTGATAATCTCTGTATGAAAATGTAACAGTTTCTTATCGGACCAAACCCACCAAAGCACGTTTTTTTAACACACCTCTCCCCTGCAAGTATTTAACTGAAGCCATATTAACAAATCGACAAGCGAGTACTTAAACTAGAAGTACTCAAAATCAAGATAAGAAGAATCACTTGAAGCTGCCTTGCTTCCCCCAGCCGCCCCAGCCCCAGCCCCAGCCCCAGGGATACTATTTTCAGAATTTTTCTTCTCCTTGACGGCAAACTGTGCAAAGTCCACAGGGTCAGGGACATGCGGCGGGGTGGAGCCTCTAATGAGAGCCCAATTCACTCCCTCAAAGAAGGGATGTTGTTTGATCTCAGTGGCACCTCTCCGATAGGCAATCCGTCTCTGTGGATCCTTCACTAACAGGCCACGGATGAGGTCTCGAGCAGTATTGCTCACAACTGGTGTATCTGGAAACCTTAGCGGTTGCCCCACCACATTGTGTAGTGTGGCTCTATTCCCGGAACCCTTGAAGGGCGTCGTCCCATGCAAGAGCTCGTACAGGAAGATGCCAAACGTCCACCAATCCACGGCACTCCCATGACCTTCCCCTCGAATTATCTCTGGGGCCAGGTACTCGTGGGTCCCAACGAATGACATTGACCGGGCATTGGTAGGCTCTGCCATTAGCTCTGGGAGGGAACCGCTACCGATGCCAAAGTCCGACTTAGACTTGCGGTTGCGCTTTGGAAGAATGCGAGGAAAGAAGGATGAAGGCTGGATACAACCCTGCACAACCTGATCATTGTCCAGCATGCCAGAGCCACTGGAAGAAGAGTTGACAAGGGTCGGGTTGACAGAACACTGTAAAGATAGATCGAAATCAGACAGCATGATATGTCCTTCATCTCTAACAAGCACATTTTCCGGCTTCAAGTCCCTATAGATTACCCCCAGCATGTGCAAGTATTCCAGGGCAAGCAGCACCTCAGATGCATAGAACCTGTTCAAGATGCAAAATAGGAATATCACAAGCAAGACAAAAATACAACAAAACAAAGGACAGTTGCTAGGCATATGAGCTCACCTGGCAGCATGCTCAGTGAAATACTTGTTAGGCTGCTTCTGTCGGAGAGAATGTAGATTTCCACCACTGCAGTACTCCATTACCAAGCAATAAAATTTCTCCGTCTCAAAATGAGAATACAGAGTAGGCAAAAAGGGATGATCCAGAAGGCCGAGGATCTCCCTTTCAGTTTGTGCACGAAGTAGCTTGTTTCTACTTACAAGTGAGGCCCTGTCCATGACTTTCATTGCAAAATAGGCGCTGGTTCCTCTAAGTTCAACAAGATATACACTGCCAATGTCACCATAACCCAAGCGCTTAAGTAGCCTAAACTGACTTAATCCAAGAGGGGCATCTCTGGCATTTGCCAATTGAATGGCCTCCCAGCGGCAATCACCTCCAGTGTGCCGCTTTACAGATGCAGTGGATGCACTGTCTATGCTATCACTGCGAGAGCTACCGCAGCTACCATGACTGATTGAGTTACAAGAGTCACTGATTTTTGCGTCACTTAGCTTTGTAACGATGCAGTTTGATGGTGGTGTGGAGGCAGATATTGCTTCTGACTTCCCTGGCAATCTTGGGCTAGGGCATGCAGTAGGGGATGGACGCTGGTTCTTGGTCACGTTAATGGTACTATTCTTGGCATTGCCCTCGGTTTTTTTCTTGTTGCGGGACGCCTTTTCTGCTGTTGGTTCTGAATTTGGAATAGGTTTCGGAATTGAGCATGCACTAGGATGTTCACCAAGATAAGTGCCAGGATCAATGATTTTTGTGGAATCATTGCTATCCTTAGAAACTGAATCCAATTTTTCAGCATCGTGTGAAGGGTTTTCTGATGTTACCACAATCATCTCTGGTATTCAGTGAACAGAAATTCCATTAGACGAAATTATAGAATGGAAGTAGTAAAATCATAGAATGCACCACGAATTAATTGATACATTGTCAAACTGAAAACTAAAAGGAACCAAAATTCGGCACCATACTTTGTTTCTATGGAAGTAAACATCATGAAGATTTGGAAAAATCACTCTACCTATAAAATTTACCATCTAAACAAAGAAGTTATAGTGTAGAAGTAACTCATTTGCAGAATGCCCAAATAGAAATCAATTGATTCCATTTTCAAACAAGCGAAAATGAATGAAAACAAAGCCACAGAATTGGTTTACGAAAATAAAAACATAGATGCAACTGGAAACCAATGTGTAAGAAAATTTCCACTTCAAATTTAATATCTCAGAGATCACTTTTAATTCTAAATCTAGATATATTAAACTTGGAAATTGGACTTGAGAATGTAACTTTTTTCTTCCTAAGCAAATAACAATCAAGATTTGAAACAGAATAAACATAGTTGTAATCATAACAATTAACATGTCAGCAAACAAAAATAAATTATAAAGAAAGTGAGGCCAGAAAACATAGTTATCTCATCTGATTATTAGAAGCACAATACAATGACACACAAAGGCTTAAATTTCTATATATTTTGATAATTGTCACAATAAAAGGTGGCTCTTTATTTTCAATGAACTTCCGCTGTCTCAAACAGGTTGATATTGTATGTTAGTGTATTTGTAATCTAGCATGGTGTATTTAACATTAATTGGTCAAGGAGCAGATAACAGAAGCAGCATTTCACCATGGACCATAATGATATCCAACTTCAGTCAGGACCAAGTGAAACCAGTTTGCTTTAACTCCCAATCAAAAAGCCACATGGCTGTACTTGAGAAAATAAGATAAGAACGATAAAGACATGCAACGGAGATTATGCTGCGTTATTCTACCACAGATACCTGAGTTGCCCACTTGCTCACAGCTTAGCTTTGTAGAGGATGTTGCTGTTGTTTCAGAGATTGCTGGCATCTCCGAACTAGCAGATAAATTAGAGCTTCGACGTTGATTATTTACATTACTATCCTCGGTATCTTTGGGAACTGATTCTGGTCTTTTCTTGTTGCATGATGATTCCGATGATGTTAATTCGATATCTGTCAGATGTTTAGGATCTGAGCATTGGTTCACGCTACCTTCCAAGTGTGCCAAATAATCTTTACTGTTGTCAGAGATTGAATTTATTGTATCATCATGTGATGACGCTGCCTTCTTCGATGTCATTGTACTCATCACTAGAACAAGAAAAGTCATGTAATAACATCATATGCTGAAAGAAATTTGCTTGCCAAATATAGAAGTGACTAAGGTATTTACTTGCAAATTGAAGCAGTAGTTGGAACAAATATTTTTTAAATAATAATAATAACAGTAATAAAAGTGGCTGTGGTTGTCACGATATAAATAATAATACAACTCAAATGGAATTGGAATAACAAACGCAACATTTCGTTCAACAAAATGGAATATAGACCAAAGAATAATAGAACAGAGGGAGGGTGGAGCTTTTTTAAACAATAGATAATGGGCATTGCCAAAGTGGGCACAACAAACCCTAGCAAGTGATTCGTGACTATTGAAGAGATTTATCACCAAAAATTTTATGCCTGATATTATGTCTTTCATCTACCAAATACTAGTTAGTTTCGTCATCAAGCTAATGAAGCAAACAACAAACGCAACATTCCATTCATATACATAGAAAAATGCTACATTGCCTATTTCAAATGCAACATTTCATTCAGCTACATAGAAAATAAAACCAAAAAAATAATATAGCAAACAGAGAAAGGGAAAGCAAAAAAAAAAGCCGCAAAACACGAGAAAATTGGATAAATAACACTGGTCAAACATGGGTTTTAATTTTTACCACCCACTTTAAAAAGTTGGCTAGAATACCACCCAAATTAAAAAAGAGACGAAAATACCCCCGTTCGTTCACAAACATTAAAACCCAACAAAATTAAATCCACCCGTTTGCCGAACTCCGACCACCCCGCTTCGCTGTACTCCGACCACCCCGCAACTACGGCAACGCCTCGCCGTACTCCGACAAAGCCCTATGAGCCAATATAACCCAATATGCGCCAATATGCGCCAATATATGCCAATATACGTCACGCATATTGGCGCATATTGGCGCATATTAGCGCATATTGGCGCAAATTGGGTTATATTGGCTCATAGGGCTTTGTCGGAGTACGGCGAGGCGTTGCCGTAGTTGCGGGGTGGTCGGAGTACGGCGAAGTGGGGTGGTCGGAGTTCGGCGCCGACGTAGATGCGTGTGCTTTCGGCGTTGGGTTCCGACCACCCCGTTTCGCCGTACTCCGACCACCCCGCAACTACGACAACACCTCGTCGTACTCCGACAAAGCCCTATGAGCCAATATAACCCAATTTGCGCCAATTTGCGCCAATAAGTGCCAATATACGCCAATATACGTGACGTATATTGGCGCATATTGGCACAAATTGGCGCATATTGGGTTATATTGGCTCATAGGGCTTTGTCGGAGTACGGCGAGGCGTTGCCGTAGTTGCGGGGTGGTCGGAGTACGGCGAAGCGGGATGGTCGGAGTTCGGCGAACGGGTGGATTTAATTTTGTTGGGTTTTAATGTTTGGGAACGAACGGGGGTATTTTCGTCTCCTTTTTAGTTGGGTGGTATTCTAACCAACTTTGTAAAGTGGGTGATAAAAATTAAAACCCATGTTTGACCAGTGTTATTTATCCAATTTTCTCGCAAAACACCCTTTTTTGGACAACATATAATGGGCAAAAGCAAATTAGGTACAACAAAAGGCAAATGATGACAGAATCAATCATATCAAGAGATTAAAGAATCGAAGGGGGGAAATGACATACCAACAACAAACAGATAATCAAAGGGAGAAATACCCAAAATCTGTCGTATGATCGGATTCAATCAATCATCAGCTTGTTTCTTCGGCTTCTTGCATCCATTTACAATGTGGATCATCAAATTAACCAAAGAAGAGATCAGTTGACGAAAAGAATAAGAAAAATTAGAGAATGGTAAATGTGAAGATGAGGATAAGGATCCGAACCCATTAAGGGGAAGGAGAGTTTCGTGAGGCTGAGAGAGGAAAGCGTGAGGAAGAATGAGAGGGAGAGGAGAGGAGAGAAAAGAGGAGGGATTTGTAAAGGATTCCATAAATAAACAAAACAAATAAAATGTGAGAGAGAGAGAGAGACGTGGAGAGGGGAACGAAGGAAGAGGAGAGGGTCACACGAAGGCGGACATGGATTGGATTTGGGGGTGGGGGAGAAAAATTGAATGGGGGATCTCTTTCTTGATGGGCTAATAATAGTGTTCGGTCGCCGGTTGGTCTGTTGTTGCTGGATAATCCTCTCCTGTACGGATGAGTGCGTTAAAAATCTTGTAAACCGTCAAAAGCATACAAGATTAAGGTCTAGAATAACATACATACAAAGCAGTTGAAGCTTATGTGATAAGATTATTCTTACACTTATTCATGAATAACAGGGTTAGTGTTAGAGGTACTTTGGACTGAGGCTTACCGCAACTGGGCCAGTCAGACCTAAGGACGGGGCCCATCTTGCCCGAGTCCAAAAGCTACAGGGACCGTCCGAGAGAGCAGCCTGAGAGGTCAGCTCAACCAAGCTGATAGCATAGGTTTTCAGACAGATCTGCACTCGTCGACCCAATTCGACCATCAAGGCTCATGCAAGGTCGACCTCCACGAAGTCTGCCCTTTCAGCAGCTACGGTCCACAAGGACGACCTCCACGAGGTCGGCTTCTTCAGCGGCTACTCTCTACAAGGGAAACCTCCACGAGGTCGGATCCTTCAGCAGCCATCCTCCACGAAGATGACCTCCACGATTCCTGACAACGACAGCCCTGCGAGGACGACCTCCACGAGGTCGCCTCCTTAGTAGCATGGCTCCTCAGGACAACATCAGCAGTACATACTCGAGTTCAGCTCCTCCAGCTACATCCGCCTGACAGGCTGGCTTCCATAAACGACCTGCGTAATCCAATGACGCGATCTTCTGTGATCCCCTCTCCAAATTGTTGCAAGCGAGAAGCCGCCCAGATTCATCCACCACGTAATGAGCAATCGTTCCTAATCCGGAAGTCAGCGGGTATCCTTCCTTATCCTTTTACTACGCAATCTGGGAAATTGGTTACGCGTAAAAGATCCAGGATCTCAATAACTCCCCCTCATGTGGTGTAACCTGCCATCATCCTACAAAAAGCCGGATCAACATGATCCAAGGTACGTGCTCAAAACGCTAAAGCCCTACGCCTACTTCCTCCTGCTTGGAACTGACTTAAGCATTGGAGGCAAATCGGAGGCTTCCCCCTCTGATCTGTTCTTCCATTCTTTTCTCTGTATTAGGTACCGAAGAAGGATCATCTTAGTCCAGCAAAACCTTGCATGGGTCCTCTGTTGGTGCAGAATCCTTGCATAAACAGCTGGTGCGAGTTTTCAACATCAATAATTGGTGCTAGATGAAGAGCCTTGTGAAAACATTCGTTATATAGGCTCTCGACGCAACATCTGCTCCGACGGCTCTCCAGCAACTTTCCAGTTTCCATATCTTCCTCAATGTTGCAGGGAAAGAAGATCGTGGTGGCCGAGCCCAGCGGTCTGCCTAAAATCAAAACCACCAATGACAACTAACCCGCGGGCGGCCGACTCCACAACCTTCTGCCTCTCTCATAGTGGCTCATGCCGCTCTTATAACAGCTGACTTCCAAGCTCTCACAGATGGGGCTACTCGAGATGTGAGAGAACCAAGCTCGGTAGGCTAGGAGTAATGAAGTTCTACACGAGCTGTATCTCAATCTGGTCCGAACCAGATCCAACGCCCCTTGGGCAACTTTATGCCACAAGGCACCGCCCTCTAAGAGGGAAGGAGAGGTCGTTCAAGTTGAGGATGCCATGAAACATTAAGCTCTAGCAGCAATGAGAAGTCAGAAAGTGATGATCGAGAGCCTCACAAGAATATGGTGGGGCCTTCTGCTGGCCGACGCACCCAGAGCCCTTTACACGTGAAAAGCAAGGACTTGCAGGCAAAGTGGGGCAACAAATCTGACACCCAACAAAAGATCACTGTGAGGTGAACAATTCAGGCTTCCTCATCGAAAGACTAGATCGGCGACCAACTGATTCGGGTTGAATATTGCATATTAAACACTTCATTTAGACTCATTTTGTGCATATATGATACATATTTGATCTCTAATACGATCGTATTTAGAATACCCTTGATTATTAAAGCAAACTCTCATTCTATGTACAAAACAACAATAAACTGAGTATTTCTGCCCTTTTTATATTTTTCGTACGAAGATCTCGATCTCACGATTACACCGACTATGTATTTGTTTTTCTGAGATCTGTGCTAATTTCTATGAATTTTTGATGTAGAATACCATTTAATTGAAGAAATACGAGGTAAATACGACGGAAATACGCCACAAATATGGCGTTTATAGGTAGATACACAGCATGACACGTGGCATCAATCTATGAGTTCCCGCCCCGCATCCAACGGAAAAAACCATTGGGCGACGCGGCTCATCAGCCATCGCAAGATCCTCATCCAACGGCTGCAAAGGAAGCTGATTCGAATTCGAAATCAGGGCGACGCGACGCTGTTCTGACCATTGGATTCTCATCCAACGGACATGATCGAGCCCGAAGCAAGCAGCGATGCGGCATTATGCGACACGTTGGATTCGGATCAGAATCCAACGGTCATGATTGAAAGCAAAACGAAAATGGTTCGGATTTGGCTGGAGTCGAGCGCGGATCTGCATCCGATTTCAACGGACACGTGGCATGCCCATGTTCGATCCCGCCTTGATCCAACGGCTGTGGTTTGATCCGACGATGGGTTTTGGGTTTTAGTCGATTTTGGGTGCGGTTTTGAACCCGTTAAGCCCCCAAACCCGCAATCCCTTATATATAAGCGTATTTTAGGGTTTTTGGGGGTATTCTGGCGTATTTGGGGCTCTAGGAGCCGTATTTGGCCGTGAAATTTGGAGGCCCTGTAGACAGAGGCCAGAGCTATCATCTGAAGGAGTTTGGGGTTCAATTGTAGAGATTTGGTGATAAAATTCTAAACTTTACTCTTGTATTTTGCGTATTTAGCATGTATTTTGAGTATTGATGATGTATTTGTCTATGAATATTGATTCTCTTCTCTCCATGCGTGGCTAATACACTCATGTGCTGGTTGTGACGTAGGTAGGCCTTTGTAATCGTTGATTTTAATATCTTTTCACCCTAATTTGCCTGTTATATCGCGTAATTTGCTAGTTCCTACATGTATTATTCAAGTATTATCATTGTTAGTGTACTTGGATCGAATATGATCTTTCTGGACTTATTCGTGGTGTGATCCTTGTGGACATTGCCGTGACCCTTTGCGGGCACATAAGCTTATTTTCCTCATGAAACTAGTATTTTATTCGATACTTAAGGCACTTTTCGATGTTCGTTTATCGTTATATTTTCCGACGTTCTCATACTGTAACGGCCGGTACTCGCTATTCGTCATACGGCTGTGCGTATAGCAATTTCGAGTACCCGAATGGTTTTGTGCTTGGTATGTGAGTCGTGTCGTTGAGTTGATATGGCCGTAGCACCTTGGTTGCATCCTTAGCAAGCCACCCTCGGCATGTGCCAACTTTGATTACGATCATATTTGGACCCCGTATCCTATATACGCTTTTCGTGCACTTATTTATTTTAGATCTTGTCTGTATCCAAACCTTAGTGCGATATGCCGTTGTGACCCTCTCGGAGAGCATTAAAATCGTGGTGTTAATTGGGAACGTCATTTCCGGGTCGTTCTCCCACGATTTGATCCTATTTGAAGAGACGTCACGATTTTCACTTTTGTCACTAGACCCTTCTATTTTTAATTTCGTTTCTCGTCGTTGAAATTGTGATCCGACTTCTCCGTCTTCCTTCTCTCATCGTCCCGGTCACCCCAGTATTTATTTCACAATTTTTGGGCACCGTTTGACCCACTTGACCAAATTGATTAAGTCCAATTTCCCATGAATTGCGCCGATCTATTCCCATAAATTATAACTCTAATATTTTTACCTGTGTTTTACCCCAGCACATCTCCAGCCGAAATTTCATTCGGGTCTCCTAATGTTTTTCGCATCTAGTCCTACCCCAGATTTCCTTATCACACAACTTAAATGTTTATTTAAACCTCCATCACCTAGGGCCAAAGGCCCATGCACATTCCTATTAATAATAAACCTATAAGCTAGTAAACCCAAAGCCCAGTCCACCTGCTCACGGGCTGCCCTGTGATCAAAAACCCCCCAGCACACAAATAATCACCTAAGGCAACTGTTTCACAGCTATCACATTTCAAGCCGCCGCCCCTATATTTCTTCCCTCAGCAACGAAAGCTCCGGCGGCCTACACATCCACGCTCCCTCCGACCCGACCCCCGAGTTTCCCTTCTCCGTCGCCAGCGAGACCGCCGCACGCCCCATGGCCGTGGCCTCCTCGTCTCCGGCCTCCACTGCCGGAAAATACCTCGCAGGCCACCGCACCCTCAGCCTGCAGCGCCGCCCTGGGGCTTAGTTTTCTCAGGCGGCGTTCTCTTCTTTCCGTACGAAGCAACCCCCGCGCCATCACCTACTTCGAGCCTCCGGCCGCTCCCACTTAGCTCTGACTCGACCCCCGCCTGACCCTTCACCGGAGCTCCGCCAGCGAGCCGTCACAGCGCCGTTTTCCGTCCAAGCAGTGACGCAAGACCAGTGCTCTCCGGTCTTCTCCTCGCCGTGGATCGCATCTGCAGCGTCGCCCTGTGCTGCACGGCGCCGCCCCGCGTCCGTCGCCCCTCCGGCGTTGTAACGCCACCCCGGCTTCTCTCCGACTTCCCCCGTGCACCGACGACCTGAGCCGTCGCCCCATGCTCCGACACCCTCATCTCTGGCGCCCCTCAGTCGCACATCCACCGTCGGCAAATGAGCAGGTGATTGCGTTTGATGGGCTCGCATACTCCTGCAGTATGTTATTTTATTTAACTAGTAGCTTGATTTATTAGGCCATAACCGGGGTTGTTTTGGTGTATAGGTTAGTTGTTAGTTCATGTTATCAATTGTTAATAGTACTTAAATAATTATATGCTAGCCGTAAGGGATTATACATGGGTAATCTTGGTGGGTAGCAACTTGCTCAGTTAGTAATTTTATAATACGAACACCCTGTGGGATAGAGAACTTAATTAAAATTCGGGTTACTAGACGTCCTAGGGCTTGCCTAATTATTCTTGCCGTCGTCACGAACTCTTCCGTGCACGTATTTTATTGGCAGAATATCCGTCGCTCCGTATCGATCACGAAACCGGAATTCAACCCCTAACGTCGCTACCCGACGTCAGAGTAGCTCTCGCGTCGTGTTAAGGTAAGATCTGCACCGTAGAAACCCCAACCATCGCATGTTAATTCAAGATTAAAAACAATTACTTTTACTGCTTTGTAACTCACTAATCCAACTTAATAATACGGGACTGTAGGCTGATTGTTGGACCGAGCGTGGGAGCTCTGGAATTTGTGAATCTGTGATTGGACATTGAGTATTGTGATACCGGCACGTAAATTCAGGCAAGTGAAACTTGCATCTCTTGATTTGGGCCATGTCTTAGGCCATTTCCCTTGTTTTAGCGTAAAAGAGACTAAACGGTGAAAGGATAGCCGTTTAGACGCCATTGACCTAGCTTGACAACGAAGCTTGGTCCGTCACCCCCATCATGCTCATATGTCACGTTTACTTTAAATTAACGGTACGCGAATATGTTCATGTCATTGCATTTTGCCTGTCACGTTTAAATTCCATTAACGGTACGCAATTATCTGTTCATGGCATTGCATAGTGATTATTTATCGTGATTGCGTAGCACACGCTACAATCCCATGTTTCATGGCTCGTGTTCCAGAAGCGAGCCCTGTAGTTGCTAACCCAACGCTCGGAAGTCAACACACACTTATTTTCCTGGCTCGTGACCAGAAGCGAGCATAATGAGTTGGAAACCCCAACGCTCGACACATGTGGGTGGGGTAAGAGATAAGCGGACTGAGCCCGAGTGGCTTGATCCGCCACTCCGGCCAGCAGGTGAAATCTCTAGTGTTTAAGTGATTGATAGTGATAGAGATAAACGAGCCGGCCAGCAAGTGGACTCTCTATGCACTAAGTGTTAAGTGTTAAGTGATAAGTGATAAGTGATAAGTGATAAGTGTTAAATGATAAGTAATCAGTGATTTGGTAGCTTTAGCTACATCGTGCGTGCTTGTCTCTCTTTTAAACTGTTGCATCATATTCAACTGCCATGCCATTGTTTAACATTTAAATGCTAGGTTGTTAGTCACTTTCAGTTTCCTTGCCCAAGTCTTTTAGACTTGCTGACATGCGCCCCTTTTCTCTTTTGGGTGTCACATGTTAGATTTTGAGCCAGAGTTGGTCGTTGAGGACGAGCAGGTTGCAGGTGTTGAGTTCGAGGACATAGGAGACCAGTCCTAGAGCTCCTTCTAGCTGTTGTTGTTTTCTGCTTAGTCGTTGTTAGGCTGTCGGTGCGTAGCACCTCTCTTTTCTTGTTGATGTTATGTATTATGTTGGCCATGCCTTAGGCCTCTTTTCAGTCTATTGTACTTTCCTTTTAGATTCTTCTTTTAGCCTGGTGGCTTTTCTGTGATGTTGAAATTTATTGTGGACATTCTGAGATTGAATATTTTATCTCTCTCTCCTTCCTTGTTATTATTGTTGTTCTGTGTCGCACTTGCAAGGACCTGCCAATTGATATTTTATACGCTTATCAGACTGCAGCTTCACAGCTCCACGTCTGAGCGGACCTCCTCACGTCTCGCCTTCCATTTTAGGGAAGCGGAGCGTGACAGGTTTTAGTGGTGGCCCATGCAGGTCCGTCTTGCAATTGTGAACTATCGGAACAATGATAATAATTAAGGAATGTCCATTAAATAAATTAGAACATCCAAATTATAAGCCAGGAGTCTAGGTTTTTAGCGTTCCTACGTCTTAAGTGGCCGGTAGGCGTGTTAGGGCACCTGTCCCAACTTGGTAGGGAATTCATTAGGTCGGGACTATAGTAAGACTTAGTTAGACTTTTGTGCTGGCTAGTTAGGGATCCCTGATTGTTTGTTAGACTCCGTGCTAGTGATTGATATGATAGTCTTAAGAGTTACCTTAGTGGTTTTTGTCTAGCTCTGACCATGATAGACTTCTAGAATTCTCTTAGTCGTTCCCTTGGGTTCGTCGATTTTGGGCCAAGCCGAACACAGTTAATCTAGGCTCGGATCTTTAGAAAGCCTTATCGTCAAGTTTCATGATCTTTAGTTGGTCGATCGTAGGAGTTTCCGTGGATTTTCCTGAGTCATATCCTAGGTGTGGTTATGTTTCGATCATGCGACCAAATTCCTTGCCTCGATTCATATGATCACTACACTACGATAATCGTTGATCTTTCGAATGTCCTCCTTCGCAAAGTTTGATCCTTTCAAAGTCATTTTTCGACTCCCCTTATTAAAAGTTTTCACTAAGTTTAAACCTTGTTTTAAACCCTCTACGTATATATATTCAAATTTCTCACTTTTCGATTTAGTCAAAATTCCTTGTAGATTTTGAAGTCTTTTGATTGTAATTTTTAATTACTATCTCGCCGCTATTTGCTAACCAATATTTCTCGCGTGTTGGTTTTAAAACGTTATTACTGTTTTGATAATTCGATATACCATTTTTCTAAACTATGAGATTTATTCTAACCGATTAGCATGCATACTTTAAAATCTCTTTATCGCAAATGCTGAATCTTTGGAAGTATTTTCGATTCCCTTATTCGCAAGGTTTAAACTCATTCGAAAACTTTTAATATATGTATTCGGACTTCATGCTTTTCCGTTGACTTAAATTCATTTTGAAATTTCGAAAGGTCTGACGAGATTTTGATTACTGTTTATAATGTTTCTTCCATCCTATACTTTTCATACCTATTTAAATATCTTGTTCCTTCTCACATATTAATTGTATTCTGAGCCGTATTTCTATTTTTCCCAATTCGATTTATAAATTTTCCTTTCTTATTTATGCGGTTCAAATGACTCGTCGCGCTTCCTTTAATATACTTTTCAAGTTGCATATGGTTTCAGCAAGTCGATGTTAAGCTCAACGTTTATCCTAGTTCCAATTTCCGTAAAATTACTTTTCAAAACCATTTCCTGATCTAGACCTTCCATGAATTTGATTTTAAAGTTTCACTACAAATTTTGATAATACTACTAATAAGCTATTGTTATCTTTCCGTTCACCATACATGCCTTTAGAAAAATTTCTAACCTAAATGGAATTTCAATTATTTTTATATATCAGCACCAGGCTCGTAGTGCTCGTATGTTAAGAGCTTTGTGTAAAACAGTCTCTTTTTGGCAAAACCTGATTCCTCAAAAAGTAGTTTCAATATTGATTACTTTAAATTTTCACTGGCTTAAGAATTTTGAAAGCGTTTAACCTGAGTTTAAATTCTTCAGTTAATTTAATTTCATTTCAAACTTTGCAAACGTTATTAAATTACTACCGTGTAATATTTTCCTAAACTACGACCTTAATATTCGTGTAAATGATTTACTTCCTTTTATAATGATTTTATATAAACCAATAAGCCGTTTTCTCCTATCATGTATATTCGACTCAAGCTTATTTCGAACAATTTGTTTTATCGACCTCTAAATATTTTTATGCGAAAAGGGGCATCAACTTTTGAAGTACAACAGTTTTCAAACTTTTCGTATTTTAACTTAAGACTTTTACATACTATTTTTCTCTATTTTATAAGGGTATCCTTACCTCTTACTCTTCCCACCTAAGCAATCACAGTTTTACTCTAGTTCATCTAACCAATCTGGCTCCTTACCTTCGTCCTAGATGAACTCGTGCTTTTCGATCTTTCCATTCGTCACGCTTTTGGTTTCGATTTCTTTCCTTTTGTCTAGCCAATAGAGCTTGTCGTTGCCGTATCGACCTTAATATAGTTTGGTGGGCCCCATTAGTGTAATTTGATATGTCGTCATAGTGTATTTAATTTCATGGTGCTTATGAAGTTGTATGTGTGTTGGTATTGATATATGTATGGATGATGTGTTGTGGATATGGAATACTCTGCTATGATTTGAGTCTCACTCAAGCTTGAGTGGGTATACTCTATGTACATTGGTGTATTGTATGTGGTTGATGTATAGTGATGGATGATGTATGTATAATGTTTGGATTGTTTGTGCCTGGTTGTGTTACGCACACGATTGTGGGTGGCTATACCAATATATAGTTATATGAGTTGGTCTTGTAGTATAGTTATTCACTAAGGACTTGGTTGCGTGAATATATGTGTGCTAGCTAAAGCTAAGTGTGTATATGTGCTGAGTATATAGTGGTATATATGAATGTTACATTAGCGTGCGTGGATGTGCACCATGCACGGGTAAGTATATGATAGTTATAGGAATTGGTGACTATGGTATGTGTGGTGTGTCGTGATTATATCTATAGGACTATATATGAAGTGATAATATGGTGAAATGTGTGCATGCATTTGAATGACTATGAATTGTGAAATTATAATGATGGTGAATGTATATTAGATGTAGTGAACTTGTTTTAATAATGATATGGTGTGATTACACATTTGGTTGTTTGGTATTGGATGTGCACTAGGAGATATAGGGAGTAGTGTATCCTTGTTATTTGGTTCATAGGTAGTTATCTAAATGTGGCGTGAACTATCTGGTTCACGGGTAAGTATATGATAGTTTTTTCCTATTGTGACGGCTGGAATTTTTTGGTTATTTGTAAGTGTTCAGATCTTTGTCAAACTTTGATATTATCTTAATTGCATTACTACTACCGCATTTCAATTTCCTGATTATGTTATTAACGGTCGATTTTCATTTAGATCGCTATTTAGCTATAATGTGTGAGTAGTTCCCTAATCTGGGATTTTGGTGGAAACCCCCTCGTGGGTTCTCCCTAATGCGTCCATAGGACTAGGATATCAATAGGGAATAGGAATCTATTGGTTACGCGGGGTGTTTATTGTCATCGGCGGGAAAAGACCACCTTTGACCGTTGGGCCAAGGGGGAATAAACTTGGCGGTTGACTCCCTAGCCATAGCTCACGCCCTTAGCGTAGACATCGAATCCTTGCACGCGGGAGCGGCAGGATGAGATGTTGGGAGTTATCGTTGCGAGCTTAGTGCTCCCAGAGTTGGTAAGTGCTAATGGACATGGGAATGCTCACTGACCGAACTCGGGTAGTCCGACGTATCATCCTGGGCACCGACCGGAATATCGGGCCCGTGGGACGCTGGTATCACTCTTAGAGGCAACGTATCACCACTAAACTCTAATTTCGATCGTTGTCCTATCCGTCGGTCGTAATAGCGAGAACACATGATAGGGTGGAAACCGAAGTCCCGGGTTTCCCTTTATATTGTTTAACCCTGTATTTACATTCCGTGACAACCCAAACATCGATTTGGGCTAGCTCACCCCTAGGGTGAATTGGTTCCTTTCTGAAACAAGCACAACCACGCCTCCCTGTGTTCGACCCCCAAGCCACACTACAACACCGTGCTCTTGCGGTGCAAATATTTTAAATCTCGCTTCCCCCATCATATTTCACACTTTGCATATGATCACGCAAACCGGTAGGACGTCAAGCATTATAGCGCCGTTGCCGGGGAGGCAACGTGCTTGTTATTTTTGGATCTTTTTGAACCCTTGAGTCTAGCTCATATCCCTATCTCGCGATAATTTTCGTATTCTTCTTTTTCATTTTTATTATCTTATTTTTATTTTCTATTTTTATCTGTTTCTTTCCCACTTTTGCTTCACGGGTGTTTGTTGCTTTTAATGCGCAGGAACACAAGGAGTCTTGACGACTTGATTCATGTTGATCCTGAGATAAATTCCACCCTAAGGCGTCTGGCCGCAGAGAAGAGAAGAAGAGAAGAGTCTGAAGCCATGGGGGAGAATACCCCACCGCATAAATCCCTGCTGGAGTACTCGATGCCATCCATCGAGTCCACCTCCTCTATCCGACCTCATGCTATCACGACACAAAGCTTCGAGCTCAAGCCGTCTTTAGTGACGTGGATCCAGCAGGATCAATTCTCTGGGGCACCCATGGAAAGCCCTATCGAACATCTAGACTCCTTCTTAGAGAAGTGTGACACATTCTGGATTAATGGAGTCACAACTGAAGCAATCCGGCTGAAGTTATTCCCCTTCTCTCTGCGGGATAAGGCCAAGCAGTGGCTTAGGGGAAAGGACCTGAACACCTTCAACACCCGGGAGAAGCTCTCGAATGCGTTCTTGACTAAGTTCTTCCCTCCGGGGAAAATGATGAAGCTGAGGAGTGAGATCTCCTCCTTCTCCCAGGCCAGCCACGAGTCCCTGCATGAAGCTTGGACAAGATACAAAGAAATGCAGCGGCCCGATTTGGCAAAACTAGCAGTTCTTGATTTAGCATTTAAATGTAACGATATTTAAAACTGTAAATGTAAACTTGCCTGAAGTGACACGATTTGGGTGTCCAGACGATAGCAAAGAAGCGTGCTATATCCACACGAAGACGAGGCGCAGCCCAAAATCGAAGTAGGAGATCTCTCCGTACGGCGGCGGTCAGATCCCTCTGGGCGGCGGCGACATGGAGGGCTCGCCATGTTGACTGAGGAAGAAAGGGGCGGCGGTGGCCTGGGTGAAAGAGGGGAGGAATCGATCGTCGGCGTTGGAGGGTTTGTGGAAGGGGATCAGCGGCTGATGGAGGAGATCGGAGCTGAGCCGCCGTGGGTAAGGTCGGATGGAGATTATGAGACTAGGGTCGCTGTACGAAGGTCCGGCAGCTCCATGGCGGTGAGCTGAGCAGCACACGACGGTTCGGGGAAAGGGCGGATGGCGACTGGGCTTGGTCGCTGGGGTGTTGGGCACTGGGCTGCAGCGGAAGGGGAGGAGAGGTGTGGGCGTTTGTGGGCTAGGGCTGTGCGCGGCTGAGGGATGGCCGAGTGGGGGCGTTTTCGAGGTAGAGGAATGTCGGTGAGATGGTCTGGCATTTATCGAAGTGGGGCGTACGGCGTCGGGGAGGTGGGTTGGTCGAAGATGGCTAGGGCACGGTGATGGGTTTGCCAGAGTTGTTTGAACAGAGGGTGGAGATCGACAGGGAACAACGGCGTGTGGACAAGGAGGGCTGAGGGACATGATCGGGCTGTCGACTGGGCTCGTGTGGGGGTTACAGGGGTTGTTTTGGAGGGGTGGAGCGTGTACGGATGGCGGCATGCTTGATGGGGAGGAGGAAGGGCAGAGGGCTGACGACGTCCAAGGCGAGGAGAACAGGGGAAGGAGGTTCGAGACTGGGGAGGGGCATTGTGAATAGTCGTGGGCTGATCAAAGGATGGAAGAAATGGTCGGGGCTCTGGCCTCATCGGGGAGGGTCACCGTGGCTGCTGGTGTCTGTTGGGGACGGTGACTGGCGATGGCTGGGTTGAGTGGCTCTGTGGAGGGAGAGGGGAGATTGTAGGTGGGAGGAGTGGCGGTGTGCTCGGTGGTGGGTTGAGGGGCGGCGAACTGAGGGAGGGCACGGTTGTGGAGGGGAGCTGTTTTAGAAGAGGGTGACTGGGCTTGGAGTGCTGAAGGCTGAGAGAGGAGTTCTTTTTCGCATGGTTACCTTTGAAGTGGAAGGGTTTTCATTTGATTTCCCTTCGTTCATCTGTAAGGGAACAATAGAAATTGTGTAAAAAGATTGGGATAATGGTGCGAATGGTTGAGATTTAAAAGGAAATGTTGGGTTGTTGAGATATGAGCTTGATTGTAGGAGGAAATGGGGGGACGTGGGTTAGGGGTTGATCACGTGAACTGTTTTAGTTGAGTGGTGAAGTAAATAGGAAACGTGGGAGAGATAATGGGGAGAATGTGTTGTGAGACCCCTGAGTCTTTTGAAGGAGAAAGGGAAACATAGTACGGGAGAGAGGACGTGGGATGATCGCTCCAAGTGGCCCGTGCACATGGGGAAGAGATAGTGCAGTTAGGATATAATCGGATAATCGATTTTAAATAAATACTAGACTTAAGAATTAACAGGTGTAGTTTAAAAATATTAGATATATATTAGGATCAGATATGGTTAAACCTATTGAGGTACTTATATATAAAGATTAGATTGGATAATTAGGGTTTAATTAAAATAGTTAGGATAATTACGACGTAGGGAAAATATCATTGTTGAGATATTGATTTAAATATATTTTGGTAAAATCAGTAATGTTAAATTATTAGATATTTACGATCATGATTTGATTAGGAGAATTGATTCCATTAAGATTTGTTTTAGATAAACCATTAGGCTATTAGGTTAGGGAATCAATATGGTTAAGGTATGATTTTGGGATAATCCCGTTAATAAAGATATTTTGATAAGATTTGGCTTAGGGAACAATTAGGATATTTAAAGTTAAGATTTGGATATTGGATAGATTCAGTGGTGAGGATTCGTTAGATAATATATGATTAGAAAAGATGATCATTAAGGTGATATAAGATTAGGATAATTCTTTTAGACTTATTGGTTATGATATAGATCTGATTACGATTTGATTTAATGAATCAGTTAGATGTTTAGATCAGGACCGGTTTGGATTTATATCTGGTCTAAGATTTAATTAGTGAATATCGATAAGGTAAAGATGGGTTTTGATTAATAAGATTTCACCCCTGCAACCAACTTCAAACATTAGTTAAAGAAGATAACGACACGATCGTCAAAGTACATGC
This sequence comes from Scilla litardierei, assembly GCA_030789695.1. Classification (NCBI taxonomy): domain Eukaryota; kingdom Viridiplantae; phylum Streptophyta; class Magnoliopsida; order Asparagales; family Asparagaceae; genus Scilla; species Scilla litardierei. Next base: position 178,168,182 of record CM061141.1, on the reverse strand, counting down.
TCGAGTTACGAAAATAATACTAATAATAAATAAAACCATACTCCAATAAATCACTATATTAATTGAATACGTACGAAATACGTATATACAAAAACATGCCGTTACAGCTTCGACGAGACGATCCGGACCGACGACGCACCCGCCACCGCAGGCAAGTGTTTCTCAATTGCGTACTTTCAGCCACGTTTAGGCCATCTTTCCTTAAACTGTAAAAGTACGACTAAAGAGAACTGGACGTGAAATGATAGCGTCCGGGACCCCCTTGACAGCTTAGACTTAACGACGAAGTCTAAGCACAACAACAACAACTGATACCATAGGTTTTATTTGTGTGTGCGTGCATGTGGACCCCCTAGAAAGAAGAACTCCTTGCTACTTGTCGTGTCATGGTCCCTGTTACCAAAAGGCCTGCGAGCGTTTCAGATGCTCTCCACGCGAGAGTGATCTATGTGTTACCAAAAAGCCTGGGGCGTTTCAGATGCTCTCCACGCGAGAGTGATCTCTGTGTTACAAAAAGCCTGCGGGTGTTTCAGATGCTCTCCATGCGAGAGTGATCTCTGTGTTCCAAAAAGCCTACAGGCGTTTTAGGTGCTCTCCAAGCGAGAATGATCTCTGTATTGTCTGGTCTTGAGCACTCAGGTTTGGGGTAGGGTTGAGCGGTCGCACGGGGAGAGGGTCTGGCCGCCCTCAAACCGTAAGGCGTGAACCCTTCGTGACACACACACGATACTTCTTGTCTTGTCATGTCCGGTCCAGTCTAGTCCTGTAGCCAGTGGCACATGCTACGGCTATCGTCTGTCACGGTTACTTTCCTGCTCTGTTTTTACTTTCCTTGTATAATTTTATAACTGCCATAACATCACAACAACATGTAATTCAACCAGTAAAACGTTGTTAAAACTTGTTTCACACTTGTAGTAGAGTCTAACCTTTCCTTGTAGACTTTACCTGACGTACATCTCCTTTTCTCTTGGGTGTTGTACGTCAGGTACCGAGCCAGGGTACATGGACGAGCCAGAGCTACCTGAGGACATGGAGCCGGAGGACGTTGACTGGAGTACTTTTCAGACGAGGACCACGCGTAGAGATCCTTTCTCGTCGCTGTCTTACAGAGGTTACTACTCTCTAGTTGGGTGCGTAGCACCGTTTTACTTTCTGCTTAGGTTGGGTGCTTCGCAACATTAGTTTCCTTCTCTGCAGTTGTAGCCATGCTGGGCTTCTGTTTAGACTTGTTGTACTCGTTGGATATTATCTTTTTATATTAATGAATGCAATTCCTTTTGTGTACTCTTATTTCTCTGTTCAGAACTTTAATATGCAAGAACATGTAACTTTATGGTATCCCTACAGACGCTTATTGGGTCTGGGCTTCTCAGCCCCGGCCCATGCGGACCTTAGTCACGTCTCGCTTCCGTCGTTTTAGGAAGCAGGGCGTGACAGGTTTTAGTGGTGGCCGTTGCAGGTCATGCAAAAAGTTCGGAACAATAAGAGTATCTGATCACTCCATATTTTACACCTTTTTTCTGCATGTTTTCACGCCATTTCGATTGCTCATATTGCGATTTTCACGAGTATTCGACGATATTGCGTTACTTTTCACAATTTCTTGTTTTTGTCGGATTTCAGGAAATATGGAGCGATCGGGAGCAAAAATGAGCTTAAGGGACTTGCACCCACTCCGGAGCGTCACCCAAGGCACTTTTGAGGGCTATTCGGTGATGGGAGACGGGTGGAAGAAGAAGAAACTCCGTAGGAGCGAGGAGGAGGAGAAACGGAGAAGATTGGGCATCTGCAGCATGCCACTCGGCCGAGTGGAGCAGCCACTCGGCCGAGCAAGAAGACCACTCGGCCGACCAAACCGGACACGCTCCAACAGAAGGAATTGGGCGTGCACTCGGCCGAGGGATGATATCCCACTCGGCCGAGTAAGAAGATTACATCGCCCGAGTGGCATGAGAAATCCACCATCAAAAGAGGCCGACTTACTGGAAATGTACAGGCTTTTGACGGTTCTGACTCGGTCGAGTACCGAATGCCCCTCGGCCGAGTGAGTAAAGCCACTCGGCCGAGTCACCTCCGAAGACAGGCCCCCAAGATCCCTGACTTACTGGAATTCTACAGGGTCTATCACTCGGCCGAGTAGAGAAGCCCACTCGACCGAGTAGAGAAGTCAACTCGGCCGAGTGATGCCGAGGACATGCAGCGCCCAGATTTTCAGACAGCCTCCCACTCTTTTGAAATCTGCTATCATTCCAGCAAGCAAATTATTTTTCTCATATATTTTATGGATAGTAGACTTCATTAAGATTCCAACGCCGCCAAGAACACGTAAATCGGAGGTCGGATAAAATCTGGAGAATTTCTGCAAGTTGATGCTACAGTGCTGGAATTTCCACTCGGCCGAGTCACATTTTCCACTCGGCCGAGTCGGCGACGGGCCCAGATTTTAAGTTGCGGTTTGGGCTGTTTTTGGGCACGAATTTGAGGGGTTTTCTAGGGTTTCTTGCTAGGGTTTTGGGGGAGTATTTAAGGGTTTTGTAGCCACCATTAGAGGGAGATCCCCATTATGTTTTCTTAGCCCCCATATGTTTTTCTTAGGATTATTTTAGAGGTTAGGCCATGCCCTAGGCCCCCTCTTGGATCTAAAAGATTGTATTTTGGATTGAAGATCTTCATCAAGCTAAGTATTTTCTTCTTTTTATTTGAATATTTGTTTTTCTATCTTTTTGTATGTAAGCAATGATTTCTGTTGATTCTCATATCCTTATTGCTATGCTAGAGTAGATTTGTTATTCTAGGATTTGGAGATGAACCCTATGGATCTAATTTCATATTTGTGATGAATGAATTTCTAAATTGCTAGAATTGCTAGGAGGTTAGGTTGTGATTGATTTACTACGGATAGCTGGGGATTTCCATCGATTTGGGATTTGCAAGAGATTGGATTCTAATCGATGGGAAGGCTTAGATATTCGATTTAGATTTACAATTGGATTTCTCTAGATTTGGTTTGCAAGAGATTGGACCAAAGCTAGGATTTTTAATTGTAAATCTATACCAATATTCGTTTGCAAGAGATTGGACGAATACGAACTATCACAACCTAGATCGTAACTCGAGTTTGCACGGGAGTGGGCTCGAGGGGCGATTGAACGATGATGTCGATCCTAATGCTAGTTGCTTAGGTTAGGGTTTGCAAGAGATTGTGCCCTAATCTAGGTTGCTATAGACCGGAAATAGCGCGAGAGCGTGAGCTTGGTTCTCTATTTAGTTACGACTAGTTCACATCGACACAAGTCTAGTAATATTGAGATTCACGATTTACATGGATGAATGACGATCCGTAGTGGGGATTCCCTAGCTCTAGACACTTTTATTATATTGTATTTGAACCAATAATTGACCGACTTCTTTATCACCGACACCGACATCCACCACCATTTCCATTACATCATTCCATAACCATCTCCACCAATAAACCATTCGTAGTCAAACCAACCTAGGATAGATTGGAGCCAACACCACCTCCTCGTGTTCGATACCCACTCGCCGCTACACTGTGCGCTTGCGATAAAACTACAATCGTTCTCCGGGTGTATATCCGGGGGCCGACCAAGTTTTTGGCGCCGTTGCCGGGGAGGTGTTTTCCGTTGGGTGTCAATTTGTCTCAATTAGGTTGATTAGACTACGAAAAAAAACTAACAAAAGGAAATTTTCACCCCCGCCACCATTATTATCATTTCTATATTCTTTTGTGTCACTGATATCTTTTCTCCAGGTATTTATCTTTGTTGATCATGTGCTATGGATTATACTACGTGGACCACAGATTATGATCAGAGTGCTCAGATGGGAGATTACTATTTTGATCAGAGTGCTCAGATGGGAGATTACTATTTTGATCAGATTGCTCAGATGGGAGAATACTATTATGATCAGAGTGCTCAGATGGGAGAATATTTTTTTGAGGAGATGCACTGGCCCGAGCTTGATAAGAGACAAAGGATCTTTTTTGATGAGATGCATGCACACCAGGTGGAAATACAAGCCGGGCTTGATAAGAGCAATCTTCAATTGGAATGTACGAAGAGGGTACTTGAAATGAATGCGCTCATGCTTAAGGTTGCAGGGATTTCCAAAGATATCAGTTCTGCTTCTTCATTTTATGGGCAAGAAGCATCGCCAGGCTTACTACCAGAGCCAGAATGTGCCGTCGTCGATCCCACTTCCTACGATACATCTATTGCATATGAAGAGTGGATGGACAAAGAGGCAGTGAAGGAAGCAGAAACTGAGTCATATGCGCAGCCAGAGGAGGACGCATTTCAGAGATTATTGGATGGCCTCTTAGAGTCAGTGAGGTTCACCGGTTCAGAGAGCATTACAGCAGGTGATGCATTTGAGCTACGATTTGTAGATTTTGTTATGAAACGTGTTTCAGCTGCATGAACAATTGAGGAGGACATCCATGTCAGTCTTAAGGGGGATATACTATATTTTCGGATTGCTTGCGGGCATTCCCCTCCACATGATACATCCCCACAAGTTGACATACCTGAGCAGCCAGCATCACCATTCCAGAGAGAGCCTACATTGATAGTTGATGAGAAGGCAAATGAGCACACTGTCGAGCCAAAGCATGCTTTTGAGGAGGCATCACACACGGAGCCAGAGTTTATCGCCGAGGAGGTCGTGCATCGGGACGAGGACATAGCCATTCATGAGGATCCCGAGCACTACCCTCGTCCATTTGAGCTACCGCAGCCACCTCATCCTTCCACTGACGCAGAGGACTATCCCACAGAGCTTACTGCTCCCACTCAGGGAGCTATTTTTACCCACTCCATTTCTGAATCATGCATTCCATTCGATATTTATTTTGATTCAGATATTTTTGACACGTCATACCTTTTGCAGCATACATACGATTATGGACCGAGGTATGCTTGGACGTGTCACAGTTTGACGAGCCTATCGAGGAAGTCCACACATATGATCTAGATTTACCTGAGCAGCTTAGAGAGGACATCATGGAGACACCTATCACATCACGTGAGGATATTGGATTATTTCCAGGGAAGTATCGTCTACCATTATTTATTTCATATATTTCTATAGATGATCCTCTTTGGGATACTTTTATTACGAGGGTGAATTTTTTGCGGCGAACTGATGCATCCTATTCTCTGCAAGGTACAGGTGGAGTCCTTGTGGGAATGCTGGAGGATGCATTGCTGGAGTTCGTTGGTGTTCGTGGACGCATGCACCTGGCAGAGCCACAGAAAGAGCAGTTGGAGCAATTGCCTGCACCGGCAAAGATACTGGATCCGCCTTTTACTTTAGGTGATATCAATCCAGTAGTGTAGAAATTTTTATGCTTTCAATAAACCCGAATCCTCTCGACAGCGAGGGGACCGTATAGATTTGATTGAATAAATATCACCTCCTATGACGGCAACAAAAATCTTTTACACCCCAAACCCATTATATATATTAATTCACCTCTCCATATTTTGATACGCCACATCCTTTTTGCTCACCACCCATCGAGCATTTCTTTCAAGTGAATACTCACATTCTTATTCGTTTGACTCAATCACGCTTTGCAAAGCCATGACATTTTTGATTGAGTCACTTGAATAGGATTGTTTGGTATAAGCTTGGGGGAAAGCACTCTCATGCATCATTGTATGTGCATGTAGTTGCATTAGGATTTCATGTCATTCATTTCATCATTTTTCATTCACCCCCTTATTATTATCGTTGTTCCTCATATTCTTTCATTATGATCACATTGAGGACAATGTGAAGTTTAAGCTTGGGAGAGTGCATTTCCATGCCATTTAGATGCATTAGTTGTATTTTTACTTTATTTTAGGATTTTTAAAATTTTTCAAACTTTTTGCATCATCTTTTTGATTTTTCCATCTTATTTTCCTTTTATGTGTGTTCATGCATCATATTGTGTGCTTGTTTTTCTTTTCTTTCCTCTCTTTTATTTTATATCTTTATTTTCTTTTCCTCCTTTGGCTAGATTTGTTCCTTATGATGATGTCTCTTATTGCTTTAGCAACCATCACGATGCTTATTATTCCTTGCCATGCTACTTAGAGTATTTCATAGTCCTATTATCCATGTGCTTGCTTATATATTCTTTTGATGATTCCTCTATATGAATGCATGATATTAATTGAAGCTGAATGTATGGATTGGTGTTTGGTATGCTTTTGTTGGAAGTGCTCCAAGATTCACGCATCAATTGTATAACGGAAGCATTTGCCTTATTATCTTATTCACCTTCTGTTGCATGCTTGATATGAAAGTACTCTTTACCGCTTGACTTCGCTTTTTATTGAGATGATTGAGAATATCCATACTTACATATGAGTTTTAGTTGAAGTATTATTTTATTGAACCGTTCTTGCACATCTTAGAGTGAATCGAGTGTTACATTATTTCTTTCTCCACATATATCTTTTTATTCTCTACATGTTACTTGAGTTCACCTCCTAAAGCTACTTATATCGCATCTATTTCCCAAAAATCCACACAAAAGAAAAGTTAGCTCCAAAAAGTCCAAAAAGCCAAAAAGGAGCCAAAAACCAAAAATACAAATCATATAGCTCCTATAAAAAGCCAAAACGAAAAATGACAAACAAAGTCCAAAAGAAAAAAAAATATTTCTCTATCTCAATATTGGAGCCACAAAATACTTGGGAAAACCAAGGCAAAAATCCCATTTTCCACTATCATATTCCTTTAGATGTGATGCCCCAAGCTAAGCTTGGGGGGGGGGGGAAATTCATTTGACCAAATGAGTGAGTATGACCTTAGAGTGGAGACGTGCATGAATGGGGATATTCGATAATGCTTAGACTTTGCAAAATATATTAGATATGGAGATTTTTCATGATTTGAAATAATATGTGAATGCTATGTCTCTTATTCCATTCTCTATTGCATACTTGGTGTGATTCTTATATGCTTCAGTTATAACTCTTGATTGAAAAGTGCATTGCCAACATTTGTATATTAAATCCTATGAAATGCGTGACGTGGATATGAATTGATTGTATGAATTTAGAGAATCCCTTTTGTTGTTCTTAAAAACTTGCAAGAACCATGTTTATGTAAGATTTGAAATCCTTATAACATGTGATTTGTATTTTCCAAGTTGTCGTGATGTGTAGCTTATGGCTTGAGATCTGAGAGAAGAATCTAGCGACCCCTCCCACCTCGTGTTCTTTCTTTTTTATTTCATTTTCTTTATTTTCATCTCCCGAGTCCGTCTCTCTACTTATCTTCCTCGAGGACGAGTAAGAGGTAAGCTTGGGGGATTTTGATCACTCCATATTTTACACCTTTTTTCTGCATGTTTTCACGCCATTTCGATTGCTCATATTGCGATTTTCACGAGTATTCGACGATATTGCGTTACTTTTCACTATTTCTTGTTTTTGTCGGATTTCAGGAAATATGGAGCGATCGGGAGCAAAAATGAGCTTAAGGGACTTGCACCCACTCCGGAGCGTCACCCAAGGCACTTTTGAGGGCTATTCGGCGATGAGAGACGGGTGGAAGAAGAAGAAACTCCGTAGGAGCGACGAGGAGGAGAAACGGAGAAGATTGGGCATCTACAGCATGCCACTCGGCCGAGTGGAGCAGCCACTCGGCCGAGTAAGAAGACAACTCGGCCGACCAGACCGGACACGCTCCAACAGAAGGAATTGGGCATGCACTCGGCCGAGGGATGATATCCCACTCGACCGAGTAAGAAGATCGCATCGCCTGAGTGGCATGAGAAATCCACCATCAAAAGAGGCCGACTTACTGGAAATGTACAGGCTTTTGACGGTTCTGACTCGGTCGAGTACCGAATGCCCCTCGGCCGAGTGAGTAAAGCCACTCGGCCGAGTCGCCTCCGAAGACAGGCCCCCAAGATCCCTGACTTACTGGAATTCTACAGGGTCTGTCACTCGGCCGAGTAGAGAAGCCCACTCGACCGAGTAGAGAAGTCAACTCGGCCGAGTGATGCCGAGGACATGCAGCGCCCAGATTTTCAGATAGCCTCCCACTCTTTTGAAATCTGCTATCATTTCAGCAAGAAAAGTATTTTTCTCATATTTTTTATGGATAGTAGACTTCATGACGATTCCAACGCCGCCAAGAACGCGCAAATCGGAGGTCGGATGAAATCTGGAGAATTTCTGCAAGTTGATGCTGCAGTGCTGGAATTTCCACTCGGCCGAGTCACATTTTTCACTCGGCCGAGTCGGCGACGGGCCCCAGATTTTAAGATGCGGTTTGGGCTATTTTGGGCACGAATTTGAGGGGTTTTCTAGGGTTTCTTGCTAGGGTTTTGGGGGAGTATTTAAGGGTTTTGTAGCCACCATTAGAGGGAGATCCCCATTATGTTTTCTTAGCCCCCATATGTTTTTCTTAGGATTATTTTAGAGGTTAGGCCATGTCCTAGGCCCCCTCTTGGATCTAAAAGATTGTATTTTGGATTGAAGATCTTCATCAAGCTAAGTATTTTCTTCTTTTTATTTGAATATTTGTTTTTCTATCTTTTTGTATGCAAGCAATGATTTCTGTTGATTCTCATATCCTTATTGCTATGCTAGAGTAGATTTGTTGTTCTAGGGTTTGGGGTTGAATCCTATGGATCTAATTTCATATTTGTGATGAATGAATTTCTAAATTGCTAGAATTGCTAGGAGGTTAGGTTGTGATTGATTTACTACGGATAGCTGGGGATTTCCATCGATTTGGGATTTGCAAGAGATTGGATTCTAATCGATGGGAAGGCTTAGATATTCGATTTAGATTTACAATTGGATTTCTCTAGATTTGGTTTGCAAGAGATTGGACCAAAGCTAGGATTTTTAATTGTAAATCTATACCAATATTCGTTTGCAAGAGATTGGACGAATACGAACTATCACAACCTAGATCGTAACTCGAGTTTGCACGGGAGTGGGCTCGAGGGGCGATTGAACGATGATGTCGATCCTAATGCTAGTTGCTTAGGTTAAGGTTTGCAAGAGATTGGGCCCTAATCTAGGTTGCTATAGACCGGCAATAGCGCGAGAGCGTGAGCTTGGTTCTCTATTTAGTTACGACTAGTTCACCTCGACACAAGTCTAGTAATATTGAGATTCCTGATTTACATGGATGAATGACGATCCGTAGTGGGGATTCCCTAGCTCTAAACACTTTTATTATATTGTATTTGAACCAATAATTGACCGACTTCTTTATCACCGACACCGACATCCACCACCATTTCCATTACATCATTCCATAACCATCTCCACCAATAAAACATTCCTAGTCAAACCAACCTAGGATAGATTGGAGCCAACACCACCTCCTCGTGTTCGATACCCGCTCGCCGCTACACCGTGCGCTTGCGGTAAAACTACAATCGTTCTCCGGGTGTATATCCGGGGGCCGACTAGTATCACATTCATTTAATATCCAGTTTAACATGTACAAGTCTAAATTAGGTTTTCCTGGTCTTAGATGGTAGTAAGACTTAGATAGACGTCCAGGTTTGATAGTCAGGCGCCTTGGTTAGGATTTAGTCATACTCGTCTTAGGATACCCTAGTAGCCTCTCACCCGGCTCTGACCATGTTAGATTTCTAGAGTCCTTCTTTTAGTCATTCGCTCGGGTCCATCAATTTCGGGCCCAACAGAATGTAACCTTGATTCTCTTAGGACCCTTCCCTTAGATCTCTAGTACAGTCTAGTTCTTTAGGAAGTTTTAGTGCTAAGTTCTCCTGATCTTTAGACATCTCGATAATTAGAACCCCCTATTTCTAGCATCTTCCTAATCATTACACTTCTGTATTATCGACTGTAGATTTCCATCGTAGCTTTCATGAATCATATCTTAGGCGTATCCATCATGTGATCATGTTCCTTGCCCCCGATTCACGTGATCGCTTCATGACGATTATCGTTAATCCTTTGAATCTTCCCCATTGCAAATCATGTTTCCTCTAAAAGTATTTTCGAAATTCCTCATTAAATTCTTCGCTCAGTTTAACTTCTTTGAAAACCCCTTATTATGTATTTAAATTTCTCGCTTTTCGGTTGAGTTAAAATTCTTTCACAGATTTTGGAACCTTCTTGGTCGAAATTTTTAATTACTATATCGTAACCATTTTCTAACCGGTATCTTTCGTATTTCAGTTTTAAAACCTTGTTACCATTTTGAAAATTCAATGTATCACCTTTTTCTAAAAACTACGAACTTTATTTTTAACCACTTACCGTACGTACTTTTAGAATATTTTCTAAACTAAAGAGAACTTCAATTTTTATATATATCAGTTCTATGTTCATCGTGCTCATATTTCAAAAATCCTTGTATAATTCTATTTTCATTTACGAAACAAATCACCACTACAAAAGGCAGGGTCGTTTCTGGCGGTTATTTTAGTAGCGGTTCGAAACCGCTACTAAAATAACATGTTTCTAGCGGTTCGGAACCGCTAAAACATATCAAAAAAGTGGCTGGAAAAATCCTCCAAGGGGCGGCTAAATTAATTTTTGATTGTAGCGGTTGTATTTTTGTAGCAGCGGTTAGTAACCACAGAAAACAATTTTTATTTATTAAAAAAATATTTAGCAGTTTGTAGTGGTTTGTAACCGCTTCTAAGTTTATTTCCATCGCATTAGTAGCGGTTCGAAACCACTACTAAATTTATGGTCGGGCCGTTTGTAGCGGTTCGAAACCCCTGCTAAAAAAGGTTAGACTTCTCCAACTCGAGACTCTGTGAACCCCTCTCCAACCATTAGCTTGGCCCTGGCCCCTGCAAATTGGGGCTCAGCACCGGGGATCCGCCCTCGATCACAAGCAGGTAGCCTGGCCCCTGCAAATTAGGGCTCAGCATCGAGGATCCGCCCTCGATCTCAACCAGGTCGCTGTCACCTAGCTCATCGTCTCCCCGACCTCAACCTCACCCTCCTATTCACCGCCCAAAACCCTAACAATGTTGAGATCCGGTTAAGATCTGGTATGTCCCCTTCGGCGTCGCCACCATCCCGGTCTTCGAGCAGCCAACAGGAAGTATGCCGATGTCCAAACTCAGGTCAGCATCAGCAAGTTTGATGTGATGCTGGCCGACACGCTTGATTTGGTCAGGGACGAGGCGGTCAATGATTGGGTCGAGCTCAAGATCACCAGCGATGTCGGGGCTAAGATTCACCCAGTGTTCAGGCCAGACTACTACGCCGATTACTACGTCGACTACTATACTGCCCTTGCCAGACACGATTGGGGGCGCCTTATTGCTTCCTCCGATCCAGCTCCACAAAAAATGGACACAATTGGGGGCGTCGGACACGATTGGGGGCGCCTTCTTGAGCCTGAAAATGGAGCTCCGTCTGAACGTCCTAAGAAAAAGGCCCACGCCTCCACACATGTGAGAATACGTTGCATTGCAGAACTTTATAGTTATTAAGCAGATGTTGATCAATATCATTTGCATTGGTGGCATCAGGAGCACATCCATCTTCCCTCATAGCACTCGCTCGAATGTCCCCAAGGGCGGACCTGCACAGCTGTCAGACCCCGTAGTTCCGGTCACAACTGATGAAGTACTTGCAGAGAATGGTAACTGCAATGGAATTGCTTCTCCAAATTGCAATAGATCTGTCTCTGACGACGGTAACCTGGCAACTGGTAAATCTCCACAGTTGAATCCCCTTATCCCAAAGGAAGCCGATTTGAGCTATATGGGAGCTCCCACTATGACGCAATGATCCTGAAAGAGGACTCCACCAACACGAGCTGGCTGTATAATGTCGATGATAAATCTGACCAAAGTCCAATCTTCGATCACCAAATTGAGCCTTTGCCGGACCATTTGGCCATCTGTGACTTTTCTGTATGATTCACAAGACATGATTCTTCTTTTCCCCAAATCAGTGTTCTTGAGCGCGAAAATGGAGCTCCGTCTGAACGCCCTAAGAAAAAGGCCCAAGCCTCCACACAGGTGAGAATACGTTGCATTGCAGAACTTTATAGTTATTAAGCAAATGTTGATCAATATCATTTGCATGCTGGTTCAAAAAAGCTCGAAGAATGCAAATCAAATATTTCACAGGAACTGAACTGAACGACATTCGAGCTCTAGCGTAGCGTTAAAGGGAAGACGAGGGCCTGTCGTGGGTCTGCCACTGATCCTCAAAACCTATATGCAAGGGTATGCATTTGATTCAAGATTGCCTGCAATATTAATCTTCAGACTATTCTTGTGTCAGAATTCTGATTATGTTGCCACCATGATACCTTTTAACAGAAGAGAAGAGAGAGGATCAATGAGAGACAGAGAATACTACCGAAGTTGGTACCAAATGGAACCAAAGTAATTACTCGATTCAACGAAAATATTTCATTTTTCTGCAAATTATTTTGGATAAAACTTCATGGGATTCACCTGACAGGTTGATATAAGCACAATGCTATAAGAAGCTGTCCAGTATGTGAAGTTCTTGCAATTACAGATTAAGGTACAACACTACAAGATTATTCACAAATGCATATGTTGATCAACTCCAGAATAGTGAAGAAATGGCTAATTTAATAAGTTTTGTTGAATCTAGATTCAGTGACTCAACTCTCCTGGATACAGTAGTTCATTCATTGTAACCTCTCAATCTTGCAGAGCTTGCTATAGTTCATAAATATTCTAATTAGTTTATCAGTTAGTTTCAAGTCAACTTTGAAGAACGCTAATTAAAGTATTTGTAGCCAAATTATGCACATCTCTTCTGATTTATATCCAACAAAAACTAATCATGTAAAATGTGTGCAGCTGCTACGAACCGTAAGTACACCCTCAACTCCATGCCTCCGTCATCGACAAATTGTTGTCCACTGTCAACGATGACATCTCCAAATGTGAATCTGCCGGCAACGACAAATGGCCCGACGGATTGCTCGCCGCCATTGATCGCATCGCTAGGCTGTCAACATCCCTCTCTGCATTCTCACCAAACCCCGATTACAAGCAGGCTGTTAACTACAGCCCTTCATCGTGCCATGTCCTTCCTTGAAGAGGAATTCATGCTCATCCTAGAACATTCGAACACCCAGGCAGCCCCAGTTTCGAGATCGTGCAAGCCATCCTCGCACCGTCGGGATTCCGATCTCGGCAGCACCTCATCCCTGGCTCCCAAAAATTCTGATGAGGCCGTCGATATCACTCCCACGTACCACCGGAAACCATTGACAAGCTCTGAAGGATCTCGAACTTCATGATCTCTGCAGGTTATCAATCCGAATGCTTCTAGACGTTTAGCATCCCACGCGGTAATGCATTCGATGCAGACGTATCCAATCTTGGATTTTGCAAGATCAGCGTTGATGATGTGCAGAAGATGCCATATGAATCGTTATAAGAAGAGATTCTGACATGGATCAAGACCTTTCGCACCTCCGTCTCTGTCTACTTCCCCTGCGAACGTGATCAGCTGGAATTTGTATTTGCAGAATACCAAGAGGTTGCGGGCAGCCTCTTGAACAACCTCACTCGCAGCGTCCTCATCTGACTGCTTAATTGATTAGTTGTGAGGTTTCTGGTGAAGGGGGGCGATAGGATGATATAATTTTTTTTAAAAAAACTATTTGAGTTAGTGGCGGTTAAGAACCGCCAGTACTAATTGTATGAAATTTTATTTTCGCAATAAATCAGTTGTTAGTAATGTCGTTAGAGGCGGTTCAAAACCGCTACTACACACAGTTTCATGCGGTTCATTTCTACCGGTTCGGAACCGCTAAAAACGTTATTTCTCACGCCTCAAATGCTAGCGGTTGTTTGAACCGCTTGAAACAATGCTAGCGGCGGTTACGAACCGCCAAAACCACAATCGTGAACCGCTAAAAACACATAGTTTCCTTGTAGTGTACTACCTCACCCTACTCTTTATTCCTTTGTCTAACTCCTTTTCCGAGTTGTAATATTTTACCATCTGCTCGCTATTTCTGCATATTTTTATAAGTATAAATATATATGATACCATATTTTACACGTAATCCTTCTTTCATCTCTTTAATTATTTTGAGCAATATTTTCTGTCCCATCCAACCAGCTATGTTCTTATCCTCGCCTTATCTGAACTCGTTCCTTCCAATCTTGTTTCGTTACGCTTTTGCTTTCGGTTCCTTTCTATTGTTTAGACATTAGTGCTTGTCGTTCCCTATGTCAACTCTAGTTTAGTAGTGGGCCCATTGGTTGTTATGATGTCGTCGTGGTGCATGTATATAGGTATAGTGTGTTGACCTGTATGAGTGTGCTATCCTTAGGATCTTAATGATTGTCTCTTGTGTCATGTATATCCGTGATATACGTATGAAGTTATCTAAATGATGGTATTCATATAGGTGTGGATAGCGTCATTACAGGTAATTCCATAGACTTAGTTTTTCATATTATAGCTTAGCTTATTTTTGGCTGCGTGTGATTGTATCAAAAATTTTTTTGTTTTCTTTTAAATCAAATCTTTAAATTTTTGAGACTAGCACACAAGATCACAACCCCTATCTTCCCCAACCAATACCACTACTCCACACGTTTTTCCACATGTTTTAAAACATTCTTTTCTTCTCTTTCCCTCTTCGGGAGTGTCATTTTTATTGTTATGATATTGTTAGTACTAGCTATTATTTGTTATAGGATTATGTTTGCGGGTAGGCATAGAGTGAGATGAGATATGTTGTATCGGTGGTTAGTTGATTTTGAACACAAGGATGTTAGATTAGATTTCTTTTGGATGAAAGGAATGAGGTGTCCAAGGCTTATCTATTTACTTTTAATTATACCAATGTGTAAAGGACTCAATGGAGAATTCGAGTTGGATGAAATTGCACACAGGGAGATGCGTACTTATCAGATCTGAAACATGGACGAGTGGTAGATAGGGGTAGGTATGGAGGTATAGTATGATTTAGAGTAATCATGAAATGAGTAGAGCATTTAAAGCATCAAGACTTGATTATTAAGTTGACGTGAGAAGACATTGGAAATAACACGACATGTTGAGATGAATGGATGGTTAGGTAGACGGATTTAGTATGGTTAGGAGATTAGATGTTAAAGGTAAGGATAAGATGTGGCTTGATGGTTCATTAATTATGGAGAATAGATTTATGAGTCAATATGATGGATGATATATTGAGGACGAGATGATCGTTGATTTGTACACGGTAATGTGGATCTATAGTCAGGTGCTAGGATGTGATTCTAGTTGTAGCTTATTCAGTGGAGAGACGAGTTATGAGGAATTATTGAGGAACACTGATTAAAAGTTATAGGATTAGCGATCATTATGTGGAATATGAGAATTGTAGGCATAAGTGTATATAGATATTATCATTATTAGTATAAGTGATTCCGAGGGCGGAATCATTTCTATGGTGGGTAGAATGTAACGGCCGCTTTCCGACTGTTCGTATTCTTGCGCGTACTTTCCTGTTTTGTACGCATATTTTTCTTTGACATTTCTTCTATCCGGAATTTGCATCGTGATAAGTCGTTGTGACCGTTTGGAAGAGTAGTTATTTGTGGGATTTTTAGCGAACATCATTTCATGGGTCGTTCTCCCACAAATCAGGTTTGATTGTAGAGACGTCGTAGCTTTAGACTTCGACGCCGGACCTTTTTATTTTAATTTAGTTAGTTTTCTGTGAATCCAATGCATGTTCGACCATCGTACCCCTGAGCCTCTTGTCGTCACGGTCATCCCGATATTTTTTTTCGTAATTTTCGGACACCGTTAGCCCAACCAAACCCACTAATCAAATTCCAAGCCCAATTAGCCTTAACCCAAATTTGAATTTCAAATCCTAATCAAATCTCTAAGAGATCTCATACGTATCATGAGGAGATTTCTGGGTCAACCCTCACCTAGGTTTTCCCCTCTTTGCACAACCCCTCTCTCACACTCCCTTTCCCATATCCCTAAATTATAACTCTATATAGCATCTTTCTCTTTTTAAAACAACAAGCCCTATCCTCAAGCTAGGTCACGCACACCAGGCCGTCGCTTCTTCACCCATTTTGTACGAATTCTTCTCGCCGTCGGCAACATCTCCGACCACCCCAAGTCTGGCCATCATTCCCTCCTCCTTCCTCCTTCCTTTCTCCTCTCTCTCACCCCTTAAAACACCTCAAAACTCCCACACAAAGCCGCACATCCCAGATTTGTGCCCGCCGGAAAAACCCAGTGCTGCCGCCCCTCTGGCCACCTCCTCTGGCCAACTTCGCCTCCCTCGGACTCCCCTCAAACCCCTCTATCACCTGCAACCCTCTTCCCTCTCTTCTCTCATCTCTCCCTCCTCAAAAACCCCATCAAACTCAGCCATAACGGCACTTTTGGACAGACTTGCATCTGGGACTTCGACGTCGGCGCCCGGCCACCTCCGACCACCGCCAAAGACCAATCCACCACCATCAGGTACCCCTCGACTCCCTTTACCTACTGAAAGTCTCCTTTGCCCCCTCTGGTCGCCGCATCTTCGATGCGACGCAAAACAGCGACCCGGTATCGAAATCTGTCCTTCTCGCCTTCAAACATGTGCCCACCGGCTTCTGGCCACCACCGACGAGCCCACTCGCCACTGTTGAATCCCCATGACGTCCTCTACTTTCTGCCATCGATCTTTGCTGCTCCCTTGGCCGTATCATCTCGCTATAGATCCAAACACCCGGGTTTTCCAAATCTGTCCTCTTCTCCGCAAAACAGCCCGGTTCATCGCCGTCGGCCGTTGCTCCGGCCATCCCTCAGGCTGCGTGAACCCCATCGACCTCCTTCAATCCCTGGCAGCCTCCTTTGATCCTAGGAGTTCACGCACATCGCCGATCTCGCATGTTTTCCCCCGACATTGTCGCCGCCGTGTAGATCCGTTGCGCTACCCGCAACGGGAGAGATCTCGACGCTTGCTCGCTGATCGTGCCTCCACCTCACTGTCCGGACATGTCTCGCTGTGCTACCCACTGTTGAGACGTTGCTGACGACGCAGATCCATCGTCGTTCAGACTCGACATCTGCTCTACGATCAAACGTCAAAAAGGTTAGCCCCCTAACGTGTAGTAAGAACCCACACCGTAGCGAATCTAAAACCTAATCTAAAAATCATCAACGATATCTAAAGTTTACTTTACGCTCTTTAAAATATTGTTCAACCTTAGACATCGACGACCGGACTTAATATCTGTGCACATAGGATAGTCGTCAATTAGGCGTAACGAATCAAAAATCGTGACTTTTGACTGTTAGGGTAGTCCCGCCAAACTTAGAAACTTACCATAATAGGATTGATGGAAAACATGATCCGACACCGCCGTTGGCTCATTTCAGATGAACCATCATTGACGCACCGCTTCGATAAGACGATCCAGACCGACGACGTACCCGCCACTGTAGGCAAGTGTTTCTCACTTGCGTACTTTCGGCCACATTTAGACCATCTTTCCTTAAACTGTAAAAGTACAACTAAAGAGAACCGGACGTGAATTGATAGCGTCTGGGACCTCCCTTGGCAGCTTAGACTTGACGACGAAGTCTAAGCACAACAACAACAACTGACACCCTAGGTTCTATCTGTGTGTGCATGCGTGTGGACCCCCTATAAAGAACAACTCCTTGCTACTTGTCGTGTCATGGTCCCTGTTACCAAAAATCCTACGGCGTTTCAGATGCTCGCCATGCGAGAGTGATCTCTGTGTTACCAAAAAGCCAGCGGATGTTTCAGATGCTCTCCATGGGAGAGTGATCTCTGTGTTACAAAAAGCCTGCGGGCGTTTTACATGCTCTCCATGCGAGAGTGATCTCTGTGTTACAAAAAGCCTACGGGCGTTTCAGATGCTCTCCACGCAAGAGTGATCTCTGTGTTCCAAAAAGCCTACGGGTGTTTCAGGTGCTCTCCAAGCGAGAGTGATCTCTGTGTTGTCTGGTCTTGAGCACTCGGGTTTGGGGTAGGGTTGAGCGGTTGCATGGGGAGAGGGCCTGGCTGCCCTCAAACCGTAAGGTGTGAACCCTTCGTGACACACACGGTACTTCTTGTCTTGTCCTGTCCGGTCCAGTCTAGTCATGTAGCCAGTGGCACATGCTACGGCTATCGTCTGTCACGGTTACCTTCCTGTTCCGTTTTTACTTTCCTTGTACAATTGTATAACTTCCATAACATCACAACAGCTTGTAATTCAACCAGTAAAACGTTGTTAAAACTTGTTTCACACTTGCAATAGAGTCTAACCTTTCCTTGTAGACTTTACCTGACATACAACTCCTTTTCTCTTGGGTGTTGTACGTCAGGTACCGAGCCAGGGTACATGGACGAGCCAGAGCTACCTGAGGACATGGAGCCGGAGGACGTTGACTGGAGTACTTTCCAGACGAGGACCATGCGTAGAGGTCCTTTCCCGTCGCTGTCTTACAGAGGTTACTACTTTCTAGCTGGGTGCATAGCATCGTTATACTTTCTGCTTATGTTGGGTGCTTCGCACCATTAGTTTCCTTCTCTGCAGTTATAGCCATACTGAGCTTCTGTTTAGACTTGTTGTACTCGCTGGATATTATCTTTTTATATTAATGAATGCAGTTCCTTTCATGTACTCTTATTTCTTTGTTCAAAACTTTAATATGAAAGAACCTGTAACTTTATGGTATCCCTACCGACGCTTATTGGGTCTGGGCTTCTAAGCCCCGGCCCATGCGGACCTTAGTCATATCTCGCTTCTGTCGTTTTGGGAAGCGGGGCGTGACACCGGTCGGAGCACATGTCGTGGCCAGGTCGGAGCACTGGTTAGAGCGTCGGTCGGAGCATAGGTCAGAGCGGATCGATGTGCAGATCACAGCCAGGTCAGAGCACATGTCGGTGCATCAATCGCAGCCGGGTCTGAGCACAGGTCAGAGCACCGATCAAAGCACATGTAGGAGCTGGTCGGACCACAGATCGCGGCCAGGTCAGAGCACATGTCGGAGCTCGGGTTGGATCACCGGTCGGAGCACAGGTCAGAGTCGGTCAGAGCACAGATCGCGGCCAGGTCAGAGCACAGGTTGGAGCTCGGGTTGGATTCTTTGGATTGGAGCTCAGATTCGAGCTCCTCGATGGTGATCTGGAACGTCTATATCCGAGATGAGATTCTTCCGCTCCGATCGACGTCAGACATTAACGGCTCCGACCTCTCCCCTCGCCGGAGTGGACTCCGAGTGAAGATGGACTCGTCGAAGAGGCGATGGTGCAAGAGTCTGATCTGATGCCCATCGCCCGAACCTCGGTGGCTCTGGATCTGATGTGGGTGAGGGAGGCGGCGAGTAGATGGATGAGTTTGGAAACCACCATCGAGGAGAGATTTCCGGAGTTTGAACTTGATGGATCTGGCACTCGATTGGATCATCCCAAATGATGTTACTCACGTACGCCTATCGAGTCCTCTATGAACAAAGATCGGATGCACAACTTGTCACCCTCGTTATTGAGCGGTCGATCGGAAGGCAGAGACATCACAGCCTCTATCCGTGGTACGGATGGGGTTCGGCAAGGAGTCCGTGAATCTTAAAGACAGAATTGGCGAAGCCACAATCACTTGATCTATCCTCGATCTCGTCGGACGCCGGTCAAGAACGTCGACACACTTTCTGATCCTCTTGTAGATCACTTGTCATTGTTGAGATCCTCGTGGAGCACGGATCCGGCGAGACGGAGTACCCATGATGGCAGGCGAGTGGCGGACCCACCCTGGGCTATCGTAATCTCTTCGGTCATGTGAATAGAAGAGAGAGGTTTTGATTAAAGGAACGAGTCACTGTCGGTGTGGTTGGTGACGTGGACTTCGACTCGTTCCCACAGACGACGCCAGATGTTTACGTGTGTTTTCTCACCGCTGAATTGTTGACCGGAGGCTGGGAGGGTCAACGCGGTCAAAGGGGACACGTGGGACCTCCAGGA
Organism: Scilla litardierei; assembly: GCA_030789695.1. Lineage (NCBI taxonomy): Eukaryota > Viridiplantae > Streptophyta > Magnoliopsida > Asparagales > Asparagaceae > Scilla > Scilla litardierei. The sequence goes on along the minus strand of CM061141.1, from coordinate 178,148,217 downwards.
TCGGTTGAAGGCGCGTTCTCCTGGTGAGGGATGCACGGATCCTCGCGTCATCTTACAGAAGTGTGGCCTCGACAAAGCGACGACCTCCTGGTGGTGGAGACGATCGGGCTCAGGGGCGATGGTGCTCAGCTCTGGCTGTGAAGGCACTGAGGGGTAGCCTCGGCGCCGTTGGATCTCCTGGACCTGAATAGACGAGAGAGTTTGTCAGGGGGGGTCAGACCTTGGTTCCAACCGATTCCCCTCCGATGCCAAAGTCAGATCTGGTCTGATAGGTGCTCGGTGGGATTGGGATTGGTTTGCGGAGAGACTAAGCACCGATCCTCGGGCCGAGTTATGAAGGAGAATTATGTAGAAGTGGATGAAGGTGTAAGAGTGTGTATGGGATACCTCTATTTTCAATCTCGGATATCAGCCCCCCGGCGACGATGCATCTACCCTCTTCATATAGTCAAGGCCCCTAGTAATGGGCCATCATGAGACATCATTGCCGTCCTTGATGAGGACGTGCCAATGGGGAAACATTGACCCCCACAATTGCCACGTTTTTATCATGGGATGAATGCCATGAAGGTGGAGTTATGGCCATGAGTGGTTGCCATAGTTGGCGGGCCATGATGGCTGGAGTAATGGCATCGAGTGATTGCCATATTTGGCGAGCCATGATGGCTGGAGTGATTCTTTGATTTGGGCCACGATTTCCTCCACTATGGAAGTGTGCAGTATTTTGAGCCTTCGTCTTGGGTGGAGAAGCGCGACCCATCCATGAGATCCTTGGGCCAGAGCCCACGGCCGTAGTAGGCTGGTTGACTGGTCGTGGTTGACTCAGCTCCTCCGGACCCGGTCAAAATGGTCGTATCAGAAGGATAATCAAATAGTAATGTTTTTGGGAAATAAAATACTATAAAATACTATTAGAAGGATAATCAAATAGTATCAGAAGGATAATCAAATACCCGGTCAAAAGATAGTAATGTTTTTTGGGAAAAAGTACAAAGCGAAATAAAAAATGAACCTAGAACTTGAAGAAGAGATCTTACTCTTTTTCGTGGCATCATCATATATACCAACACAAACAAAATTTATATCAGTTCTGGCATGTATAATGATAAGAAGGAAAAGAACTAACCCCCACCTAAATATACGAAAAGGAGAAAGGGGAAGGGGAAGGGGAAAGGGAAGATATGGGGTAGCTAGCTTGGCAAAGCACAAAAAATATGTTTTAATCTATCACATGATTATCTCAAAATCAATGGCATGTGAATTTATGAGTAGCAAAGAAACACAGTGGATATGTATATATGCATAGATTCATATGAAGTTTATGGAACTGATGTGATGTTCTTTTCTTTTGTTTACATACTGATTTATTTTCATTTCTTTTGTTTATATACTGATATATGCATACATTCATACTCATAAGCATACACAATGCTTGTTAATTTCTTTTGTTTACATACTGATGTGATGATAATAAGGTGTCCTGCGCAAGAAGAGCCATCAAATATCAGTTACATATGATTAGCAAAGAAACACAGTGGATAAGTACCAAGCATGTCACCTTATGAGTAGCAAACAAACATAGTGGTTAGTTACATATGTGTAGCAAACAAACACAGTAGCAAATAAACACAGTTATATATGCATACATTCAAATGACAAAGCATGTTCATCAAAAACCTTGAAAGATCAGCACAACTTTCATTTACAGGAAGTGTGTCTCACCTTCTTGTAGGTTCAATAGATGATGGTTATCAAACACTATGAACATAGAGAAAGGCATTACCCTGAGGAATCCCCAATGTGTATTGTAACTTTTGTCATCAAACTTTGCGGGTTCAAACAGAGGAAGAAAAATATACGAATTGAAAATTTTCTCAATTTATGGATTTCAAGTTTATGGATAGCAAGTTTATGGAAATTGAAATGCTAATGAATCAAATTTCAGTAGGGAATGTCATGATAACATTGCACGGGAACAGCTTTAGTTTCAATTTCACTCATTAGCAGTAGGGAATGAATCAAATGTCATGCATCTGTTAATGAAAAATTGAAAACATGCCAGTAGGGAATGAATCAAATGTCAAAATTGAAAACTTGCCATAACATTTCAATCATTAGCATAAAACTTGTGAGTAGCATAACATTTCAATCATTAGCATTTCTCATCAGGGATTAGCTAAATTTAAATCAGGGATTAGTGTTCCCTACTAAAATTAGCAGTTGACATAAATCAGGGATTAGCATTTGACATAAATCAGGGATTAGCATTTGACATAAATCAGGGATTTTCACCAGGGATTATCATAAAATTTCAATTTCAATCATTAGCAGTATCATAACATTTCAATCATTGGCATTTCTCATAAAATTGAATTATGATATTCCCTGCGGGCAAGTTTATGGGAAACAAATCACATACATTACAAGTTTATGCTAATGATAATTCTACCGAAGCCTGTGTATATTCCCTGGTGAAATGCTAATTAAAATTGAAATGCTAATGATAATTTATGCTAAGAAAATTGAAAGGCACGGTTCATAAACCCAGGTACAAAATTGGAAGAAGTGATCCTGAAAGGCAATGTTCATAATTCAAATGCTAATGATAAATATAAACTGGTGCATATTGGAACTAACCTGTTCTATTGGAACTAACCAAAACAAATAATTCCATTAGACAGAAGCAACTAAACTGGTGATAATCCCTGGTGAACTAACCATACACATCCAAAGATCGTGTACCCCTAATCATAAAGCATGATTCAACAGAATATGATTTTAATCCTAATACAACAGATTATGATGGGTGCCCTCATACATGAGTACATGAATATGATTATATCCTAATGCTCACATGTATTAACGCGGGCCTTTCAAAAGTGTGCCTCGATTAATTTATCTCACTCTTGATTAGTTTAAGTTTCAACGTCCTGATTCCTCCAGTTAGTTTAGATATTTGGTTCAACAACAACAACGTTTGTTTATTTTTGTCTTTTATTTGTCTCAGTTTGAAAAATAACCTCCAGCAAGCAGTTTTTTGTCTGCATTTTTATTCCTCCAATTAAGAGGACAAAGATTTTGACACGAAACGAGTTTTTTATGTTTAGTTGATTTTAATTTTCAAACGAAACTCAATATGCCAATATTGAAATGTAAAATTGAGACTTTGAAACTCAATCTGCCAAATTTGAAATGTGAAAGAAATTTGAAATCAGTTGATATGAATTAGTTGATATTTGGTCCAAAACGGAAATTGCCCATTTGCCGAAGCCTGTGTACCGTAAATGGGTAACCCATGCACGGTTCTAATGCTAATTCTAATGCTAAACTGGTGCTTATTAAATTAATGATGATTCAATTAGACCGTGTTCACTTGGGCTAATCCTAAACAAATAATGCTAAACTGGTGATAATCTCTGGGTTTAACAACTTACGCATCAGAAGTTCGATTCTATTAGACCTTGTGGCCCAAAAATTAGGACAAATAATTCTAATTAGAGGGCAACAGAATATGATGGATTAATGCTAAACCGTGTAAGAACTTGTTTACCAGAGGTGGTGATCGACTGGAAAATCAGAGGAGGGGGGCTCAGATCGAGGACGTCGCATATCGCCAAACAAATTCGCCGTGGAAGACGCGATATGAGCCGGAACGGTGGGTAGGTCGTCGAACAGTCGCTGGGGAAAAGAGTCACCATGGAAGTAGGGGCCTGAGCGCTGAATTAAGTTTGCGGGTGGAAGATGAAAGGGAAATGAGGAAGACAGCAGTTTGTGGCCCATAAAATCTGCTTAAGAGAGAACATGCAAATAAGGAAGTGGGAAGTGTGGAAGTAGTTTTTAAAACCATGTATACTAAACCGGGTGTTTTCAAAACTCAGTTTGAAAGAAGTGTATAATTAGATTGTCATGGTCATACTTATGGAGACACGTAGGACAAATTTGAGACACGTAGGACAAATTTGACAAGTAGGACAAAGATTCAAAATAGGACCTGAATTGTATTATATATATATACACACACACATATAAAGAATAATAGTTTTCTCTCTCTTTCCTTTAGTGAGACTGACGTGCGCTTATATTTCATATATTTGCGCACGTTTTCTTCCGTGTTTTTCCGTACTTTACCGCCGCCTTATATTCGTTTTCTCGTGTTTTCTTGTTTTCTTTCACTTTTCCGTGTTTTCCGTATTTTACAGGAGTTTACTGGCATAGGGCACATAAAACGACAATATCGTAAGTCCCCGGAGCAACGGGAGGAGTCACGCATGATCCAGGGGGTCAAACGACGATGATATCATCTTTCAGCCCCTCACTCGATCGGTTGGTCATCTTCAACCGATCGGGTGATGCACGCGTGCACCACCCAGACGCAGCTTGGAGCTCACAAGAAGTCACCCGGTCAGTTCGTAGGCCGCTTCAAAAGCCCAAAGTCTCTGGATTTTTATTGTGATTGACAACATATCGGGTGACCTTCACCCGATCGGTTCATCTGTAGCCGAATCTCCAGAGCCAAGACACGGTCAGCTCAACCGGCCTCCTCACCCGACGGCACCAAGATCCAACCGGTCACATTCATATGTCAACCGACCGGGTGAAGATGACCGGGTGAAGTCCCGCATTGCGCTGTAAATGAGTGAAGCAGATCACCCGATCGGTTGACTTGTCAACCGATCGGGTGATATCATTTTCTATATATAGAACCCCAAGGTTTTCCAGAAACGGGAGTTGGTTATTTTTACTGTTTTCTTCATTTTGTGACGGCTGTAATTTCCCAGTTTTTGTAAGTTTTCAGGTCTTTATCAAACTTTAGTATTATCTTAATTGCTTTACTACCATTGCATTTCTATTGTCTGATCATGATTTTTACGGTCGATTTCTGTTTAGATCGCTTTTTACTAAATATGTGTGAGTAGTTCCCAAATCTGGGATTTTGGTGGAAACCCCTTCGCGGTTTCTTCCCGATGCGTCCATAGGGCTAGGAAATCGATAGGGATTAGGAATCTACCGGTTACGCGGGGTGTTTTATTGTCATTGGCGGGAAAAAGACCGCCTTTGACAGTTGGGCCAATGGGGAATAAACTTGGCGGTTGACTCCCTAGCCATAGCTCACGCCCTTAGCGTAGACGTCGAATCCTAGCTTGTAGGAGCGGCCGGATGAGACGTTGGGAGTTATCATTGCGAACTTAGTGCTCCCGGAGTCGGTCAGTGTTAATGGACACGGGAGTGCCCACTGACCGAACCTGGGAAGTCCGGCGTATCATCCTGGGCACCGATCGGATTATCGGGCCCACGGGACGTTGGTACCATGCTTACAGGCAACGTCTCACCATTAGACCCTAATTCCGATCGTTATCCTACCCGTAGGCCGTATCGGGGAGAATCGCTTGATAGGGTGGAAACCAAAGTCCCGGGTTTTTCCTTTATATTGTCTATACCTTGCATTCCATTTACCGTGACAACCCATCATTTGATTCGGGCTAGCTCGCCCATGGGGTGAATTTGATCCTCTTTGACACAAGCACATCCACGTCTCCCTGAGTTCGACCCCCAAGCCACACTACAACACCGTGCGCTTGCGGTTACAAATATTTAAATCTCACGCCCCCAATCGTAGTATTGCACACATATAGCACGCATAAGCGGGGGACGTCAAGCTTTATGGCGCCGTTGCCAGGGAGGCAACGTGCTTGTTATTTTAGGATTTCATGAACCCTTGTGTCTAGCTCTCATCCCTACCCCGCGATAATTTTCGTATTCTTACTTTTTTCCTTTTTATCTTCTTGTTTTTATTTTTATTTTTATTTTTTATCTTATCTGTTTCTTTCCCACTTTTCGCTTCACGGGTGTTTATTGTTTTTCATGCGCAGGAGTTCAAGAAGTCTCGACGACTTGATCCCTGTTGATCCAGAGATAAACGCCACCCTAAGGCGTTTGGCCGCCGAGAAGCGAAGAAGAGAGGATCCAGAAACCATGGGGGAGAACACCCCACCTCACAAGTCCCTGCTGGAGTACTCGATGCCATCCATCGAGTCCACCTCCGCCATCCGTCCTCCAGCTATTACGGCGCAAAGCTTCGAGCTTAAGCCGTCTTTGGTGACATGGATCCAGCAGGATCAATTTTTGGGTGCACCCATGGAGAGCCCCATCGAGCATTTGGACTCCTTCTTGGAGAAATGTGACACCTTCCGGATAAACGGTGTCACAACTGAGGCGATCTGACTGAAGCTGTTCCCCTTCTCTCTGCGAGATAAGGCCAAGCTGTGGCTTAGGGGGAAGGACCCGAATACATTCAACACCTGGGAGAAGCTCTCGAATGCTTTCCTGACGAAGGTCTTTCCTCCTGGGAAGACCAAGAAGCTGAGGAGTGAGATCTCCTCCTTCTCCCAGGCTAGCCACGAGTCTCTGCACGAAGCCTGGACCAGATATAAGGAGATGCAGCGAAGATGTCCCCACCATGAGCTCCCCAAGTGGCTGATCATAAATCTGTTCTATAATGGGTTGAGGGACGATCTGAAATCTTCCATGGATACTGCGGCTGGAGGGTCCTTCATGTCAAGAAGCGAAGAAGATGCCGGACAGATTCTGGAAAATATGGCATCTAACAATAAGCGGTGGTGTGACGAGAGAGCCACACCTAGATCTGGGGGCATACACAGAGTCGAGGACGTCGACAAATTATCAAGCAAGTTTGACTTGCTGTCGACCCAGATCTCCGCATTGATGGTAGTCGCCGGTGGCGCCGGTTCACAACAGATTGCTGCGGTGGAATCCGAAGTTTTTGGAGAATTCGACGGTGGTGACATCTCACCACCGTTGGATCAGGCGAGCGCATTATTTTACAATCCTACGGGGAATGTGCCTTTTCCACCACGAACCAACTCCAATCCGGCCTACTCTCCTAACATCCAGAATCATCCGAACCTTAGTTATCGGGCACCATTTCAGCAGCCGACTCAGCAGCAACAACAACATATATATCAACCGGCTAGGCCCCAGCAGCAGTTTCAGTAGCAGCAATTTCAGCAGCAACAACCTCCACAACATTATCAGCAATATGCTCCTAGGAATCAGTAGCCCACCCAGCAGTAATACGGCCAGCAGAGGGCCATCTCTCCAGTTGAGTCCCTCTTGACTCAATACATCGCCAACCAGGAGAAGATAAATCTGAAGCTGGAGATGGGACATAGAGTCCTCACTGATCAGGTGACCCAGCTGGGGTTACAAGTGGCGAACCTTCAGAGACCGCAGAATCTATTACCGCCACAGCCTGAAGTGAACCAGAGGGGGGGTAAATCGGACCATGGCCCTCATGCATGAGCATGAGAACGTGTCCGCCATCGTCTTGAGGAGCGGAATTCAAATACCCACGAGAGTGCCCCCCAAAGGACCGGAAGCACCGTTGGTCGTGGAACGACCGATTGAGAAATTAAATGACGACGGTGCTTCGTCGCCCAAGCCAACTACTCTGGAGGGAGTTCATAGAGAGGAGAAGAAAAAGGATGAGGAAGGGAACCTCAGAGTATTCAAGCCCGTTGTGCCTTTTCCACAACGGATTGCCAAAGCCAAAATTGATGAGAAGTATGGCAAATTCTTTGCCATGGTGAAAGATCTGAGCTTACAAATCCCCTTCCTCGAGGCCATCGAGACAATTCCCTCATATGCCAAATTTCTAAAAGACTTGGTGACACGGGGATCCAGAAAGGAGAAGGTCGTGTTAACGGTGGAGTGCAGCGCCCTCATTCAGCGCACAAATCCGCCCAAGCTCAAAGACCCAGGAAGTTTCTCCATCCCTTGCTCTATTGGGGAAGTGCAAATCCAGAGTGCGCTCGTCGATCTAGGAGCAAGCGTCAGCTTAATGCCCCTATCGCTGTACAAGAGAATAGGGATGGGAGACTTGGAGCCCACCGGCATGACATTACAACTTGCTGACCGTTCGGTCAAGTACCCGGTGGGAGTAGTAGACGACTTCTCCGTTGATGTGAGAGGAGTACAAGTACCGGTTGATTTTGTGGTGATGGACATGCCAGAAGACAAGCACACCCCTATTATCCTTGGACGGCCCTTTATGGCAACCGCCGGATTTTTGATTGACGTGAAGAATGGGAAGCTTTCCCTCAATGTCGGCCAAGAAAAAGTCGAATTCGACTTAGGGTTGTCGATGAAGCATCCCTATCCTCCGGATGATCCTAGTATCAATGCGCTGGAGCTGGAAGAAGAGAGAGCTGCAGAGGCAAGCTCTTGGGAAATTCTCTCGAGAAATCCCCCCGACCACTTGGGAGACCTTGGAGAGCAAGTTAGCTCCCCAAAGAAAGAAGTGGCTGATGAGGCGGTCGCGCGACATGCGATCCCTCCCGGATTCCCAAAAGCTCCTCCCATGAGGAGAAAAGGCAAAGAGCCCATGGGGCTCACATGGGATGAGGTCCGTACTCTCAAACGAGTGGCGGTGGACGCCAATATGAATGAGAAGCCCCCGGACCCCGTCAACAAAGGGAGGGTAGTCGAGCAAGTTTTCTTGTCGCCGTCGACTACAACAAAGGGAGAAGCTGAAACGGTGCCACACTTTGGGCATCACCCGTGTCGTCCGCCTTGAACATCATCAACGGGCGTCGAGCTAAACGACGTTAAACAAAAGCTCTTCATGGGAGGCAACCCATGTTCTAAACTTTTGTTTCAATTTTTAGGATTATTTTTTTTAAACTTTATTTTATCTATTTTTATAAATAAATCCAACCGTAAGAACTTCCGTTGTGTAACTTAGGCGATTTGTGGGGTTTTGTAGAAAACAAGGCCCCAACCGATCGGTTGATAACTCAACCGATCGGTTGGGATGTATCAGGTAGATGCCGTGTCTGCCACTAAATGAACCGACCGGGTGAGGAAAGAAGAGACCGGTTGGAGACCGGGTGACCTGGGGTAAACTCTCGGGAAAATTTCAAAATTTGTCAACCGATCGGGTGACAAGAAGCAAGACCGGTTGATGGATCGGGTGAGAAACTCTAAACTCTCGGGAAAATGTGTGGAGCGGTCAACCGATCGGTTGACATGTCAACCGACTGGTTCACCTGTAGCAACTCTTCAGCCAAAATTTTCGATCACTAAGTCAATCGATCGGGTGACAACTCACCCGACCGGTTCGACTTAAACACTATAAATACCCCCCCGACCCACCCGTTCACATCCCCTCGCTCGATCGCGTTTTCTCACAGTCGTTTTGCCTCCCACCCTCTCCCAACGGCCAAAAACTTCTCTCCCACGTCCTCCACTCCTCCATTAGCCACTCTCTCCACCTCCCCCTTCCATCTCTCCATCTCTTTCTCTCTCTCCCTCTCCTAATTCGCAATTTTCTAGCCCTAATCCGCAATATCCACCCATACTTTTGAATTTTTGCTGAAGAAGAGTGCCGCGGCTCCACACTTCTCCTATTGCACGGCATTGGGTCAACTACAAGCGAAGAACTCGAATCTCTGCCGGGTAACTTCGATCCACTTCTCAAATTTAAACTTTTACCCTAGATATTTAATTTTCTTGATTGTTCGTGTGTGTGCACTTCGATTGTATTTTACACTCATTTGCATCACTCACACGCACACATGGCCCGGGATAGAGATAAGGGGAAGGGTATCTTGCGGGAGGAGGAACCGTCTCGAAAGAGGCACAAACAAACACGTCCTCCTCCCAATACACCACGTGCACTATCACTGGCCCCTCCCCCACCTGCTATCCCCCCTGAGGACCCAATGTTGGGCCCGCATGGGTACCAATTTAGGAACCAAGAGCACAAAGACTTCTACCATAGACTTGATGCCCGGGGGCACCTATCGACCAAGTTTGCCCACACCCAATCACTTATCGATCTCGGTGTCTTCACCGAGGTCGAGACTCTTTTTGCAAACCTAGGTTGGTTAGCCTTCCTAAACACCACCGCGGTGTCCTACCCGTCCCTCACACTTGAATTTCTTTCCTCACTCGTTTGTGAGTCGGGGTCGACCGTCATTTTTCGGGTGCGTAACAAAACCATCCGTACCAACCTGAACACAATCAACAATATTTTTGGTTTCCCCATCCTTGGAGAAGACGCTATCCGACACTATGGATACCGGCCCGAATTTGACGTCGATAACTTTTGGTTCCGCCTCACCATACTCCCTCGCTATCCCCGAGGCAAGGCCAAGGCCTCCTCTATCATCCATCCTATATTCCGTCTGGCCCATATGATCATATCCTCCGCATTTTTCCCGCGGGATGAGTCAGGCACCGTGACTATCCCCGACCTTTTCATTCTTTGGGCCATGACTTTCCCTTTTGTTCGTGATGATGATGGGATTAGCTTTAGGGCCCCCACTGTTCCCGTCCATGCCGACGACTGGCTTATTTATAAGCTCCTAGAGATTAGTCGGGCCGGCAAGGGCAAGATTTGTTGTGGGGGAAGTATCACTGTCATTGCCTATTATCCCCAATTTAATATCAACATTCCCCGTGGTCTTCCCGTCGCCGCAGGACCCTCACGTCTAGATCTTGACGTCCTGCGGCATATTCATATGATTAAGCCCCTTCCTGATCGCTGTTTCGAATTCAACGGCCACCCTCCTCGCCCCTACACCATTCTCCCGAACCCCGCTCGCATGACTGTTGCTATCATGGCGGATTGGACTTTTTTCGCTCGGTCCCCAGTTTCTTGCGGGGTTGCGCCTTCCTTTCTTTTCTTCGGACGCATGCAGACCACCTTCCCCTGCCGCCCACTTAGGCGAGCAGGATATTCCTGCGTTCCAGGGAGATATCGGGGCTGGCCCAAGTCACACCACCCGTGCTCCTGGCCCTATCACTGCTGAGGATCTTTCTGCGGCCTTTTCCAGCCTTGTGTCTAGTGCCGGCATGACCATTGCCACCGGCACTACTTCCACATCACTACCCGGCACCACTTCCGCTTCACGTCAGTCCACCTCTTTTGGTCGCCGTCAGGCCTCGGCTCGTCTTGCTCTCGAGGCCGAGGTTGCTGCTCTCCGTGATCTTGCCAGGTCCTCTGTCCACTCAGACCCATCTCCGTCCTCCTTTCTCACTCACCCACGTTTCCTCGCACTTGAGAGGAACGTGGCCGCCATCCTCCGGCTTCTCACCCATATACACGGACCACCACCACCCACACCACACCCCTCACCACCACCTTCACCACCTCGACGATCGTCACCTCCCCCATCACACTCTTCTCCTCCACCATCCCACCCATCCCCACCTCCTTCACCCCCACCTAGGCGATCATCCACCCTCCCACATCTATTCCCATCACTGTATCCACTTCTTCTCTCACGACCACTTCTGTCGCCCCTCCACCACCTCCTCCCTCCTCCACCGTCACTGGATATGTGCGTCGCAAGAAATTGCAGGTGCGCTCCAGATCTCTTCCACCGCCACCCACTACCGTCACCATCACATCTCCCCCCATTTCTATCCCTTATACCATCGGCTTGATCGCCGTACTTCCACTACCACACACCACCACCGACACTCCACCCATCATTCACACCACCACTGCACCTATTCCTCCACCTCTTTCCCCGCTTCTCCACACACCCCCTGTCTCCCCCGACCACCCATCCACACCCTCTTCCGAGGAGGGAGAGGACTCCCCATCTCTTGCTTTTTGATTTCATTTTGTTTTCTGACCTCCCCCTTGCATATCTCTGCATTTTCACGATCACATCATCTTGCTAGCACGGTCATGTCTAGCTTGGGGGAAGTCAACTTTTTTCTGTGTGATGTCGTGTTTTATTTTTCTTTGTGTGTTTGTTTATTTGTTGTGTCGTGTGATTTTCTTTCTTTACTTTATTTTTCTTTTCTGTTTTTCATGTCGTGTGGTGTGCTTTTTATTTTATATTTCTTAATTTCAGTTTTATGTGACTTTCTTGTTTTTTTCGTGTCTTTTTGTGTCTGTGCGTATTCTCCCCCTCATTCATTGCCCTCCCGTATTGAATTCTATTGCATTGAGGGCAATGCAAGTTTCAGCTTGGGGGGTCGCACTTCGTGCGTCATTTGTTTCTTTTTCTTCGTTATTTGAGTCGTTTTCCTCCATCTTTTTCTTTTTCTTTTTCTTTTCTTCTTTTTTTATCTCTTTCTCCTAGAGATGAACCCTATGATGAATTGCCACGAAATCACACACACCTAGCATGACATCGATAATCACACTCACTAACCCTAGGATATCGAGTCCTCTTGCATTTCAAGCATCGTGGATCCACTTAGTTTTTTGTGAGTCGTGCGTCGTGCCTAGCTGTGTGGTGTACTTCTACTTTGTGATTTTACTTTATATACTTGTCCAGGAATGACCCCTAGATTATCATGCTTCGATTTGAATATGCGGTATTTGTTTCTACTGTCTGCTTCTTCTGCATGCTATATATATCGTACGCTTCATTTCGCATGTGTTGAGATTCCACAATTAAGGACTAGGATAACCCATTTAGCCCATGTTCTAATTAGCGAGAATAGTTTCATTTGCCCAAGTGTTTATATTCCGACTTCTTTTTTGTTTTACTTGGTGCAAATCCCCTCGTCGTGTACCGTTCTCCCACTTGGGAGAGTACACATGTGTATAGCCAAAAACCCAAAAATCCAAAAAAAGAGAAAAGAAAAGAAAAGCCCAAAAAGAAGAGAAAAGAAAAGAAAGAAAAAAATTGTATAGCCAAAAATCCAAAAAAATATACAAATACCCAAAACCCAAAAAAATTCACGTGTGAATATCTTTTCCTACTTGCCGAGAATAAAGGAAAGGCGAGAATTTGCACCGAGTGTTCTACTCCACATCATCTCAACCCCCACCGGCTTCGAAAACACTTGGCTTAGGAACTTTTTAGCTATTATCTAGGCTATAGTGGGGTGATTTCCTTAACCCTAGTTGTGGAGTCCCTGACGCATGATATGTTTCGATTCTCTCTCTATTCTCATGCATGCTTGAACTATATATTCACCGCTTTATTCAATTCGAATCGATATTTGGGTCATTTCCTGGATTTGTGTATATCGAGCTTTATCGCACATCGTAGATAGTGACAACGTCTGCTAGCACACAACCACACTCACTCGCGCTTCACCGCGTGGGCCCACGGCACTTGTCTGGACTCGTATTCCTTGGTTTAGTGATGTGATTTGGCGTTTGCTTGCTTGGTGTATCGTTTTTGATTTTGTTGGCCCTGACAGGCGATCTAGGATATAGAGTTTTCTTTTTCTCTCTTTCTCCCTATTTTCTCTCTCCGAGCTCCCACTCTCACTCGTCTTCCTCGAGGACGAGGAAGAGTTCAGCTTGGGGGATTTTGACGTGCGTTTATATTTCATATATTTGCGTACGTTTTCTTCCGTGTTTTTCGTGCTTTACCGCCGTCTTATATTCATTTTCTCGTGTTTTCTTGTTTTCTTTCACTTTTCTGTGTTTTCCGTATTTTGCAGGAGTTTACTGGCATAGGGGACATAAAACGATAATATCGCAAGTCCCCGGAGCAACGGGAGGAGTCACACGTGATCCAGGGGGTCAAACGACGATGATATCATCTTTCAGCCCCTCACCCGATCGGTTGGTCATCTTCAACCGATCGGGTGATGCATGCGTGCACCACCTGGACACAGCTTGGAGCTCCCAAGAAGTCACCCGGTCAGTTCGTAGGCCGGTTCAAAAGCCCAAAGTCTCTGGATTTTTATTGTGATTGCCAACCGATCGGATGACCTTCACCCGATCGGTTCATCTGTAGCCGAATCTCCAGAGCCAAGACACGGTCAGCTCAACCGGCCTCATCACCCGACGGCACCAAGATCCAACCGGTCACATTCATATGTCAACCGACCGGGTGAAGATGACCGGGTGAAGTCCCGCATTGCGCTGTAAATGAGTGAAGCAGATCACCCGATCGGTTGACTTGTCAACCGATCGGGTGATATCATTTTCTATATATAGAACCCCAAGGTTTTCCAGAAACGGGAGTTGGTTATTTTTACTGTTTTGTACATTTTGTGAAGGCTGTAATTTCCCAGTTTTTGTATGTTTTCAGATCTTTGTCAAACTTTAGTATTATCTTAATTGCTTTACTACCATTGCATTTCTATTGTCTGATCATGATTTTTACGGTCGATTTCTGTTTAGATCGCTTTTTACTAAATATGTGTGAGTAGTTCCCAAATCTGGGGTTTTGGTGGAGACCCCTTCGCGGGTTCTTTCCGATGCGTGCATAGGGCTAGGAAATCGATAGGGATTAGGAATCTACCGGTTACGCGGGGTGTTTTATTGTCATCGGCGGGAAAAAGACCGCCTTTGACAGTTGGGCCAAGGGGGAATAAACTTGGCGGTTGACTCCCTAGCCATAGCTCACGCCCTTAGCGTAGACGTCGAATCCTAGCGCGCAGGAGCGGCCGGATGAGACATTGGGAGTTATCGTTGCGAACTTAGTGCTCCTGGAGTCGGTCAGTGTTAATGGACACGGGAGTGCCCACTGACCGAACCCGGGAAGTCCGGCGTATCATCCTGGGCACCGATCGGATTATCGGGCCCACGGGACGTTGGTACCATGCTTACAGGCAACGTCTCACCATTAGACCCTAATTCCGATCGTTATCCTACCCGTAGGCCGTATCGGCGAGAATCACTCGATAGGGTGGAAACCAAAGTCCCGGGTTTTTCCTTTATATTGTCTATACCTTGCATTCCATTTACCATGACAACCCATCATTTGATTCAGGCTAGCTCGCCCATGGGGTGAATTTGATCCTCTTTGATACAAGCACATCCACGCCTCCCTGAGTTCGACCCCCAAGCCACACTACAACATCGTGCGCTTGCGGTTACAAATATTTAAATCTCACGCCCCTAATCGTAATATTGCACACATATAGCACGCATAAGCGGTGGACGTTAGAGAGAAGCTCCGGCATTTGAAGGGCGTCCTTAGGTTTGGCAGTCGCTGTCGGCCGCCTCCGCGGCTGGGGAGGAGCGACGGTTTCCCTGAGCGCTTGTCGTCTTGGCTTTCTTCGGCGACTGCGTGTTTGCTGCTGTCTCGAGTTCATGCGTTCGATTCTTGCCCTTGATTCGATTCGATTTGAGTTGGCGATTCGAGATCTGTTTCTTGTCGACGCTTGGATTTGAAGTTGAAATTCTCAGATATGCTTTCTTTACTTGTTTGAATCAAGATCTCAGATCTGAGATCTTGATTCGGGGTGAGACTTCGAGATCTGCTAGTTTTCGTTATTTTAGATCTTCTTCATTTTTCTAGATCTGGTCCTGTTTTGATTATCTTGTGTCTTGGCAAGGTTCTGGTGTTTCTTTCCTGGGAGGTTTCGATTCTCCGGTGATCGGAGTTCTTGTGGGAGTCGGCGAGGATTTCTTCTGACGGATCGATGCCTTGCTGAAGGTCTCGATCCGGTGGTAAGTCTTCCGATCTTGTTCTCCTTTATATTCTTCATACTGAAGATTGACGTATTGGTGTATTGGTGCTTTGCTATTATTGTTTCCGATGGCGGATCCTACTGCCTCTGTCCCTGCTAATGGTTGGAGGGAGGTCACCAAGAAGGTCAGGAAGCTAGGGGACAACAATGGACAAAATCAGGGACCCAAGCGTGATCCCAATACTGCTAGTATGGGCGATGCAAAGAAGATGATCGAGAGAAGGGCGATGAGACCTAAAGTGCCGCTAAAGATCAATGCCAATGCGGTGAAGCGATCCTGGCTTGATGTTTGTTCCAACATGCGTAAGTTCTCTGATTCTTTGGAGATGTCTTATATTCCTCCCTCTATCAACAAGGATGGTGTAGCTGCTGCCTTTCTCACAGAGGAGATGATGGCAGAGGGAGCGGAAGGTTGGGATAACACCCTCGTGGGTAACGTCCTGGTTGACACTCCGTTCTATGGACAAATCAAGGCTTGGACTCTAAGAATGTGGAAGCTGAAGGGGGAGGTTAGTATCTTCTCAAGGGAAAACGGATACTTCTTCTTCAGGTTCAAATCTGTGGAGGATCACGATGGGGTGCTCTTCGACGGACCCTGGATATTCGACGGGAGACTCGTGGTGCTGCAACGCTAGAGCGAGGATGTGGGGTTCAACAGGGATTTGCTTACGACTGTTCCTGTCTGGGTACGCTTCCCTAATCTCCCCCTTAATCTCTGGACACGGCGGATTCTCAGCGCCATCTCCAGCGTTATCGGATCTCCGATCTGCTTGGACCGTGCTAAGGCGAGGTTGGAGAGATTAGCATATGCCTGCTGTCTGGTTGAGGTGCAGGCGGATGGGCTTCTACCGCGAAGTGTCACCGTTCAGCTGGGGGAGAAGGACGTCATTGAAGTTGGGGTCAGCTACGAAAGCGAGCCTCCTAGATGCGGTTTTGTGTTTGTTTCGGGCACACAGACAATCAATGCCCCTCTGCTTCTGCTGTGGACAAGGGTGATGCGGAGGTTAGTAGTTCCTCTCGTGCTGAGGTAGGGGAATGTCCCTTGGTATCGAGTTGTAATGGTGATGAGGTGTTTTGTAAATCCTCGGGCGTTGGTGGCAATGTTGCTACGATGAACGATGATACGCTGGGCGTGTCCAGTGTTATGAAAACTGTGGGAGTCCGTAGTGTGGCGCTGGGAGTGTCCAGTGGTGTTACGAAGTCCCCGAAGTGTAATGTTTCCAGTACTGCGATGCTGGGAGGTGATGCTGTAGGGGCTGGGAAGTGTAGCCAATTGGGGGGAATATGTAACCCTGGCAGGATCATGGAGGGATATGAGGCAGTGATGGGTGTAAATGCCAGTACTGTGTTACTGGGTGATAATGTCTTGGATGCTGTTAGCTGTAAGCAATGGGGGGAACAGTGTAAGCCTTGTGATGTAGGCTCCTGACCGGCGCCCCGTTTACGGTATGGGCGCGGTGTCATTTTACCGCAAGTGCACGGTTAGTGTAGGGTGCGGGTATATCGAACACAGGGAGGTGGATGGCTTGAGTGGCTACTAGCCTCGCCTAGGTCGCTTGCTAGCTACGCGGATAATGTGGGTGAAGTGTAGAAATGAAAGAAAGAAATGGAAACGACACAAAATGAATCCCCGCTAACACGGGCTAGAGCATTCATGACACTGGGCATTTGACTTGATCCAGGGTGAGACATTGCCCCAAAAGGTGGTACCTAGCGTCCATGGCCCGATATTCCGGTCGGTGCCAAGCACGCTAGGCCTACCCGGTTCCGGACGGTGGGCACTCCCGAGTCCATAAACACCTTCCGCAACCGGGAGCATTAAGGCCACAATGATATCTCCCAACACTTCGTCCAAGCCGCTCCCGCGCGCGAGGACTCGATGTCTACGCTGGGGGCGTGAGCTATGGCTAGGGAGTCAACCGCCAAGTTTATTCCCCCTCGGCCCGACGGTCAAAGGCGGTCTTTTTCCCGCCGATGACAATGAAACACCCCCGCGTAACCCTAATGGCCAAATAGGTCAAATGTGATTTCTAGCAATACATCGAAGCGGATCTTGACAGGACAAGCACCGGACCCCAATCCCCAACACATCTAGTGTGTTGCCGTACGAATTGGACCCAGATTGCTAGAAATCCCCATTGACACATTTCATCGAACACGTGCCATGCGACCAAGTCTAATGTAAATTCCCAAGCAACAATCCTACCCTAACCCGTATTAGGGTTCATCAATACTACTCCATGATGAAAGACATATAAAGAAACAACACAAAACACACACAAACATTCATCATGAAGCAAAAGAAATACAATACAAAAAATGGAGAACAAGAGAAAGAAATACTTATCTTCAGTGAATCGTTGATCCCATACAAGACTTATTGAACAAAATACCTAATCTAAAACTAACCTAGAACTCCCAAGAGAAGGGGGGCAAAAGCCCTAAAAAACTGAGAAGAGATCTCCTTTCAGTCGGCCAACTTCGAGTATTTATAGCCCCACTTCGAAACCCTAAAGGTTCGGGTCCAAACCCGCAGGAAAAGCGCCACCCGATCGGTTGACAAGTCAACCGATCGGGTGATCTGTTGCAAATAGTAGACAGAAAACGGCAGAGCTTCACCCGGTCAGATGAACCGGTCGGGTGAGTTCTTGAGTGACCGGTTGGATCTTAGCGCCGTCGGGTGAAACGATCGGTTGGACGCCCGTGTCTTCAGCTCTTCAACATCAGCTACAGATGAACCGATCGGGTGAGAGTCACCCAATCGGTTGGAATTCTGCTCGAAAAAACAGAGAACAGCCGCCCGTAGAACCGGTCTGTGAACCGGTCGGGTGACTTCTTCATGAGCTGCGGCAGAGACCGGGTGGTGCACGCGTGCATCACCCGATCGGTTGGAGATGGCCAACCGACCGGGTGAGGGGATGAAAGATGAATTCTTTGACGTTTGACCCCCTGGATCACGCGTGACTCCTCCCGTTGCTCCGGGGACTTAGGATATCGTCATTAAACGTCCCCTACACGGTCAATCTCCTGCAATCATGGATAAACAAAGAAAAGTGAAAGAAAACGGGAAAATACACGAAAACGGATAAGAGACGGCGGAAAAACACGAAGAAATACAAAGGAAAACGTGCGTGAATATATGAAATATAAACACACGTCAGCTCCCCAAATAAGCCCGGTAGTGAGATGTTAGGGAAGGGCTTGAGGATGTGTTTTGTAATGCGGATGGCAGGACAGAAGACCTTAGCCGTGGGGAATCCTCCAAAGCTGGTGCTATTGAGAAGACTGCGGGGGACCATCTCGCTTCAGAAAGGAGCAAGGAAGTCGTTAAAGGTGGGAGTCCTAGTCCAGAGCTTCCTTCTATCTCTTTGGAGCTTTGTAGTGAGAAAAACCTGTTAGCGAGAGAGAGGTCTATAGGGCTAGTTGTGGCTAGCCAAGACAATATTGTAAAATCAATCAATATAATTCGGGCGGGGGGGGGGGGGGGGGGGGGAGTGGGGGACGGGTAGATGCTCAGGATCCTTGCAAGGGCTCCGCGTTGCCTTACGCCGCAGCTCAATCGGGCATTCTACCCTTGTAACGACTGCTTTTCATGTATCTGGATTTAATATAATATAATATATGTTTTGGTGGATTTTCTCCTCTCGTGTGGTTTTCGTCTCCGTAGCTTTCATTTTCGATCGTTTCGTCGTGATTTCTCGTTTCTTCCTTAGGATCATCGATTTCGAAGTTTGTCACTCGTGACGGACTTCATAACGGTCGTATCTAACTATTAGATCAAGCCTAGGAGTCTTAGGAATCGAGGAAGACGAGTGAGAGTAGGATCTCGGAGGGAGAAAATAGAGAGAAAGAGAGAAAAAGAAAACTCTATATCCTAGATCCCCCGTAAGGGCAAACAAAATCAAACACGCCACACGAAGCAGGCATACGACAATACATAACACTAAACCAAGGAATGTGAGTCCAAAGAAGTGCCGTGGGCCCACACGGTGAAGCGCGAGTGAGTGCGGTCGTGTGCTAGCAGACGGTGTCACTATCTACGATGTGCAATAAAGCTCCATATACACATACCCAAAGAAAGACCCAAATATCGATTCAAATTGAATTAAGCGGTGAATATATGGTTCAAGAATGCATGAGAATAGAGAGAGAATCAAAACATATCATGCGTCAGGGACTCCACAACTAGGGTTAAGGAAATCACCACACTAAAGCCTAGATAATAGCTAAAAAGTTCCTAAGCCAAGTGTTTTCGAAAACGATGGGGGTTGAGATGATGTGGAGTAGAACACTCGGTGCAAATTCTCGCCTTCCCTTTATTCTCGGCAAGTAGGAAAAAATATTCACACGGGAATTTTTTTGGGTTTTGGGTATTTGTATTTTTTTTGGATTTTGGGCTATACAAAATTTTTCTTTTCTTTTCTTTTTGGGTTTTTCTTTTCTTTTCTCCTTTTTTGGATTTTTGGATATTGGGATATATACATGTGTACTCTCCCAAGTGGGAGAACGGTACACGACGAGGGGATTTGCACCAAGTAAAACAGAAAAAAGAAATCGGAATCTAAACACTTGGGTAAAGGAAACTATTCTCGCTAATTAGAGCATGGGCTAAATGGGTTATCCTAGTCCTTAATTGTGGAATCCCGACACATGCGAAATGAAGCGTACGATATATATATAGCATGCAGAAAAAGCAGACAGTAGAAATAAGTACCGCATATTCATATCGAAGCATGATAATCTAGGGGTCATTCCTGGACAGGTATATAAAGTGAATCACAAAGTAGAAGCACACCACACGGCTAGGCACGACACATGACTCACAAAAAAGCTAAGTGGACCCACGATGCGTGAAATGCAAGAAGACTCGATATCCTAGGGTTAGTGAATGTGATTATCGAAGCCGTGCAAGGTGCGCGTGTGATTTTCGTGGCAATTCATCATAGGGTTCATCTCTAGGAGAAAGAGATAAAAAGAAGAAAAGAAAAAGAAAAACACGGAGAAAAACGACTCAAATAACGAAGAAAAAGAGACAAAAGACGCACGAAGTGCGACTCCCCCAAGCTAAAACTTGCATTGTCCTCAATGCGATAGTAGTGAATACGGGAGGGCAATGAAAATGGGGGGGAGTTACGCACCGACACAAAAAATGAAAAACACGAAAAACACATGAGCGAAATTAAAAAATAAAGAAAAAGAAACACTAAAATAAAAGATATGAAACACGACAAAAGAACACATAGACACAGACACACAACAACGACACGCAAAAACATGCACGCAAAAGTCGATTTCCCCCCAAGCTAAACATGACAATGCTAGCAAAATGATATGATCAATGGGGATGTAGAGATATGCTAGGGGGAAAATCGGGAAAGAAAGAAATCAAAATGCAGGAGAGACAGTGTGCTCATTCTCCTCGGAAGAGGAAGAGGGTGAAATGATAGAAGGGCACGACATGAAGGGTTATTAAGATGCAAAAGCAAATCCTAGATACGCTCCCCTCGCTAATGAGAGGAGACGAGATTATTCAAACCTAAACTAGAAAGCGGTAAATTTTTACACTACTGGATTAGGATACACCTGAGCATAGGTGGATCCAAGATCTGGAGCGGGGCAGGTAGCTGCTCTAACTGCTCCTTCTGTGGCTCCGCCAGAAGCGCTGTGCCACGTGTGCCAATGGACCCAAGCAATGCACCTCCAAGCATCCCTCGTAGGTGTCCACCTGTGACCTGCAAAGGACGAGGTGCATTAGTCCATGGCAAGAAATTATTTCCCAAAATAAATGTATCCCAGAGATAATCGTCAACATAAGATGGAAAAATAATAGACGGGTGACGAATACTCCCTGAGAATGGGTCGCTATCCTCTGTACTAGTGACGACCGAATTCTCGCTATCCATGAGAAGTGGCTCTCCAGGTAGTGACACACCGCAGCATACCTCAAGGGAAGTAGATCCTGTGTCCTGCGAGAGATATGGCGTGTCAAAAATATATGAGTCTAAAAAATAGGACGTGAAAAGCGAGACTCAAATGTGGAGTGAGAGTGAGTATGAAAATCTCCCTGAATAGGGGCAATATGCTCAAGTAGATGCTCAGCCACAGAAGAAGTGGAGAGCGACGGTAAAGGTAGATGTGACTCGGGCTCTATAGAGTGGACCATCGTATCCAAGCCCTCATGCACATCCTCCTCGACGATATGCTCATGCTCCACCATCTTCCCGATGTCCTGAATGACATCCTCATGGTTGACCACCGACCAAGGAGGAAGCTGTGACAGAGATGGTTGTGGAGGTGGATGTGGGGCGGACCCCTCGTATGTGGTCGTGGTGTCGTCGTCCTCACGCACATCCCCCTCACAGGTATGCATAAGCTCTGTGGTCTCCTCGGTGCTCTCATAGGACTCATATGGGGTATCCAAATCAAGACAATAAGTCTCTCCCACAGATCCTATAGAAATCACCCCATCCTCACTATCATCATCAAAAAATGCTTCGTCATCCAAGTGGTAGTGATGGAAAAATGGGGTATCGGCTTGAGATGTGTCTATGGTGGCCGATGGCATGGTGGTCTCAACCATGAAAGTGGATATATCCTCTCCTTCATCCCCTCTCCTCGGTGTCGGCTCGGTGATCGGTACCATCAAGTTTTGTAATATTTGGCCTTGGTTAAACATGGCACTTTCAAGGAGAGACACGAGGCTTGATTCTTCTTGTATTTGTGGAGGGGTATAAGGTTGATGAAATAGATGGGAGGTGTTTGGGCTAAGGTTGTGGGAAAATGTTTGGCCTTGGAGTGGGGGGAGGCTCTCAAGGCAATCATAATACACGTGCCCCGCCATCCCACAAGTCTCACAAACCAAAAATGAATAGGGATTGTAGCCTCTCATCTGAGCATCGAAATCTGATCTCCACATGGCCATATCAAAGATACCTGGACAACAAAAATAAGAAAACTAGAGAGGAGCGTCAATAGTACAAAAGAATAACAAAAAGATGATATAATGGTGGGGGAAAAATTCCTTGGTTATTGAATATATATATTTTTTTTTAAAAAAAAAGAAAAAGAAATTTTTTTGTGTTTTTATGCGTAGTCTAACGAACCCAAGCTAAGCTAATATCAAACCGAACGCCTCCCCGGCAACGGCGCCAAAAACTTGACCGGCGCCCCGTTTACGGTATGGGTGCGGTGTCGTTTTACCGCAAGTGCACGGTTAGTGTAGGGTGCGGGTATATCGAACACAGGGAGGTGGATGGCTTGAGTGGCTACTAACCCGCCTAGGTCGCTTGCTAGCTACGCGGATAATGTGGGTGAAGTGTAGAAATGAAAGAAAGAAATGGAAACGACACAAAATGAATCCCCGCTAACACGGGCTAGAGCATTCATGACACTGGGCATTTGACTTGATCCAGGGTGAGACATTGCCCCAAAAGGTGGTACCTAGCGTCCATGGCCCGATATTCCGGTCGGTGCCAAGCACGCTAGGCCTACCCGGTTCCGGACGGTGGGCACTCCCGAGTCCATAAACACCTTCCGCAACCGGGAGCATTAAGGCCACAATGATATCTCCCAACACTTCGTCCAAGCCGCTCCCGCGCGCGAGGACTCGATGTCTACGCTGGGGGCGTGAGCTATGGCTAGGGAGTCAACCGCCAAGTTTATTCCCCCTCGGCCCGACGGTCAAAGGCGGTCTTTTTCCCGCCGATGACAATGAAACACCCCCGCGTAACCCTAATGGCCAAATAGGTCAAATGTGATTTCTAGCAATACATCGAAGCGGATCTTGACAGGACAAGCACCGGACCCCAATCCCCAACACATCTAGTGTGTTGCCGTACGAATTGGACCCAGATTGCTAGAAATCCCCATTGACACATTTCATCGAACACGTGCCATGCGACCAAGTCTAATGTAAATTCCCAAGCAACAATCCTACCCTAACCCGTATTAGGGTTCATCAATACTACTCCATGATGAAAGACATATAAAGAAACAACACAAAACACACACAAACATTCATCATGAAGCAAAAGAAATACAATACAAAAAATGGAGAACAAGAGAAAGAAATACTTATCTTCAGTGAATCGTTGATCCCATACAAGACTTATTGAACAAAATACCTAATCTAAAACTAACCTAGAACTCCCAAGAGAAGGGGGCAAAAGCCCTAAAAAACTGAGAAGAGATCTCCTTTCAGTCGGCCAACTTCGAGTATTTATAGCCCCACTTCGAAACCCTAAAGGTTCGGGTCCAAACCCGCAGGAAAAGCGCCACCCGATCGGTTGACAAGTCAACCGATCG
The DNA here is from genome assembly GCA_030789695.1 of Scilla litardierei. NCBI lineage: Eukaryota > Viridiplantae > Streptophyta > Magnoliopsida > Asparagales > Asparagaceae > Scilla > Scilla litardierei. Next base: position 178,124,490 of record CM061141.1, on the reverse strand, counting down.
GGTGATCTGTTGCAAATAGTAGACAGAAAACGGCAGAGCTTCACCCGGTCAGATGAACCGGTCGGGTGAGTTCTTGAGTGACCGGTTGGATCTTAGCGCCGTCGGGTGAAACGATCGGTTGGACGCCCGTGTCTTAAGCTCTTCAACATCAGCTACAGATGAACCGATCGGGTGAGAGTCACCCGATCGGTTGGAATTCTGCTCGAAAAAACAGAGAACAGCCGCCCGCAGAACCGGTCTGTGAACCGGTCGGGTGACTTCTTCATGAGCTGCGGCAGAGACCGGGTGGTGCACGCGTGCATCACCCGATCGGTTGGAGATGGCCAACCGACCGGGTGAGGGGATGAAAGATGAATTCTTTGACGTTTGACCCCCTGGATCACGCGTGACTACTCCCGTTGCTCCGGGGACTTAGGATATCGTCATTAAACGTCCCCTACACGGTCAATCTCCTGCAATCATGGATAAACAAAGAAAAGTGAAAGAAAACGGGAAAATACACGAAAACGGATAAGAGACGGCGGAAAAACACGAAGAAACACAAAGGAAAACGTGCGTGAATATATGAAATATAAACACACGTCAGCTCCCCAAATAAGCCCGGTAGTGAGATGTTAGGGAAGGGCTTGAGGATGTGTTTTGTAATGCGGATGGCAGGACAGAAGACCTTAGCCGTGGGGAATCCTCCAAAGCTGGTGCTATTGAGAAGACTGCGGGGGACCATCTCGCTTCAGAAAGGAGCAAGGAAGTCGTTAAAGGTGGGAGTCCTAGTCCAGAGCTTCCTTCTATCTCTTTGGAGCTTTGTAGTGAGAAAAACCTGTTAGCGAGAGAGAGGTCTATAGGGCTAGTTGTGGCTAGCCAAGACAATATTGTAAAATCAATCAATATAATTCGGGCGGGGGGGGGGGGAGTGGGGGACGGGTAGATGCTCAGGATCCTTGCAAGGGCTCCGCGTTGCCTTACGCCGCAGCTCAATCGGGCATTCTACCCTTGTAACGACTGCTTTTCATGTATCTGGATTTAATATAATATAATATATGTTTTGGTGGATTTTCTCCTCTCGTGTGGTTTTCGTCTCCGTAGCTTTCATTTTCGATCGTTTCGTCGTGATTTCTCGTTTCTTCCTTAGGATCATCGATTTCGAAGTTTGTCACTCGTGACGGACTTCATAACGGTCGTATCTAACTATTAGATCAAGCCTAGGAGTCTTAGGAATCGATCACGGGGCCCCGCGCTCCGTATCGGAACTTTCTGTGCTTATTAGCCGGTATAAGAAGGGGCATCGACCGACTAGATGACGATCCAGTCGGTCGGCAATCCTTCTTGGACCGACTAGTTAGCTTTCTAAATTTCTCAGGAGTTACTGTTTATCGTTAGTCGGTCTAAGAACGTTGGTTGACCGACTAGGTTGCAAACTAGTCGGTCAGCAATGCTTCTTTAACCGACTAACATCATCATCTAAATTTTAGTATCTGTACTGTTCATTCTTAGTCGGTCTAAGTTCATCTTTCGACCGACTAGTTGTTAAACTAGTCGGTCAAGTTTTGTACTCAGACCGACTAATTCTTGGTTCTACTGTACAGTCGAGTTACTGTTTGCTCTTAGTCGGTCTAAGAACGTTCATCGACCGACTAGATGTTAAACTAGTCTGTCAGTATTTGTTCATGGACCGACTAACTCTAAATCCTATTTTCGTTCAGGAGTTACTGTTTACACTTAGTCGGTCTGCGTTGGTCGACCGACCGACTAGTTGCCAAACTAGTCGGTCAGTGGTTGTTCTTTGACCGACTAACCAGTGTTAAAACCCTAATTTCTGGGCAGCCGCCAGCCTAGCCTATTTAAACCCAACCCAAACGTTTTCTTCTCCCTCAACACGATCCAAAACCCTAAAATCTCCCCCTTCAGCCCCCATCTTCCCCCAAGCTTAAATCCTTCATTCCAAGCCCTAAATCCATCATCCAATCCATCCATTCACTCTATCTACCTCTCATCTTCCCCAAAATCTCACCCAAATCCATCAAATCCCCAAATCCCCCAAAACCCTAGTTTCCCCAAACTTCTCCATTTGCTTCCAGATCTGATCCTAGGGTTCCCCGGAGTGTTTCTTCCGCCTCCTCTCGGTAAGAAATCGATCTACCGTTGTTTTTATAACTTATTTATAATTTTGGTGAAACCCTAATTAATTTCATGTGTTTGGTGTTTGTTTCCCCCATAACAGCGATTTCCCCGTAGATTAGCATCAGTGTGACGAAGTGGTCGTCATCCCCGGTGCTAGGCAAGTGAAACTTGCCACTTAGGGTTTAGGCCATGTTTTAGGCCATTTGCATGTTGTAGGCGTAAAAGAGGCTAGGCGACGAAATGATACTCGCCTAGGCGCAAATTGGGGAGTTAGCTTGACAACGAAGCTAATTCCGACATATAGCATGTTGCACAATTACCATGTCATGTTTACTTTCCATTAACGGTACGCGAATTAATTGTCATGTCATTGCATTCTTTAAGTGTTTCTGTGATTGCGTAGCTTTGCTACGAATGCTTGTGTTCCTGGCTCGTGTTTCAGAAGCGGGCCATGTGTTGGTTGATAGCCAATGCCCGGATTGCGTGTTTCCTGGCTCGTGACCAGAAGCGAGCATAATGAGTTGGAAACCCCAACGCTCGATATTGAATTGTGAAATAGGAATGCGAGCTCATTGTGCGGGGCAACCCCAGGCTCACTAGCTGGGCTCATTGTGCGGGGACCCCAGGCTCCATTACGTGTGGGTATAGGGGGTGAGGGTTAAGCGGCCATTCAACTGGGAGTCTGTTTGATCAACAACTGCAATTGTAAGGCGTAAACTCTTTGGGGTGGGGTAGTGTTTAGTGCCGATCGGTCTGAAATGCTATGCCATTCAGCGAAGGGCGCAAACATCTACAAACAACCGTGAAACGTGAAATGTGTTTAGTGCCGATCGGTCTGAAATGCTATGCCATTCAGCGAAGGGCATAAACACCTACAACAATGTGAATTGATTGAGATTGATAGTAGCGTGGCTACTCTTGTCTTGTCTTGTCTTGTCTTGCCATGTTGTAAATTGTGCACTCATGTTATAACTGCCATGTCATGCATACTAAACTGCTAGGTTGCTAGTTGCCTTACTTTCAGTTTCCTTGCCCAAGTCTTTTAGACTTGCTGACATGTGCCCCTTTACTCTTTTGGGTGACACATGTTAGATCCTGAGCCCGAGTACCTTGTTGAGGACGAGGTGTTTGCTGACGCCGAGCCCGAGCTTGTGTTTGACGGGGAGTACGTGGACACTGGGGACCAGTCCTAGTGTCTTCGTAGTGTTTCACTTTTGTTAGACAGTTGTTTTGTTATCGGTGCGTAGCACCTATACTTTGTTGTTGTCATTGCTTTTGTTGGCCTTGTTCTGGGCCTTTAGACTCTTTTCTTTTAGCCTGGTGGCTTTTCTGGATGTTGGACTTATTTTTGATGTTGGACAATTTGTGAGATGTGGAATTTTATTTCAGTCTCTCCTTGTGTTATTATTGTTATTCTGTTGTGGTTACATGGACCTGTTTATGTATTGTGGACGCTTATCGGGTTTGGGGCTTCGCAGCTCCACTCTCGTGCGGACCTTTTCACGTCTCGCCTCCATTTTAGGGAAGCGGGTCGTGACAGGTTTTATTGGTGGCCCATGCAGGTCCTTCTGTAACTGCGATTTTTGGAATAGCGATAATAATATTATAATGTCCAATAAATTAAGTTCGACGTCCGAGTCGCAAGCTATGAGTCTAATCTGATTCGTTCTCTGTGTCATTAGATGGCAGGAAGGCGTTTCACCCGTGGTGGGGGCAGTGGTGCGCTCCCTCATGATGAGGAGCCTGAGCGGGAACCCACCAGCGGTGAGATGATGCGGATGATGCTCCAGATGATGCAAGTGCAGCAGGGCGTTCTTCTGCAAGTCCAGAATGCTCCACTTGCTCGAGCTGCCCGGGCTCTTCCAGATGCCCCTCGCTCTGAGCCTGGAGCGAAGCAATTTCGGGAGCTGGGTCCCGCATATTTTGATGGTTCTGAGGGTCCTCTGGCTGTCGATGAGTGGATTCGGAACATCGAGGAAAATCTGAAGATGGCCAAGATTAACCCGGCTGGATGGGTTGATTTGGCGAAGAGGCAACTCAAGGATAATGCTCGGAATTGGTGGGATGCGGAAGAGAAGTTGTTGGTGGAGCCAATTGCTTGGGCTACCTTCAAGGCCAGATTTGAGGGTGAGTTCTTTCCGAAGGCTGCCAGGGAGGAGATGCTGCAGCGTTTTATCGATTTGAAGCAGGTGAACTCGTCGGTGGACATGTATCACCAAGAGTTCATGAGGCTGAGTCGGTTTGCGCCGAAGATGGTGCAGGACGCTGAGGAGAGAGCTCAGAGGTTCCTGCAGGGGCTTGCTTCGGAGCTCCAGAGTTTCGTGACCTCTTCTGACCGGGAATCTTATCAGAAGGTTCTGGTAGCAGCCAAGAGGCAGGAGCTGCTTGTGAACCAGAGGAGAGGGTCTGTTGTTGGTGCTGGGAAGAGGCCTGTGGAACAGGCGAGAGCTGTGGTTAGACCTGGATTCAGGCCTAATCAGTCTGCTCAGTTTAAGAGGCCAGGAGGGTCTATTCTGAAGCTTTGCCATTTCTGCGGCAAGCCTGGCCACGTCAAGGATCAGTGTCGGACGTTTTTGGGCCAGTGTCTGGTTTGCGGAGATGCTTCCCATGTCGCGAAGGATTGTCGGCATGCGGGTCAGCTGTGGAGGGCTCCTGTTGCAGCTCAGCCGTTGCAGCAGCGAGCTTCTGTTCCTACTGGACGTGGAGCAGCTCTTGTTCCGCAGGGGCAGGCTTTTCGGCAGGCTGTTCCGCCGAGGAGGCAGGCTTTTCTGATGACCGCTACGGAGAGCGAGGCTGTGGATGAGGTTATCGCAGGTAATCCTCAATCTAACTGTTACTTTCCTAGCTGATTTGATTTGTGAGATTATGTTGTTTGCTTGAACATGGTTGCTTGCTAGAATAAGGTTTGATTGTTAATTGATTGTTAGGTGTGATTTTGGTGTGCACATTTCCTGCACGAGTCCTCTTTGACTCTGGTGCATCGATGTGCATTATTTCTCGGAGCTTTGTGGAGAGGCATTCCTTGTCGACGTCCCCTCTTCCAAAGAGTTGGAATATCGTTACAGGGAATGGCGTGGTCTCGGTGCATCGTGGTTGCAATTCTTGCCCGTTGGTGGTCTGTGGACATGAGCTTTTCGCTGATTTCATCGTCCACGACATCATCAACTATGATGCAGTTCTTGGGATGGACTGGCTTGCGAGCTTCTATGCTATGATCGACTGTAGGAGGAAGAAGGTGGTGTTCGAGATTGCCGGACATCCAGTGTTTGAGTTCAGTCGTGGTAGCAGTTCGCTTGGTCCTGTCAGATTTCGGGCCAGGCCGGTGGAGGCTGTGGCTATGCAGATGGAGCTGGAGTGGCCAGCTGTGGTGCGAGATTTTGGCGACGTCTTCCCCGAGGAGATGTCTGGTTTGCCACCTGATCGAGCTCTGGAATTTTCTATTGATCTTGTTCCAGGTGCGCAGCCGATTTCAAAGGCGCCGTATCGTATGGCACCTGCAGAATTGGAAGAGTTGCGGAAGCAGTTGGATGAGTTGTTGCTGAAGGGTTATATTAATCCTAGCGTGTCCCCGTGGGGAGCACCGGTGTTGCTGGTTAAGAAGAAGGATGGTTCGCGTCGCATGTGCGTGGACTATCGGGAGCTGAATGCGGTGACCATTAAGAATAAATACCCGTTGCCTCGCATCGATGATATTTTTGATCAGCTTGGAGGTTCGAGGGTGTTTTCTAAATTGGATTTGAGGAGTGGTTACCATCAGTTGAAGGTGAAGAAGGGTGATGTTCCGAAGACATCGTTCAGGACGAAGTATGGACACTATGAGTTCGTGGTTATGCCCTTCGGCGTAACTAACGCGCCCGCAGTTTTCATGAATCTGATGAACCTGATTTTCTACGACTTTTTGGATAAGTTTGTCGTTATCTTTATTGACGACATTCTGATCTATTCGAAGTCGGAGGAAGAGCATGCCTCGCACTTAAGGACGGTGTTGGAGATCTTGAGGAAGCATCGGTTGTATGCTAAGTTTTCGAAGTGCGAGTTTTGGCTGGATCGAGTTGCTTTTCTCGGGCATGTGGTGACTGGAGATGGTATTTCAGTGGATACCGAGAAGATTAGGGCCATCAGGGAGTGGCCTGTTCCGTCGTCGGCGTCTGAGATTCGGAGTTTCCTTGGACTTGCTGGTTATTATCGGCGATTCATTAAGGACTTTTCTCGTATTGCTGAGCCGATGACCAGGTTGACGCGGAAGGATGTTGCTTATGTTTGGTCGGGTGATTGTGAGAGTGCTTTTGGTATTCTGAAGGAGAGGTTGACGACTGCCCCTATTCTTGTTGTGCCTGATCGCAGCGGTGGATTTGAGATCTTTTGCGATGCTTCTGGCAAGGGTCTCGGTTGTGTGTTGCATCAGCACGGGCATGTTATGGCGTATGCGTCTCGTCAGCTTAAGGTTCATGAGAAGAATTACCCGACGCATGATTTGGAGTTGGCTGCCGTTGTGTTTGCTCTTAAGATTTGGAGGCACTTCCTGCTGAGTGAGAAAGTGAAGATTTTCACCGATCACAAAAGCTTGAAGTATATTTTCACTCAGAAGGAGCTCAACATGCGACAGCGTCGATGGTTGGAGCTTATGGCGGATTATGAGATTGATTTGCAGTTTCACCCTGGCAAGGTGAATGTGGTTCCGGATGCTTTGAGTAGGCTTCCCGCGGTGATGATTTTGACCTCGCAGTGGAGATTGCAGCAGGATTTCTACGAGTCTGGCGTGGAGATTGTTCTTCCTGGAGAGGCTTCGTCGTTGATGTACATGCAGGTACAGTCGACGATCGTGGATCGGATTAAGGCTGGCCAGGCTGAGGATCCGAAGCTGGTAAGGATTCGGGAGCAGGTGGAAGCCGGTCTGCGGACTGACTTTTTGATTCATAAGGATGGCTCGCTGAGGTTCGGAGCCAGGTTGTGTGTGCCAGCTGGGGATATCAGAGAGGAACTGATGGTGGAGGCACACAGTTCGCCGTATTCTGTGCATCCTGGTGGCACCAAGATGTATCAGGATCTTCGTCTGAATTATTGGTGGCATGGTATGAAGAGGAGCGTGGCTCGGAGTGTAGCCAAGTGCTTGGTTTGCCAGCAAGTGAAGGCGGAGCATCAGCGTACGGCCGGGTTGCTACAACCGCTTCCGATTCCGGAGTGGAAGTGGCAACACATCACTATGGATTTCGTGACTGGACTACCTCGGAGTCCGAAGTAGAATGACGCGATTTGGGTGATCGTAGATCGATTGACCAAATCTGCGCACTTTATTCCTTTCCGAGTGGGACAGTCCACTGAGGCGCTAGCAAGGAGATATATGGAGGTAAAATTCTTTACTCTCCGTTTTATTTCCTTTTTCCTAGTTTGGATAGTGATGTAACGTGAATCGTGCAGGAAGTTGTGCGACTTCATGGAGTCCCCGTGAGTATCGTGTCTGACAGAGACACGAGGTTCACATCTCAGTTCTGGCAGAGTTTGCAGAAGAGCTTGGGTACGCGTCTGAGTTTCAGCACGGCGTACCATCCGCAGACGGATGGCCAGTCCGAGAGGACGATTCAGATTTTGGAAGACATGCTGAGGGCGTGCATGTTGTATTTCAAGGGTTCGTGGGAGGACCATCTACATTTGGTGGAGTTCTCTTACAACAACAGCTTCCAGGCGAGTATTGGCATGGCGCCTTTCGTCGCTCTTTATGGGAGGAAATGTCGATCGCCATTGAGTTGGGATGACGTTGGTGATCGGGAGTTGTTGGGACCTGAGATGATCGTGGAGGCCGTGGAGATCGTCAGGAATATTCGGGAGAGGTTGAGAATTGCTCAGGACCGTTTTAAGCATTGGGCGGATGCTAAACGTCGTCCTTTGAAGTTTCAGCCGGGCGACCATGTGTTCTTGAAGATTTCCCCGAATCGTGGTGTGATTCGTTTCGGGAAGCGTGGGAAGTTGAGCCCGCGATACATTGGACCATTTGACGTTTTGGAGAGGGTTGGCGAGGTAGCTTATCGCTTGGCCTTGCCGTTGTCTTTGGAAGGAGTTCACAATGTTTTCCATGTGTCGCAGCTTCGTCGATACATTAGCGATCCGTCTCATGCGGTGGATTTTTCGGTGATTACCGTTCGCCCCGATATGACGTATGACCAGCATCCAGTGCAGATTCTGGACAGGCGTCAGAAATCACTTCGGAACAAGATTGTCAATCTTGTGAGGGTGATGTGGCGACACGGCTCACCTGGAGAGTCTACTTGGGAGAATGAGGATGAGATGCGAGAGCGTTTCCCACTTTTGTTTCCGGACTCGTGAGTATTTGGAAATTCCGAGGACGGAATTTTTCTTAAGTTGGGGAGGATGTAACGACTGCTTTTCATGTATCTGGATTTAATATAATATAATATATGTTTTGGTGGATTTTCTCCTCTCGTGTGGTTTTCGTCTCCGTAGCTTTCATTTTCGATCGTTTCGTCGTGATTTCTCGTTTCTTCCTTAGGATCATCGATTTCGAAGTTTGTCACTCGTGACGAACTTCATAACGGTCGTATCTAACTATTAGATCAAGCCTAGGAGTCTTAGGAATCGATCACGGGGCCCCGCGCTCCGTATCGGAACTTTCTGTGCTTATTAGCCGGTATAAGAAGGGGCATCGACCGACTAGATGACGATCCAGTCGGTCGGCAATCCTTCTTGGACCGACTAGTTAGCTTTCTAAATTTCTCAGGAGTTACTGTTTATCGTTAGTCGGTCTAAGAACGTTGGTTGACCGACTAGGTTGCAAACTAGTCGGTCAGCAATGCTTCTTTAACCGACTAACATCATCATCTAAATTTTAGTATCTGTACTGTTCATTCTTAGTCGGTCTAAGTTCATCTTTCGACCGACTAGTTGTTAAACTAGTCGGTCAAGTTTTGTACTCAGACCGACTAATTCTTGGTTCTACTGTACAGTCGAGTTACTGTTTGCTCTTAGTCGGTCTAAGAACGTTCATCGACCGACTAGATGTTAAACTAGTCTGTCAGTATTTGTTCATGGACCGACTAACTCTAAATCCTATTTTCGTTCAGGAGTTACTGTTTACACTTAGTCGGTCTGCGTTGGTCGACCGACCGACTAGTTGCCAAACTAGTCGGTCAGTGGTTGTTCTTTGACCGACTAACCAGTGTTAAAACCCTAATTTCTGGGCAGCCGCCAGCCTAGCCTATTTAAACCCAACCCAAACGTTTTCTTCTCCCTCAACACGATCCAAAACCCTAAAATCTCCCCCTTCAGCCCCCATCTTCCCCCAAGCTTAAATCCTTCATTCCAAGCCCTAAATCCATCATCCAATCCATCCATTCACTCTATCTACCTCTCATCTTCCCCAAAATCTCACCCAAATCCATCAAATCCCCAAATCCCCCAAAACCCTAGTTTCCCCAAACTTCTCCATTTGCTTCCAGATCTGATCCTAGGGTTCCCCAGAGTGTTTCTTCCGCCTCCTCTCGGTAAGAAATCGATCTACCGTTGTTTTTATAACTTATTTATAATTTTGGTGAAACCCTAATTAATTTCATGTGTTTGGTGTTTGTTTCCCCCATAACAGCGATTTCCCCGTAGATTAGCATCAGTGTGACGAAGTGGTCGTCATCCCCGGTGCTAGGCAAGTGAAACTTGCCACTTAGGGTTTAGGCCATGTTTTAGGCCATTTGCATGTTGTAGGCGTAAAAGAGGCTAGGCGACGAAATGATACTCGCCTAGGCGCAAATTGGGGAGTTAGCTTGACAACGAAGCTAATTCCGACATATAGCATGTTGCACAATTACCATGTCATGTTTACTTTCCATTAACGGTACGCGAATTAATTGTCATGTCATTGCATTCTTTAAGTGTTTCTGTGATTGCGTAGCTTTGCTACGAATGCTTGTGTTCCTGGCTCGTGTTTCAGAAGCGGGCCATGTGTTGGTTGATAGCCAATGCCCGGATTGCGTGTTTCCTGGCTCGTGACCAGAAGCGAGCATAATGAGTTGGAAACCCCAACGCTCGATATTGAATTGTGAAATAGGAATGCGAGCTCATTGTGCGGGGCAACCCCAGGCTCACTAGCTGGGCTCATTGTGCGGGGACCCCAGGCTCCATTACGTGTGGGTATAGGGGGTGAGGGTTAAGCGGCCATTCAACTGGGAGTCTGTTTGATCAACAACTGCAATTGTAAGGCGTAAACTCTTTGGGGTGGGGTAGTGTTTAGTGCCGATCGGTCTGAAATGCTATGCCATTCAGCGAAGGGCGCAAACATCTACAAACAACCGTGAAACGTGAAATGTGTTTAGTGCCGATCGGTCTGAAATGCTATGCCATTCAGCGAAGGGCATAAACACCTACAACAATGTGAATTGATTGAGATTGATAGTAGCGTGGCTACTCTTGTCTTGTCTTGTCTTGTCTTGCCATGTTGTAAATTGTGCACTCATGTTATAACTGCCATGTCATGCATACTAAACTGCTAGGTTGCTAGTTGCCTTACTTTCAGTTTCCTTGCCCAAGTCTTTTAGACTTGCTGACATGTGCCCCTTTACTCTTTTGGGTGACACATGTTAGATCCTGAGCCCGAGTACCTTGTTGAGGACGAGGTGTTTGCTGACGCCGAGCCCGAGCTTGTGTTTGATGGGGAGTACGTGGACACTGGGGACCAGTCCTAGTGTCTTCGTAGTGTTTCACTTTTGTTAGACAGTTGTTTTGTTATCGGTGCATAGCACCTATACTTTGTTGTTGTCATTGCTTTTGTTGGCCTTGTTCTGGGCCTTTAGACTCTTTTCTTTTAGCCTGGTGGCTTTTCTGGATGTTGGACTTATTTTTGATGTTGGACAATTTGTGAGATGTGGAATTTTATTTCAGTCTCTCCTTGTGTTATTATTGTTATTCTGTTGTGGTTACAGGGACCTGTTTATGTATTGTGGACGCTTATCGGGTTTGGGGCTTCGCAGCTCCACTCTCGTGCGGACCTTTTCATGTCTCGCCTCCATTTTTGGGAAGCGGGTCGTGACAACCCTCGTGCGATTCTCGTCCATCTGCTCTTTTGAGCGGCCCTCCCATCCATCGGTCACTTAACGATTTACCTTACAGGAGTGTTAATCCTTTTGCTCCCCTTGCTGGAGATGAGAAGTCTGACTCTCTAATCACGGAGGAAAGTGAGCTGGATGATATGACGATGATTAATGAGGCATGGTACATCGAGCAAGAGCTCCTAACTAAAAAAAGCAAGGGTAAGAAGATTGATAGTCTTAAAAAAGGGAATGGTGCTAAAGCTACTAGAAAGAGTGACAGAATCAAAGGGGGTCCGGTGATTTCCCTACCTAATTGTTGACTATGGTTTTCCTTATATGGAACACTCGGGGGCTCAATAATATAGTGAGGCGTAATGAGCTTAAATCTAGGGTTCGTCAGCATGTTCCCTCCCTTGTTGGGTTGTTGGAAACCAAGGTGGTTGAAGAGAATGCCCACAGAATAGTTAAATGCTTCCCGAGGGTTTGGTCCTTCATTGAAAATCGTATTTACCATAATAATGGGCGCATCGTCGTCGCATATAATCCGGAGCTTTGGCAATGCGTGATCGATACTATTTCCGCTCAGCATATGTCTATCCTATGTTCCAACGCCGCTGGTTTTCTTTTGAGAATATCAATTGTCTATGCTTCCAATAGTGCCCAGGATAGGAGAACTCTTTGGGCCTCTATTGTGGCTGACTCTATCAGGCACACGAATACCCCCTGGCTGATTAGTGGTGACTTTAATTGTGTTAGATATGTTGCGGATAAACTTGGTGGTAGGCCTATTGATAGGCATATGGTGGATGATTTTAACAATTGCATTGATGCTAGTGGTCTTATTGAACTCAAATCGGTTGGAAACCCTTTGAGTTGGTCTACTAGGAGCATAAGGGCCCAGCGTATCAGCGCTACTCTTGACCGTGCTCTTTGCAATTGTGAATGGCTGGACATTCTCCCCTCATCGTATTGTGAATATGTGTCTAGTGGCACTAGCGATCACTCTTCGCTTGTTGTCCATCTGCATCCTAAAGCGGGGTCTGACCCTAAACCCTTCAAAATTTTCAACTCTTGGACTAGACATCCTCAGTTCCAAGATTTATTGATTAAATTTTGGCAGACTGATGTGGCTGGTTGTCCTATGATCCGTCTTGTTGCCAAGCTTAAGAATCTTAAATATGGGTTGAAGCATTTTGGTGCTGATATTATTGATGCCAAAGGGGTGGCTAAGTGCCGTGCCGCTCTTATTAGCTTACAGAATGACCCTGATTTAGCTAAATGTGCTGAAAAGCAGAATAGAATGCGTGATCTTATCAATCAACTTGCTGATGCTATTGATATCGAAGAGGCCAATTTGAGACAGAAAAGCAGGAAGAATTGGTTACATTTGGGGGATCACAATACCCGTTTTTTCTATACTGCCATGAAGGCTCGTCAAAGCCATAATAGTCTGGAGCACCTTATCTATGCAGATGGTTCTGTTGATGTTAGCATTAACAAGATTAAAGTTGATGGCCCGGTCTTTTATTCCAGCCTGTATAATCAAGAGGACTATTGGAAGGTGTTCCTTCGCCTTACTACTAAGAGAACCCTCACTAAAAAGGCTGCCGCCTGGGTTGAACATCCTGTCCTTGATGATGAAATCAAGAACGCTGTTTTTCAGATTGGTGGCGATAAGGCCCCTGGGCCTGATGGTTTTAATGGTTTTTTCTTTCAGAATTCGTGGAATGTTGTTGGGAAGGATGTTACCAAAGCTATTGGGTCTTTTTTCCGGTCGGGCAGGATTCTCAAACAAATTAATCACACCTTTTGACGCTCATTCCTAAGGGTACTAATGCCACTGGTCTGGGGGATTATAGGCCTATCTCTTGTTGCAATTTCCTATATAAGATCATCAGTAAAGTTCTATGTAACAGACTTAAGAAAGCTGTTATTGAGCTCATCTCTCCTAATCAGGCAGCTTTCCTTGAGGACCGTCTGCTTGCTGATTATGCCTTGCTTGCTCACGAAAAAATCCGTGATTTCAACAATCCTAAGGGTAGCCGTGCTTGCTTAAAATTGGACTTGTGAAAAGCTTTTGATAGTGTGAACAGGGAATTCATTTACTTCATGTTGCATCAGATGGGGTTCAAACAAAAATTTATTGGGTGGATCGGGGAATGCATTTCTACCCCCTCCTTCTCGGTTCTGGTTAATGGCTCTCCTTTTGGTATGTTCCAATCCAATAGAGGGTTGAGACAAGGCGATCCACTATCCCCTTATCTGTTTGTTGTTATTATGGAGGCGTTCTCCCTTCTTATGGCTAAGGCTAATGTCAGTCGTACCATTTTGCCCATGAAAAGAGTTGGGGCAGTTACGCATCTTCTCTTTGCTGATGACTTGCTGGTTTTTTGTCGTGCCAATGCCAGTCTCTGGGGGGGCTTGAAAGATCTTCTATGCACATTAAAATTTTTTTACTGGCTTGGATGTTAATTGGAGTAAAAGTGCGGGCATTTTTAGCAAGGGGACTAAAGATCCTTGGAGGATTGCTGATATTTTGGGTATTCTCCGGGTTCAATCTTTATCCACATATCTTGGGCTTCCTCTCTCTACTAAATATCCCAAATCTACAATGTATGCTAGATTGATTGATAAATGTAAAAGCAGATTGCAGGGATGGACATCTGCCCTCCTCTCTATTTCAGGTCGTATTGAGCTTGTCAGATCCGTTATCCATGGCATGATTGCATTTTGGATGCAAGCCTTTCGCATTCCTAAGACTGTGATGAACACCCTTAATTCTATATGCAGAAAGTTTGTTTGGGGGTCTTCTTATTCTTGGGCTTGGGATGATCTTTGTGTTCCTAAGCAAGAAGGTGGTGTTGGTCTTAGACGCTTCTCTGATCTTAATATGGCCTATGGGGCCAAGTTAACTTGGTGCATGCTTACTCATGATGGTGTTTGGGCCTCTTATATTGTCACGCCCCGCTTCCCTACAATGGAGGAGATACGTGAAAAGGTTCGCACGAGAGTGGAGCTGTGAAGCCCCAAACCCGATAAGCGTCAATAAAACATAAGCAGGCCCCTGTAACCACAATAGGGACAACAATAATAACACAAGGAGAGACAGAAATAAAAACTCATATCTCATAATTTGTCCAACATGAAAATTAAGTTCAACATCCAGAAAAGCCACCAGGCTAAAAGAAAGAGTCTAAAGGCCCAGAACAAGGCCAACAAAAGGAACAATGTAGCCAAGTATAGGTGCTACGCACCGACAACAAAATAGCAGTCTAAAACAAAAGAGGAAAGCTCAACGAAGACACTAGGACTGGTCCCCAGTGTCCACGTACTCCTCGCCAAACACAGGCTCGGGCTCGGCGTCAGCAAACACCTCGTCCTCAACAATGTACTCAGGCTCCGGATCTAACATGTGTCACCCAAAAGAGTAAAGGGGCACATGTCAGCAAGTCTAAAAGACTTGGGCAAGGAAACTGAAAGTAAGGCAAACTAACAACCTAGCAGTTATAGTATGCATGACATGGCAGTTATAACATGAGTGCACAAGTAAGACATGGTGAACATTAAGTACAAGAGAACAATTTATCAGGACAAGTCAAGAGTAGCCAAGCTACTAACGATCTCAATCTTTTCACTAGTCACGTTTCAAGTTGTTTGTAGATGTTTACGCCTTACAGCTGAACGGTTTGGCATTCACGCTGATTGGCCGCTTAACACTACCCCAGAACCCAGAGTTTACGCCTTACCACTGCAGTTGCTGATCGGGCAGACTCCCAGTTGATTGGCCGCTTAACTCTTACCCAAATACCCACATGTAGACAAGCCAGGGTCCCTGCACACGAGCTCAGTAAATGAGCCAGGGTTGCCCCGCACAAGAGCTCGTTTCCTGGATCACAACCAGGAGCGTAATTCATTTGGCATAGGGGTGCACCTAGCCTCAATCATTTAACAAGATGTAGCGAAGCTACGCAATCACGGGAACACTTAAAGAATGCAATGACATGACAATTAATTTGCGTACCGTTAATGGAAATTAAACATGACATGGTAGTTGTGCAACATGATAAATGTCGGATCTAGCTTCGTTGTCAAGCTAGTTCCTAAATTTGCGCCTAGGCGAGTATCATTTCGTCGCCTAGTCTCTTTTACGCCTACAACAAGCAAATGGCCTAAGACATGGCCCAAAACCCTAAGTGGCAAGTTTCACTTGCCTAGCACCGAGGATGACGATCATGAAGGTTCGTCTCACGGACGCTAATCTACGGGGAAGTCGCTGTTATGGAGAAACAATTATCAAAACAACATTCATTTCATTAGGGTTTCACAAAAACACAAATGGGTTATGCTAAAACTAAAGGAATCGAGTATTACCGTAAAGAAACGAAGGAACGATTCCGAGCAACCGCGGCAACGGAAGAGCGATCCGGCTCAGATCTGGAAATGAGGGAAAATCTGGAGAAATGGGTTTTGATGTGGATTTTGGGGGTTAGATGAAAGTTTGAGGAAGATGAGAGGTAGAATGTGTTAAGTGAGGGTTTGGATGATGGATTTTGGGCTTGGGATGAAGGAATAAGGGTTTGAGGTAGTAAGGGGCTCAATGGGGGAGAAATTAGGTTTAGAGTTGAAGAAGAAGAAGAAGAAAACGTTTGGAGGGGTATTTATAGAGTTTGGTGGTGGCTAGGGCAAAACTAGGGTTTCCTGTACTGATTAGTCGGTCAAAGAAGGACTGTTGACCGACTAGTTTGAGAACTATTCGGTCGGTTGACCAACGCAGACCGACTAAGTGTAAACAGTAACCCCTGACGAAAACCTGAACTAAGAGTTAGTCGGTCAAAGAACAACTACTGACCGACTAGTTTGACATCTAGTCGGTCGATGAACGTTCTTAGACCGACTAAAAGTGAACAGTAACTGGTATCAAAAATAGTTAATGAGTTAGTCGGTTAAAGAAGCATTGCTGACCGACTAGTTTGCAACCTAGTCGATCAACCAACGTTCTTAGATCGACTAACGATAAACAGTAACTCCTGAACATTTATCAAAGCCCGCTAGTCGGTTCAAGAAGGTTTTCCGACCGACTGGATCGTCATCTAGTCGGTCGGTGCCCCTTCTTACACCGGCTAATGTGCACTGAAAGTTCCGAAATGGAGCGCGAAGCTCTGGGATGGTTTCCTAAGTCCCCTAGGCTCGTTCTAACTCTAAGATATCGACGTTATGAAGCCCGTCATGAATGACTTACTCCAAACATGCCGACCGACGGAAGAATCTAGAGAATCACGACGAAACGAACGAAAATGAAAACTACGGAGACGGAAATGGAAATCGCAACCAAGGAGAAGCAACCAAATATACATATATATAATAAAATCCATACATGAAAAACCAGTCGTTACATCCTCCCCAACTTAAGAAAAATTCCGTCCTCGGAATTCCCAACACTCACGTGTCCGGGAACAAAAGTGGGAAACGCTCTCGCATCTCATCCTCATTCTCCCAAGTAGACTCTCCAGGCGAGCCGTGTCGCCACATCACCCTCACAAGATTGACAACCTTGTTCCGAAGTGACTTCTGACGCCTGTCCAGAATCTGCACTGGCTGCTGGTTATACGTCATATCGGGGCGAACGGTAATCTCCGAAAAATCCACAGCATGAGACGGATCGCTAATGTATCGACGAAGTTGCGACACATGGAAAACATTGTGAACTCCCTCCAAAGATGGCTGCAAGGCTAAGCGGTAGGCCACCTCGCCAACTCTCTCCAGAACGTCAAATGGTCCAATGTATCGTGGGCTCAACTTCCATTACTTCCCAAAGCGAATCACACCACGATTCGGGGAAATCCTCAGAAACACATGGTCGCCCGGCTGAAACTCCAAAGGACGACGTTTCGCATCCGCCCAATGCTTAAAACGGTCTTGAGCAATCCTCAACCTCTCCCGAATGTTCCTGACAACATCCACGGCCTCCACAATCATCTCAGGTCCCAACAGCTCCCGATCACCAATGTCATCCCAACTCAATGGCGATCGACATTTCCTCCCATAAAGAGCGGTAAAAGGCGCCATGCCAATACTCGCCTGGAAGCTGTTGTTGTAAGAAAACTCCACCAGATGTAGATGGTCCTCCCACGAACCCTTGAAATCCAACATGCACGCCCTCAGCATGTCCTCCAAGATCTGAATCGTCCTCTCGGACTGGCCATCCGTCTGCGGATGGTACGCCGTGCTGAAACTCAGACGCGTACCCAAACTCTTCTGCAAACTCTGTCAGAACTGAGATGTGAACCTCGTGTCTCTGTCCGACACGATACTCACGGGGACTCAGTAAAGTCGTACGACCTCCTGCACGATTCACGTTACATCACTATCCAAACTAGGAAAAGGAAATAAAAACGGAGAGTAAAAGAATTTACCTCAATATATCTCCTCGCTAGTGCCTCAGTGGACTGTCCCACTCGGAACGGAATAAAGTGCGCGGATTTGGTCAATCGATCTATGATCACCCAAATCGTGTCATTCTGCTTCGGACTCCGAGGCAGTCCAGTCACGAAATCCATAGTGATGTGTTACCATTTCCACTCCGGAATCGGAAGTGGTTGTAGCAACCCGGCCGTACGCTGATGCTCCGCCTTCACTTGCTAGCAAACCAAACACTTGGCTACACTCCGAGCCACACTCATCTTCATGCCATGCCACCAATAGTTCAGACGAAGATCCTGGTACATCTTGGTGCCACCAGGATGCACAGAATACGGCGAACTGTGTGCCTCCACCATCAACTCCTCTCTAATATCCCCAGTTGGCACACACAACCTGGCTCCAAACCTCAGCGAGCCATCCTCATGAATCAAAAAGTCAGTCCACAGACCGGCTTCCACCTGCTCCCGAATCTTCACCAGCTTCGGATCCTCAGCCTGGCCAGCCTTGATCTGATCCACAATCGTCGACTGTATCTGCATACACATCAACGAAGAAACCTCCCCAGGAAGAACAATCTCCACACCAGACTCGCAAAAATCCTGCTGCAATCTCCATTGCGAAGTCAAAATCATCACCGCTAGAAGCCTACTCAGCGCATCAGGAACCACATTCACCTTGCCAGGGTGATACCGCAAATCAATCTCATAATCCGCCATGAGCTCCAACCATCGACGCTGTCGCATGTTGAGCTCCTTCTGAGTAAAAATATACTTCAAGCTTTTGTGATCGGTGAAAATCTTCACTTTCTCACTCAGCAGGAAGTGCCTCCAAATCTTAAGAGCAAACACAACAGCAGCCAACTCCAAATCATGCGTCGGGTAATTCTTCTCATGAACCTTGAGCTGACGAGAAGCATAAGCCACAACATGCCCGTGCTGATGCAACACACAACCGAGACCCTTACCAGAAGCATCGCAAAAGATCTCAAATACACCGCTGCGATCAGGCACAACAAGAATAGGGGCAGTCGTCAATCTCTCCCTCAGAACACCAAAAGCATTCTCACAATCACCCGACCAAACAAAAGGTACATCCTTCCGCGTCAATCTAGTCATCGGCTCAGCAATACGGGAAAAGTCCTTAATGAAACGCCGATAGTAACCAGCAAGTCCAAGGAAACTCTGAATCTCAGACGCTGACTGCGAAACATGCCACTCTCTGATGGCCCTGATCTTCTCGGGATCCACTGAGATACCATCTCCAGTCACCACATGCCCAAGAAAAGCAACTCTGTCCAGCCAAAACTCGCAATTCGAAAACTTAGCATACAACCGATGCTTCCTCAAAATCTCCAATACCGTCCTCAAGTGCGATGCATGCTCCTCCTCTGACTTTGAATAGATTAGAATGTCATCAATAAAGATAACGACAAACTTATCTAAAAAGTCGTAGAAAATCAGGTTCATCAGATTCATGAAAACTACGGGTGCATTGGTTACACCGAAAGGCATAACCACAAACTCGTAGTGTCCATACTTCGTCCTGAACGCTGTCTTCGGAACATCTCCCTTCTTCACCTTCAACTGATGGTAACCACTCCTCAGATCCAACTTTGAAAACACCCTCGAACCTCCAAGCTGATCAAAAATATCATCGATGCGAGGCAACGGGTATTTATTCTTGATGGTCACCGCATTCAACTCCCGATAGTCCACGCACATGCGACGCGAACCTTCCGTCTTCTTCACCAGCAGCACCGGTGCTCCCCACGGAGACACACTAGGGTTGATATAACCCTTCTGCAAAAGCTCATCCAGCTGCTTCCGCAATTCCTCCAACTCAGCGGGTGCCATACGATACGGCGCCTTCGAAATCGGCTGCGCTCCCGGAACAAGATCAATAGAAAATTCTAGAGCTCGATCAGGTGGCAAACCAGACATCTCCTCAGGGAAGACGTCATCAAAATCCCGCACAACCGCTGGCCTCTCCAACTCCATCTGCATAGCCACAACCTCCACCGGCCTGGCCCGAAACCTGACAGGACCAAGCGAGCTGCTACCACGGCTGAACTCAAATACTGGATGTCCAGGAATCTCGAACACCACCTTATTCTTCTGACAGTCGATCGTAGCATAAAAGCTCGCAAGCCAATCCATCCCAAGGACCGCATCATAGTTGATGATGTCATGAACAATGAAATCAGCGTAAAGCTCATGTCCACAGACCACCAACGAGCAAGAATTGCAACCAAGATGCACTGAGACCACGCCATTCCCTGTAATGATATTCCAACTCTTGGGAAGAGGGGACGTCGATAAGGAATGCTTCTCCACGAAGCTCCGAGAAATAATGCACATCGATGCACCCGAGTCAAAGAGGACTCGTGCAGGAAATGTGCACACCAAAACCACACCTAACAAGCAATTAACAATCAAACCCTAGTCTAGCAAACAATCATGTTCAAGCAAACAACACAATCTAACAATCAAAACCAGCTAGGAAAGTAACAGCTAGATTGAGGATTACCTACGATAACCTCATCCACAGCCTCGCTCTCCATAGCGGTCATTAGAAAAGCCTGCCTCCTCGGCGGAATAGCCTGCTGAAAAGCCTGCCTCTGTGGAACAAGAGCTGCTCCACGTCCAGCAGGAATAGACGCTCGCTGCTGCAATGTCTGTGCTACAACAGGTGCCCTCCGCAGCTGATTCACATGCCGACAATCCTTCGCGACATGAGAAGCATCACCACAAACCAAACACTGGCCCAGAAACTTCCTACACTGATCCTTGATGTGGCCAGGCTTGTCGCAGAAATGGCAAGTCTTCTGAATAGGCCCTCCTGGCCTCTTGAACTGAGCTGGTTGATTAGGCTTGAAACCAGGCCTAACCACCGCCCTGGCCTGCTCCATAGGCCTCTTCCCAGCACCGAAAACATGTCCTCTCCTCTGACTCAGGTTCAGCTCCTGCCTCCTCGCAGCGACCAGAACCTTCTGATAAGAGTCCAGATCAGAATAAGACACAAAACTCTGGAGCTCCAAAGCAAGTCCCTGCAGGAACCTCTGAGCCCTCTCATCAACATCCTGCACCATCTTCGGTGCGAACCGACTCAGCCTAGTGAACTCTTGGTGGTACAGGTCCACCGTCAAGCTCCCTTGCTTCAGATCAATAAAGCGCTGCAGCACCTCCTTCCTAGCAGCCTTCGGAAAGAACTCCTCATTAAACCTGGACTTAAAGGTAGTCCAAGCTATCGGCTCCACCAACATCTTCTCTTCTGCATCCCACCAGTTCCGAGCATTATCCTTGAGATGCCTCTTTCCCAAATCAACCCATCCAGCCGGGGTGATCTTGGCCATCTTCAAGTTATCCTCAATGTTCCGAATCCACTCATCAATAGCCAGAGGACCCTCAGACCCATCAAAATATGCGGGACCCAGCTCCCGAAATTGCTTCGCTCCCGGCTCGGAGCGAGGGGCATCCGAAAGTGCCCGGGCAGCTCGAGCAAGTGGAGCATTCTGGACTTACAGGAGCACGCCCTGAAGCATCATCCGCATCATCTGAAGCATCATCCGCATCATCTCTCCATTGGTGGGTTCCCGCTCAGGCTCCTCATCATGAGGGGGCGCACCACTACCTCCACCACGGGTGAATCGCCTTCCTGCCATCTAATGACACAGAAAACGAAGCAGATTAGACTCATAGCTTATGACTCGGATGTGGAACTTAGTTTATTGGACATTCTAATATTATTATCGTCATTCCGATAATCACAGTTACAGAAGAGGACCTGCATGGGCCACCAACAAAACCTTTCACGCCCCGCTTCCCTACAATGGAGGCGAGACGTGAAAAGGTCTGCACGAGAGTGGAGCTGTGAAGCCCCAAACTCGATAAGCGTCAATAAAACATAAGCAGGTCCCTGTAACCACAAACGGAACAACAATAATAACACAAGGAGAGACAGAAATAAAAACTCATATCTCATAATTTGTCTAACATGAAAATTAAGTTCAACATCCAGAAAAGCCACCAGGCTAAAAGAAAGAGTCTAAAGGCCCAGAACAAGGCCAACAAAAGGAACAACGTAGCCAAGTATAGGTGCTACGCACCGAAAACAAAATAGCAGTCTGAAACAAAAGAGGAAAGCTCAACGAAGACACCAGGACTGGTCCCCAGTGTCCACGTACTCCTCGCCAAACACAGGCTCGGGCTCGGCGTCAGCAAACACCTCGTCCTCAACAATGTACTCAGGCTCCGGATCTAACATGTGTCACCCAAAAGAGTAAAGGGGCACATGTCAGCAAGTCTAAAAGACTTGGGCAAGGAAACTGAAAGTAAGGCAAACTAACAACCTAGCAGTTATAGTATGCATGACATGGCAGTTATAACATGAGTGCACAAGTAAGACATGGTGAACATTAAGTACAAGAGAACAATTTATCAGGACAAGTCAAGAGTAGCCAAGCTACTAACGATCTCAATCTTTTCACTAGTCACGTTTCAAGTTGTTTGTAGATGTTTGCGCCTTCCAGCTGAACGGTTTGGCATTCACGCTGATTGGCCGCTTAACACTACCCCAGAACCCAGAGTTTACGCCTTACCACTGCAGTTGCTGATCGGGCAGACTCCCAGTTGATTGGCCGCTTAACTCTTACCCCAATACCCACATGTAGATGAGCCAGGGTCCCTGCACACGAGCTCAGTAAATGAGCCAGGGTTGCCCCGCACAAGAGCTCGTTTCCTGGATCACAACCAGGAGCGTAATTCATTTGGCATAGGGGTGCACCTAGCCTCAATCATTTAACAAGATGTAGCGAAGCTACGCAATCACGGGAACACTTAAAGAATGCAATGACATGACAATTAATTTGCGTACCGTTAATGGAAATTAAACATGACATGGTAGTTGTGCAACATGATAAATGTCGGATCTAGCTTCGTTGTCAAGCTAGTTCCTAAATTTGCGCCTAGGCGAGTATCATTTCATCGCCTAGTCTCTTTTACGCCTACAACAAGCAAATGGCCTAAGACATGGCCCAAAACCATAAGTGGCAAGTTTCACTTGCCTAGCACCGAGGATGATGTTCACGAAGGTTCGTCTCACAGACGCTAATCTATGGGGAAGTCGCTGTTATGGAGAAACAATCATCAAAACAACATTCATTTCATTAGGGTTTCACAAAAACACAAATGGGTTATGCTAAAACTAAAGGAATCGAGTATTACCGTAAAGAAACGAAGGAACGATGCCGAGCAACCGTGGCAACGGAAGAGCGATCCGGCTCAGATCTGGAAATGAGGGAAAATCTGGAGAAATGGGTTTTGATGTGGATTTTGGGGGTTAGATGAAAGTTTGAGGAAGATGAGAGGTAGAATGTGTTAAGTGAGGGTTTGGATGATGGATTTTGGGCTTGGGATGAAGGAATAAGGGTTTGAGGTAGTAGAGGGCTCAATGGGGGAGAAATTAGGTTTAGAGTTGAAGAAGAAGAAGAAAACGTTTGAAGGGGTATTTATAGAGTTTGGTGGCGGCTAGGGCAAAACTAGGGTTTCATGTACTGATTAGTCGGTCAAAGAAGGACTGTTGACCGACTAGTTTGAGAACTATTCGGTCGGTTGACCAACGCAGACCGACTAAGTGTAAACAGGAACCCCAGACGAAAACCTGAACTAAGAGTTAGTCGGTCAAAGAACAACTAATGACCGACTAGTTTGACATCTAGTCGGTCGATGAACGTTCTTAGACCGACTAAAAGTGAACAGTAACTGGTATCAAAAATAGTTAATGAGTTAGTCGGTTAAAGAAGCATTGCTGACCGACTAGTTTGCAACCTAGTCGGTCAACCAACGTTCTTAGACCGACTAACGATAAACAGTAACTCCTGAACATTTATCAAAGCCCGCTAGTCGGTTCAAGAAGGTTTTTCGACCGACTGGATCGTCATCTAGTCGGTCGGTGCCCCTTCTTACACCGGCTAATGTGCACTGAAAGTTCCGAAATGGAGCGCGAAGCTCCGGGATGATTTTCTAAGTCCCCTAGGCTCGTTCTAACTCTAAGATATCGACGTTATGAAGCCCGTCATGAATGACTTACTCCAAACACGCCGACCGACGGAAGAATCTAGAGAATCACGACGAAACGAACGAAAATGAAAACTACGGAGACGGAAATGGAAATCGTAACCAAGGAGAAGCAACCAAATATATATATATATATAATAAAATCCATACATGAAAAACCAGTCGTTACATATATGCGTAAACAATATTTGGGCGGAAAAGGGTTTTATTCGGCTAAGGCTAGTCCTATGCAATCCGGTACTTGGAAATTCATGCTCCAATGTCGGGATATCACCAAAAAACTCATTAAGCGCATTGTCAAGAATGGTGAGTCTACCTTATTTTGGTATGATAACTGGCTTCCTTGTGGCCCCTTATGTGACACTTATACTGTTCCGTATGGGGAGGAGGGTAAAATGGTTAGTGACTATTGGGAGGCAACAGGATGGGTCAAAGTTTCTGTGCTAGCTCCTGTTTTGCATACTATTTCCTCTCTATCCCTGCAACCTGGCGAGGACTCTTGGAAATGGTGCACTAAATCTCCCTCCCTTCGCGATGCTTGGGATGGTGTTCGGGCTATTAGGCCTATCTTTCCTTATTATAAGGTGGTTTGGTATAATGGGCATGTCCCAAAAATGGCTGTCATCTTACTGCGTGCCTTCCATGGCAAACTTCTCACTCGGGACAATCTTGTTAAATGGGGAGTTCCTTCTTCCCCCTTTTGTGTGCTTTGCTCTAGTAATGCCCCTAAAGTGTTGACCACATCTTTTTTGGTTGCAGCTACTCTTATTATATTCTTAGCAGAAGCTTCCTCAAGCTTGGGATCTCCGATGCTCCCCCTCTCTGTTTAGCTAGTGTTGGCGATATGTATCTTGATAAATTTCAGAGGAAAGGCAGTTTGGGGATTCTTGCAAAGACTGTTCTTGCTGCGTTGGTGTGGCATGTTTGGAAGGAGAGAAACATGAGGATCTTTGATGGTGAGAGCAAAATCCAATCGGCTCTGTTTGAGGATATTGCTGCAGACGTCAGAGTGGCTATGAGGCATTTGGACCAGGACCAGGATGCTGGGCAAGAGGTGTTCTCCAATTGGGATCTGAGGGTGTAAATGTTTTTGTTTTTGTCCTTCTGTTGTTTCATTCTTTGTAAATATCGTGGGTTCTTTGGACATAGAGAAGGGGCTTGTGGGGGTGTGGTAATGGCGCCTGTGCCTTTACCATGACTCACTTCCCCTCCTGCTACTCCTTGAACCTTGTACTTTTTTCTTGATATCAATAAAGATAAAGCATATTCTCCAAAAAAAATATACACACACATACATACATATATACGTACACACACACACACACACACACACACATGGGTAAAGGGCAGCCCACGAGAGGGTGTTCCAGTGGTAAGTCATTCCGCTCCAAAGCCAAGGGGTGCGGGGTTCGAGGCCTATGGCCGCCGTGACTTGGTAATTATTGTGGAATTTGTTGTAGAATTATTTACACTGGGGCTACATCTCCCCTCTCGGACTAACCCGGGGGCTGTTGGGGGCACGACGGTTTCCCCCCAGTTTGCATAGTCTCGACCGGGCTCTCGCCTTACCCTCCTAAAAAAGCCGAAGGCAGGGGGAGGGGGTTGGGGATTTTTCTGGGTTTTCAAAAAAAAAATATATGGGTAAAGGGATCCTAAGGTGCCTCCTTAGATTAATCTAAGGAGTCGCCCCCATTTCCCACCATCTCCCATATTTTATTTGAATTTTTGTTCATGTGTTTGTTGTTCACCTCATGGATGATCAATATACCAAATTTCAAGAGATTCTAATACTTTTGAGCCCTCTTCTATACCTTGCAACTTCATGTGTTTTTCAGCACATTTTGAGACCGTTGAAGTTGTAGGTGGTAGATGGATGCCCAAAAAGTATTGGAATACCTTGAAATTTTGTATGTTGATCATCCATGATGTGAACAACAGTTCCATGAAATAAAATTCCGAAAAAAATTGTGGGAAATGGATGGAAATGGGGGCACCTCCTTAGATTTAATCTAAGGAGGCACCATAGATCCCCTTTCCCCCCACACACACAAAAATACACACACACACACTCACTCATACATATTTGGATTTAATGTAGGAAAGTTGCCACCTGATCCAATGGATGAGGTTGCAAGACACAAAAAAGGTGGAGAGTACAAGCCCCCACATTGGCTTGTACCTGATGGGGCCCACCCCTTTGTGCTTGCACCTCATCCTTTGGATCAGGTGCCACCTGCTCTACAATAATCGCTACATATACATACATACACACACATATATATAGCAAATAACCCGTGCACATGTGCACGTGGACTGGAAAAAATGGTCGGAAAGGGGGGAAGAATAAAAAGTGTGGGTGTGTGTGGGGAGGGTCCAGGGGCAAAAATGCAAAAACCGGGGTTGTATGTGCAAAATTCTCCACCTCCTCTCTTATCCCTCAAAATCTCATTTCTTATCCAATTTCTCTTGTCCAATTTCTCTTGTCCAATTTCTCTGGATAACATCCCTCTTTTATATGATAGATGTCCAATTTCTCTTATCCAATTTCTCTTGATAACATACCTCTTTTATATAATAGAAATTCTCTTTTCCAATTTCTCTTATCCAATTTCTCTTATCCAATTTCTCTTGATAACATCCCTCTTTTATATAATAGAAATTCTCTTATCCAATTTCTCTTGTCCAATTTCTCTGGATAACATCCCTCTTTTATATAATAGATATATATATATATACACACACACACATACATACATACATACATACATATATATACACACACACACATATATATACATACATATATACATACACACACATATACATACATACATACATACATACATACATATATATACACAAATGCAAAAAATGTACCTAAGAACGTGTGCATGTATTGTTACCTGTGCACACCCCCTCTCCGGGGGTTTTAAAGTATTTTTCAAATTTTTTTTGCAGTAGCTAGTTCTACTTGTTAGGTAGCCCCCCACAAAATTTCAGGTCAAACAAACACGATTGGGGCATCGAAACATCCATCATAAAAACGTTGCGCAAAACTGTCCAGAATTCTGGAATATTTTTGCAGCTTTTTTGTGATGGATGTTTCAATGCCCAAATGGTGTTTGTTTGATCTGAAATGTTGTAGGGAGGTTACCTAACAAGTAGAACTAGCTACTGTAAAAAATTTAAAAACAATACTTTAAAACCCCCCGGAGAGGGGGTGTGCGCAGGTAAGTTACCTGCGCATGTTCCCAGGCACATTTGCCCATATATATGTATATATATTTTGAGCTAGTGCTATCAAGAGCTTGTTCTGTACATATTTTGAGCTTATATATAGATCTAACTTTACTTGTCAATATATATATACTAGTTATAACCCGTGCCCGCGGGCACGGTTCATTTAACATTTCACCGACAAATTTTTGTTCCCCGAAAAATTATTTACACAGCCAAAATTAAACAGAACAATAAATTAGCGTAAAAATATTTAGTGGCACGGGCCTCTTCGGCACGGGCGTCTTCGGCGTTGAACAATAAATTCGACGTCGAACAACAAATTTGGCGCCCGGTCCTTCGGCGCATAACAACAAATCTTTGTAAAAAAATTACGCGGGCGACTTCGGCGCGGGCGACTTCGGCGCGGGCGACTTCGGCGCAGAACAACGGAACAACAAATTCGACGTCGAACAACAAATTTAGCGCCCGCGCCTTTTTGCGCAGAATAACAAATCTTTGTAACAACAAATTCGGCGCCCGCGCCTTTGGCCCAGAATAATGGAACAACAAATTCGGCGTCGAACAACAAATTCGGTGTTGAACAACAAATTTGGCGCCCGCGCTTTCGGCGCAGAACAACAAATCTTTGAAAAAAAATTTAGCGGGCGCCGAAGACAACAAACATCAATGTATTTTTACGCTAATTTGTCGTTCCGCTAAATTGTTTTACGCTAAATTTTTTATTTTGTTTAATTTAATGGATCATGATTCTCCACAATATTTCCCAAGACACTTTTAATTTCAAAGTTTAGGTTTCCAATGCACTTTTTCTTCCAAATTTAATCTCCACAATATTTCCCAATGCACTTTTCCCCACAAATTTAATTTCCACACTCTTTTCCAAGGCACTTCTAATTTCAAAGTTTATATTCCCAAGGCATTTTCTCCCAAAAATTTTCACAAAATCCAATCTCAACCATTGATTTACCAAGATCAAATCTCAGCCACTCTTTATCTTGTCCTAGTCAGCCCTAGAATTCAAAAAACGCTGTCAAATGTATAATAGATATATGTATATATATATATATATTGGAAAGTTAGTCAATCTTTATTGAAGAAAATATTTACAGACAACAAAGAGAGAGGTGTTTCCTTATAAAGAGGATATGGCACAAGCGCCGTCACTCTTTAATAAAGAAACACCCCCCTATAGCAATCTATACAAGTGTGTATCAATTACATGGAAACTAGCATATCAGCCCATGTCTCTGAATTCCCAGTTTGCAAATGCAGAAGCCTCTTCTGCATTTGTAGGGTCATGTCCTCGCATAGCAACTCTAATATCCGCCGCAATCTCCTCAAACAGATCAATTTTTCCCCTGCAGGTACCCTCAAAGATTCTCCTATTGCGCTCCCTCCAAATATGCCAAACCAAAGAAGATAGACTCATTTTCGCTAGCTTGCTCAATGTATTTTTCTCTCCAAAATGCACCAATAAATAATCTCCAACTTCAGTAATAGAAGGTTCAATGTGATCCTGAATATTCAACTTTAGCAGTGATCTTTTTAGGATATAGCTAGAATAGCTACAGCTGAAGAACAAATGGCCTAAATTTTCATCATTGTTGTCTCCACAGAGCACACAATGAACCGGTGTGTTGATTCCCCACTTGCTAATAATATCCCTTGTAAGTAGCTTGCCTTTGAAAGCTCTCAGCAGGCAAAGAGCCATCTTTGGAACATGCCCAGAAAACCAAATTAGCTTCACATATCAGAAAGGGGAACCTACCTGTCGCACACCCTCCCAAGCTTCTTTGAACCTGAAGTTGTCTTCATCTCTCAAGTAGGTTGTAGGTCGGTTGCTGGAAGGCGCCCAGACCCATTTGTCCATACCGCAGGTAAGTGATTTGTTTGCAAGGTAAGGCCGGATTTGAACAAGCTCTGGGATGTCCACCCAATCCCCATCAATCCAATATTCATGCACAGTCTTCATGGAGGAAGAAATATGGAAAGCCACTAAATTCTTGAGTGGCCCACAATCTAGCCAAAAATCATGCCAGAAAAGCGTAGATCGCCCATCCTTCACCACCCTCCTGATGAGCTTTTGGGAAATTGGTCTGCACTTCAACAAATGTTTCCACGTACCGGAGTGTGAAACAGTGCCATTTGCCGCATATATCCCCCCCATCACCCCATATCTACTTCTCATATCTTTCGCCCAAAGGCCATTAGATGTCAGGAACCTCCACGTTAGCCTAAACCTGATGCCACATTTAGGTCCTCCAGCCGGCGGATACCCACCCCTCCCTCAGTTTTTTGGGGTACAGATATCCTCCCACGCCCAAGCTCTCGATGGTCCCATAATAAAACGCCTGCAAAGCCTTGATATAGTCCTGACAATGGAGTATGGCATACGAAAAGCTTGCATCCAAAATGCAATCATACCGTAAATAACAGTTCTGACAAGCTCAATCCTGCCAGAGATAGATAGCAACTTATTTGCCCAGCCCATCAGTCTCTTCCTGCATTTATCCACAAGTCTACCGTACATTGGGGCTTTTGGATACCTGGTAGATAAAGGTAAGCCCAGATAAGTGGTAATAGTAGTGGCCATATTAATACCCAAATAATCTGCCAGACCAGACTTGTTCCTTGTCCCCTTGCTAAAGAGAGCAGAACTCTTGTCCCAATTTACCTGAAGCCCCGAATAATCCTTAAAATCATTTAGCAGAGTTTTGATGCACATGAATGATTTGGAGTTTGCTCTGCAGAATACCAGGAGATCATCAGCGAACAGAAGGTGGGAAATGGACTCAGAACGCCTCATGGGTTGGAATGCCCCACAACTATGAGCCTTAGAGACCAGGATGGAGAAAGCCTCCATAACCACTACAAACAAGTAAGGGGACAGGGGGTCGCCTTGTCTGATACCCCTATTGCCATTAAAGTAACCCACTGGCGAGCCTTTAATCATTACATAGAATGTGGGAGTAGTAATACATTCTCTGATCCAACCAATAAAAATATTGGGAAATCCCATCTGCCTTAGAAAGTACATGATGAACTCCCTATTAACACTATCAAAAGCCTTCCTTAGATCAAGCTTCAGGCATGCCCTACTTCCCATAGGGTTACTAAAATCACGGATCTGCTCATGGGCTACAAGTGTACTATCAGATAACAATCTCCCCTTAAGGAACGCCGCCTGATTTGGGGAGAGCAGCTCATGAATCACCACCTTAAGTCTGTTGCAAATAATTCTGCTAATGATTTTATATAAGAAGTTGCAACAGGAAATAGGCCGATAGTCCCCCAGAGTGGTAGCATTAGAATTCTTAGGGACGAGAGTCAGGTGGGTGTGATTTACCTGCCTTAAAAGAGTGCCAGAAGCGAAAAAAGACTTGACAGCAACAGAAACATCCTCCCCCACAACATGCCAGTACTGCTGGAAAAAGTGGCCATTGAAACCATCTGGCCCAGGGGCCTTGTCAGGACCCATTTGAAAAAACCACACTCCTGATCTCCTCATTGGATATTCTCCTGATTAGCCATGCCAAGGCATCCACTGTTAGAATGCGCTTTGGAGTGAGTGCAGGAAATGTCTGATTATAGTGATTTTGGTTATATAATGCAATATAATAATCAACTGCTTCCTTCTTAAGTGAATCATAATTCATTTCCTGTCTACCAACAGCATCCACAAAGTGTCTCAAGTTGTTATGGCTCTCTCTAGATTTCATGGAATTATAAAAGAATTTTGTGTTACGGTCCCCTAGTGACATCCAGTCAAGACGACTTTTCTGGCGGAACATCTCCTCCTCCAGGCTCAAGGCATTAGCCAACTCCTTAAGCAAAGCACTCTCCTGGGCCTGAACAGAAACCTCAGAATGTAGCCAAGGGTGGCTTCTAATATTCTCCAGCTTAGTGCGGCAGGAATTAACAAGCTTGGAAGCATGCATGACATTCGACCAAGATCTGATAGGGGCCTTAAGCCTCTTTAATTTTTGAGCAACACAATACATTGGAGTTCCCGCAATATATTCCCCCCAGCTTTCAGAGATAACCTCAGAGATTCCAGGACATTTTGACCAATAATTAAAAAATTTGAATGGCTTTGGGTCGGAATATACCTGAGGGTGAAGCCGGACAATCATAGGTGAATGATCACTTGTGTGAGCATCCAAGTATTCCATATACGAATCAGATAGGAGAGAAAGCCATTTGGAAGTCACGAAAACTCGATCCAACCTGGCACAGATACGGCCTGATATATATATATGTATATATATATGTATATATATATATGTATATATATATGTATATATATATATATGTATGTATATATATATGTATGTATATATATGTATGTATATATATATGTATGTATGTATATATATGTATATATATATATATGTATGTATGTATATATATATATGTATGTATGTATGTATATATATATGTATGCATGTATATATCTATGTATGTATGTATATATATATGTATGTATGTATACATACATACATACATATCTATGTATACATACATACATACATATATACTTATACATATACATACATATACATACATACATATACATACATACATACATATACATATACATACATACATACATACATACATACATACATACTTACATACATACATACATACATACATACATATATATATATACATATATATATATACATATATATATATATATATATACATATATATATATAATAATGGCTATCATACGCCATATGAGAGCATCTCTCATACGCCCTCTCACCTAAAGCACCTAAGTACAACCAAGTGCTTTATGTGAGAGGGCGTATGAGAGAGCCTCTCATATGGCGTATGATAGCCATTATTCTCATATATATATATACTAGTCATAACCCGTGCCCGCGGGCACGGTTCATTTAACATTTCTCCGCAAAATTTTTGTTCCCCAAAAAATTATTTACACAGCCAAAATTTAACAGAATAATAAATTAGCGTAAAAATATTTAGCGGCAAGGACACCTTCGGCACGGGCGTCTTCGACGTGGAACAACAAATTCGGCATCGAACAACAAATTTGGCGCCCGCGCCTTTGGCGCATAACAACAAATATTTGTAAAAAAATTTAGCGGGCGCGGAACAACGGAACACAAATTTGGCGTCAAACAACAAATTTGGCGTCCGCGCCTTCGGTGCAGAATAACAAATCTTTGTAACAACAAATTCGGTGTCCGCGCCTTTGGCGCAGAACAACGGAACAACAAATTCGGCGTCGAACAACAAATTTGGCGCCCGCGCCTTTGGCGCAGAACAATCTTTCCCAATTTAGAACAACGGAATAACAAATTCGGCGTCGAACAACAAATTTAGCGGGCGCATTCGGCGCAGGCGCCGAAGACAACAAACATTAGGGTATTTTTACGCTAATTTGTCGTTCCACTAAATTGTTTTAAGCTAAATTTTTTATTTTGTTTAATTTAATGGATAATGATTCTCCACAATCTTTCCCAATGCACTTTTAATTTCAAAGTTTAGGTTTCTAGGGCACTTTTCCTCTCAAATTTAATCTCCACAATCTTTCCCAATGCACTTTTCCCCCCAAATTTAATTTTCACACTCTTTTCCAAGGCACTTCTAATTTCAAAGTTTATGTTCCCAAGACATTTTTCCCCAAATTTTTTTCACAAAATCCAATTTCAACCATTGATTTACCAAGATCAAATCTCAACCACTCTTTATCTTGTCCTAGTCAGCCCTAGAATTCAAAAATCGTTGTCAAATGTATAATAGATATATATATATATACATATTTACATACATACATACATACATATTGACGTGCCCCCGGTTTGCCAACTGCAAATGGCCGGGGGACCGGTAGAGGTTTAGATATTTGTAACCGCAAGCGCACGGTGTTGTAGTGTGGCTTGGGGGTCGAACACAGGGAGGCGTGGTTGTGCTTGTGTCAAAGAGGATCAAAATCACCCCATGAGCGATCTAGCCCGGATCGAATGATGGGTTGTCACGGTAAAGGAATGCAAGGTATAGAAAATATGAAGTAAAAACCCGGGACTTTGGTTTCCACCCCAACGAGCGACTCTCACCGATACGGCCTACGGGTAGGATAGCGATCAGAATTAGGGTCTAATGGTGAGACGTTGCCTCTGAAAGTGGTACCAGCATCCCATGGGCCCGATATTCCGATCGGTGCCCAGGATGATACGCCGGACTTCCCGGGTTCGATCAGTGGGCACTCCCGTGTCCATTAACACTGATCGACTCCGGGAGCACTAAGCTTACAACGATAACTCCCACCGTCTCATCATGACGCTCCCGCGCGCTAGGATTCGGCGTCTACGCTAAGGGCGTGAGCAATGGCTAGGGAGTCAACCGCCAAGTTTATTCCCCCTTGGCCCGACGGTCAAAGGCGGTCTTTTTCCTGCCGATGACAATAAAACACCCCGCGTAACCGTTAGATTCCTAATCCCTATCGATTTCCTAACCCTATGGACGCATCGGGAAGAGCCCACGAAGGGGTTTCCGCCAAAATCCCAGATTTGGGATCTACTCACAAATATTCATTAAAAAGCGATCTAAATGAAAATGGACCGTCAAAATCATAATCAGACAATAGAAATGCAATGGTAGTAAAGCAATTAAGATAATACTAACGTTTGACAAAGATCTGAAAACGTACAAAAACTGGAAAATTACAGCCGTCACAAAATGAAGAAAACATTAAAAAATAACCAACGCCCGAATCTGGAAAACCTAGGGTTCTATTTATAGAAAACGACATCACCCGATCGGTTGACAAGTCAACCGATCAGGTGAACTGCTTCACAAAATTACAGCGCAATGCGGGATTTCACCCGGTCAGTATGAACTGGTCGGTTGGATCATGGTGCGGTCGGTTGGATCTTGGTGCCGACCGGTTGGATCTTGGTACCGACTGGGTGAGGAGACCGGTTGGATCTTCGAGTCTTGGCTGTTGAAATTGAGCTACAGGTGAACCGATCGGGTGAAATTCACCCGATCGATTGGCAATCAGCTTCGATTTCCAGAGATTTTGAGCTTTTGACCCGGTCACTGAACCGACCGGGTGACTTCTCGTGAGCTCCAAGCTACGTCCGGGTGGTGCACGCGTGCATCACCAGATCGGTTAGGGATGACCAACCAATCGGGTGAGGGACTGAAAGATGCAATCTTCGTCGTTTGAACCCCTGGATCACGCGTGACTCCTCCCGTTGCTTCGGGGACACATGATATCATCGTTTTATGCCCCATATGCCAGTATACTCCTGCAAAATACGGAAAACACGAAAAAGTGAAAGAAAACAAGAAAACACGAGAAAACAGATATAAGACGGCGGTAAAATACGAAAAAACACGGAAGAAAACGTGCGTAAATATATGAAATATAAACGCACGTCAAAATCCCCCAAGCTAAACTCTTCCTCGTCCTCGAGGAAGACGAGTGAGAGTAGGAGCTCGGAGGGGAAATATAGAGAGAAAGAGAGAAAAAGAAAACTCTATATCCTAGATCGCCCGTCAGGGCCAACAAAATCAAAAACGACACACCAAGCAAGCAAACGCCAAATCACATCACTAAACCAAGGAATACGAGTCCAGACAAGTGCCGTGGGCCCATGCGGTGAAGCGCGAGTGAGTGTGGTCGTGCGCTAGCAGTCCGTGTCACTGTCTACTATGTGTGATAAAGCTCGATATACGCAAATCCAGGAAATGACCCAAATATCGATTCGAATTGAATAAAGCAGTGAATATATAGTTCAAGCATGCATGAGAATAGAGAGAGAATTGAAACATATCTTGCGTCGGGGACTCCACAACTAGGGTTAAGGAAATCACCACACTAAAGCCTAGATAATAGCTAAAAAGTTCCTAAGCCAAGTGTTTTCGAAACCGATGGGGGTTGAGATGATGTGGAGAAGAACACTCGGTGCAAATTCTCGCCTTCCCTTTATTCTCGGCAAGTAGGAAAAGATATTCACACAGGAATTTTTTTTTTGGGTTTTGGGTTTTTGTATTTTTTTTGAATTTTTTTTGAATTTTTGGCTATACAATTTTTTTCTTTTCTTTTTGGGTTTTTCTTTTCTTTTCTCCTTTTTTTTGGATTTTTGGGAAATTGGTTATAAACATGTGTACTCTCCCAAGCGGGAGAACGGTACACGACGAGGGGATTTGCACCAAGTAAAACAAAAAAGAAGTCGGAATCTAAACACTTGGGCAAAGGGAACTATTCTCGCTAGTTAGAGCATGGGCTAAATGGGTTATCCTAGTCCTTAATTATGGAATCCCGACTCATGCGAAGTGAAGTTCACGATATATATATATATATATATATAGCATGCAGAAGAAGCAGACAGTAGAAGCAAATACTGCATTATTCATATCGAAGCGTGATAATCTAGGGGTCATTCCTGGACAGGTATATAAAGTAAAATCACAAAGCAGAAGCACACCAAACAGCTAGGCACGACACACGACTCACAAAAAAGCTATGTGGACCCACGATGCGTGAAATGCAGGGGACTCGATATCCTAGGGTTAGTGAGTGTGATTATCGATGCCATGCTAGGTGTGTGTGATTTTGTGGCAATTCATCATAGGGTTCATCTCTAGGAGAAAGAGATAAAAAGAAGAAAAGAAAAATTAAAACACGATGAAAACGACACAAAAACGAAAAAGAAAGACTCAAATGACGCACAAAGTGCGACTCCCCCAAGCTGAAGCTTGCATTACCATCAATGCAATAAGAGTGAGTACGGGAGGGCAATGAAAATGGGGGGGAATACGCACAGACACAAAAAGACAAGAAAAACAAGAAAAACACAGATATGAAAATGAAAATAAAGAAAAATCAAAATCAAACCACACGACATAAAAATAGAAAAAGAAAGAAAGAAAGAATGATAGAAAGAAACAACACACAAAAAATAAAACAAGCACACACACACACAAAGAAGACACGACAACACAGCAAAATAGACTTCCCCCAAGCTAGACGTGACAATGCTAGCAATGAAATATGATCGTGAAAGTGCAGGGATATGCAAGGGGATGTCAATCGGAGTCGCTGGTGGTAGAATGGTAGGGAGAGGGAGAGGAGGATGGGGAATAGTGAATGAAAGAATCTTCAGAGGATGAGGAGGGTGTGGCTACAGGGGTAGGAGGGGCGACAGGCTGGAGCACGGGCGGATCGATATGTACTGGTGGGTTGTGGTTCAGAATGAAGGTACCAGGTGGACCGACAGTTGGGTGCCAATCGGGAGGATCCAAGGGTGGCAGATTTACTAATGGAGAATACCAAGGATCCGGGTAAAACTCCCATGGCAGATGAGACGGGGTGTAGGGTGGGCGCAAAGGTGCTAAAGGTGGCAGGATCGCGAAAGGAGCGCATGCGGGGCTATAGAGGTAGACTGCACGGTCTTCACCAAAAGGAGCGAGCATATTGATATCGATCAAGTAGTCACGATCAATACGGCTACGTCCAGGCAAAATAGGGAGGTCGGGTGGCACTCGCAGAACACAGCTGACAATAAGAGTAATCATCCCACCACAACAGATGGATCCAGAATTGGCGCGGCTAACAGAAAAAATTTCTTGGATGATCCAATGGGCGGTGTTTATGGGCATAGGGATATGCCCATGGATCCTGTCTTCGGACATGGCATAGAGAAAGAAAAGCTCATCCCTGGACACTGCGGACACATTTACGCGGGCGAAAATTGTGTTGGCGAGGATGCAATGAGCAAGGCGGTAACACGGGTGAATTATGTAGGAGGCAAGAGCCTCAGGTGGAAAGGCGGTGTACTGGGTAAATCGTTGCCAAACACCATCAGCCCGAAATTGAGAGTAGATGTCAGTTCGATGGTGGGTGGAATGTTCTGTATTAAGATCGGGGTGACGGAGATTAAGGATATTGTTCAACTCGGTGAAATTCAGAGAATAATCGCCGTTGAAAGCGCGGAAGGAGAAACCCCAATCAAACACCTCGAGGGAACTAAGGAATTCAAGAGTGAGATTTCTGTGTGTGTGGGCGTGGATATAAGAAAGGGTATGGCACCCGATACAGCCGAAAATTCTGCCGACGCCGTTCGAAAGCCCTAGAGCTTCGAGTGTGGGGCGATCGGCAAAGAGTGTAGGTCGCATCGGGCGATGAAGTAGTGCTCACAAACGGTCGGACTGTTCTTCAGTAGAAGGATTTATGCCAAGGAAAGAGGGTGGAAAGGGTCCGTAAAGCGGATTACGGCGCGAAGATGAGACAATCTCTTTCCCTTTTCTAGACATGGCGACTACGTGGATGGCGAAAAGGAAAGTGGAAGCGTGCCTATGATGATTATAAAGCAGGTGAAGCAGGTATAACACCAATTCAGGATAATACAGATAAGGTAAGAGATGTGCAGAGTGGAAAGGTGTTACCTGTCAATGTAGCTAGATCAAGCCCCCGGAGGATTCACGTAGTAGGAGGAAGCGATTTGGGAAGCCGCCGCTCGCTGATCCGACAAGATACATGATTTTCGAAAATTTGGGGGCTAGGGTTAGGGTTTGGATGGTTTGATGATGGAATGTTGATGGTGGTAAGGTGGCGAGGGTGGGGAAGTATGGAAATGAGTGGGGACGAAGATCTAAGGGTAGTATGTTGGATGGAGGAGGTCGATTCGATAGTTAGAGGGTGGGTAATCGCGCGAAGGGGGGTTTTGGGGGTCGGGTGGCGGTCATCGTGCGGCAGGGGTATTTATAGGGGCGAAAATGAACCGATCGGGTGAGTTCTCACCCGATCGGGTGGACAAATTTCGAAAATTTTCTGTAGGCCAACAGCTACAGATGAACCGACTGGGTGAGTTCTCACCCGATTGGTTGACTGCTTCCCAAATCTTTCCCGAGAGCATGTGACATTTCACCCGGCCACTCACCCGTCCGCAGTATTACTCAACCGATCGGTTGATATGATCTCCAAATTTCCCGAAAGTTCAGCTCTACCCACACGATCAGCGAACCGGCCTCAGTTGTCTTCACCCGACCGGTTGACCATTTCCTCAAAATTCCCGAGACTCCTCGTACAAGTCACACGGTCTGTCACCCGATCGGTTCGTTAAGTGACTGATACGGCCGTTTATCTGATACATCTCACCCGATCGGTTGAGTTATCAACCGATCGGTTGGGGTCCATTTTCCTGCAAAAAATGCACAAATGGCCTCAGTCCTCAACGGAAGTTCTTGCGGCTGGATTTATTTATTAAAAATAGATAAAATAAAGTTAGCAATAGTTCTAAAAATTGGAGATAGAGATTTAGAGCATGGGTTGCCTACCATTAAGCGCTTTTGTTTAACGTCGTTCGCTCGACGCCTCAAGCGGTGGTCAATTAGGATCCGGAGGGTTCGAGGAAGAGTTGTCGGTCGTTGAGAATCTGACCGGAGAGAATTTTGGTTCCCCCACTGCATAGTGTTTCATACGCTGTCCGTTGAATTTAAACGGCTCATCCCTTCCCATTATCTCAATAGCCCCATGCAGAAAAACCTTGGTGACGCGGAATGGTCCCGACCACCTTGACTTCAGCTTTCCAGGAAAGAGTTTCAGCTTTGAGTTGAATAGGAGAACTAAGTCCCCTTCTTTGAATTCCCTCTTCAAGATTCTCTTATCGTGCCACCGCTTCAGCTTCTCCTTGTAAATCTTGGCGTTCTCATAGGCATTGAGCCGGATATCACCGAGCTCGTTGAGTTGTAACTGCCTGTGCCCACCTACCTCCTTGGCATCGAAGTTTAGATTCTTAATTGCCCAAAATGCCTTATGCTCCAATTCCACAGGTAGATGGCAAGCCTTCCCATTGACAAGCCGGTAGGGGGTTGTGCCGATCGGAGTTTTAAATGCTGTCGTGTAGGCCCAAAGCGTGTCAGGAAGTTTTGATGACCAATCCTTCCTAGAGTTGGTCACCGTCTTTTCTAGTATGCTTTTAATCTCCTGGTTAGAGACTTCTGCCTGACCGCTAGTCTGCGGGTGGTAGGCACGCCCCACCCGGTGTTGTACCCCGTACATTTTCAAGAGAGCCTCGAATTTCTTCTCTATAAAGTGGCTCCCTCCGTCACTGATCAGAACTCGAGGTACACCGAACCGCGGGAAGATGTTGCTTTTAAAGAACTTGGCCACCACTCTGGAATCATTGGTTGGACTGGCTATCGCTTCAACCACTTCGATACGTAGTCCACAGCCACCAAGATATACTGGTTCCCTGAAGAGGAAGGGAACGGTCCCATGAAGTCCACTCCCCACACATCGAAGATTTCTACCTCCAAGATGTAGTGTTGAGGCATCTCATTCCTTTTGGAGATATTCCCCGTCCTTTGGCATTTGTTGCAGGCCTAGACATAAGCATGTGTGTCCTTGAAGAGAGTTGGCCAGTAGAATCCGCTCTGGAGAATTTTCACAGTGGTCTTGTAGGTGCTCGCATGCCCTCCACATTGCTGACCGTGGCAGTGGGAAATGATAGAGGTCACCTCAGTTTCAGGGATGCATCTTCGTATCACCCCATCATTGTAGGTTTTGTACAGGTGGGGGTCATCCCAATAAAATTTTCGGACCTCATGGAAAAATTTCTTCTTCTGCTGAAAAATTACATTGTGGGGGACGATGGCACAAACCAGATAATTTGCGATGTCGGCGTACCAGGGAGTCCAGGAGGAAGAGATGGAGAAAAGATGCTCGTCAGGGAGCGAATCATCGATGGACGTAGCATTTAAATTGAGGGTAGGCATCCTTGACAGATGATCGGCAACAACATTCTCTGCCCCTTTCTTGTCTCTGATTTCCAGGTCGAATTCCTGGAGGAGCAGAATCCATCTAATGAACCGCGGCTTAGCTTCCTTCTTGCTCAATAGGTATTTAAGAGCCGCGTGATCTGTGTGCACGATCACCTTGGCACCAACGAGATATTGCCAGAACTTGTCCATGGCGTAGATGACCGCTAGCAATTCTTTTTCCGTGGTAGTATAATTTCTTTGGGTGGCGTCAAGGGTCTTGCTCGTATAATATATGACATGCAGATTTTTATCCTTCCTCTGCCCCAAAACGGCACCAACCGCATGATCGCTAGCGTCGCACATCAGCTCAAAGGGTAGATTCCAGTCCGGTGGCTGTATTATGGGCGCGGAAATCAAAGCTTGCTTCAGGGTGCGGAAGGCCTCCATACACTCCTTGCTGAAGACGAAAGGCACGTCCTTCACGAGGAGTTGGGTCAGCGGCCTGGAAATCTTCGAGAAGTCTTTTATGAAGCGGCGATAAAATCCCGCATGTCCTAAAAAAACCACGGACTCCTCGAAGATTGAGCGGTGGTGGAAGCTTTTCAATCACCTCAACTTTAGCTTTATCAATCTCGATTCCCCTCGAAGAGATGACGTGCCCCAGCACAACCCCTTCTTGGACCATGAAGTGGCACTTCTCCCAGTTTAGGACTAATCCCTTTTCTTGACATCTCTCCAGGACTTTAGTTAGATTACTGAGGCACGAGTCAAACTTAGTTCCATAGACGGAAAAGTCATCCATGAAAACCTCCATGATGTCCTGGGAGTAGTCAGAGAAGATAGCGGACATGAGTCTTTGGAATGTAGCAGGGGCGTTACAAAGTCCGAACGACATTCTCCTATAGGCATATGTCCCGAAAGGGCAAGTGAATGTCGTCTTCTCCTGGTCATCGTTATGAATAGGGATCTGAAGAAATCCGGAGTACCCGTCCATGAAACAGAAATAGTTTTGCTTCGCCAGCCTCTCGAGCATCTGATTGATGAAGGGAAGAGGGTAATGATCCTTCCTCGTAGCCTTGTTCAGCTTTCTATAGTCAATGCACATCCTGTACCCCGTGACGGTCCTCGTTGGTATTAGCTCGTTCTTCTCGTTGCGAATCACCGTCATTCCTCGTTTCTTTGGCACGACGTGCACCGGGCTAACCCAGCGACTATCGGAGATAGGGTATATGATACCGACATGTAGAAGCCTAACAATCTCCTTTTTCACAACTTCCATCATTATGGGATTTAGCCTCCGCTGCGGCTCAATCGAGGAGGCTTGCTCATCTTCAAGCAGAATTCTGTGTGAGCAGAGGCCTAAGCTAACCCCTTTTAAATCTTCAATTGCATATCCGAAAACTCCTTTAAACCTTTTTAAAACACCAAGAAGTTTGGTCATTTGGTCTTCAGGTAGTGAAGAGTTCACTATGACCGGCAGGGTCGAGCCCGCCCCCAAATATTCATACTTTAGCCCCGGGGGTAACTCTTTCATCTCAACTTCATGAGGCCTCGACGCATACTTCTCAAGCTGAGCATCCTCAAGGGAAAGGAGTTCTTCGTGGATTTCTTGGAAGCCAGCGTCTGGAACCTCACTCCCAGCAGCGGTTCCACATGGCAAAGTCTCGCAAGGTATTGTGGGAATGACCGAGGAAGGCACTGGGTCTCTTTCAAGCTCATAATAATTATCCGGGAAGAAGGCTTCTAAGTGAAAATAGGTTTCAACCGTCGATGGTTCCCCACAATTGTTTCTAGCTTCCTCATTGTCCAGAGATCCGGGATGCTCGATAGAAGTCTTCAAGGAATAGATCGGTTCATGTCCAACGTAATCGACAGACTCAGCCTAATGGTTCTCCTGACAAAACTCCGCGAACAACTCTTCCTCACTAAACTCGGGACTAGGAATGTCGATATACGCCACTTCATCATGAGGAAAGAGAGTTGTCGTGGCAAGGTGCTGCTGCGTATCTTGATACCTCCTCTGATTTTCCACGGCAGCAGCCAGAAGGGATAGTATATTAGAAGTATTTAGGGATTTTGCTAAGCTCCGTGCCAAATAGCGGATGTGGTGTGAGTGATCCCAAATGTCTCCCGAAACTGCATGCAACATCCTCATCGTGGGGCGAAGAGCCTGTAAGAAAGGAGAGAGAGAGAATTGCACGAATAGCAAACACGTCAAAAGCACGGGTTGCGTAAACGGGAAGTGAATGTAGCGACGGCAGCACGTCGCTTCAGTCAATCAGTTCTATACAATTACTATCTACAGTATGTACAAGTGAAATTGAAAAGTGTAGAGTGCGAAAATTATCATGAGGTAGGGATGAGAGCTAGACATGAGGGTTCATGAAATCCAAAAATAACAAGCACGTTGCCTCCCCGGCAACAGCGCCATAAACTTGACGTGCCCCCAGTTTGCCAACTGCAAATGGCCGGGGGACCGGTGGAGGTTTAGATATTTGTAACCGCAAGCGCACGGTGTTGTAGTGTGGCTTTGGAGTCGAACATAGGGAGGCGTGGTTGTGCTTGTGTCAAAGAGGATCAAAATCACCCCATGGGCGAGCTAGCCCGGATCGAATGATGGGTTGTCACTGTAAAGGAATGCAAGGTATAGACAATATGAAGTGAAAACTCGGGACTTTGGTCTCCACCCCAACGAGCGACTCTCGACGATACGGCCTACGGGTAGGATAGCGATTGGATTTAGGGTCTAATGGTGAGACGTTGCCTCTGAAAGTGGTACCGGCATCCCATGGGCCCGATATTCCGGTCGGTGCCCAGGATGATACGTCGGACATCCCGGGTTCGATCAGTGGGCACTCCCGTGTCTATTAATACTGATCGACTCCATGAGCACTAAGCTCGCAACGATAACTCCCAACGTCTCATCCTGCCGCTCCCGCGCGCTAGGATTCGGCGTCTATGCTAAGGGCGTGAGCTATGGCTAAGGAGTCAACCGCCAAGTTTATTCCCCCTTGGCCCGACGGTCAAAGGCGGTCTTTTTCCCGTCGATGACAATAAAACACCCAGCGTAACCGTTAGATTCCTAATCCCTATCGATTTACTAACCCTATGGACGCATCAGGAAGAGCCCACGAAGGGGTTTCCACCAAAATCCCAGATTTGGGATCTACTCACAAATATTCATTAAAAAGCGATCTAAATGAAAATGGATCGTCAAAATCATAATCAGACAATAGAAACGCAATGGTAGTAAAGCAATTAAGATAATACTAAAGTTTGACAAAGATCTGAAAACTTACAAAAACTGGAAAATTACAGCTGTCACAAAATGAAGAAAACAGTAAAAAATAACCAACTCCTAAATCTGGGAAACCTAGGGTTCTATTTATAGAAAACGACATCACCCGATCGGTTGACAAGTCAACCGATCGGGTGAACCGCTTCACGAAATTACAGCGCAATGCGGGATTTCACCCGGTCAGTATGAACCGGTCGGTTGGATCATGGTGCGGTCGGTTGGATCTTGGTGCCGACCGGTTGGATCTTGGTGCCGACCGGGTGAGGAGATCGGTTGGATCTTTGAGTCTTGGCTGTTGAAATTGAGCTACAGGTGAACCGATCGGGTGAAAGTCACCCGATCGGTTGGCAATCAGCTTCGATTTCCAGAGAGTTTGAGCTTTTGACCCGGTCACTGAACCGACCGGGTGACTTCTCGTGAGCTCCAAGCTGCGTCCGGGTGGTGCACGCGTGCATCACCCGATCGGTTGGGGATGACCAACCGATCGGGGTGGGCGCTGAAAGATGCAATCTTCGTCGTTTGAACCCCTGGA
This sequence comes from Scilla litardierei, assembly GCA_030789695.1. NCBI lineage: Eukaryota > Viridiplantae > Streptophyta > Magnoliopsida > Asparagales > Asparagaceae > Scilla > Scilla litardierei. The sequence goes on along the minus strand of CM061141.1, from coordinate 178,081,032 downwards.
TCACGCGTGACTCCTCCCGTTGCTCCGGGGACACATGTGTTGAGTATTGGACTCTCCACCTTGATTTTGATGATGATCAAACACAAATCATTGTAACTAACTCTTGTGATTGCAGTTAGCTAAAAAGTCACCAATTAGATTCAAGAAGATCAAAAGTGACCCGGTGCTATGAGTTATTTCTCTCCCCCTTTGTCATTAACAAAAAGGTATGGGGGTATAGAAACAACAAATGCAACAATAGAGTGAAAAACAAAAATGTATAACAATTGAAAAGTTACCAATTGTAAAGTTCTCAAATGTAAAGTTACCAATTGAAAACGGGATATCAAAATAAAGATATCAATTGCAAGAGCATATATCCAACAACAACTCAACCACCCTCAATTATCACAAAAAGATATGCAATAAGCATATGAGATAAACGATTACAATAGATACTAATTGTAAAGAGTAGTGTGAGCAGTGTTAGAAAAGTGACAATTGCAAAAATCATGACATCACTTGTGAGAGAAAAACAAGTGATCAAATAGTGTCAAATACCCAAACAGACTCAAAATTTATAACATTAAGCATAATGTGATAGACTGTCCTTGAGCAATGAGCATGACAAATGACATGAACATGATTAAATACATCATGGTGGAATCAAAAACATCATATTGACATAGATCAATATTTTAGCAAATTGAGTGCATGTAAAACAATTCTATGTTTTCATACAAACAAAGCTATCAAATCAATATAATCGTCGAGCGACGAAGTAAATATCAGATACCAATTGTGGAAATATCATTAATAACCATGTGTACAAAGTCATGTTATTAAATAATAACACAAATTAAGTAAAATGGCATAAGATACAAATTGTAGTCATACCAAATCATCTCCAAAAGTATCTCCAGCCAAAATTTAAGTGAAGTGTGCGATGTGGGCATACACAAATATCTATATCATGCAAAGGTGTTATGCCAAATAGAGATAGAAACATCGTAAAACCTATGGCATACACAATTCTAGCACACTAGGATACTAATTGAAATAATGTTCAAAAGAACCATAGTACAAGCATGCATTCTAGAATAGATACTCACATAAAGAGTCAATGAAAAGCATGGAAATCCATGAGCATAAAGAAGATAAGCACTATATCATAAGCTCAAAACTAGCATCAAGCAAGATCATGAAAAGATGATATCCAATATCAATAGTCTAACAATTGTAAATATGATACCAAATGTAGATATGATATGTAGAGATGATACCAAATATAGTCTAACAAAGTATGCAAAGCAAGCAAATAATGTCAAGATCATGATCTCACTTGAGAAGAAAACCAAGTGAACATAATAGAGACAAGATCTCATCCTAGCTCAAATATCACAAAGAATTCAACATGAAGCATAATGTGACAAAACATCTTTTGAGCAAAAGCATGAAGATAGTCTACGAATAAAGTTATCATGAACATCGCAAGCATGCATACCAATTGTGCGAATAGAATAAAAACTTGAGTAAGCACAATATAGTCGAAGGTGGCATCAAAGAAGTCATAGTGCATCAAGATATATTCATGGAAAAATATCTATGACAGAATATACATATCATCAAACACAACTTATATGATCTTGTATAGCAAAAATTATCTCCAAAATATCATAAAAACATGATCTTGAGATGAGAGATAATCAATGCGAAAAATATAGCATGAAGATCACTAACCAATATGCATGAGTGTTATGTCACTTGTGTAACTATCATACATGAGAGATTTAGCTATAGACATGAAGGATTTCTTGAATAAAATTATAGCTAAACATCAGTCATGAAGTAAATCAAATGACAAGTAACATACATTGATCAAATTTTCAATGAAGTTTAAGATCAATATACTTAATAAAATCTAATAAACAAGCAAGCATGTCATACACATCAGTTATCATATCCATAACATATAACAATCTTCACACAGAAGCATGCATGTGCGGAATGCGACGTGTAATGACAATGTGTTCCAAAGATATAAACATCAATAAACGACTAACCAATTCATTAAATGAATGCTATAGCTACCATGGTACATGAGTCGTAAAAAGACATATATGACATATATGAACATGGTAGTCACATAAACAAACAATCTTCATGAGGGTGTGACAAGAATGAGCTAATGAAGATGTATGCTATATTACACAAATCCAATATATTAAAATACTAATTGTAAACATGGTAGTCAAAATCAATATATTAACATGCCAATTGTGCAAAACACATACTTACACCATTTAGCTTTTCCTATAAGTGTGCATCTCCAATGCACCATCCTTTCCTTTGAATTGATCCATCATTTGTAAACCAAGGAGAGTGTAGGGTAGGCATCTTGCACAACAATCTGACAATTCAACAATTAGTGGTATCCAAAAACTTTTTTGATCCAATAGGTTAAATAACAAAATCAAGTAGTCCAATAACCAAACATTTACCAATTGTAAATCACACTCATCAAAAGGGGTGATTATAATCATGAAAATCATACATATCAGGAATTACTAATTCTCAACCATTAGAAATTAGATACACATATACTAATAATTCCTATGCATATGATTTAGTCAAAATACATTATACAAGTAATCATGATTATGAATATACACATCTAATACAAAAGTGTGTGCAAGAAAGATTCCCCGTTCAATATGCACATGTGCACAAAATAAACATTCACGTCACATGCATATTGAGGGAAGGCATGAAAAGTAATACCACAAAGAGTGTGCATGAAAAGCATAAAGTATTAATTGTCAAAACCAAATTTCTCTTTCCCTTTGGCATATCAACAAGATAGAAAATCACCAATGGTTAGAGAAATCAACTAATATATATGCACAACATAATATGAGAGAAATGTAATGGCATATAATGATGTTGGGGGTAGTGGACGAACTCAACTAATCTGATACCAAATGTAATGTCCAGATAGCAAGCAAACATGTCATACTCCCTCAAAAATCATACAAACTATGCAAACTTGGGAGTAGTGGACGAACTCACACACACACACACACACACACACACACACACACACACACACACACACACACACACACACACACACACACACACACACACATATATATATGGGTACAAAGAGTAATCATACAAGCATGGTACCCAAGCAATGAAGTGCAATAAGAGTGAGTTAGCAAGGTGGAAATCAAATAAAGAATGAGTTTGATTTTTATATGTAGTCGCATGAGAATATGTCAATCATAACATACGATTCTATATGTGTGTTCATACCATGCCTAGAAACGATCTTAGGAATCCAAAAGATAGTGATTTGGGATTCTTAAGAAGTTGTAGAGACATGAGTAGGAAGTTGGGATGCACGCTAGTGAAGTGGAACATAAATATAAGCGTGTCCCGTGTGTGAAACATGCAAATGAGCATTAGTTCTAACATGAAAATTTTTAAGCCACATGTTATAAATAATCCTCGAATAAACATATGAGTAAGGATTATGAATACACAATGCACATGAGTCAAGCATTTGACACAAATGTAATACATAGACATGAATGACATACAAGACACATAATATGCAAACATAGGATATGCATGAGATAGTCTCAACCACAAAGTGACATCTACATGCATCCAGCACACATGGATACCAAATGTAAGAACATACTTACAACATTAAGCTCCCCCTACTTTGGTGCATCACTTAAGCACCATCAACTCCATTTGAATGAAAATCTTTACAAATCAAAGAGTTGGTAGGGTTGGTATCCCAATGTGGATTGAACCTAGAAAACATAATTTTGGTATCCAAAAACCTTTTTGGATCCTATGGGTTAGTCAACAAGTTTAGCAAACTAAATTCAAATTATTATAACCCATATCCTAATGTAATCATGCACAATATTTAAGAAACATGTAATCATGTTGCAAGATAAATATTTAACCAAATTCATGCATATACCAATTGTACCAAAAAATAAGTATATATATATATATATATATATTAATCCAAACACATGAAAAGTATCACATGCAACAAAACATGAATATGATCCAACACATGTGTTGCAAAAAGAAATATTAAATATTCTAAACATGAAAAATCATAAACACAATGATTTATTAATAAACATGCAATAGAAATCAAATTCAATATGAATTTATGTTTCTAACAAACATGAGCATCTAAGACCAAAATGCAAACAAAAGAGTAAATCAAATCTTAACACAAATGCATTGGTACCCATAAAATGACCATAAACTTGTGGTACCAAGCAATGAAGGGTCAACGGAAACTAACCCTTCGGAAACCAAGTCCAAGAGGACCGTGATTTCCCAACATAATCATCATTCAAAATAATATTATGAATATAAGATTGCACATACATATCCTTAGCATGATTGCTAGTGTTCTTCGGACCCCAAATAGTGTATGATTTGGGAATCCTCTTCCTAGTGGTTTCATGCACAAAAGGTTGATTTCTACGTGGTGCATGTGGCCTAGGAGCATGAGATCTAGCAAGAGCATGAGTAACATTATGTTGTGCTAAAGCATGATGATGGGCATATGATCTATGGTGTGGTGTTGCATACATACGTGGATGAATATGAGGTGTGTATGCATGAGGATGATCATGAGAATAAGCATGCATATGTGGATGTGATGTGTGATCATAAGCATGTGAAGGTGCACGAGCATGAGTACGTGCATGAGAGTGTCTCAAATGAGTATTTGCACGTGCTCGTGGGTGTGGAGCATAAAAACCATCATTAGAATGAACATGCGGAGTAGGAGGTGTGTTCCCACGTGGCATAGTATTGGTGTACATGAATGCATGACCCTTCTTTGGAGGTCCACCCAAAGTGGGTTTCTTTCCAAAGGAGGGAAGAATAGGAGTGGTGGTTTCCTTAGTAGTAGAACTACCCAAGTTGTTATAGACACCAATCGTGGATGCACCGGAGGATGGCCTCACAAAATCTATAGTTACTTCACTATAGGAGGTGTGTGCATTGGATGCACTTGCCTTAGAATAACCAAGGCCAACACGATGGTTTGTCGGTAGTTGATTCTTTAGCAAATCATCCAAATTGTCCTTTCCCTTGTTGAATCTCTAAACAATGGAGGACATGAGCTCATATTTCTTCGAAATTGAAGAAATAGTGGCATCCAAGGTGGATGCCCGTGTGGTGAGCTCGTGCACTTGGGATTTGAGATCCTCATTCTCAATGCCCAAGCAAGTGTTTTGAGATTGAAGATTTTCAATCTCAAGATCGTTACTATCCACAATAGAAACACGATCAAGTTGAGATTTGAGGGACTCCACCTCATTTCTCAACATGCTATTTTGAGTAAGCAAACTTGCTTTCTCAATAGCGAGTGTCTCAATAATGGTGTCATTGTTAGAGGTGCTACATGAAGATGTGTTAGAGAGACTAGCAATCTTATTCTTAGCATCACAATATTTATGCATAAGCTTTTGATATTTATCAAATAATTGCTTAAGCTCAATTTTAAGATCATCCGTTGTTACCTCTTCATCGTCACTATCTCTTTCACTTGAATCGCTTGATTCGTCACTAGAGTTGTCCTCTCGTGCCATCAAGCCCATGAATGAATCTCTTTCATCATTGGAGGAAGAACACTCCGAGGTGGACTCTTCTTGCTCCGATAGCATGTGCCATATTTGATATGCCGTTGTTGCCTTGGACACATGCATAAGAATGTTATAAGTTAAATAATCAAGAAAGATATCCATTACCTCTTGATGTTTCCCCGCCAATTCTTTTTGCTTATTTGTCCATTCATGTTCGGGAGAGGTAGGTGAGCGAAAGGGCTTCTCCACAAGCTTCCAATAATCCTCATCGATGGATTGAATATGAGCCTTCATCTTTACACACCAACTTTGATAATTGGGCCCGAGGAGATATGGTGGAAGAGGGCATCGTGTGTTGTTGTTGTTGGTTGCCATAGCTATAACCTCGCTATGATACCAATTGATATCTTTATTTTGATATCCTTTTTTCAATTGGTAACTTTACATTTGAGAACTTTACAATTGGTAACTTTTCAATTGTTATACATTTTTGTTTTCCACTCTATTGTTGCATTTGTTGTTTCTATACCCCCATACCTTTTTGTTAATGACATAGGGGGAGAGAAATAAACAAGATGTGCTTATTAAATGTTGAGTGTTAAAAAATAACTTGAATCATATAGACTTTATGTATGATCGTTCATGTATATGATTCAGGGGGAGCATTGGTGATTACCTTGGTTTGTATAGATTACATTTAATATATGTTGGTAATCATGCTCATGTCTATGATGTGTATCACCTACATGATTTGTTTTGTGTATGCATATTATTTCTGGTCATTCATGCGATATATACACAACCTCATGTGATACACAAACTATTAACTGCTGAATAATGCTATTGATTATTGATATTAACTTGATTGGCATCATTGCAGGGGGAGTAAGTATATTTAATGCAAAATTATTTGTTTTGTTTATATTTGGTTTGTCATCATCAAAAAGGGGGAGAATGTTGAGTATTGGACTCTCCACCTTGATTTTGATGATGATCAAACACAAATCATTGTAACTAACTCCTATGATTGCAGTTAGCTAAAAAGTCACCAATTAGATTCAAGAAGATCAAAAGTGACTACACGTGTTGATTCAAGTGGAGAACTTGGTAGATCAACAAAAGTGAAGCATTGGCTTGAAGAACTTAAAGGCTACTTCAAACCTCAAGCCAATGGCATCAACAAATGAATGGAGATTCAATCCAAAGAGAAGAAATGAATGGATGAGTCAAAAGCTTCGAAGAATATGACGTTGAAGATATTCAAGTCATTCAACCAAAAGACTCAAGTCCATGAAGAATTATGGAGATCGTCGCCAAAGTAATTTGTTCATATCAAGCGACGTCTCAAGACTTCCACAGAACGCGTGATCGTTGTGCCTGGAGCTTCGTTGAAGCTCAAGGAGTATTCATGAAGTCAAGGGATTCGGATTCTCCATGTTAAAGCTTTGAAGACGGTTTGTCGTGTTTACTTTTATGTATTCTAGCTTCGGTTTAGTGGAATGTTAAGCCTTGAGTAGTACTTGCCTAGAAATCTTCATAACTTACATATCTTATCTCTAGGATTGCCTTAGAAGCCATTAGAAACTTTCCTGTAGCTTATCGCTTCATTTCCTGGCTTCTTATGCATCTTAGTTGGTTCAAGTAGAAGAACCAACCGAATAGATGAAGATCTAATCGGTTGGAAATCCTTCTTGAACCGACTAGATATCCTTGCTCAACTTAGCCCATTCACTGTTGGTCAATTAGTCGGTCGGAGAAGGTTCACCGACCGACTAGATGACGATTTAGTCGGTTGGAAATCCTACTCAGACCGACTAGTTATCCTAATCAATTGAAGACAATTTGTTGAACAATTAGTCGGTCCAAGAAGGCTCACCGACCGACTAAATGACGATCTAGTCGGTTGGTGTTTATTCTCAGACCGACTAGTTTTCCTTGTGAAATTCGACCTTTTTCACTATTGACCAGTTAGTTGGTTCAAGAAGGATGATTAATGCATTAAATGACAATCTAGTCGGTTGATGATCCTTCTTAGATGGACTAGTTTCAAATCTAGTCGGTCCAAGAAGGTTCACTGACCGACTAGTTGTCAATCTAGTCGGTTGATGATCCTTCTTAGACCGACTAGTTTCAAATCTAGTCGGTCCAAGAAGGTTCACTGACCGACTAGTTGTCAATCTAGTCGGTTGATGATCCTTCTTAGACCGACTAGTTTCAAATCTAGTCGGTCCAAGAAGGTTCACTGACCGACTAGTTGTCAATCTAGTCGGTTGATGATCCTTCTTAGACCGACTAGTTCTTACCCAGATTTTCACCATCTTCTCTGTCAACCATCTAGTCGGTCCAAGAAGGTTCACTGACCGACTAGTTGTTAATCTAGTCGGTTGATGATCCTTCTTAGACCGATTAAGCGGCTTCAGAAATAGATCCGTTGGGCATTTATTGCCACGATTTTTGTGACCGTTTTCTCTCTTCTCTATATAAGTTTGAGTGCTTCTAACCAGGCATTCAAGGCTGAAACTAGAGACATTTTCACACCTTTGAAGAGAGCCATTCAACTCCAATTCCAAGCTCTCTCATCTCACAAGAATCTCTCTCTTTCTCTTTGAGCACTAATTCCTCAAGAGAGATTCTCATTCCTTGTGAGCTTCTCAAGCTAAGAGCTTGAAACCAAGTCACCAACTCCTCCCTAGCCATCTATTGCTGCTCATCTTGGTGGAGCTAGGGTTTGGTGATCTTATCTTCCTCAAAATCCATTCTTGCCCTAAATTGGTAAGTATTTCTCAAGGCATAGGATTTTGTGGTAAGAAGCTATTTATTTCATCTTCAATACATTTATATTGTTGTTTACTCTCGGTTGATGAGAGTGTTGGCTTGATCCCAAGTTGTGGGAGTCAAGATTTAGTTTTGCTCTCGGTTTGTGAGAGTTTGCCTAAATCCCAAGTTGTGGGATTTGGGGTTTTGCGTGTTCCCGGGTTGTGGGATACAAGGACATCGATTGTAGGTCGATTGCACTTGTGGGGTTTCTGCAAGTGGGCTAAAGGAAATCTCTAGCGGTTTGCTAGAGTATCCGGAGGGGATCCGGGTGTTGCTGGAGTAGGGCACCGGTAACAAGTCGGGAAGACTTGGGTGGCACCGAACCAGGGTAGATTGCTTGTTTGCATTGCATTCTTACTTGGGTTGTTGTTCATTTATTACATTTCGTATTTGTTGGTTAAGTAGGGTTTTATTTGGCGTAAATTCCTTATAATTCTATAAAACACTATTCAACCCCCTCTAGTGTTTGTTCCTCATAGCACAGGGTCACTACAATACGGAATCTAATTGAATCTAGCACAGGGTCACTACAATCCTTCTTAGACCGACTAGTTCTTACCCAGATTTTCACCAACTTCTCTGTCAACCATCTAGTCGGTCCAAGAAGGTTCACTGACCGACTAGATTGACAACTAGTCGGTCAGTGAACCTTCTTGGACCGACTAGATTTGAAACTAGTCGGTCTAAGAAGGATCATCAACCGACTAGATTGACAACTAGTCGGTCAGTGAACCTTCTTGGACCGACTAGATTTGAAACTAGTCGGTCTAAGAATGATCATCAACCGACTAGATTGTCATTTAATGCATTAACCATCCTTCTTGAACCAACTAACTGGTCAACAGTGAAAAAGGTCGAATTTCACAAGGAAAACTAGTCGGTCTGAGAAGAAACACCAACCGACTAGATCGTCATTTAGTCGGTCGATGAGCCTTCTTGGACCGACTAATTGGTCAACAAATTTTCTTCAATTGATTAGGATAACTAGTCGGTCTGAGTAGGATTTCCAACCGGCTAAATCGTCATCTAGTCGGTCGGTGAACCTTCTCGGACCGACTAATTGACCATCAGTGAATGGGCTGAGTTGAGCTAGGATATCTAGTCGGTTCAAGAAGGATTTCCAACCGATTAGATCGTCATCTAGTCGGTTGGTTCTTCTACTTGAACCAACTAAGATGCATAAGAAGCCAGGAAATGAAGCGATAAGCTACAGGAAAGTTTCTAATGGCTTCTAAGGCAATCCTAGAGATAAGATATGTAAGTTATGAAGATTTCTAGGCAAGTACTACTCAAGGCTTAACATTCCACTAAACCGAAGCTAGAATACATAAAAGTAAACACGACAAACCGTCTTTAAAGCTTTAACATGGAGAATCCGAATCCCTTGACTTCATGAATACTCCTTGAGCTTCAACGAAGCTCCAGGCACAACGATCACGCGTTCTGTGGAAGTCTTGAGACGTCGCTTGATATGAACAAATTACTTTGGCGACGATCTCCATAATTCTTCATGGACTTGAGTCTTTTGGTTGAATGACTTGAATATCTTCAACGTCATATTCTTCGAAGCTTTTGACTCATCCATTCATTTCTTCTCTTTGGATTGAATCTCCATTCATTTGTTGATGCCATTGGCTTGAGGTTTGAAGTAGCCTTTAAGTTCTTCAAGCCAATGCTTCACTTTTGTTGATCTACCAAGTTCTCCACTTGAATCAACACGTGTAGTCACTTTTGATCTTCTTGAATCTAATTGGTGACTTTTTAGCTAACTGCAATCATAGGAGTTAGTTACAATGATTTGTGTTTGATCATCATCAAAATCAAGGTGGAGAGTCCAATACTCAACAACATGATATCATCGTTTTATGCCCCATATGCCAGTAAACTCCTGCAAAATACGGAAAACACGGAAAAGTGAAAGAAAACAAGAAAACACGAGAAAACGGATATAAGACGGCGGTAAAATACGGAAAAACACGGAAGAAAACGTGCGTAAATATATGAAATATAAACGCACGTCACATATACATACATACATATGTATGTATGTATGTATGTTTATATATGTATGTAGATATACATACATACATACATACATACATACATACATACATCTATATATTAAAACACAACTTTTTTGAATCCTAGGGCTGACTGGGACAAGTCCCAGTCACCAACAATGATCAGGATGCATCCACATCCTTTGCGTCCAAGCGACAAGATATAATTCAAAAAACCTCCCACAATCACTACATTTGCACATAATACCGCCCATTTCCCTTTTTGCTAAAAAAACCCTCTCATTTAACTCTTTACCCTAATACCCTACACACACCAACACTTTGCACTTCGCCCATTCATTTTCGAGCGTTTCTCTTTTGGCTTAAATTTTTTTACGCTAATTGGTTGTTCCACATCGACGGCGCCCTCACCAAAATTGTTGTTTTACGCCGAAATTGTTGTTCCGAGCCAAAGGCGCCTGTGCCGCTAAATATTTTTACGCAAATTTGTTGTTTTTTTAAATTTTGGCTGTGTAAATAATTTTTTAGGGAACAAACTTTTCGCGAGGGAAAATCTTAAATGAATCGTGCCCGCGGGCACGTGTTATGACTAGTACACACACATATATATGTATATATATATATACATATATATGTGTGTGTGTATATATATTTATTTATTTATATGAAAGCATGAATAAAGCATAGCAATCTCAAGAATCAAGGAAGTTTAATGTGTTGTGAGCGCCACTTCTTCGATCGATCTATATCACATTATCCCATACTTATCCTCTCTCCGACCATTGTATAGTATAGATTCATATTCCTTCGATCTAAGGACGGGTTAGAGGAAACGTCATAGGATTTGAGTGTGGCCATCGTCAAGTATATTACTTGATGATTTGTGGTTAGAGACAACGTCCTAGGAGTCCACTCTCGTCGACGGAAAGAAATTGGACATCCTAGAAGTACACTCTCGTCGACAGAAAGAAATTTGAGCTCTTTAGTTTCATGAATTTGATTTTAAGTTCACCTACATAAATAGACTCAAAATTTGATAATTCTCGAAGTTCATGCCATCATTTGCATGTTTGAGTGCATTCCTCCAAACTACGCTTGATCTTGTCTTCCTTGAGGACAATGAAGAGTTTAGCTTGGGGAATTTTGATGAGTGTTTATTGTATATAGTTCCCCCCTTTCCACACATGTTTTTCATCATGTATTTCTCTGTTTTTTCTCGTTTTCCCTGTTTTGTTTCCTCTTTTGCTTTTATGGTCCCTTCTGTGATTTACAGGATATATATACTGATTAGGGACCATATGGCATGATTATAGTGTAAAATGGGTAAATGGAGTGGAGCCAGGAGCTCCACGTGTGCAAATTGGGGAGAAAAGAGTAGAGCTGTGATACTCACGGCCGCATCGATTTTGATGCGGCCGCATAATCACAACACAGCTGAGCAGGACACAATTTCACGCAGCCACCTAGACATGCACCAAGCGGCTGCGTAACTAAGTTTCAAAACCCAACTCCACGTGGCCGCGTAAAGGATCTTCAAACGGCCGCATCACTAAGGAGTTGATTTGAAGATATACAATCGACGTGGCCTGCGTGACTACAGACGATGCGGTCGCGTAATCCAAAAGAACTGAAGACCAAACGGTCGCTCCACATGACCGTTTAGATGCTGACGTGGATGTCGAAGACGAATTCGACGCGGACGTGTCCCTAGTGACGCGACCGCATCGCTATAGCCTCCGTGCCCCCAATTTATGCACTGCGATGACTCGACCACGTCGTTCTCGACACGGTCGCATCGAATAGGGTTTCTGTGCAAAATCTGGGCGCCTCCAGGGAGCTGTTAGGGTCTTTTGGTCTTCTGGGAAGTTTTATAAAAGCTCATCGTCTTCCTTAAGTGAACCCATCTTTGTTTTTAGGTATTTTTCTGGGTTTTTGAGGTTTTGTAAGGATTTCTCAACTCTTTTATTCAGTATCATTTATTGTTTTAATTAGCTTTTTATTGTAATAGCTTAGATTTTTTAATAGAAGTTTTTCCCTTGTTATTGCATTGTGTATTTTCATCTCTTGTGCTTATTTCTAGAATCCACGGCTTTCATCAGTTACCCTATGGTTCAAATAGTCCCTATTGCAATGGGTTGTGGGTAGATTTTATCTAGGGCAATGTGTTGAACCCCATTGGATAAGGGCCATGGGTTGGATGAACTTTTGATTAATTACTGTGTTAATTGTGGAGTTGGGGTATATTGGGATGCCAATTATCATCGTAAATTCGACCCCCTCCCTTTTGGACAATCAGATTGGCCGTCGATGAGAGTCGGGATCAATCCGGGGTTTCAATCCCTACGAGGATCCATACTATCGGTGTGACTGGCGAGAGTCCCGCACCGATTAAAGCCCTCGTATTATAGGTCCAATCCCTGAATGCCACTGTGGTCGGGAGGAAGATTGAGGACATTCGTCGAGCATAATGCGCATGACGTATAGTGATGTATATACGAGAGTCGGCACAGGTATAGGTTAGGATAGGCCTATCACTGCATCGCAAGAGCTGGGGGGTAGGAGTTAACATAAGAGAATACATTATCATGCACCATGAGAGTGGGTGATAGGTGAATACCCTTAGGTTAGACGACCTCTCCTGAGTCTCAATGAACCCAACAATCGGTCATCTACTAATCCAACCCTAACTCTACCTCAATGGCAGGGATACCCTAAGCACTAGAGCTTTTATCCCCTAATTTCACCTTTTATTCTCTCACTCGACCACCATTCAATAGCGTAGCTTTCGAACAAAGACCCAAAAATCGGCACTCAACGAATGCCTCCCTGTGTTCGACCCGTTAGCGCTATAATTGACACTGTGCGCTTGAGGTATTAATTTTATTAGCTCCACGAGAGCGGACAATAGCATCATGAACAATTTCTCTTCTTCAAGTTTGAACTTTGTTCTAAATTTATCCCAAATATATATACCCATCCATTCATTTGAACAACTCGGTTCATTCCATGAAATGAACTGAGTAGTTCAAACAGAGGGATGTGTATATATATTTGGGATCAATTTGTATCCAAAAAAACAGAGTTCAAACTTGAAGAAGAGAAACTATTCCATGACGCCCCTATGCAATATGACTGAGGACTCGAGTGTAGTGTGTTGATGGGAGAGAAGAGAAATCACGGTATCAGATGTGAGGATGCGAGATCCGAGACTACATACGTTCTTTCTGGTTCTTCCTTAGACTACATCTTCCATGAAAACACATAAAGAACTCATCCTTGTGCCGGTATAGTATCAATGGCTTTCTTTGATCTTAACCCTAAAGCTCCCCCCTTCATCATCCGATCGACTGGATGAGGGCCATTAGTAGTCCAACACCACCGCACAACTACCATGCACCTCCTCGTCCACCACCTCCAACTACTAGCTGTTTTGACCCCAAAGTTATTGCTACTGCACCTACAACCACAACACTAACTCACACTGTTTCATTCTGCTCCCAACCTTCTCCTAAAATCTATGCAAAGGTCTTATTACTACATAACCCTTTTCTTGATCATGACAGTGGTTCAAATTTCGAATCCCGATTTGGACTAATTAAACTCCATGTTGGGGTTGATGAGAGAGCTCCTCTTCACTCTTTGCCTCTGCTCCTCTTGTACTTTGTCGATCACCACCTAAGTGGCAGCCCCAATGAGGGATATGTGAGTGACTGGCCTTGCCAAGTTGTGATGGTGATAATATGGTTGAGATAGGTAAAAGAGTCTGAGAGTCGTAGTCGTAGTAAGCTGGCATGAGGGGGTTGGGCTTAGTATCAGTAGCTGTTGCCGTAGCTTTATGCTTCGTACAACTGTCATGAATAATAATATATCCCACAAGCCCAGTTCTGATTTGTATCCCATTGTGGTATTTAATAAATATATCTTAATTAATGCACGCACGATAATATAATTTTGATCTAGTTTTTTGTTGTAGTCTAGATTTATTGATTACTTTGTTGGATTAGCACTGCACTGCGTAGAACAGCAGTACTTCGACTGGAGGATAGCCTCTTTTTGAGTATGACTTCGTTTTCTGTCGATAGACTTCAAGTATGATATCATTCTACAACTTAATTATATCCAAACTTTGATTTGATTGGATTAATTAAGATTAAGATATATATGACATTATCAACTTTAATCACCCCCTCCCATCACATACACACACATATCATATATATATACTAGTCATAACCCGTGCCCGTAGGGCACGGGGAAGGTCGTCTGTTAGTTGCGAAACCGAGGAGGACAGGCTGTTAACAGGTGAAATGACGACAGGGTATTCGTCTACCATGCGCGAGAATGACATGGAAGTCGTCTCCAAGGGGCAATATTGACGTCGAAAAGAAAACGTAGGTTAGTCGTTTCTCGGGTGCAAAACTGAGGAGGAAAGTCAGTAAACGGGGGAAATTACGACATGGTAGTTGTATACCGGGTGGAAGAATGACGTGGATGTCGTCTCTCGGGGGCAACATTGATGTGCGAAAAGAAAAACTGGGTAAGTCGTCGCGGGGGCACAACAGTAGGGACGAAAGCGCAAAAACACGTCGGTGCAGAGCGGAGAAAGAGCGATGTAAAACGTGTAAATAGGGGGAAGATGAGTGGTATTTTTGTTGCAGGAGAAAAGAATGGATAATTTGCAAATAAGGGTAATGTGGTGGCCTTTTTTGTTTGGGTTTCACCAAAACAATCAACTCCACACCCAACCACTCACCCACGCTTCATAGGGCTATCTACTCCCCCACATAATTTGATGCCACGTAGGACAATTCATCTATGATACAAATTAATTTACGATACAAAGAAATTTAATTCCTTACGAAATTTTCCTTACAACATTTAGTACCCTTCAAACTTCTGGTCGATATTCTCGTAAAAAATAGGGGAAAGGTCTTAAAGAGAAGAAGATTAAAAATTATGAAACTGCACACGTCGATATTTCCGTTTACCCTCTAGTCGATATTTCCGTAAGTAATGAATATTTCTGAAAGACGACCATTATAAGTTGCGATTAGCCAGAAAATTAGTCAAAAGAATAACCATTGCAGACAAAGGGTAGTTTTATTTGCAAATAGCCTCATTCAAACGTAGGATAATACTATTTTACATGACAGAAGAATAAAAAAATGTAGCGATTTAGGTTTTGAAATTTTTTTGATGTTCCAATCTAACCCAAAGGGTAAATAAAAATCGCCATTGCTATTAGTACAGAATCATGAAGTTAATACAGTAATTTAGTATATAAATAGCATTGCTTGTGCAATATAGTTATGGGCAAAACATTCCAAGATATTGAGTACTACATTGGCAAGATATGAACCAAGGATACAAATCTCAAAAGATATGAAGTATCTCGCTGGTAGAGTACATGCATTAATGTTCATTTGGATTGTAAAATACTCCCTCATGATGCAGTAGAAAACTTCCTCATGAAAACATTGTGAAGAGCAAAAGTATCAATCGTAAGCCATAATGGAGTGTTATGTGGATGCACAATAACCTAGGAAATTTACGAACAAAAATGTGTTATAGAAATGAAGATAAATAGTTGCTAATATTAATAATACAAAATTAAGAAGTTATTTACCGTGTTCAGTTGGATGGTTGATGATCTAGGTTTGTGTAACCAATCAAGCTCAGCAAGGACCATCTTCCAATTATGTAACAAAAATGTTATCATGATGTTCAATAAAAACAATGTATATTGGGAAAACCTCAGAAAAACATGTTAATTTTGCATCCATATTAGATGTAGCATTTGCTTCTACCGATCTTTTTGCAACTTGCTGAAGATTATAATAATAAATAGTTACTGATTTTAAATAATCTTAATATGAAAATGATTAATTCTGTAATGTCAAGCGTACCTTATCAAACCAAATTCTCTTATAATCACGTAGTGTGACATCTATATTATTGTTTTGAAGCAAATTAACCTATATATAAAAAATGATTAATAAAAAATTGCAATCAAGTATATAGGAAAAAAGACTTATTAGTGCCTTACAGTCTTCTGCAAATAAGGGTCCTTAGCAGCATTCATCTGTATAGAAATACAAATCAATATTCTAAAAGAAAATATAAAAATCATAAAATGACATGCTATATATTTAATATTTTATTACATGTATGTAAATAGCAATGCTTGTCCACATTATGCAGCTCGGTATCGTGCGCTCCACCTACATGATAGACACAAATTGACTTCAAAATTAATTATATGAATTACTAAACGATTGAAATAAACAAAAAGATATAAAGAAAAATTATAGAAACTTACATATAACAGACATCAGAGATATTCATAGCAGGATTTTTGGATAAACAATGTTAACGGTGTTATTTGAACCAGATTGAAGAAGGACACTAACACGGTCAAAAGACGTGCATCTAGAAAGTGCCCCATAAAGATATCCATGACTGAATACTAGGTTACGCAAGTCTAATCCAACAAACTTCACAGATTGTCCTTGAGATTTATTAATTGTCATGGCATAAGTTACACGAACAGGAAACTGTCGTCTTGTCATATGAATAGGTAATTTTGTAGACGATGGTGACAAAAATATTCTTGGAATAAAAACCAAACTACTGGCTCTATCACCATTCAAAATTTGGGCTTCAATCACACGGGATGCGCATCTTACAACAATTAGCCGAGTGCCATTACATAGACCATCTTTTGGTGCAATATTTCGAAGTAAAATAATTGGACAACCAACCTTAAGATCAAGTTTAAATGGGGGCAACCCAGGAGGATCCAAAGAGTTTATGTATTCAGTTGGAAATCGGTTTATAATGGAAGGATCAGAATATTCAGATTCAGCCAGTTTGTCTGCAGCCAGATATGTTATCTGGTGACCAGGATAAATTAGCAATGCAGCAGAATTTATATAGTTAACATCATCATTACGCTCGGAAAGAATTATTCATTCAGTAAGAAATGTCAGAGTCACCGTTCCCTCAACATGTAGATGCGGATAAATTCTTAATAATAACTCATTTAAATCCGTGCACCTAAAAATGTGTGAGGGAAGCTCAACCACTTCTGTAGGGTTTGTCCCGACCTGATGCATAGGCACAAATTAATTAAGTCAATGGTAAGTTAGGAGAAAAATGTCTACTAAAAGCATAAAGTATTAGACAAATACCTCCAAAATAAATTTTGCAAAATTATTATTTTCAACGGATGAGTCATACAAATGCATATTCTGATCCAAGATCAAAAATTGTATAGCGCACCATAATGCTGATCGTATTAATGAGACTCCAACAATTTCTTCTCGAACCCCCTTTGGTATGACTGGCAAGATTTGTCGGAAGTCCCCACCAAGAACAATAGTAATACCACCAAATGCTTTCTTATTATCACAAATATCCTTCAACGGTCGATCCACTGACTCAACACAATGCCGGTGTTGCATAGGAACTTCGTCCCATATTATCAATTTTGCTTTTCTGAATAATTGTGCATGTATGGATTGTTTACTAAAATTACAAATTGAATTATCATGCACATATAAAGGGATGCGAAATGTTGAATGTGCAGTCCGACCTCCGATTTGTAACAATGATGCAATACCAGATGATGCAACAGTGATAACTATATTTCCTAGACTACGCACCATTGTTGCTAAAGCATTGTACAGAAATGTCTTTCCAGTTCCAGCACCGCCGCTTAAGAAAAATGTAGTACATTTATCCACAAAAATGGACGAAATAATTGCTGAATAAGCATTACGTTGTGCATCATTAAGGCAGTCAACATTTTTCACTGCATCCAATTGTTTCGCCGTACTTATAAGTTCCTGATGTTCATGCAACAATCGATTGCCAACTATCGCATTCCAATTTCCAGTAGGAAGTGGCAGCGGTGGAAAGTCAGATAGAAACTTTCCATATTCCTCGAGAAATTCATTGATCAGAAATAAGCCGTAATCTTCAAGTTGGCATGGAGATGGTGTAGAAATTGAAAACAGGATATTAATTTTATGTTGAAGATCGTCACAAATTTGCATTGGGAATTGATTCCATAATGCAAGTGGGTCGATCGGTGAACATTCAATAAGAATAATACGAAAAAGTCGTCGTAATTGATATCCTGTTTTCATAATTGAAGCTTCGTGTAGACATTGTTTCCATTCTGAATCATCTTCGAGAAGACCTCTTGCAAAACATGTTGCTTTGAATGTAGAGTACAAATTATTGACAGTGCGTAAATTTTCCCATGATGTTGGTCCTGGAATAACTGTTAGTAACAACCGTAAATAGAAGCGTTCACCAGAGTTTGGAGATGCAAAATACATTCTACCAATTGAATATCCAGATTGTCTTGGAGTCCAGACCTTTGTGGATTTATTCCAAACAAAATTTTGAGGAAATTCTTGGTAAGTAAGATCACATGCTGACTCATGTAAAGCACAACATGTAAAAAATTCAGTCAAAGTTGTCTTCTCATTTTCAGCCCGAGACCTTATTGTAGCATGGTCTTCATCTGGATCAAAAATAACACGGTGTTGCCCTGGCAAATGAAGCATCAATAGTTGTACTGATGGTATCTCCTGATGTAAAGGATGTTCAAATAATCGCCAAGCTGCCTCTGGGGGTCCAATATATCTTGCATCAAGGTATTGCTGGATCTCATCTACTGCACCCAACACCATTGTGGTTCGATCATGACCTTTATAAATGTACTTATGAATATATTTGACACATCTTATTCCGGCACAAACTTCAACATTAATATGGCAATTAAATCGTCTAGAAAGATACATATTGTATGGAACAACATCTCGGTTATCAAACTGATGACCCCTGACAGCATAGATATGTCCATTATTACGACGATGATATATAGGATAGCCATCACGATCCATTGTTGTTGAATCTACATAAGTTCTCGGGTAAATTTTAGTACATTTACCATTATCCATACATGAAGAACTTGGATTTTGAGCACCACAAGGACCGTGCACCATACATTTTATAACGGTATCGAATAATTCCGAATCTTGAGTAGGATCAGGAAATTCAGCACAGACAATCTTGTCAACTTGATTACATGTATGGATCTTATCTGGACCACGAAGGAAGAAAAGAGCATGCATGTGTGGAAGCCCACGTTTTTGAAATTCAATGGTGAAGACATGTGCTACCTTCCTTCCGAATACATTTTTAGCATCAATCTCCTTCATTAAAGCCTTTCTTTTTAACTCAAAAACACGGGCAACTAAATCGGGGCAATCGATAGACTTTTGGTAAGGTAGAAGAGCATTAGATATTTCAGGCCAATTTGGATTTGCAGTCATGGTTAGAAATATATCTGGGTGCTGATTATATCGTGTGATAGCCATCGAGTCTTGAAAAATTTCAAACATGTGGCGTGCACGTCCAGTGAAAGATGAAGGAAGTATCATCCTCTGGCCAATTTGGTCACAACTGACATATGCATCAATATCTGCTAGACCCTGATAGAGTTCAGAACGGAGTTTTTACTGATTTGGTTTGATGAAAGTCAAACGATTTTGTTCAGTTTCTGCCCAAGCATCAACTATGAACTCTTGGAACAAGTTGCCATCTCGTAAAATTGACGAATACTCAGTATGTCTTTCAAACAGACTGTAGCTATAAAACTCACACATGGTAAGGCGTCTATGTGAGGACTGATTGCGCACGGGATCCCATTGCTTCAACTCTGGTTCCTATCCAAGCTGACCATGTGGAAATAATAAGACAGAATGTAATGACAAATAAGCAGGATGAGCCTCATTGATTTGCATGAGTTGATTATTTCCTCGTAGATGTAAAACAATATCTCGCAGTCCGGTAGGTCGATAGCCATCTCCAGGTTAAAATAACTGCAATTTCATCTATAGTTGGGAGGTTATAGCGGCATCGATCTTTTGTTGAATTATAATGCAGATATACAGGGAGATCACGAGCAGATACATTTGCTTGAATTAAGATAGAATAAGCTTGATGATATAGATGGATGAATGGGTTTATGCATGATAGACAATTTTGAATTAGAAGTAAGACATCTATTCTCAAGTGAGGATTTCTATTACTTCGTAACTCAATAGCAGAAGCAGGATCATATATGTAAAGTTGACAATAACTTGGTGTTTGATTCAGTTGTGGTAGGAGTGATCCTGTTCGATGACGTAATTCTCCATGAATAGTAATAGATGTAGGACCTCTTCCTGGAATCAATCTTTGATCCAATGTAGCACCAAGACTGGTAAATGCGTTAGCTGCGTTATATTCCCGAGCATATTTTCGAAATGATTTTGATTGCTCATTGTTACCATCATATAATTCGCGAATTGATGTAGGGGGATCAATAAGAGTATCTAATTTTACTTTTCCTTGCAAACAGCATGTTCCAAATAGATGAGTTGTCAAAGTTGACCTTGACAATTGTTCATCCAACCAATGTAAAGCTGAGCAATGAGGGCATGAAATGTTCATTAAGCCAAGAGAATGCCGAACAGACTTCACAGTTGTTGGGCGACAAAGTATATTTGGAATTGACCTACAGAATCTAGTTTAATGTCAAATTACAGTAGTATAGATTAAGTAGTATGTATGATCAACAGGATAATAACCTGGGATGAGGTACATCATCTTGTGCAAAAATAAAACCAGTTGTGTTTATTTGTTCTTTTCTTGTTCTCTCCTTCTGCGTTGAGCAAAGGACCTATCCGTAGTAACAACAAAATTAAGTAAAATTAGAATAAAGTAGAGTAGAAATGATTTCATGTTCATGGAAGCAGAGACTAAGGTAGATAACCTGGCAGAATGTCTATCATCTTGTTCAAAAACATTATCAGTGTGGGAGGCAGAGCCCTCATGCAACTCGTCAAGCAGGGAAGTTGATAATAAAGGTGTTAATTGAGGTATATCACGTATGCTTGTAGGATGCATAAATAGAGAAATGCCTCTTTGGTCTTTATTTTGTTCTCCCCTTCTGCGTTGAACTAACGAACTACCCAAACTAAACCCGAAAATAAGTAAAATTACAGTACAGTATCTCAAGAATAGTTCATTTTAGGTATAGGCAAGTGGATAATAACATAGATAACCTGGCAGAAGGTTCAGCATCTTGTTCAGAAATTGATGATGAAGGTGGTAATTGAGGTATAGCGAGAAGGTTGTTAGGAGCGGTAAATCGGGAAATGTTTAATTGGTCTTTCTCTCGTTCCCTCCTTCTACGTTGAGCTAAGGAACTGCCCAAAGTAAAACCAAAAATGAAAACTACTAAATTAAAATATCTCAAGAAACATAGATTTTATGTACACGCAATGGGATAATAACGTAGAAAACCTGGCAGAAGGCGGAGCAGCTTGTTCAGAAATAGTATCATTTCGCGAGTCTGATACCTCATGCACCTCTTCAAGTAGGGAAGTTGATGATGAAGATGTTATTTTATGTATATCTAGTATGTTTTTATGAGTGATAAATCGAGTAATGTTCCGTTGTTCTTTCTCTCGTTCTCTCCTTCTACGTTGAGCTAGGGATCTAACCAAAGTAAACACAAAAAGGAATACAATTAAATTACAGTATCTCAAGAATAGTAGATTTTATGTATAGGCAGGTGGATAATAACATAGATAACCTGGCAGAAGGTGGATCAACTTGTTCAGGAAAAGTATCATTTCGCGAGGCTGAGCGCTCATGCACATCTTCAATTAAGGAAGGCGATGGTGAAGCTGGTAATTTCGGTATATCGAGTGAGATGTTAGGAGGCATTAATCGAGAAACCTTTCTTTGTTCTGTCTCTTGAGCTCTCCTTCAGCGTTGAGCTAAGGAACTACCCAAAGTACAAACGAAACTAAATACAATTAAATTACAGTAGGGCAGAATAGAATTTATGTACATGTAAGTGGATATAAACCTGGAAAATGGTTCAACATCGTGTTCATAAATCATAGCAGTGTGTGAGGCCGAGCCTTCGGAACCTTGAGATATGTTTCTATGTTCATGTTCACGATATCTCCTTTTGCGTTGTGCTAATATGTTTTTTGCTACGAAACTATTAACATATGCCTAAATTGAGTGTACAGGGTTAGGTTGAGTAATAATAGTAAGTGAAGTATGTAAGACAATGATTTATATTAGCAAATGCCATATCAGACGCATGTCGGTGTGAAGAAAGTGGAAATGATAAAGTCTTGCGGATGTTGAAATTACGACAACGTCCAACTGATTCAGCTATAACAATACAAATGGTAAATAGTAATCTTAAAACTATGTATGAAAGGAAAAACGTAAAACAACTATATAAAACATGTTTAATGTTGAAAATCATGTGTAATTTCAACATTGCAAAGTTAATCAATAAAATCTATTATAGACTCGTTAAACAGGATGCTCACGTAAATGATGGTTATCTTCCGGACATAAGTTTGGAAGACGGAAAGAATTACGTGCGTAATAAGGGTCGGGTTGATATTTAAAATGGGAATGTATCAGGGTAGGTGTATGAATTATATTGTGGGGTGGTCACATATAGACAATGCTATCAGTAGTAAAGTGGGTGTTGAAATTGAACGGTAGGCAGCTGGGGTTTTTTTGGTTTGCTGGTTGAGGCAAATTGGTCATGTGTGTGAAGTAAGAGATATAATTATGCAGTGTTTAGTTCATGTATAGCATATGTGTATAACATATGGTATTTAGCATTACTCAGATTCTGCTTGTTAGATTTAAGGGGGAAAACATGAGAAGAATATGAGTACAGACCCAATATATGAGAACAACATGAGTACATGCTAAATATATGAGAAGAAGTTGAGTAACTAATAATATATGAGAAGTCAAATAATATATGGGAAGAATATGAGTACAGAAGTAATAATATGGTAAAATTCTTAAGTTTAATTTGCATGATACTCAATTTACTCATCCAAAATATGTCAACATATATGGAAGAGTCCACATCGTGCCCGTAGGGCACGGTGAAGGTCGATTCCAGGGTGCAAAACTAAGGAGGATAGTCAGTTAATGGGTGTAACTCGTGCCCGTAGGGCACGGTGAAGGTCGATTCCAGGGTGCAAACCCGAGGAGGAAAGTCAGTTAACGAGTGAAATGACGTGGTAGTCATCGCATAGGCGATAGAATGACGTGGAAGTCGTCTCCCGGGGGCAATATAGATGTGCAAAAAGAAAACCTGGGTCGGTCGTCGCATGGGAACAATAGTAGGGACTAAAGCACTAAAAAATGTCGTTGCGGAGCGGAAAAAGTACGATGAAAAACTTGTAAGTAGGGGATGATGAGTGGTCTTTTAGTTGTATGAAAAAATAATGACGAACTTGCAAATAAGGGGAAATTTTGAAATTTTGAACCAGACCAGACTCTTTGCAGTGTTTTGATTAGAGATAGACCCTTGTATCTGGTCTTGGCAGTGTTTTGAAATTTTGAAAATTTGAAAATTTGAAAATTTGAAGGAAAAGCAGGAAATTCAGGACCTATTTTGAAATTTTACGGGCAAGGTTCGTGTATTCAGGACTTATTTTAATTATAAATCTAATAAGACAAACCCTATCCCATTCGTCCAATTTTTTTAATTATATGGACGATAATAGTAGTGACACTATAGCTCCTACCAAAGAATTTTGATTAGATGTTTTGCCCATGCATAATTATAGATTAGGGATTAGGGATTAAGAAAGGAACGCATGTCATGAGGAGAGGGAGATTTAAAAGCAGGAGCAAGAAACAGTAAATTTAAATGCTGTCATAATACCCATGTTATATTGTCGCAACCCATCCTTTTGACGACATTAACGAACGTGGACCGTGGGTTAGTCATTTAATTAATTTCGAATGATGCAGATTAATTAAAATAGACACAAATACTTACGGGCATGTTTTGTGGAAAGAAGCTAGGGATCAGAAAATGGTGCTAATTCTGTCCAAATTTTCAAATAAAGACAGAGCAAAGAGATAATCCCTGGAACACAAATAGAAAGAATAAACATTAGAAAAGAGACAGAGCACATTTTAGCATTAGGGACAGGGCATGGGGTGTGTAGTATAGAAAGAAGGAAACAATAGCAGTAGACAGAATCAAACTGGGGATCAGAAATATTAAAAAACCGGTTTATAATGGTTTACCAACAGAAAGACTGCTTCAATTTTACGTGACTGTTTCAAACTGAGTACAGAAGTCTGCTGAACAATCTACTTAGAAATCCACAAAGCTCCAATTTTTACAGGAAGATAGAAATCGAAGAGCGTAAAAGTTCAAACGCACATAAAATTGAAGCAGATTATTAGTTTCACAACAAATTTGCACTGAATTTCCTAAATAGTTTAATTGTTAAAAAGTTAAGATTGGAATGGTCAAGATATAGGTTAGCAAGCTCATTAGTGATCACTCTTAGCAAGCATCTTGTACTATTGAATCGAGAAATAGGGTTGTTACAAATTAAGAGGTTTTTTTTGCATTTTGATTAAAATCTTCTTCTACGTTTGAACTTGTCCAAAGTACAGAAAGTTTCAAAATGCCTGAACAGAAGTGAGATATTTTTTTTCCATTGGTTGCGTCCTGCAAGCTTTATTTGGTTTGAAATTCTTTATTTCCTCTGTGCCTCGCTCGAATTGGTCAATGGGGTTTTGGTTTCAAAATTTGAGAAAGAAGCAAAAAGAGACAGATCAGAAAAGAGACAGATCACAGTTTAGCATTAGAAAAGAAGTAAAAATTAGCAAAGAGACAGAACCAGTTTCTGATCATAGTTTTATTACGTTAGACTGTGATTATCTATTTGATCTACTGCAAAATTTTAGTTTCCATGCAAAGAGACATAGAAATTAAAATTGGGTCAATTAGCACCAATGGGTATGTGGTCATTGTTTTTAAAACTTGCTTCATGGACTGTGAATAAAAATTCTCCTCCATAGAATTGAACCAATTTCTATAAAAAAAACTTGCTCTGGCTGTGATAATAAAATTGGTTCAGTCCTCCATAGAATTGAACCAGTTTTTATTGAACCGAAATAAAAATTCTCCTCCAATTTTTATAAAATGCTTTGTGGTATTGAACCATAATAAAAACAGTGGCCACCACAGTCAAAATTGATGTGAAAATAAAAATTGATATGGGGGTCTTTCTAAACCACATACCGTTGTATGGAGGTATGTCTATATTCTCCTCCAATTTTTATTATAATGCTTAGTCAGACCCCTTGGTGCATTTGCAATTCTATGGAGGAGAATATTTATGGATGAGAATAAAAATTGTTTGTTCTAGTCATAGCAGGCATATGTGATGTTAAATAAAATGAGGTAGTGAACCTGGGAACAGGTTAAAATTGCTATGGGGGTATTGAACCATAATAAAATTGCTTCTTTCTATGGAGGTCTGCCTAACGAAATAAAAATTGGTTCACTACTCCATAGAATTGAACCACCAACAAAACCTGTCAATTCGCATGCCCAGGTTCAATACCTACAAACAAAAAAACATAAAATTTCAATCTTTAGAGTGTTATGAATGAGGGAGGCCTTTGGCCTCCCCTCCTTCATTACCCACTCTCATTAGTTCCCATTACTATGAGTAATGGGGACTCTTGGTCTCCTTGAGGCCTTTCATCTCCCTTCCCTGATTTAATATATAGAGAACCATGGCCTATGGCCATGGTTACTCATTCCATTTCTAAGAACCTAAGTCTCTATTTATCCTCTAGTTTGATTATCCTATAACACGTTATCAGCACGTGTTCTGCTCTTGAGCACAAATTTTTCAACAAAATTTTCATCCCCTACGCGAAAGGAATCTATAGTTGATGCGGAGAGGAATCTATTGGTTGCAGCATTGCGGCATCCTCAAAGTGTTCGGGAGCTCGGATTTTTATCTACAGTTCTAATCTACGGTCGTCCCTAGATCATCGATCTAGAGGTAAAATTCTATTTCCCGTAGATTACAATACATGAAAATTTTTACATTGTTAAAATACAAGTAAAAATTAAAATTAAAAGAAAAAAAACCTAGCCTACTCTCACGCACCGCCGTCCCCCCCCCCCCGTCGGGGGGGGTCTTTGTCGCTGCGTCGCCCCCCGTTGCCACGCCGCCACTCCATTGCCGCGCCGCCCCCCCCGTCGGGGGGTTGATCTGCCGCCCCCCCCCGTCGGGGGCCCTCTGTATCGGCGCACCCCCCGACGGGGGGCTGATCTGTCGTGGCACACCCCCCGTCGGGGGGTTGATCTGCCGCCCCCCCCCCCCCCCCCCCCCCCCGTCGGGGGGCCCTCTGTATCGGCGCACCCCCCGACGGGGGGGCTTATCTGTCACAGCGCACCCCCCGACGGGGGATGCCCGATCCGCCGCCCCCCCCAGCGGGGGATGCCTCTGTCGCCGCGCCGCCCCCCCTGACGGGGGGGGGCGTCTGATCGAGCCCACCCACGCCCCCCCCCGTCGGGGGGGTTCTTCCGTAACACTGCCCCCCCTGACGGAGGGGGCCGGCCTATTATCCCCCAGCAGGGGGGGTCTACTGTTGCGAAGCCCCCCTCTGATAGGGGGGTCTGATTGGTTGACTGGCGGATACTGGCAGGAAAGGGGGACTTCTGTCCACCGGCGAAACCCGAAAAAAAATAAAAATAATTAACATTTGGGTTAGAATTTGAGGAGACAGATTTAGGGATTTTTTGGTGTTCCCCAACCTAAAGTAGGCTAAATTTAATTAAAATTGATAGTTGGGCCAGAAGCCCATTTGTGAGTATCAATAACACAAATATTTTAATTGGGCATGCAGCCCCTATTACTTAACGGTAAAAATTATATTTAGCCTACTAAATAATTGCCTGAAGCCAATTCTTTAACGGGACTCTCCCTAAGTAAAATCAAAAATAATCTCTATATTCCTTGTTGACCAATTATTTTATACATCCCTCTTGCATATTATAATCTATGTTTTACTAGGACTCTATTTTTCAAAATATAACTATCTCAAAGATCCTGAGACCGCTCTGCCGTTAGTCAACTAACCTAACTGTGTATGACGTTTCCACGTGGTCTACGAGATAATTATATTTTCTAGTTTCCTTTACAAATATGTTTTGCTTGAGATATATGCGTGGTTGTTCATTTTTATGCCAGTAGCATATTTAGAACTGCGTGGATGTTTAAATAAGTAAAAATGTGTTTTTCGGGATCGGCCATTATATACCTATTTACATTCCTGCACTTTTTTTTTTTTTTTGAGAGAATTTGTAAGTGAGGAAATTTGTATTAAAAGCCAAAGCTCGGTGCAACAGCATATGAAGACGGAGATATAGGGACCCAGTTTGGGTTTCCAAAGTTGTATTTTTCTTTTTCTCTTATGGACTGTAAACGAACTTTGGACTGTGTATTATTTTGGGTATCTGGCCGATCCCCGCATTTTTACTTGTTTATTTCTTTGTGCATGAATATTTGAATTTTAATTAATTCATGCTCATTTTAAATTGCGTAGATAAATGGCAAAATTGGCAAGCGTCGATTTCGAAGTCCTTGATTCTGCAGGGACAAATTACCTGAGTTGGCGAGTGGACCTGAAGTTCCACTTGCGTTTGATGGCCCTCCTTGGGTCCATTTTGGCTCCTTCCTCGGCCCCAGCAGCGGCCGAAGCTTCTGCTACATCTAGCAGTAGCCCTACAACCACTGTATCCGATGTAGAT
The DNA here is from genome assembly GCA_030789695.1 of Scilla litardierei. NCBI lineage: Eukaryota > Viridiplantae > Streptophyta > Magnoliopsida > Asparagales > Asparagaceae > Scilla > Scilla litardierei. The sequence continues at coordinate 178,052,887 of CM061141.1, read as the reverse complement.
AAGGCGAACGCCATAATCTACATTAGGAAACATATAGATTGGACCTTGAAGGCCGAATACTTAACGGTTGAGGACCCAAAGGACCTATGGACAGCGCTGGAAGCACGGTATAAACATCAAATTGATGTTATATTACCCCGTGCCAGTTATGAGTGGAAAAACCTCAGACTTCAGGACTATAAGTCCGTCACTGAGTATAATTCTGTACTTCATAACATCACCTCACGCCTGAAGTTGTGCGGTGAAGAAGTGACAGAACAACTCATGTTGGAAAAAACATTTACCTCGTTTCACGAGAAAGATGCAATCCTCATGCAGCCGTATCGTGAACGCAACTTCACGAAATTCTCTGATCTGATCTCATGCCTACTTAGGGCAAGGCAAAATCGAGATTTACTGCTTGCAACTCATAACTTGCGTCCAGCTGGCACTGCCCCAATCCCTGAAGCCCACCATGTTTCTCCCCAGAAGTGGAAAAACAAGAGGAAGCCTAAAAACACTAAAGGGAAAGCGGTAATGAAGCAACCAAGAGGTGCAGCTCCCCAGACAAACAAAAACAATAAAGGGAAAAGAAACTTCACTTGGAAGAGAAAGAACACCGAGCACGTTTCACTTCCAAAGAAGACTTGGGAGGACAAATGCCATAGATGCGGCATGACTGACCATTGGTCCAGAAACTGCCGCACTCCTTGCCACCTACAGGATTTATACCAGGCGAGCCAGAAGTCTCGACCTGAGACAAACTTGGCTGGTGTACTGCCGCCAACTGTCTTTACTGCTAAGGACTTCGAGAACGACGACCTGCTCGATTGAGCACTATCTTTTATCTATGCATTTATAATTCGATGTATCTTCATCTTTATTTTGCTTTAGTACGATCTTTTATTTTCGGATGTTATCTACATTTTCGATCGAATAAAATTTCGTTTTTGCTTATATAGATGATGTCTGAGTGCCTAGTGGACAGTGCCTCGACGCACACAATCATTCGCGATCATTGCTATTTTAATAGCGTAAACAAATATGACAGTCCAGTTATCACAATTTCAGGACTGTCCCAAATAATCGAAGGAACTGGTGAAGCAATTATATTGCTCCCAAATAACACAAGACTTCAAATAAATAATGCATTATTCTCTCCTAAATCAAATAGGAATCTCGTAAGTTTCAAGGATTTCCGTTTAAACGGATATCACTTAGAGACCAGAGATGAAAATAAGGTTGAATATCTAATTGTAACTCGCCAAAAAGATGACCAGAAGATCATCTGTGAGCGATTCAAGGGACTCCCGTCGGGTCTCTACCAAACATACATTCAACCAGTAGAAGCCAATATGATTGAGCACCAGACGTGCCAATCACTGCCAGAGTTCCAACTCTGGCACAATAGACTTGGTCACCCTAGAACAGAAATGATGCGTCGCATCATCACTGAATCCCGTGGACACAAATTGAAGAACCTGAAGATTCTTCAAAAGGGTGAATTTCCATGTCTCCCTTGTTTCAAGGGAAAACTAATAACGAGACCATCCCTCCTGAAAGTGGGATTAGAGTCTCCTAGTTTCCTTGAGAGAATACATGGCGACATTTGCGGGCCTATTCACCCCGCAAGTGGCCCATTTCGGTACTTCATGGTACTGATTGATGCATCAACCAAATGGTCTTATGTGTGCCTCTTGTCCACCCGCAACCTAGCTTTTCCAAAGCTATTGGCACAAATAATAAGGTTGCGTGCTCATTTCCCCGATAACCATATCAAGAAACTACGTCTTGATAATGCGGGAGAATTTACTTCACAAGTCTTCGAAGACTATTGTCGGGCAACGGGTATTGAAGTTGAACATCCGGTAGCACATGTTCACACCCAAAACGGATTAGTTGAGTCTCTTATAAAGAGACTCCAATGGATTGCACATCCATTGCTTATGCAATCCCAGTTGCATGTGGATGCTTGGGGGCATGCTATTTTACATGCCGCATCACTTATTAGGAAAAGACCCTCTGGAGGTCACACTTTATCCCCGATGCAACTAGCATACGGCGCACCACCGGATATCTCTCATTTGAGAGTGTTTGGTTGTGCGGTATATGTCCCAATAGCACCATCTCAGAGGACCAAAATGGGTCCTCAGCGTCGTCTAGGTATATATATTAGGTTAGATTCACCCTCTATTATCAGATACCTTGAACCCCTGACGGGTGACGCATTCAAGGCACGTTTTGCTGACTGTGAATTTAATGAGAAAATTTTTCCAAAACTGGGCACACAGTCTAAGAAGCCAGAAGCTTCTGAGACCATTAGTTGGGACCATAAGTCTTTGTCCCTTTACGATCCGCGTACTAATCTGTGTGAAGATGAGATCCTGAAGATCCTTCACATCCAGAATACAGTACATCTATTACCGGATAAATTCACGGACAACCAGAAGATTGTCCGTTCACACGTCCCTGCTGCCAATACGCCAGTTAGGATTGACATCCCCATAGATGGATGCAACCCACCGGCAGCAGATTTGGCTGTACCTCAAATGAAAAGAGGACGCCCACCAGGTTCAAAAGATAAAGTTCCTCGAAAGAGGAAGACTCCTGGTGATACTAAGAATATCCCTCCACAGGATGCTGAGCTCAGACCAGCTACTTCTTCCCTCCTGATTTCCCCAGCAGAGGAAACAATAGGAGAAACATCATTAAATTTTGTACGTACTGGAGAAGTACTGGACAGAATAGCATAGTCGTCGTCGACGATTTTGCGTTCGATATTGCCGTTCACGTCACTGAATATGACGATGACGTCAAACCACGATCTTTAGCGGAATGTAAACGCAGAGATGATTGGCCAAAGTGGGACGAGGCAATAAGAGTAGAGCTGGACTCACTCTTGAAACGCAAAGTCTTTGGACCAGTAGTCCAAACACCAGTAGGTGTAAAACCTGTGGGATATAAGTGGGTTTTCATAAGAAAAGGAGAAGAAAATAATGTGATCGTTCGCTATAAGGCACGCCTTGTAGCCCGGGGATTTTTCCAAAGACCGGGGATTGATTACGAAGATACGTATTCTCCGGTCATGGATTCGATCACTTTCCGATTTTTAATAAGCCTAACTTCTCTGGAAAGCCTAGAAATGCAGCTCATGGACGTTGTGACTGCATATCTATATGGCAATATAGATAAAAATATCTATATGAGACTCCCTGATGGGTTTAATCTACCCCAAGAGATGAAAGAGATACCTCGGGAAGTATTCTCTGTAAGGCTACATAGATCATTATATGGTCTAAAACAATCGGGAAAGATGTGGTATAACAGACTTAGTGACTTCCTTGCACAGCAAGGATTCACGAATAACGAAGTCTACCCTTGTATCTTTATCAAAAGAACGGGAACATGATTCGTCATCATAGCTGTATATGCAGATGACTTAAATCTCATAGGATCCCTTGCAGATATCAAAGAGATATCTGAAAGCCTTAAACATACTTTTGAAATGAAAGACCTAGGCAAAACAAAGTATTGTCTTGGCTTACAGGTAGAACACCTAAGAGGTGGAATCCTATTACACCAATCTAATTACACAAAGAAACTTCTACACAAGTTTCATATGGATAAATGTCATCCTTTAGGTACTCCTATGGTCGTAAGATCACTAGATGTACAAAAGGACCCCTTCCGGCCACTGGAAGAGGGGGAGGAGATACTGGGTCCTGAAGTACCCTACCTCAGTGCCATTGGAGCACTTCTAGATCTGGCTAACTGTACGCGTCCCGATATAGCGTTTACAGTTAATCTTCTAGCCAGACACAGTGCAGCGCCCACAAAGCGCCACTGGAACGGAGTAAAGCATCTTCTGTGATACCTTCAGGGTTCCATTGATCTTGGACTTTACTACCAGAGAGGTGCCTCCCCCAAATTGTTTGGTTATGCTGATGCAGGTTATCTCTCTGATCCGCACACGGCAAAATCCCAAACCGGGTTTATTTTTACCTACGGAGGTACTGCTATCTCCTGGAGATCGGTGAAGCAAACCACAACAGCTACATCATCCAACCATTCAGAGCTCATTGCGATCCACGAAGCAAGCAGAGAGTGTTATTGGCTACGATCCGTCGTCCAACACATTCTTCAATCTACTGGCCTGAAGACCGGTGATTTGGAGCCTACCGTTCTGTTTGAAGATAACGCTGCATGCATTGCTCAACTTCAAAAAGGCTACATCAAGGGCGACAGGACGAAGCACATATCTCCCAAGTAACATGTGGGTTGCACTCTTTTCCCTTAAGCTGTTGGGTTTTCCCACTGGGTTTTCCACAGCTAAGGTTTTAACGAGGCAAACACTCTTACTCTGGATCCAGAAGTATCCACCCCTCTTTGCCTCAAATGCTGAGACCAAAGTGATGAATGGGTAAGGGGGAGTGTTATGAATGAGGGAGGCCTTTGGCCTCCCCTCCTTCATTACCCACTCTCATTAGTCCCCATTACTATGAGTAATGGGGACTCTTGGTCTCCTTGAGGCCTTTCATCTCCCTTCCCTGATTTAATATATAGAGAACCATGGCTTATGGCCATGGTTACTCATTCCATTTCTAAGAACCTAAGTCTCTATTTCTCCTCTAGTTTGATTATCCTATAACATAGAGAACGCAGTAGAAAAAAAAGTAAATATTATAATGATTAAGGTAGACATTGATTAAGGGAAACATTGATTAAGGGAAACATTGAGGACGTCCAAATATTATAATGCATAAAGCAGTAGGAAAAAAACATGGATTCCAGAACATGGATTAAGGGAAGAAAATTGAGGGCCCGTAGGAAAGAAATTACGGGAAATTAAGATAGCAGTTATTGAGGAAAAATACAATTCAATTCTGGGTTATTAAGATAGCAAATTAAGGAAAGTTAAGGAAATTAAGGAAAGAAAGCCCATATCGTCAGAAAGTAAGGAAAGTTATTAAGATAGAATTTATTAAGGAAAATTAAGATAGAAAAAATTAAGGAAATTAAGAGCAAATTTTATTTTTTTGTAGCAAATTCTGGGTAATTAAGATAGCAGTTATTAAGGGAAATTAAGATAGCAGTTAGTTTTTGATCCATTGCATAAATTTTCTCTTGCATAAAGACCAAACCGAGAAAAAGGTAATACAGTCACAAATACGTAAGAGGAATGAAATAAATATGCAACACGATTTTTGACCCAAATTAAAAGAAGAAGGCGTTCAATTCAATTCCTACGCCTCTTTATATCGGAGAGTTCCTTCTTCCTATGTCTTCAATTAAGATTAAGCGGGCGGAGAAATTAAGGAAAGTTACGACAAACAAAAATTAAAATTAAGATAGCAGTTATTACCGGAGAAATTAAGGAAAGAAATTGAGAGAGAAAAGGAGAGATCCAAAACTACATGGATCCAAAACTACATGAACCAAAATTAAGGAAAGAAACTACATGGACCAAAAACAGAAAACGATTTGTCTAAATGAAAATAGAAGAAGTTTATAAAAAAAATTACAGGAGGACATTAGAAGCACAGTAGAGCGCAGTAGAGCATATTGATTGAAACAGAGAGGAGATTACCTGTTGTCTTACCCATGAACTGCGAAATTGATTATCTGAGGAGCCGAGAACGCAGAACAGAAATTAAAAACCCAGAGAACAGAAAAGAGAGGATTTTGGAACGTCGCAGAGGAGAACACAGAGAGGAAGAACGGGGAAGGATGAAGACAGAATTTTTTTAATTACTGAAAAGAGGAGGAGTTTTTATTGATTACGAAGGCAGTTGTTAGTGGGGAAATTTTGGAACGGTAGAATGTCCTAGTCATATTTTTTGTGAGACACATAGGACAAAATGGGACACGTAGGACAGAATTTGCCACGTAGCACAAAATTCAAAATAGGTCCTGAATTGTATAAGAGAGATACATACATACATACATACATACATACATACACATATACGAGCAAGTGTGTTATCTTTATTAATAATCAAAACTATACAAGACTGTTCCAATGGTTAAGACCAGGAGGGTAGTAGCGAATTGGGGGGATAGGGCACAAGCGTCGTCACCCACTATAAGCTAATACACCACCTAGCCTCACCTAAGGAAAGTAAAATAAAAATATGTACAAGTATCCTCAAAAGTGTAGTCATATGTCCAGGAATCCCCAATTTGCAAAGGGGGTAGTCGCTAATGAGTGGTCTCGATTAACATCTTGGAGAGAAATAGGGACATCCGCTGCATAGCCTCAATTAATGCTGTTTTCTCCACACCTGTACCTTCAAATATCATGCTGTTTCGTTGCTTCCAGATATGCCAAACCATGGATACCAACACTATTTTTGCCAGAGTGCCCACACTATCTTTCTTGGAGTAAAGGGAGAGAATAAGATCACCCACTCCTGCTAGTGAGTTTGGCGCAGGAGTGGTGATTCACAGTTTAAGAAGGCCCCTGCAAAGAAGATAACGAGAGTAATTGCATTCAAAAAATAAGTGCCCAATAATATCTACTGCATTATCCTCACATAAAATGCTGGCTTGACTGATGGTGACCCCCCACTTATGGAGGATGTCTCTAGTTAGGAGTTTACCCTAAAGAGCGCGAATAAGAGTAATCGCCATCTTGGGAATGTGTTTACTATATCAGACTATGATGTAATAAGCAAAAGGGGCACCCTTTGTGCTAGAGCCATCCCATGCATCCCGAAAAGTGCAAACAGGGCCCAGAATCCATTCCCAAGTGTCACTCCCTTGGCTAAGGGAGACCGTCTGGAGCATGGGGAGTAAAGACTGAATATCAGGGACGCCATTCTACCCTCAGGAGACCAATAATCTCTAACTAACTTCTTCTCTGCTCCAATAGGAACATCCTGCAGGAGGTCTAGAGGTCCACAAGGCAACCAATTATCATACCAGAAGGAGGTAGTAGAGCCATCTCAAAAAATTTGCCTGATAAGTATCTGAGATGTACTATGGTAGCAAAGGAGGAATTTCCAAGTACCAGAAATTTGTAGCTTTTGCCTTAGAGCAGGAGAAACCCTCATACACTGTATTGTATTGACGTCTCATGTACTGTGCCCAAGGACCATCTGAAGATAATAGTCTCCAAGTCATCCGAACACCTGAGGCCACGTTAAAGTCAGAGAGTAACCTTAAACCAACTCCCCCTTCTTCCTTGGGGGTGCATAAATCTCACCAGGCCCAAGTGTGCTGATTCCCCCAAATAAACGTCCTACAAGCAGAAGTGATGGTGCGTAAAAATGACGCAGGGATGTGGTAGGCAAACATCCAAAAAGATACCATGCAATAAATCACAGTGCAAACCAGCTCTATCCTTCCCGATATGGAAAGGAGAGACAAGGACCAACCTGTTGAATATTGGACTCCCCGGATTTGGTTTTGATGATGAGCAAACATAAATAATCCATGAACTAACAATTTGTGAGCGCAGTATTGGAGATCGTCGCCAATTTCACGAGAACATTCAAAGCGACATCTCAACACTTCCCAAAGCTCGTATTCATGCCTAATGCTTCGTTGAAGCTCTTACGCCGTTTTGGAAGTTATGAAGATTCAATCGAAGCTCTCGAAGACCGTTTATTAAGGTTTTATTTATAGTCTTTTAGCTTCGATATATAGAATGTTAAGCCTTGAGTATATCTTACGTTTCTATCTTCATTTCGCTCATTTCGTAGCTCTAGGATCCTTGCACAAGTTCATTCTAACTTCCTCGAAGCATCGCGCTTCGATTCGGACTTTATTGTGCATGTTAGTTGGTACAAGAACAAGTACTGACCGACTAGATGGTGATCTAGTCGGTCGGCAACTGTTCTTGGACCGACTAGTTTGATTCCTTAATTTCTTGGACTTTACTGTTTACTGTTAGTCGGTCTACGTTGACTCACCGACCGACTAGTTTGTGAACTAGTCGGTCAGTGATGCTTCTTTGACCGACTAGTTGTGACTTAATGTTCATACTAAAATTTCTCCTAAGCTACTGTTTATCGTTAGTCGGTCTAAGAACGTTTGGTGACCGACTAGTTGACAATCTAGTCGGTCAAATTTTGTTCTTGGACCGACTAAGTCATATTACATTCAGACTAATTCATTTTGCCTCTTAGTCGGTCTACGTTCATTGACTGACCGACTAGTTGTGAAACTAGTCGGTCAGACAGTCTTCTTGGACCGACTAGATTTCTAGGTCTGAAATTCTATCTCTTCTCAGATCTACTCTTAGTCGGTCCATGCTGTTTGACTGACCGACTAGTTGATGAACTAGTTGGTCAGTGATTGTTCTTTGACCGACTAATTCTCACAGATTTCTATCCGTTGGTGAATGACCTAACTTGTTTTTATGGGACCCTATAAATACGGACCTAGGTCATTTCTATCTAGGTTAGAGCTTCTATTCAGAGATTCATTGAGATCAAAAGTGATAGCTATTCTCACTCAAATCTAAAGCTCTCTTCCTCACAAGAAACCCATTCTCTCTCATTTCTAGATCTAGAGAGAAGCTTGTTCTTGGTGAGCTCTTCAAGCTATTGCTTGATCCAAGTCTCCAATTCATCCCTAGGCACCGATTGCTGGTCATTTCCTTGGTGCTAGGTCTTGGTGACTTCATCTTCCTCAAATCCTTCATTTCACCATTTGGGTAAGAAAAACTCAAGGTATAGGATTTTGTGGTAAGATTGTTTATTTCATATTAAACTCTTTAATATTGCTTTGTGATTCTCTCGGTTGTGAGAGAAGGTTGTGATCCCGGGTTGTGGGATTCACGTTTGCTATTGCATGTATGATTTGATCTTGTGAAGGTTTTTCACAAGATATTCATAGTGGAAATCTTGAGTTAGGGTTTCTAACTCAAGTATCCGGAAGGGATCCGGGTGGTTGGGACGTAGGATCACCGGGAACAAGTCGGGGAGACTTGGGTGGATCCGAACCCATTTACATCGTTTGTTAGCATTGTTAATTTTGTGTTGTCATTCAATTTAAGCTTCCGCAAATTGATTTGGTAGTTGTTTGCAATTTAATTTGGAATTATACTCCTTATTATTTTAAAGTACTATTCACCCCCCCTCTAGTACTTGTGCAGTAGCTAGTAGGGCATTACACAACCAAGAAGTCTCTTCTTGCATTTGTCAACCAATCGGCCATACATAGATGCTTTAGGGTAATTAGATGATAGGGGTAACCCTAGGTAGGTGGTAAGGGAGGGGACCTTTTTAATACCAAGCAGATTTGCAAGATTACCTGTTTCCCGCGTGCCTTTGCTGAAAATAGCAAAACTCTTATCCCAATCAATCTGGAGACCGGTAAGCAAGAAGAAAGTGCCTAGAAGCTCATCAAGCCCCTTAAAGGAGTGGGTGTTGGTGTGGCAGAAAACCAAGAGGTCATCTGTAAATAAAAGATGAGAGATAGCCCCCGATCTCCTCATAGGATGTATAGAACACAATGCTTCTGCTCTAGCCATAGTAGGGAGAAGGATTCAATCACCAGCACAAAGAGGTAGGGGGAGAGAGGATCACCTTGCATCAGGCCTCTGTTGGACGTAAAGAACCCTGCAGGGGACCCATCAACCAACACTGAAAAGAATGGGGTGGATATGCACTCTGATTTCTTTATAATAAATATGCGCTGAAACCCCATTTGATGTAACATGAATAGTGTGAACTCTCTGTTGACACTATCAAATGCTTTCCGTAGGTCCAATTTAAGACATGCCCTAGTACCCATTGGATTACTGAAGTTCTGAAATTGCTCGTGGACTATGATTATGCAATCAGCTAGAAGCCCACCTTTAAGAAATGCAGCCTGATTTACCGATATCAGCTCGATAATAACATTTTTCATCCTATTGCAAAGAATCTTACTGATAATTTTTTAGATAACATTACAGCATGCAATAGGTCTATAATCCCCCAACCCTGAGGCATTTGAATTTTTAAGCACGAGAGTAAGGAATGCATGGATAATTTGAAGAAGCATGGACCCTGATCATAAAAAATATGAGACAACAGAAATGACATCATTTCCAATGATATCCCAATTATGCTGATAAAAAATGCATTGAACCCATCTGGTCCAGGGGCTTTATCCATCCCAATCTCAAAAACTACTTCTTTAATTTCTGCTGCAGATATAGTTCTGTCCATCCAAGTAGCAGCCTCAGTAGTGAGCTTCCTTTTTGGAATTAAGTTAGGGAATATCATCCAATAGTGGTCTTGGGAATACAACTTTTCATAGAATAAAGGGGCTTCTTCTCTCAGACTATCTGCATTCAAATTTCTGGCTCCTTCTGAATTAAGGAGATGATAGAGGTTGTTATAGCATTGCCTTGATTTCGTGGCAGTGTAAAATAACTTTGAGTTTCTACCCCAAGATTGAGCCAGTCATGTTGGCTTTTTTTGTCTCAAATCGGACTCCTCAACATCCAGTGCTTGGGCAAGCTTGAAGGTTGCATTTTGCTCCAATTCCTGCAGATTTTGGTCACTCACAAGATCGTGCTTTGACTGGATAAGTTCCAGTTCTTTCCTGCATTTTTCTGTCAACAAGTTTCCCTTATTGGTTTCTGAAAAAATCCTCAGCATCCCCTTAAGAAACTTCAGTTTGTCAACAACTCTCTTCATGGGGGAGACATCAGATATTTGGACGGCCCAAGCTTTTTTCACAACATCACAAAACCCAAAAAAAAGTATACCATGCCTTATAAAATTTGAAGGGCTTTGGATAAGAGGGTACCTTGGGGGTGGAGAAATATAATCATTGGGGGAGTGATCACTAGTCCCCGGATTCGCATACTCAACGTAAGAATGGGGGAGGATGCAAAGCCACTCCAGATTGCAGAGAGTCCTATCCAGACGTGCTGAAATACAACCCACGTCTGTTCTCCAATTGCTCTAACTAAACTCTGGCCAACAATTTTCAGATCAATCAAATTACAGTGGCCTATGCACGTGTTGAAGTCATCCACAGCTTTGGAATCCAATGAACTGTCACCGTATTTTTCATTAGAGAATCTAACACAATTGAAATCCCCACGAAGCAACCAAGGAATCTTGTTGAACCAAATCTATTGCTAGCGACTCCCACAGGGGCTGTCATAATGAAGCTAAATTGAATCCATACACAATCGTCAAGCCCAGAAAAAATCATGCGTTGTTTGTGAGTACAACAGAGAGGTGCTGGCCCGACGAGTTTAGAAACTAAGCACTCCAGATTGTGTCGTCGATGAAGAGAACAATTCGACCACTAGGATGATGATTCCTATTGTCCAGAGTAAGCCAGGTTTTAGGGAAGCATTTTGATAATCTCCCGAGTTCTGATCATTAACTTTAGTCTCTAGCAAACAGGCCACCCACGGTCGGAGCTTCTGAATCCTCTGTTTAAGGTCCCCTGCCTAGCTAAATTATTAATCCCCCTTATATTCCAAATAAACAACGACATTAAGAAATTATTTAGTGAGCTCCTTGGCTGCGAGCGAGTCGTGAGCTCCGACGAACTGCTGATGGTGATTCAGACTTACCAAGCACTTTTTCGCGCTTACTTGAAGACGCATCAGCCTTCAGTGTTTCCTGCTCCTCATCCCAATCAGGATTTGGATAAGTAATATAAGCAGGGATGTCGGCCTCATCAGAGGCAAGGAGAAGGGAGGGACTTGCACTGCCTTTTCCTGCTGGCCCAATGTCCACACCAGAGTCTAGCAGCACTGAAGAACCAACCCCCAAGCTTCCCGCAGAAGCATCACTTAAGTACACTCCCCTGTGGCCATTTTACAGACTCCTCATGTGGCCATACTACAGTCTCCCTTCTTCCATTTGCCATTAGCTTCATTCACCTTGCATTAATTTCCAGTTTCCAGAGTGTCGTCTCCCACAACATTTCGGGACCCTTCACAATGGTTTCCACCCCAAACTTGCTTCCTAGACTCAGATGAATCAACATTTAGAGCTTCAGAATTCCCCCACACCAACATTCTCAATTTTTTCCCTTAACAATTCAGCATTCACATCAGCATTCACATTAACATTCAGCATACATTCACAATTTTTTCCACCCAGAATGTCCTCCACATTGAGTTCCTCCATTTCAGTCTCAGTATCAGTACCCCCCTCCATCAGATACCCAAGCATCAGGGCCTCCAATTCCAGTATTCACATTAGCAGGCTCCTCTATTTCAGTCCCATACCCTCTGATGTAATTTTGATTGAAGAGGCTCTTTATGTGCTCAGGACATTGCTTATCTGTGTGACCAAAACAGGAGCAGGAATTACATCTGGGAGGCTCTCCCTCAAACTTAACATAAACCGATATTAAGGAACCACCATCCAACTCCACCAACATAGTACGGAGCAATGGGTTCTTTGCTTCCACCTCAACTAGGCATCTTGCATACAAAATCCTATCTAGAATTGTCGTTGCTCGATTAAGGCATTTAGGAGTACCAACAACACTCGCAATAATGTTCAATATATCTAAGGTCCACATTTAGAGGGGGAGATTGTGAAGTTGGATCCATACCAGGACATCGGTGAGGATGTCTCGGTCGTGCTTTACTGTCGGACTCCGACGTTGAAGAACAACAAGCCTGCCATTAAAAAGCCATGGACCACCGTGTAGAATTGCCTCGCAATCTTCTTCATTTTCAAACTGGAAATAAAAGAACCCATTCTCCCTACTGAAGATCTGAAGTCCACCCTTCAGTTTCCATAGGCGTAAGTCCAAGTCCATATCTACCCATAGTATGGTATATCCCCCAGCACATACACCACCAAGGTATTCCTCCAACGGGCAGAACCAGTCTCCATTAGAGCCGCCGATACTCTAGCTTTGGCAACTCGGTCTTCTCCAACAACTGGTGGGATTATGGACATCACTACAGGGTCAGCATACTTCTGACATATGGAACAAATACCCACAGAAGATTGCTTTCCAACAGAAGTGTTGATGTGAAATGAAGTCGGTGGTCGGGGAGGCATTTTAGCTAACACCTTACCCGCATTCTGCAGATTTGTGCCAGGTCGAATTGATAGGCCATCTATGTTACTTGTTGGACGATTTGATCTGGAGATAGGAAGAATTGATTTCAGATTCCTCCAACGCCCTCTCCTCTTACCTTCGATGCAATCAGTTCTCGGAAATTGTTGTTCGTTTATATTTTAAAGGGGAATATTGTGTCCCAATTTTTTAGGGGGATATATACTAGTCATAACACGTGCCCGCGGGCACGGTTCATTTAAGATTTTCCACTGTGAAATCTTTGTTTCCTAAAAAATTATTTCTACAGCCAAAATTTAAAAGAACAATAAATTATATCCCCCTTTAAATCTTGCTTCCCTAAAAAATTATATCCTCAAAAAATTGGGACATAATATTCTCCTTTAAAATATAAACAAACAACAATTTATCGGAAAAAAATTTAGCGGGCGCCTTCGACGTGCGAAAAATTGTGTGCGCGAAGGCGTTGTTCTCTCAAAAATTATATCCCCCTCAAAAATTGGGAGATAATATTTCCCTTTAAAATATAAACGAACAAAAATTTAGCGTTTAAAAATTTAGCGTACGCCTTCGGTGCGGGAAAGATCGTGCGCCTGAAGGCAGGCACCGAAACATCGTGCATGGAGGCCATTGGATAATGAGTGTCATAACACATGCCCCCGGGCACGGTTCATTTAAGATCCCCTGAAAATATTTATTCACTCAAAAATTTTGGGACGTAATATTCTCTTTTATTGTGGAAATATCTTTGTTCCCTCAGGTGGGTATCTTTGTTCACTCAATTTTTTTTGGGGAAAATAGCAATGATCATAGTGTTGCAGATGCCATGCAAATTTTTGTGTGGGGAAAATAGCTATGATCACAAAGGATACATTACTGTAAATATCATGGGTAAATTTTCTTAAGAAACCCTCAACATGGCATAATATCCCTTCAAATGAACGAACAAAAATCATGTTTTTCCATAATTACAAATGTCATTGGATAATGATGTAGGATCTCTTGGCACATCAAATATACTAGAGGGGGGGTGAATAGTGTATATTACAACGAAATTACAAATTTAAAAGTTAATAAAAAATTGCAATAAGAGAGTGGACGTAAAGAAATACAATATAGAGAATGGCAATCACAAACACCAAGATTTATCCTGGTTCGAATCCTTGTGGTTCTAAGTCCAGTCCTCTACCACATAGAGATTTTCAATCCACTATAACACTTGCCCCACAAGTAATAACATACAAAAATGACAACACTCTTAGTGTTCCAAACTTTGTACAATCTCTACACCAAGAGATTCAACTTACAAAATGGAAAATGAAAATAACACCTAAAGCCTTGATGAAGATTTAGAATGAAATTCAAGGGAGAGGTGTAAATGAAAGATTCAAGGTTTCTAGATTTCGAATGGAAGAACAAACTTGAAAGTTTCATTTTTCAATTGAAGAAAAGACATATCAGAATTTATTTCTTCAAACTGAAAACAATGGCAATTTCTGCAGAATTTCTCTCTTGGAGAAGATAGAAAATGATTTCTAGAGAGAGAAATTGTAAAAGAGATGTGTAAAAGAAAGGAGGGGGTACTCATTTATTTATAGGATTGGAGAGAAGTTATAAAAACTGATTTCCAAAGGCTAGAAACCACCCCAAACGGATAGAAAAAATTCGGTTCTGAAAACTGCAAAAAATGGCATTAGCCTGCCAGAAAAAAGTGCTGGTCGGTCAATTTTCAAACGACCGTTAAATTTTACAGACGTGAATCAGTCATGGAAAGGATGATACCCATAAAATTTCATGGTCTAATTCGAAAAGAAAAATATTAGCCTGCCAGCCAATTTCACCTGGTCGGCTAATTTTTTAAAGAGGAGTTTTGAGAAACGGAAAAAGGCAGTTTGTAGATAAAATATAGGAGAGACCATAGGTATCTAAGATGAGTCATCATAATGCTTAAAATCCTATAAAAGAAAATTTACATATATTACAACAAGCCATAGATACGTCTTCATCTTGATTTTGAGTAGACTTTGTGCAGATAGCTGTAATTTGACGATTATGACCAAGATGCACATGCTGAGAAGTCTTATGTCAGAATGTATAAGTGGAGTAGTCTAGTTTTCTGCAAAAACAGAGTTTGAACAATAATAATAGTAAGTTTGTCACATCAAAACCATATGGAGTAGGAATATGGAATTATGGAATTCCAACATTCTCCCCCCTTTTGATGATGACAAACTTTCATTAAAAATAATGTATTAGTAATCATTCGTTAGTAATTATAGATTTGTAATCATTGATGATGACAAATTTTCTTGCATATTAATACTCCTCCTGTATAGATGCATGGTATTCTATCCCCCTTTGTCATCCACAAAAAGTGGAATAAGAAGGAAATTACACATAAAAATTTCATACTGAAGAGAGTTAAAAAAATATTTGAATTAATTAACCAATAAATACCAGAAAATACTATTATGAAATAGAACACAGTTTATCATAAAAACATATGAGACATTGATAATATAAGATTTAAAAAACACTAACAACAAACTAATCGGTGGGGACCTAAAACATAAAGATAACAAAGCATCTGTCTAAAAATATGCTAAGGCCAAAAGACCAGGGCAATCATAATACAAACCACACATAAGACAATCAGAAATGTCCAAACATCCTACAATCAGTCAAGTCAACTTCCAAACTTCCAAACTTCAACCATTAAAACATCGAATCTTCAAACTGGAGGGGAAATTGGATTGGAAGGAGGCAGCCGAAACAAACTAATGGCGATGCGATAGTGTCACACGGTTAGGAGAAGCGGGATTACGATGGTTGTAGCGACGAGGAGATAAGTCCAGATCTCCAAGCAAGGAAAGGATTTGTGCTTGAGAAGCATGAACTTTCCCTAATAGATTTGGCATAAAATTCACGGCCTAGGAGGGGATAATAGGGATCCTTATTATAGGAATGCCATAGAGTGGCAAGACCAACGGCCGACAAGATACTCTGGACATCGAAGGAGGAGATAGAGGCGAAGTAGATGAAACGTTCGGGAATGATGGTGATGGATTCGAAAGCATGGAACTTGGATACACACTCGGGAGATCGAAAACGAGAGGAGAAGCTAGGGCCGACGAAATGGAATGAAGAGGCCATGGGAGGAAGAATGGATGTGCGTAGGAAGGAAGATGAAGGGAAACGAACAGAGGGGAAATCCTTAAATAATACAACGAACGGTTGAATAAAAACCGAAATGAGAAGTTGTAGAAACTAAATGAAGATTCGAAAGGGTGTTTGAAGAACTGATTGGGGAGAGAAACTGTTCAGGAAGATAGGAAGGCGAGAAAAAACTGAACTGACGCAGTTTGAAGATGAACGGACAAAACAGAGAAATTAGCCGACCAATATTTTTTGGTTGGCCGGCCAGAAACAATAATCCAACCGGGATAAAAGTTGTGGTGGTTAAAAAAATAATTAATAATAAAAAAATCAAAAGAAGCCAAATGGGAGTTATGACAGTGCATTGGAAAGGACCAAAATTTTTGAAAGGACACTTGGCTTTGAAGAGGGTTGGTGGGAGTAGGTGAGTCAAAATAATAGGATGATGACACTTGGCTTCATGGGGAAGAGAAAATATTTAAAATTTTGAACAAAATATTAATCCTCCAACCACCCAAGAAAATCAACAGTTGTACCTAAAAAATCCAAAAAAAAATCCTCAAAAAGACAAAGAGAATATGTTGTGAAATCGGAATAAGAAAAGTTAGTCAACCAGGGAAATTATTCTGTCCGGCTAATTGTAAATAAATGCCGAAAAAATAAGAAAAAAATCAGAAAAATAAAACAAATAAATATGATGATATTTCAAAGTTTAGATTCACATCCACTATCTAAGATCCATCTTTCGTTTTTAGGTACCTGAAAGATAAACATGAAACAATGGTACCCTTTACTTTAGGGTCCTTGGGATTAGATCTTAGGAATCCAAACCCAAGTAAAATTTGGCTTTCTTAAATAATTGCAAGAATGAACAATATATTGCATATAATTGGAAATGAATAAATCTCTATCATATAAACATGAATCCTTAGGAACCCATATACTTAGAGTATTAGGTTTCCTAGGAGATGCATTCGAAATATTTCTAATGTTTGAAATATTTCTTTGTGAAGAAGAAATAATAGGATTAATTTTCTTTGTGTAAATAAATACATGATTCTTCTTTTGTGGTTTAACAAAAGTTGTTTTACCACAAAATGAAGATGTATTACAAGATTTGGATATATTCTTATTTGAATAGCCCAATCCTTATTTATGGATTTGCTGGATACTGAAATTGAAGCAAATCATCGAGATTAGTCTTACCTTTGTTAAATTTATTAACAATAGCAGACATCTCATTGTATTTCATCTTTAGTGATGAAACACTATTATCCATTTCAGATAGTCGTGTATGCAATTCTTGATTCTGATTTTTGAGAATTTCATTCTCTTTATTCAGATTCAAGATTTGAGAAGACAATAAGTCTTTCTCAGTGTTAATTGCATCAGATGGAATGCATTTAGAAGAAAATCCTTGATGTTCAAGAATTAGAGCATCATTACTTTGTTTCAAAGACTTGTGTTGTGCATTTAGTCTTTGAAACGAATGTAAAGATCATTAAAAGCATCTAATAATTCTTCATTTGTCACGCCCCACTTCCCAAAAATATGGAGGCGAAGCGTGAGAAGGTCCGCTCAGACTTGAAGCTACAAAGCTGCAAGTCCGATAAGCGTCAATCAATTTAAAACTGCAGGTCCTTGCAACGCGAGCGAAACAAGATAATAATAATGAAATGAGACAAAAGAATAATCTCAGAATATCCATAAATATAATTCCAACATCGCAGAAAAGCCACCAGGCTAAAAGAAAAAGAGACTAAAGGCCCAAACATGGCCAACAAAAGTACAAAGTACAAAACAACGGTGCTACGCACCAACAACTAACAAAAGGCCTAAAGCAAAATAAAGCTCAACAAGGACTCAAAGAATGGTCACCGGTGTCCACCAAAATCCTCCTGTGCAATCATGGACTCAGACTCAGCGTCAGCAAAACATCACGTACTCAGCAACGGTCTCTGGCTCAGGGTCTAACATGTGACACCCAAAAGAGCAAGGGGCACATGTCAGCAAGTCTGGAAGACTTGTGCAAGTGAAACTGAAAGTACAAGTAAGAGCAACCTAAAAGTTCTAGCATGATGCAATGACATGGCAGTTAAAGTAATGAGTGCAACGGGTAAAGTAAAGTAAAGTAAAGTACGAGCATGGCATGGCATTCACAAGACAAGTACAAGACAAGAAAAGTAAGCACCTCGTGCACAGAGATTCCGTCTTTTGGCTAGAGGGCTGATCAGGCCACTCCTAAGCTCAAGCGACCGTTTATCCCTACCCCTCCACGTGTGTCGAGCCAGGGCCTTACCCCCGAACACGGAATGCTCGCTTCTGGACCACGAGCCAGGAAGTGTGTAAACAAGTATGGCGTAGGGGTGCACCTAGCCGGACAAGTAGTACAAGGACAAGTATTGTAGCGTGTGCTACGAATGCAACATTCAATGCATGGATGACATGGCATGGCAAGTAGTAAAGCGTACAGGTAAGAAAAGTAAACGTGACAGTTTAGCATGCATGAATGACAAGTTTAAGGGTTGGATCTAGCTTCGTTGTCAAGCTAGATCATTTAGGTGACGGATCTAGTTTCGTTGTCAAACTAGATCAAGTAGGCGTCTAGCCAGCTATCATTTCACTGACTAGTCTCTTTTACGCTAAAAGCAAGGAAGTGGCCTAAAAACATGGCCCTAAACAAGATTTGGCAAGTTTCACTTGCCTGCAACTATCACGTCAAGAAAACACTGTCCAACGAGTCCAAAGACACGATTCCTACGTGCACAAGTCCACCGGCCTAAAGTCCATATTATTAATCTTGATTAGTGAATTTAAAACATTTAAAATACTTTAAAATACTGATTTTTAATCTTGATTAGCATGCAATTGGGTTGGGGGTCCTAGGGGTGCAAAACGTTACCTCAACACGACGCGAAAGCTACACCGGCGTCGAGTAGCGACACCGGGGGTTGGAATAATAGATCGCGCTCCAAGTCTTGATTCCAATATATATTCCTCGCTGGAAAATTCAGAGCTTCAACCGGGGCGACGATTCCAGATTCCAAAGCTCGCACGTGCGACGACGGGCTACGACGTGCGACGACGTCGTACGCGGCAAGTCGTCGAAGAGAACACACCTAGGTGGGGCCCACAGTAGTCCTAGGGACCTTTAGGGGACCCATAATAACTCTGGAGAACTTGGGGGGCCCACGGTGGCAAGCGGTGCGACGGGTGCGGGGTTGCGACAAGTGACTCTCGGTCGTACCCCTCCAATGCGGGAGAAACCCTCGGTCGTGCGCTGAGAATGCGGGGCTGCGACGATTTGGTGTGCAGCGGCTGCGGGGCGAGGCTTGGTGCGAGGGTTCCTATCGGTCAGACCGGTCGGGCGCCTCGGTCAGACGCTTGGGCTGCAGCGGAGCGGGGGTTGCGATGCGGAGCGGTGGAGCGGGCCGGTCAGATCGATTGGTCCTCTCGGTCGGAGCGGGGTGCGAGCATTGCAAAGGAGCGGCTGTGCAGCGATGCGGCCAAGTTTGGTGCGGGGGCGGCCAGCGGTCGGAGCGGGGGAACGGAGCCCGTTCTCTCGGTCGTGCGGCTGCTGAACGTCGCAACGTTGCGACGAATCGTCGCAACGTCCAATTTCAAGTTTGGAAGAGGCTAGGGCTAGTTTCTTGCGAAAATGGGTCTTGCTAGGGGTTGCTTATATAGTATAGATGGGTTGACTTGGTCTAGGGCTAAATCTAATAGGATTAGAAGTTCAAAAAGATTTAAAATTTGAAATTCAATTACTCCAACTCATCCAAGGGTTTGACCTGGTCCAAATGAGCTGGAAATTGGCTCAAAAATTATTTAAAACGTTTAAAACTTAAATAAATTTTATTTGGCCGAAAATAATTTATAAATTAATTATTAAAAATAATATAAAACTCGTAAAAATTATAAAAGTGGTCAAATAAACTCCAAAAATTATGAAATAAATATCGTGGTGTTCGTGGCGACGAATGTGAGCTAACTAAGAAGACGGATCTCAGATTCGACGTCGGACGACGAAACTAAAAATAGAAACGTCTCCCGTCAAGAGTGAGAATCGCCACGTCTCATCGAGTAAGTTTAAATTGTGGGAAACGACTCGGGAAACGTCGTTCCAAATTAGTGCCACTATTTAATACTCTCAGAGACGTTCACAACGGCATATCACACGAAAGTGTTCACAAACGAACAAAGTCTAAAACAACCACGTGCACGGCCAAAAGCACGTGCACGAAAAACGTACGACGAAAAGTGGTCGTTACATCCCCCCCGCCTTAGAATAAAGTCCGTCCTCGGACTTTCTAATATATCTAGTCGCTCTAATAACTACCCCAATCAAGTCATATAATAATTCAACCAGGTATAGTCATTACAAGTGCTTATATATGCACTAGGTAGTCAAACATTAACACTACCAACACGTATATATATACATTCACGTACGTTATACATTAATACCTATTGTAGTCAGTCAAATTCATACATGTATTTAAATCATATATTTAAGCATACATCCCTTATATAACTACTACTTACCTAAACACAAACAATATTTCAGATACTCATTTAAGGATAGTCTCACACATAGCCAATACAATCATGCTCTACCTATATGTAGCTACCTATGCACAAACATCAAGGGTATACTACCCTCTGATAATCCCTAGTATTCATCCAAAACTAAACACATCAACACATGTAATCACACCATACCATAATTAATCAAGTTTCACTATATATATATATATATATATATATATATATATATATATATATATATATATATATTCACCACTACTATAGTTTCACAATATATAGTCATTCAAATACATGCAAATAGTTCACCATATATTCACATCACGTACGGTCCTATAACTATATTTACGACACGCCACATATATCATAGTTATCAATACTTATAACTAAGCACATACTTACCCGTGCATGGTGCACACCCATACACGCTAACATTTCATTTACATACACCAATCATACCATTATATAACTAGCACACATACACACCTAGTTTTAGCTAGGACACATACGTTCACACGAGCAAATCCTTAGTAATTAGCTATACCACAAGACCAACACCTATAACTATATACTGGCGTAGCGACCCACAAACATGTGCGTAGCACAACCAGGCACAAACACTCCTATCACTATACATACATCAAACATTGCTATATTCAAACTACAAACATTCATTCAATATACTTAGAGTATACCCACTCAAGCTTGAGTGAGACTCAATACACATATCAGGATATTCTATATACGTAACACGGCATTCGTACTTATACCAATACCACTCCAATATTTATACGTCTACCATTACAACCATATACATACCATAGGTCAATCACACTTAATATTTAGTCAGATAACACCCACATAGTTAAATCAATTTATATACCATATTAATAATAATACAGACATCAGCACTCGTATAATTATAATACACTCCCTAATACATGTATATGTATTCATCGTATAGTCACACGCACATGTGACTTATATATATATATATTTATTCACACCATAGCCTACTACCTATAATTAGTATACTAACACATCCACACATACATAATTAAGATGTGCAATAGTCGTGTATACCTCACGGTATGCACGCATGCAACATCCCGCAAAGCAAGCAATACCAATCAAAATTATACTCCTACTTCCATGTATATCACCTATATACTCAGGCATCAAAACATAACTACTTACATCTAAACACAATACATACCCACATACGAGCACACACTCATACGTGCTAACATATAGGTCACATAATAGGCCTACCCTCTTAACCATACGTACTCTTATTATTATCACTACTAACATACACATAGCTTTACCAATCATTTATTTCAACCATTATAAGTATCTCTAATTACATACACAACTTAGATATTTCAACGCTAACTCTTATATACACAGGCATCCCTAGTATAGTATAGCTATCCACACAAAAATCTATAACTACTAACACACAACAACTTCATACTATCACGAATAACTCCGAGTACGTATATATCACACAATAGGCAAACATTAATATACTATGGGAATCCTCATTCAAGCCCACGTACACAACTTAGGTACGTGCACTACGACTACTTCACAAGGTCCAAGAGTCTACTAACAATCAAGGGTTGGCACAGACATTGACAAACACTAAGGCCTAAGCAATAAAGAGAGGTCGAGAGCGAAAGCGTGACGAGGGAAGGATCGATAAGCACGAGTTCAGATAGGACGAATACAAGGAGACGGCTTGGTTAGACGAGCATTGACTCAAAGGTGAGGTTTAGGTTGAGGGAAAAAGGAGATGTAGTGATGCTTTATAGAGGGGGAAAAGAAATAGGGTAAATAGCATAAGCTAAAATACGCGGAGTTTGAAAACTGTTTGTACTTCAAAAGTTAAAATCCTCGCCTGTAAAGAAATATTTGGAGATCGATAAAACGAGTTGTTCAAAATGAATTTGAGTCGAACATTCATAATAAGAGAAAATGGTCTATTGGTTTTAAAAAAAATCATTATAAAAGGAAGCAAAATCATTTACACGAATATTAAGGACGAGGTTTTAGAAATTTTATACATCAGTAGTTTAATATAATGTTGTCAAAAGTTTTTGAAAGTCAAGAATGAAATCAAGCAACGGAAGAATTTAAAATCAGGTTAAATGCCTTCAAAACTTTGGGCTATGGAAAATTGAAGATAATCAATTTGAAACTACTTTTAGAAAACCAAGGTTTGCCAAAAATGTAAAACTGATTTACACAAGGTTCTTAATATACGAGCTCAATAAGTCTGGCACGGATATAAAAATAATTGAAATTCAATTTGGTTTAGAAATTCTTCT
This sequence comes from Scilla litardierei, assembly GCA_030789695.1. NCBI lineage: Eukaryota > Viridiplantae > Streptophyta > Magnoliopsida > Asparagales > Asparagaceae > Scilla > Scilla litardierei. Next base: position 178,029,872 of record CM061141.1, on the reverse strand, counting down.
AAAAGCGTGTATGGTGAGCGGAAAGAAAATAATAGTAACTTAGCATAAGAATTATCAGGATCGAATAGCAAATCTTTAAAATCAAATCTGGGAGGGTCTAAAGCAGGAAGAGGCTATGAAAATAGTAATTTTGCAAAAATCTGAAGTAGCGAGAACGTCGAGCAAAAACCAACTTACTGAAATCTGAAACTCCATGTGACTTGAAAAGTATATTAAAAGTAAACACGATGTATCATTCGAATAACACAAATAAGGGGGAGGATTATAAATCGAATTGAGCAGGGCAAAAGTAAAACTAATATATGAAAGATCGACGCATTTACATAAGTATAAAAAAAATATAGGCTGGGAAAATACCATAAGCTAGAGTTTCAAAATTCCGACAAACGTTTTAAAAATTTAAATCAACGAAGGGGGATGAAATATAGGTATTTTGAACAAAATTTAAACTTAGTGGAAGAGAGGATTGAAAAAAAAAATACCTTCAGGAGATTTAAGATTTGTAACGGAGAGGTTCGAAAATTGATGACGATCGTCAAGAGGCGATCTCGTGAATCGAGGGAAGGAAATTGGTCGGATGATCAGAACGTACATACGCCTAGGATATGAACCAGGAAAGTCTACGGAAACTCCTACGGTCGACCAACTAAAGATTTGAAACTAAGCACTAAGACTTTCTAAGGAGCTAGACGGAAACGAAATACGTTCAGCTTGGTCCGAAATCGATGAACCCAAGCGAACGACCGAAGGAAAATCTAGAAGTCTAATATGGTCAGGGTTAGGCAATAACCACTAAGGTAACTCCTACGACGATTAAATCAATTGCTGGCAGGGAGTCTAACTAACAAACAGAGGCCTCTATCTAACAAGCACATGCGTCTAACTAGTCTTCTTATCACCTAGTGTCATAAGAAAACGACTAAACTCAGGGCTTATTACTCGCATGTTGCAATTTATTTAATGGACATTCCGTTATTATCGTTGTTCCGTTAATTCGCAATTGCAAGATTGGACCTGCATGGGCCACCAACAAAACCTGTCACGCCCCGCTTCCCAAAAATATGGAGGCGAAGCGTGAGAAGGTCCGCTCAGACTTGAAGCTACAAAGCTGCAAGTCCGATAAGCGTCAATCAATTTAAAACTGCAGGTCCTTGCAACACGAGCGAAACAAGATAATAATAATGAAATGAGACAAAAGAATAATCTCAGAATATCCATAAATATAATTCCAACATCGCAGAAAAGCCACCAGGCTAAAAGAAAAAGAGACTAAAGGCCCAAACATGGCCAACAAAAGTACAAAGTACAAAACAACGGTGCTACGCACCAACAACTAACAAAAGGCCTAAAGCAAAATAAAGCTCAACAAGGACTCAAAGAATGGTCACCGGTGTCCACCAAAATCCTCCTGTGCAATCATGGACTCAGACTCAGCGTCAGCAAAACATCACGTACTCAGCAACGGTCTCTGGCTCAGGGTCTAACATGTGACACCCAAAAGAGCAAGGGGCACATGTCAGCAAGTCTGGAAGACTTGTGCAAGTGAAACTGAAAGTACAAGTAAGAGCAACCTAAAAGTTCTAGCATGATGCAATGACATGGCAGTTAAAGTAATGAGTGCAACGGGTAAAGTAAAGTAAAGTAAAGTACGAGCATGGCATGGCATTCACAAGACAAGTACAAGACAAGAAAAGTAAGCACCTCGTGCACAGAGATTCCGTCTTTTGGCTAGAGGGCTGATCAGGCCACTCCTAAGCTCAAGCGACCGTTTATCCCTACCCCTCCACGTGTGTCGAGCCAGGGCCTTACCCCCGAACACGGAATGCTCGCTTCTGGACCACGAGCCAGGAAGTGTGTAAACAAGTATGGCGTAGGGGTGCACCTAGCCGGACAAGTAGTACAAGGACAAGTATTGTAGCGTGTGCTACGAATGCAACATTCAATGCATGGATGACATGGCATGGCAAGTAGTAAAGCGTACAGGTAAGAAAAGTAAACGTGACAGTTTAGCATGCATGAATGACAAGTTTAAGGGTTGGATCTAGCTTCGTTGTCAAGCTAGATCATTTAGGTGACGGATCTAGTTTCGTTGTCAAACTAGATCAAGTAGGCGTCTAGCCAGCTATCATTTCACTGACTAGTCTCTTTTACGCTAAAAGCAAGGAAGTGGCCTAAAAACATGGCCCTAAACAAGATTTGGCAAGTTTCACTTGCCTGCAACTATCACGTCAAGAAAACACTGTCCAACGAGTCCAAAGACACGATTCCTACGTGCACAAGTCCACCGGCCTAAAGTCCATATTATTAATCTTGATTAGTGAATTTAAAACATTTAAAATACTTTAAAATACTGATTTTTAATCTTGATTAGCATGCAATTGGGTTGGGGGTCCTAGGGGTGCAAAACGTTACCTCAACACGACGCGAAAGCTACACCGGCGTCGGGTAGCGACACCGGGGGTTGGAATAATAGATCACGCTCCAAGTCCTGATTCCAATATATATTCCTCGCTGGAAAATTCAGAGCTTCAACCGGGGCGACGATTCCAGATTACAAAGCTCGCACGTGCGACGACGGGCTACGACGTGCGACGACGTCGTACGCGGCAAGTCGTCGAAGAGAACACACCTAGGTGGGGCCCACAGTAGTCCTAGGGACCTTTGGGGGACCCACAATAACTCTGGAGAACTTGGGGGGGCCATGGTGGCAAGCGGTGCGACGGGTGCGGGGTTGCGACAAGTGACTCTCGGTCGTACCCCTCCAATGCGGGAGAAACCCTCGGTCGTGCGCTGAGAATGCGGGGCTGCGACGATTTGGTGTGCAGCGGCTACGGGGCGAGGCTTGGTGCGAGGGTTCCTATCGGTCAGACCGGTCGGGCGCCTCGGTCAGACGCTTGGGCTGCAGCGGAGCGGGGGTTGCGATGCGGAGCGGTGGAGCGGGCCGGTCAGATCGATTGGTCCTCTCGGTCGGAGCGGGGTGCGAGCATTGCAAATGAGCGGCTGTGCAGCGATGCGGCCAAGTTTGTTGCGGGGGCGGCCAGCGGTCGGAGCGGGGGAACGGAGCCCGTTCTCTCGGTCGTGCGGCTGCTGAACGTCGCAACGTTGCGATGAATCGTCGCAACGTCCAATTTCAAGTTTGGAAGAGGCTAGGGCTAGTTTCTTGCGAAAATGGGTCTTGCTAGGGGTTGCTTATATAGTATAGATGGGTTGACTTGGTCTAGGGCTAAATCTAATAGGATTAGAAGTTCAAAAAGATTTAAAATTTGAAATTCAATTACTCCAACTCATCCAAGGGTTTGACCTGGTCCAAATGAGCTGGAAATTGGCTCAAAAATTATTTAAAACGTTTAAAACTTAAATAAATTTTATTTGGCCGAAAATAATTTATAAATTAATTATTAAAAATAATATAAAACTCGTAAAAATTATAAAAGTGGTCAAATAAACTCCAAAAATTATGAAATAAATATCGTGGTGTTCGTGGCGACGAATGTGAGCTAACTAAGAAGACGGATCTCAGATTCGACGTCGGACGACGAAACTAAAAATAGAAACGTCTCCCGTCAAGAGTGAGAATCGCCACGTCTCATCGAGTAAGTTTAAATTGTGGGAAACGACTCGGGAAACGTCGTTCCAAATTAGTACCACTATTTAATACTCTCAGAGACGTTCACAACGGCATATCACACGAAAGTGTTCACAAACGAACAAAGTCTAAAACAACCACGTGCACGGCCAAAAGCACGTGCACGAAAAACGTACGACGAAAAGTGGTCGTTACATCATTATCAAAAGAACTTACATGGTTTCATCACCTTGTGCCATGAAATATTGGCTTTTTCTTCATTATTGTTGTCTTCTTCATCAGAAGATGAATCCCAAGTTGATGCGAAGGCTTTCTTCATTCTGTCAAACTTTCTTTCTCTCTTGGAATGTTCATTGTTGTTGCTAAAAGTCTTGAACTTTGATTTGAGAAGAGGACAATCCTTCATGTAATGTCCTGGTTTATTACAATTGAAGCAAAGAGAAGAATCAGTATTCTTAGATTTAAAATTTTTATACTTACCTTTTCTTAAGAACTTTTTAAAGTTCCTAGTAATCAGAGCAATATCTTCATCATCGTCTGTGTCTGAATCATCAGTATCTGGTGATGCGTTGAAGGCAAGAATTTTCTTCTTTGAATCTGTTTGTTCTGTGCGGTCTTGAAGTTGTACTTCGTATGCCATCAAATTACCAACGAGGCTTTCAATGGTGAGTGTTGATAAGTCATTGGCTTCTTCACTTGCTGTGGTCTTCCTTTCCTATTCTGGTGTCAATGCACAAAGGATCTTCCTAACTTGTTCTGTTTGAGTGTATGTCTTGCCAAGAGCAATTAGAGAGTTTGTGATATCTGTGAATCTAGTAACCATCTCTCCAATTGTCTCGATGTCCTTCATTCTGAATAGTTCAAACCTGTGAACAAGAACAAAAATTTTAGTTTCCTTAACCTTATTAGTACATTCATGTGTTACATGTAGTGTATGACATATGTCATATGCTATTTTGGCCTGGGATACACGATTGAACTCATTCTTGTCCATGGCGCAGCATAGTGCATTCATTGCCTTGGAGTTGCGAGTTGCTGCAGATTTGTCATTGGTAGTCCATTGGGCATAAGGAGTTGTACGCTTCTCGTATTGATTTTCCAACATGTTCCAAAGTTCGTAGTCGATGCTTTGAAGATAGATCGTCATTCTTGTCTTCTAATAAGAGTAGTTGGAACCGTTGAATAGAGGAGGCCTTGTGGTAGAGTGACAGTCTGGAAATTGCGATGAAGATGTTGAATTGTTCGTCGGATAGGTGTAGGCCATCTTAACCTTGCTATGATACCAAATGTAGGATCTCCTGGCACACCAAATACACTAGGGGGTGAATAGTGTATATCACGACGAAATTGCAAATTTAAAAGTTAATAAAAAATTGCAATAAGAGAGCGGAAGTAAAGAAATACAATACATAGAATGGCAATCACAAACACAAAGATTTATCCTGGTTCGGATCCTTGTGGTCATACGTCCAGTCCTCTGCCCCATAGAGATTTTCTATCCAATATAACACTTGTCCAGCAAGTAACAACATACAAAAAATGGCAATACTCTCAGTGTTCCAAACTTTGTACAATCTCTACACCAAGAGATTCAACTTACAAAATGGAAAATAAAAATAACACCTAAAGCCTTGATGAAGATTTAGAATGAAATTCAAGGGAGAGGTGTAAATGAAAGATTCGAGGTTTCTAGATTTAGAAGGGAAGAAACAAACATGAAAGTTTCAGTTTTCAATTGAAGAAAAGAAATTTTAGAATTTATTTCTTCAAACTGAAAACAATGGCAAAATTTCTACAGAGTTTTTCTATTGGAGAAGATAGAAAATGATTTCTAGAGAGAGAAATTGTAAAAGAGATGTGTAAAAGAAAGGAGGGAGTACTCATCTATTTATAGGATTGGAGAGAAGTTATAGAAACTGATTTCCAACGACTAGAAACCACCCCAAACGGATAGAAAAAATTCGGTTCTGACAACTGCAAAAAAAGGCATTAGCCTGCCAGAAAAAAGTGCTGGTCAGCCAATTTTCAAACGACAGAATTTGACCGTTAAATTTTACAGACCTGAATCAGTCATGGAAAGGATTATACACATAAAATTTCATGGTCTAATTCAAAAAGAAAAATATTAGCCTGCCAGCCAATTTCACCTGGTCGGCTAATTTTTTAAAGAGGAGTTTTGAGAAACGAAAAAAGGCAGTTTGTAGATAAAAGATAGGAGAGACCCTAGGTATCTATGATGAGTCATCATAAGGCTTAAAATCATATAAAAGAAAATTTACATACATTACAATAAGCCGTTAATATGTCTTCATCTTGATTTTGAGTAAACTTTGTGCAGATAGCTGTAATTTGGCAATTATGTCCGAGATGCATATGCTGAGAAGTCTTATGTCAGGATGTACATGTGGAGTAGTCTAGTTTTGCAAAGAAAGAGTTAATAACAATAATAATAGTAAGTTTGTCACATCAAACCCATATGGAGTAGGAATATGGAATTATGGAATTCCAACAAATGAGTGAGGTGCCATTGGATGTTACATTTTTATATAAAAATTTCGAAAGTTTTCCAACCAAATTGATACCCACCAAAACTTTCTCAAAACTCATCTCAACCTTCCATTTTTCAAGAACAAATACTAGCCACTCTTTATCTTGTCCTAGTCAGCCCTAGAATTAAAAAATAGTTGTGTTTTAATATATATATATATATATATATATATATATATGTATACATATATATATATATATATGATATGTATACACATATATATATATGATATGTATACACATATATATATATGATATGTATACATATCATATATATATATGTGTATACATATCATATATATATATGTGTATACATATCATATATATATATGTGTATACATATCATATATATATATATATGTATACATATATATATATATATATATATATATATATATATATATATATATGGGTAAAATGCGCCTGCGCTTGACCTCAGGCGGGATACCTGCGCTCCCCTCCGAGTCGATCCGCAATCACGGTAATATCTTACCGTTTGGTGCAATTACCATCGCGCCCTTTAAGCCCGTTTCAAAGCGCCTTTGTACTAAATTACCTTTAAGCCCTTTTGTACTAAAATACAATCGCTGCCACTTCTTTTGCTCACTCCCATGCAAAATGCAGAAGCTGGAGTAGATCTCCAGTTTTACGCTAGGTCTTCGATTTCAACAGCCTACGCCTGAGATCGCCCCCAAAACCCTGTCATCACACGCTCGTTCATTACCCTCCTACTCACCTCATCGAGGTAAGGATGGTCATCCCTAATTCGATGGACATCTCATATAGCTCAACACGCACAATGGGATAAAATTTTGAAGGTGTTTACACGGTGAGTGATTTCCAACATTTCGACGATTAGCGCTGGAAATTACTCTCCGTGCAAAACGGGCTAAATTTAATCGGTTTGCACGGTGAGTAATTTCCAACCTAGCGAAGTGTTGCGCTGGAAATTACTCTCCGCACAAAACGATTCAAAAATTAAGCCCGTTGTACGTATAGAGTAATATAATATGTCCATCAAAACTTACTGAAGCCGCTCATATAGCACAACAACATAGAGCAAATGGCGTACATAATATTGCTCACCATGCAAAACAGGTGATATGTTTGATTTTCTGATGTATTTGATCTTTTCATCATATATGATGATACCAATTAGATCAGATTGAAAAAGACTAGCTATTATATGCAAGGTTTTAACATGATTAGTAACAGTAGTGTGGTTTCAACTAACAAGATGATGTATAATCTACTGTTACTTGGATAGACATATATATTAGTCATGATGTGTCAATTCTGATATTTTTATTTGTTTCTATTGTAGAAAATTAAAATCGAAGAGAGTGAACCCTTTGTGCATGATCAGGAGATGCCAAATGAGATTAAAGCTGAAAATGACAGTGCAAAAAGCGTATATGAAGAGGATAGGCATAGTGATAATGAAAAATTCAGCCCATATATTGGAATGAAATTTCAAACAGAAGAAGATGCATATCAATTTTATAATACATATGCAGCAACAAAAGGTTTTGCAACCCGAAAGGGATCTACTGGAAAGGGAAAAGATGGCAATACCACGAGGAGGAAGTATACGTGCAACAAAGAAGGGTATGAAAGCTTAAAATATAAGAGGGAGATAGGGAGAACGTTAATCGAAGGAAAAACGAGAGAGAAGGCTGTATGGCTCGAATGACAGTTCATAAAATCACCGAAGGAGTATGGCGCATAAACTCCTTTAATGATGATCATAATCATGAGTTGATAGAAAGCCCAGCGAAGATCCAGATGCTACGGTCACATAAAAGATCGCATATGGACGGAACATGTAGGAATTTAGTTGATCAGATGCGTGGCTGTGGAGTGGGACCTGCAAAGATTGCAAGGATTCTAAATGCCACGAGTAGTAGTAATGTCAATATTACTACGCAACAATGCATTGATCATGGGAGAGTAGAAAGAAAGAACAACATTGGGAAGGAATGCATTAGAGTAATAGAACAATTTATTAAAAGGCAAGCTACAGACTCTCAGTTCTATTATGCTATTGAGCATGATGAAGAGAATGTATGTAGGAGTATATTTTGGGCCGATGGAAGGGCGAGGACATCATACAGCCAGTTTGGAGATGTTGTTGTATTTGATGTCACTTATAAGACAAATAGATTCATGTTGCCTTTTGCACCTTTTACAGGTGTCAATCATCATAAACAGTCTATTTTATTTGGATGTGCTCTTCTTGCTGATGAGAAGAAAGAATCCTTTGTGTGGTTATTCGGACAGTGGTTAACATGTATGTGGGATAAAGCACCAGGAGCTATCATCACTGATCAAGACCCGGCAATATGCAATGCAATCAAAAGAGTTTTTCCAAATACAAAGCACATGTATTGCATATGACATATCAGTCTGCATGAAGATGAGCATCTACGTTCATTCCGGTCTTCTTATAACCCTTAATTTGATGAAGACTATGCAAATTGGTGTAAGAACAGTCAAAATGTTGAAGAATCAGAGAATTTTTGGGGCATCTTAAAGGAGAAGTACCAAAAGGAATTTCTGTAGCCATTGACAGAAAAACAAAAAAAATTAAATGAAAGCCTGGAAGTGGTTACATACGATGCATGAGAAAGCACATTATTGGATTAAGGCGTACCTACTGGATACTTTCTTTACAGGCATGAAAATGTTAATAAGATAGAGATTGTTGTAAAAATGTAGGATCAAAATAAACTAATCATATGGTATTCATTTCTTGTTTCGTGTGTAGGCATGGCGTCTAGCCAAAGAAGTGAAAGCATGAACGCGTATTTTGATGGATACGTAAACTGTATGACTTCATTATACGAGTTCATTGGTCAATATGATAAAGCGGTAAAATTTCAGCGAGACAAAGAGGAGAGAGAAGATGCTTTTTGAATGAGGAACAAACCAGAATTTAGCGGTATGCATGAGTTAGAGGTTCATGCCGCAAAGGTATATACTAGAAACATATTTTCCATTTTTCAAATTCGGTTCAAGAATAATTTATATTGTCGGCATGAAAGGGTGAGCATGGATGGGGATACGACCACATATAGAGTAACTATGTGGATTGATTGAAAGATCTACTTGCATAATGTTCAAAGCGATATATCTAGGGGAATATTCAGGTGTACGTGTGCAAGGGCTGAGACCGAAGGTTTGCTATGCACGCAAATTTTATATATCATGAAGCAAAAGTATGATATGCAAGCCATCCCCGAGAGATATATTTTACCAAGGTGGACTCTAAATGTAAGACATAACATCATGAGTCGTGGGGCCTCTTCTACTAGCATAGTACACAGAGTGCGTCCAAATCAAATTACTCCACTTCAAACCTGGAGACTTCGTTCAGCATTCGATAAAGTCATGGAGGCGGTTACAAGAGATCCCCTTCTGTTTGATGATGTCCTTAGATGGGCAAACAGTTTTTTGGACCAACATAATATGAATGATAAAGCACAAACTGCTTCTGAAGATCCAAGCACTCAGGTGGGGTCCAATGCACCTATCAAACAAGAAGTGGGAGTAAATGATGTCATTATGCATGATCCTACAAAAGCAAAAACTAAAGGCTGACCACGAGTGGCATCAAGGATTCCGTATTGAATACAAGTCTCACAAGAACAATTTCACGCAAGAACAAGGACTTGCAGTGTTTGTACAGAAAAAGGGTCATGACATGAGAACTTGTCGTATGAGTACAGCTGGTAGAAATAAGGTATATTTGCTCAAACGTTAACTATTTTATATACTAGTATAAATTATTTTAACACCATTGCTCCATATTTTTTGTAGGAAAAATCTTCGCCCGATGACTTAACAAGGCTTTGATACGAAGGCTGACATTTTTATATAACATATGTAACAATTTTGTAGTAGCTTGGAAGAAATGTACTACATGCATCTGTCATGGAGATAACAGTATAAATGCGATGAAACTAAACTGGTTCTCTTTAAAAATGGTTATCTGAAAACGACAGCCTCCTATATTTTAGGCCAAAATGCAGCCATTGTGGCGTTGAATACATATGGCTGGGGGTCCCAATTGAATCTTAAAACACAAAGTCTAAATTATAAGCGTATGAGGATGATGCCTATCATTCGAGACCTATATCCGCTGCTGCGGATCTCATATCTTATAATTTCTCTGTTGCTGCAGATCCTGACAATTATCAAGAAAATTAATTTGTTTAAGGAGTAAGAAGAAGAAGCTGAAGAGCTGAAGAGAATGAAGAGAATGAGGCATGTAGCTGTGCGCGACGAGTAATTACGGGTAATTACATACAGTTTTTCTCTGTGCACACAACGGTTACAACTTTTACCAGTTGTACGCGCTGAGCAAACTTGGTAATTGTACAGGTTTGCTAAGCACACACAACGTTTAATAATCTTGTCGGATGTGTGCGCTGAGTAATTTGGGTAATTGTAAACAGTTATGCTCCATGTACACAACTGTTACTACCTTTGACGGTTATGCTCGTTGAGTAAAGTTGGTAATTGTAAATAGTTGTGCTCAGGTCGCACAACGTTCAATGCTGTTGCCATTTGTACGAGCTGAGTAATTGTGGGTACTTTAAGTTAGCATCAAGCAATTTTGTAATGTAATGCAATTTTAACAATTAAATGACAGTGTATTAAGGTCTGTATTCCAACTTACTACAACATTTATGCATTCAAATGTACTTAACACAACCAAGTAGATACTATATCTAAACATTTTGCAACTTCACAATTTGGAACTGGCAAGCAATTCAAGCACTGGAATATACTAGGGATACTTGGATTCCCACCAGAAAAAAATTACAACTTTGTTGCCATTTATGAGCAGCTCCATCGGCTCCATCAGCGTCACTTGCTATAGGTATCTTGGCCATCTGTACCCTGTATGCGTTGAAGAAGAATCTGTGATGAACACAAAACAAAGCATAATTTAGTAAAAATATTGTACATGTAGACTTAGAATAACATAGAACATTTATTATCAACAAGCAGTGATGTCTGCAACTAAGGATCAAAGAACCTATGCAAGCAGTAAAGTCTGTAATGAAGCAGGTGTGCATGGAAGGGGTGATAGCTTCAATCCGATGAACAAAACATATGAAGGAGCAAAGAACATCTTCAAATCAATATATATGTGATGTATTCAATTTTGGCATCACGTCACTTGTCGATATTATATTGTCCATCTTTGAGTGTTGACGACGCAGCAGTGATGAAGGAAAAAATAGAATGTTGTAGAAAAAATATCATATAATTAGAATCAGATAGAATAAGATAGAATAATATCATCAAGAAGTGTAGTGGCTAACGAGGGATTGTGGGTATGGATGCCATTTATAGACAAACTGGACTGGCCATGGATGAGGATGAGACTACAGTAGAGTTATTGGGAGGCAACACAAGAGACCCCGTTAGTCTACAGCAAATTTCTCGTGATTATACAGCAGAATGCTCGTGAATCTACAGGTGGGATTCCTAGCAGCCAGATGTTGTTCCCAATAATGTATGACTGTTGTGGTGCGCATTGAGCAAAAGTGATAGCCTGCAACAAAATTACTCAACGTGCATAACCGGCTAAAAGATGGCCACTGTGCATGGTGAGCAAATTATTTATGGTTTATCAAAACTGCTCAAAGCGCAAAAAGGGCATATAGTTGGATCGTTGTGTGCATTGAGCAATAGATATTTTGGTTAGCACAATTGTTCAATCGACGTAAGTAAGAGTAATAATTCACCAACAATTTTATAAACTTGTTTCAGTAGTGTAATGTTCGATATACTGGAACCGTTGTTTACCCGACGCGCACAACATGGCATAATTTTACCTGTTTTTCGCACGGATGAATATTACTTCAAAATAAGTCCTTTAACCCACGTGCACAACGGTTTTGTTTTTAGTACCGCGTACGACGCGTTATAATGTAGCACGTTGTACACGACGATTACATTTTAGTCGTAGCAAAGTTTTTACCTGACATGCACAACATTCCAAATCAGGAGAAAATTTACATGCCGTTGTGAGTGGTAAGTAATTTAATCAACTGGAACCGTTCTTAACCGACACGTACAATGGACATAATTTTACCCGTTGTGCACGCGGATGAATATTATTTCAAACTAGGTCTTTTAACCCCCGTGCACAACGGAGTGTGTTTTTATTACCGTGCAAGACGCGATATAATGTAGCACATTGTGCGCGACGATTACATTTTACTTGTCCCAACATTTTTACCCGACGCGCACAACCATCTAAATCGGGAGAAATTTGACATGCCGTTGTGTAGGGGGAGTAATTTAATCCACTGGAATCGTTTTTACCCGACGCACACAACGGGCATAATTTTACCCGTTGTGCGCACGGATGAATATTACTTCAAACAGTCTTTTAACCCCCGCGCACAACAGGGTGTGGTTTTATTACCGCGCACGACACGTTATAATGTAGCACGTTGTGCGTGACGATTACATTTTACTCGTAGCAACGTTTTTACCCGACGCACACAACCATCCAAATCGGGAGAAAGTTTACATGCCGTTGTATGCGGGGACTAATTTAATCCATACTCGACGCGCACAACAGGCATAATTTTACCCGTTGTGTGCGCAGATGAATATTACTTCAAACTAAGTCTTTTAACCCCTGCACACAACGAGTTGTGCACTGTGAGAAATAATACTCCCCAGTAACCTTTTTTATTACAGTGCACGACGGGTTATAATGTAGCTCATTGTGCGCAACAATTACATTTTACTCGTTTTCCCCAACACGCATAACGATCCAAATCGAGAGAAATTTTACATGCCGGTGTGCGCACAGAGTAATTTAATCCACTGGAACCGTTTTTAACTGACGCGCACAATGGGCATAATTTTACCCGTTGTGAGCGCGGATGAATATTACTTCAAACTAAGTCTTTTAACTCCCGCGCACAACGAGTTGTGTCCCGTGCACAACGAGTTGTGTGCTGTGAGAAATAATCCTCCAATGTAACCTTTTTTATTACCGCGCACGATGTGTTATAATGTAGCACTTGTGCACGACGATTACATTTTACTCATAGCAACGTTCTACCCGACGCGCACAACGTTCCAAATCGGGAGAAATTTTACATGTCGTTGTGCGCATGGAGTAATTTAATCCACTGGAACCGTTTTTACCCGACGCGTATAACGGGCTTAATTTTGCCCGTTGTGTGCACGGATGAATATTACTTCAAACTAAGTCTTTTAACCCCCGTGCACAACGAGGTGTGTTTTTATTACCGCGCATGACACGTTATATTGTAGCACGTTGTGCGCAATGATTACATTTTACTCGTAGCAACATTTTTTTCTGACGCGAACAACCTTCCAAATCGGGAGAAATTTTACATGCGGTTGTGCGCGGGGACTAATTTAATACACGGGAACCGTTTTTACCCGACGCGCACAACAAGCATAATTTTACGCGTTGTGCTCGCCGATGAATATTACTTCAAACTAAGTCTTTTAACCCCCGTGCTCAACGGGTTGTGCGCGGTGAGAAATAATACTCACTTGTAACCTTTTTTATTATCGCGCACGATGCATTATAATGTAGCACGTTGTGCACGACGATTACATTTCACTCGTAGCAAAGTTTTTCCCGACGCATACAACGGTCCAAATCGGGAGAAATTTTACTTGCAATTGTGCGCGGGGGGTATTTAATCCACTGGAATGTTTTTACCCGACATGCACAACGGGCATAATTTTTCCCGTTGTTCGTGCGGATGAATATTACTTCAAATAAAGTCTTTTAACTCCCGCGCACAACGGGGTGTGTTTTTATTACCGCGCACGACGCATTATAATGTAACACGTTGTGCGCGACGATTACATTTTACTTATTGACACGTTTTTATCCGACGCGCACAACCTTCCAAATCGGGAGTGCGCGGGGACTAATTTAATACATTGGAATCGTTTTTACCTGCCGCGCACAACGGGCATAATTTTACCCGTTGTGCGTGCAGATGAATATTACTTCAAACTAAGTCTTTTAACCCCTGTGCACAACGAAGTTTGTTTTTATTACCGCACACGATGCATTATAATATAGCACGTTGTGCGCGATGATTACATTTTACTCGTAGCAACGTTTTACCCGACGTGCCCAACCTTCCAAATCGGGATAAATTTTACATGCCGTTGTGCGCGGAGACTAATTTAATCCACTGGAACCATTTTTACCCGTCGCGTACAACGGGCATAATTTTACCCGTTGTGCATGTAGATGAATATTACTTCAAACTAAGTCTTTTAACCCCCGTGCACAACGGGTTGTGCACTGTAAGAAATAATACTCACATGTAACCTTTTTTATTACCATGCACGACATGTTATAATGTGGCTCATTATGAGCGACGATTACATTTTACTATACGTGCACAACGGTCCTGTATAATTTTAACCACGGTTTGTGATCGAATAGTACGCTAGACTATTGTTCAATGTGCACAACGGTAAGTAATTATGTACAAAGTTGCTTTGAAAAGGGCTTAAAAGGCGCGATGGTAATTGCACCAGAAGTTATACAAAGTTGCTTTTGAAATGGCTTAAAGGGCACGATGGTAATTTCACCAAAAGTTCCGCATGTTCCGCTTTTAACAACCGGTGGATCGAATCGGACGGTAGAGAGGATTAGAGCTCAAGAATCGTGCCTGAGGTTGAGCGCAGGCGCATTTTACCATATATATATATCCACTTTATACAAATGATGCATATGTCCTGGGTAGAGGGGGGAAATATGACTAGGACAAATGTCCCATCACCCCCTCCACCTCACCCAAATCTCACCCCAACCCCACTTAATTATATGTTTGCCATCCCCTCAAAAAACCCCAACCCCACTTAATTTCATGTTTTCCATTCACCCTAAAAACCCCCACTTATTTACGTATTTGCCAGCCCCACGGATTTTTACGTTTTGACCCCCGAACTTTGTACTTCTTGCCCCCGGATGATATCGGCACGCACGCCCACATTTCTTGCTTCTTTTCGGTTGCGCGTATGTACCGCTTCCTCTTCGCAGGGGTTTTTTTATCTGTGCACTGTATGGATGAGTAATTTCTGGTAAATATATAACCTACAACCATATAGCCTATCACCTATAACACTTATGTGTTTAGGTTTGCGTATATATATCATATCGTGTATATGATTTATCATATTTGGGAGTCGGCTACGTAAGGTGAGGGTATCATATAAATATTGAAATGTTATGGGCTACGCTTTAGGGTTAGGATTAGGGTGATATATGTATATGTATCATACATATATGCACTAGAAATTACACGTGCAGGTCCCGAGTAAAACCATTCATAAAGAGGAAATTAGAGGGAAGTGGGTGTGTATGTGTCGGTAGCGCCTGGGGGTAAAAGGTTGAATAGCAGGGACGTACATGAAAAAACCCGGGGGTCTAAAGTGGAAAAAGCTCGATGCCATTATCGTAAATTGGAGAAAGAGGGAGGGTTTTTTGGTGTTACGAAAAAGTAATGGCAAGCATGTAAATAATTGAAAAGGGGGTGGGATGTTAAAAGTGCAATGTCAACAATGTAAGTAACAGGATGGTGTGGGTTTTTTGTTTGAAGGGTGTCGTGAGGGAATTATCCTTGTGTCATTGTCCCATGTGGCGATGTGACATTACCACATATGACACATATTGCCACATGGGACATTATCACGTCGAATATTCCCTATTTTCTAAAATAGATATGATATTTCAGACCTGTGTCGTATATGTGACTTATGTGTCATATATGTGACATGTGACATATTTGTCCTATATGTCCTATATGTGTCATATATAGGCAATTTATGACATATATGTCTCATAGGATCATGTATCACATAGGAAAGGTGAAATAGTCCCTTATGAGAAATTTATATTATTAACGCAAGAGCGCGATCACCCACATACCCACCCAAACCCCCACATATTAGCCTCGCCCCATCAGCCGGTCCTTCTGGGCAGAAGCAGCGCCCCCGCTTCTGCCCAAAAATCTGGGTAGAAGCGGCTTGGCTGCTTCTGGGCAGAAGCAGCATCAGCTTCTGCCCAGAAATGGGTAGTAGCAGCTGATCCTGTTCTTTGTTGGCGTGTGTGTGCACGCACGCTTATGTTACAGTCAGATTCGGTTTTTTTGCAGTTGTGCGGTTATGCTAAACCCAAAGTTAAATATTTCTTTTCGTGCTATTTAATTTGATGTATTTACTCTTATTATTTTATGTTTTATCGTCTAACTTAATATTATTTTTTGGTATGGTCAATGTGGCAAGGATGGACCTTCAGGACCAGAGGTTGACAGCAGGGGCGATGGCGGGTTTGGGGGAGGGGGGATGTCGGTCATGGCGAGGGTATCGGGCTTAGAGGCGATGGCGGTCTTGGCGAGGGTAGCGGGCGATGAAGGGGGCTTTGGCATGAGTTTATGAGTTTTTTTGTTTTTTTACATTGCGGACATGTAAGATTGTTTTGTATTATGTAATATGGGGTTTTTGGTATTTGTGTTCATTTAATTTTTATTATATTTGTGTATTTATGTATGTGGATTTATATATGTGCATTTATTTTGTTGTATACATGTATTTCTGATATTTTTGTTAGTAATTTAAATTATTGTATGTATGGATTTCTGCTATTTTTTAAAAACTTATCTAGTATTGGCCACAAACAAATCCATGGCCGATAGTTCCATTCTACCGCTAACTATTTGGGGGCCGAAAGTTATTAACCACGAATTTTGTGCACAAATTTGGACATATTTCGTGCACAGAACCCGTGGCAGGTAGGTTTTAGCCACAGTCTTATTTGTGGCTGATGTACAAAAACTTTGACGAAAAATCTGTGGTCGTAAGTATTCCACCATGGATTATGTGCACAGTATATGTCATGTTAGCGCACATAATTTGTGTCAGATAAGTACTAGCCACGACATATCTGTGGCACAAAATCAGCATATGTCCATGGCCGATAGGTTTACATAGTTTTATATTTGACTTATCGGCCACAGATATCTGTGGCCTTCTAGTCCATGGTAGATTATCGGCCACGGAAAAATTCATGGCCAAAAGTCCCACAACCACCACATTATCGGCCATGGATCTTAAGACACGAAATTATTTTTTCTTCGTGGCCAAAATGTTTCAGCCACGGATTTCCGGCCTTCGGCCATGGATTTATTCGTGACTGAAGGCCGGATATGCAGTAATGTAAAAAGCCTCCTATGCAGCATCGTTTGCTATAGTATATCCTAATAACTTTTGTTTACCATGTGTAATGCTCCGCTCCCCAGAATACCCAGAAAGTACGAATCGGTCCCAAGTATTCCCAGAGCAGCGAATATTACTGAGAAAAAGAAAGAAAGAGAGAGTACAAGGAAAATATACAGGTCACATCGCACATGTTGGGAAGTACCAGTACTGCACCATCACAGAATTAACACAGAGAAATACTAATAAAGTACAAAGTCCAACATTTTATTTTAATTATTATCACAAAAGTACATCTTTTAAAACAACATTATCTATACAGGGGTACAAAGGGAACAATGGAGAAATCCTAAAAAAATCATAAAGGCAAAAAGAACTATGCCTGGTACAACTCACTCCCTATACTACCCCTAGAAGACCAACTGTACGAGTCATCTTCTATGGCTCCACTTCTACCTTGAACCATGTGTAAACTCCTAGTCAAGTCTGCTCTGGCTGTATTGCTCCTATACCTGAAAAAATAAATGGGGCACGTCAACGCATGACCCAGTAGGAAATCCTAACATCGCTAGGTAGGATCCATTTTTTGAACCGGTCCATCTAACTAATAGTATATCTACTGGTGATGCAATGTCCACATCAATAAAGCATAAACGTAAACCATTATATCATACAAGTGCTGAAAACAGAAACTAAATGACCACAATTATAAAGTAAATTAGGCTTAAAGTTAGACATTTAGTTAGTATTTAGAAACCCGAGTAAATAGTAGGACACTAAGGATCTGGGATTCACACAGGGTGGGTGAACCAGTGGTACCTCAACCAACGACACGAGCACTGTAGAGGCCCCTCGTAACTCCCCCTAATGGAAGTGAGACAATTCTCGGTTTATATCGGGACAAACAGAGAAAACCTACAATTACCTAATGGTGCATCATAAGTACACCATTGGCCTCTCTAACTCTAGTCAACTCCTCCTTACGGGAGGGACAAGCGATTAAGAAATCATATCATTATATGTCCGCTCCTTAACTCCTATGATTTACACGTGTTTCCCCCGAACCCGTCTCTAAAGTCTCACCCATCTTAGAATGGATGGAGCATTCCAGATATTTATCACTCTTCCTCACTCTCAATTTATCAAATGAATTCATCATGTCTTTCATTTCGACGGTCTCACTTATCGCATTCACATTTCCATTACTTTCCATTTCATCAATGTCGTGTTGTTAACTACGAACATTGCATAAACATTCATTATACTATCACATGATTCTTTTGATTCCTATTAACATTTCTAACACATGTTTTCATCATTTCTACCATGGATATAAAACATAGCATCATAACACACCTCTATAATATAATTTACAATGGTGTAACATTAAATCCATAAACATATACTTTCTATAACATAATTTTCCACATGGATAATAACACGGCTTAATCATTAACATTACTCAGCACACTAATGTAAGCATGATAATTGGTATGACAATTAAGATAAAGCCTTCACCTAATTGAGCATAGCGTAAGGCACGCAACTTAGTCATTCACAAGGATTGCAACACATGAACATTAATGCGGCATTAGCATGACTATTAATATGTTGCGATATTTCTATCATAAATATGACATATATCAACATATGCTTCTATGGCTTGAACATATTTAACATTATAGCATAGCATAGCATATTAACGTTCATGGAACTTCATTTTTAACATAGCAAACTTTCCTCAACATAGTACGTAGCATTGCAACTAAGTTGAATCTTGGGACATAATTAAATTTATAAACATAAATTGCTAGTCAATTCATTTTCACATACACCTGAACATATTAGCATGTATATTTGCAAATTAACAAATCTGGAGCATTATAACATGTCATAAACTTTGGACATATTACTATATTAACATTTAATATATTATTTTAAACCCCCGTAGTGTATATGTGTGTCTGTTCTGCTGTTGCCTAGTTTCTCACTTACCAAAAAATAAATTATTATACTATAATGAAGTAAGTTAGCATCCTTACGCATGAGCTTGAGCATTACTATACTAACAAGTTTAGTATATAACATGAATATAACATGACATAGCATGAATATTACTATAACATGGCATGGCATGACTATAACATAGCATGGCATGTAACATGGATATGAACATAACATAGATAATGACATATTGGCATGGACATTACAAGTAAATCAGTTTAACATTGATACTACAGAAAGATTAGAATTTTTAGGCTAATTAACGTCAAACTTAGACTTCAGTTCCTTCGTGAAAATTGCAGGAAATTTTCTGCAGTATTAATTACTGTCCTAAATTACATTATTTGGAGTTTTATACTATATATTACAATTTTTCTAAGTTACTGCAATATGTTGGAAAACTTCATCATATGAAAAAAAGAGACAATGAAACAACTTAAACTACATCCATCATAACTAAACTTTAACGTGAAATTGGATTATCAATTAGCATCAAACACAATATATAACCTCTATGGTTGCATACTTTCATATACACACATATTAACACATGAACTTTCTTATAGCTTAAATGAGATTACTCTTTCTAAACAATCCTAAGTATAGCAACCCGACTCAAGTTGAGGATCCTACTAAACACAAATCCTAAAACTGATCCTAACTAGAGATGCTAAGAATTCATACCTCAAAATGTCCTTCTTTCTATTCTTTGGCCCTTCTTATTCATTGAAGACCTCTAGCTTCTCTTCTCTCTTCAAGCTCCTTCTTCTTCAAGTATGATTATGGTGAATATTTGGCCTTGGTGGTGAGAAATGTTGTAGTGTAGATGAAGGTTGTATAGTGAATTTGAATGGAGGTTTGATTTGGTGGTGGGAGGTGGGAGAGGAGGGGCTAAGGGAGGAGAAAGAGAGAGGGAAGAGGATGAAAACATGCAAAAATTTCTCTTTTCCTTTTCCTTTTTCTCTTTTGTATTTTCTCTCTTTTATTCTCCACCACAAATTAGTCAAAGCTTAAAGACAAGTGTAATTAGGAATTCATGCAAGATGACACCTAACATAGTTATGTGTCATCCTAATAATTTTCCAAAATTTAATTTTATAGAAAATAAAAATACATAATTAATACATCATACCATTCCAAATACTTGGTATTTTATCCAAATACTTCATTTATATAATTCAAATGATGTTCTAAAAATTATTTAAAAATAATATAGTTATTAGAAAACTATTGAATATTCATGAAAATACCCAAAAATCTTATACGTACAAATACATCCAGAAATACATACATTATACACGTATATACGGAAATAGGATATTACATTCTACCCTCCTTAAAAACCAAGTCTGCCCTCGGACTTTTCAAAAAACGAAGGGTCTAACTGGTGTTTAGTTAGATTCAATAGTCGTCCTACCCACAAACTACTAATATAAACATATGTATACACGACACATACACGTAATACACACGTACATCGAATATGAGTAATATTATTCACAAGTTCATATTCACCATAAAGAAGGCATCACAACATATACATATAATATTTCAATACCATATATCTATATAATATTATACATACACATGCCTATATTAATATACTTCATATATCTAATTATACCACTCTTATACGCTAGCTTTATATGTACTTATTACATACTTAGCATAGGCATATGCACACATAGGTATACGCATAAATACCAGGACTTATAAGTAACATGGATACATACATACATACACACAAGTATACATTCATACATATATATATATGTATGACTCATATGTGATCATACATATATACTGTCATAACAAATGTACATACAACAAAAGAGACGTATATCGAATACACATATAGATACATCCATGCATCTTAATAGACCCTATCTATGTATACATACTAACATCCTTTCCTATACTCATATTAAACATACACATACTCTTATGAAGAAGGGTCTATAACACATATCTTACATTGATAACATATAACACACATATAAAAACCAAGTATACTCTTACTCACAAATGCACAATAATATCTATAAGCTCACCTTACTTAATATATGTACACTTACATAGAGATACACATAAGTATAAGTTCATGGATATATGTTACTGTATGAATACACATATAGGTATATCTAGATGCATCCATATATAGATAAAAATATACAACCAAATATGCATCCATTTATAGGTACACATATCACCAATAATAGTTACTTAATACCAACTGTAGGCACACATACTACTATACACGTAACATCCAATATACACACAAATTCACTAGCATACATATGCAAATAGGTACATCCATTACAGTACATATTCATACACTAATATTTATACACACACAGATATGCTGCATCACACATCCTGTGGATATTCATATACAAATATATCACTTTAGTACTTAAGTTTAATCACTTACAACTATACGTACAACCATATAGCCATTCATACTCAAATATATATACACAGCATATATATTACTACATATCTATAAGCAACACAAAAGACACTAGTATACAAGACACTAGTATACATATAGTATGCCTACTCACATGCAAGTGGTACACACAGATCTATACATGGACCATACACATGATGTACATAATATATACACATCAATCCATATAAATAGGTCTATACACTTCATAGTTCATCTACATACTAACCCATATATATAAGGTACAAATAAGTATAGAAACAGCCCGACCTACATTATAAAAATAGCATGTACACAGATATAGCTATAGATACATACACATGAATATAATATAGATATATATGACAATAGACATACACTACTGGTATATAGAAACAGACATATAGCCACATATATATACATATATTTATCCTTAACTACTCCCAAGAACTCTGTACTTAGGCTTCTAATGCCAGCGCTGTATCTTAAGGCTGGTTACCTACCCACCTTAGGACACAACTACCCTTATGCAACATTACTCGCACTATCCTTACAAACGCCACAGTATGGAGACCTGCATGGGCCACCAAATGTAACGCCCGCTCCCCAGGATACCCGGGAAGTACGAATCGGTCCCAAGTATTCCCAGAGCAGCTAGTGTTACTGAGAAAGAGAAAGAAAGAGAGAGTACAAGGAAAATATGTAGGTCACTACGCACATGCTGTGAATTACAAGTAATGCTCCATCATAGAATTGACACAGAGAAATACTAATAAAGTATAGTCATGCATTTTGTTTTAATTATTATCACAAAAGTACATATTTTATACTACAACATCATATGTACAGTGGTACAAAGTGAACAAGGGATAAATCCCAGAAAAACATAAAAGAAAAAAAGATCTACGCCTGGTACAACTTACTCCCTAGACTACCTCTAGAAGACCAACTCTACAAGTCATCCTCTGTGGCTCCACTTCCACTTCCATCCTCTGTGGCTCTAGCTGTATTGCTCCTAAACCAGAAAAAATAAATAGGGCACGTCAACGCGTGACCCAGTAGGAAATCCTAACATCGCTAGGCAGGATCCAGTTTTAGAACCTTTCGATATAACTACTAGTATATCTACTGGCGATGCAATGTCCACATGAATAAAGTATAAAAGTTACACATCATTTCATACAAGTGCTGAAAGTAAAATTTGAGGAACAGAAAGTATAATGACCACAATTACAGATTAAATTGGTCTTAAAGTTAGACATTTAGTTAGTATTTAGAAACCCGAGTAAATCGTAGGACACTAAGAAGCTGGACTTCACCCAGTGTGGGTGAAACAGTGGTACCTCAACCAATGACACAAGCACTGGAGAGGCCTCTTGCAACTCCAACGTACGGGAGTGAGACAATTCTCGGTTTATATCTGGACAAACAGAGAAAACCAATAATTACTAATGGTGCATCACAAGTACACCATTGGACTCTCTAACTCTAGTCAACTTCCCTTTACGGGAGTGACAAGAAAGTGAGAAATCAGATCATCATATGTCCGCTCCTTAACTCCTATGATTTACACGCGTTTCCCCCGAACCCTATCAGGAGTCTCACCCATCTTAGAATGGATGGAGCATTCCAGATATTTATCACTCTTCCTCACTCTCAATTTATCAAAAGAATTCATCAAGTCTTTCATTTCGACGGTCTCACTTACCACATTCACACTTTATTACTTTCCATTTCATCGATCTCGCGTTGTTAACTATGAACATCGCATAAACATTCATTATACCATCACACGATTCTTTTGATTCCAATTAACATTTCTAACACATGGTTTCATCATTTATACCTTGGATATGAAACATAGCATCCTAACACACCTCAATAACGTAATATACAATGGTGTGACATTAAATCCATAAACATGTACTTTCCATAACATAATTTGCCACATGGATAATAACACGGCTTAATCATTAAATATTATTTAGCACACATGTAAGCATGATAATAGGTATGCCAATTAAGATAAAGCCTTCACCTAATTTAGCATTGCGTGAGGGATGCAACTTAGTCATTTAAAAGAATTGCAACACATGAACATTAATGTAGCATTAGCATGACTTTCAATTTGTTGTGATATTTCTATCATGAACATGACATATGGCAACATATGCTTCCATGACTTGAACATATTTAATGTTGTAGCATGGCATATTAACATTCATGGAACTTCATTTTAAACATAGCAAACTTTCCTCAAGGTAGTATGTAGCATGGCAACTAAGTTGAATCTTGGGACACAATTAAGTTTATAAACATAAATTGCTAGTCAATTGATTTTAGCATACAATTGAGCATATTAGCATGAATATTTGCAAATTGATAAATCTTGAGCATTATAACATGGGATAAACATTGGATCATATTACTGCATTAACAGTTAATATAGCATGAATACTAACATGAAGCATGTTAGCATCCTTACACATGAGCTTGAGCATTACTATACTAACAAGTTTAGTATATAACATGAATATAGCATGACATAGCATGAATATTTATAATATGGCATAGCATGACTATAACTTGGCATAACATTACAACAACATAGATATATGAACATAACATAGATAATGACATATTGGCATGAACATAACATGTAAATCTGTCTAACATTGATACAACAGAAAGATTAGAATTTTTAGGCTAACTACATCAAAATTAGACTTCGGTTCCTTCGTGAAAATTGTAGGAAATTTTCTTCAGTATTTTGTAATGTCCTAAATTACATTATTTTGATTTTTCTACTATTTATTACGATTTTTCTAATTTACTTTAATATGTTGGAAAATTTCAGCACATGAAAAGAAAAGAGATAATGAAACAACTTAAACTACATCCATCATAACTAAACTTTAACATGAAATTGGATTATCAATTAGCATCAAACACAACATATAACCTATATGGTTGCATACTTTCATATACACACATATTAACATATGAACTTTCTTATAGCATAAATGAGATTACCATTTCTAAACAATCCTAAATATAGCAACCCTACTCAAGTTAAGGATCCTACTAAACACAAATCCTAAAACTAATCCTAACTAGAGATGCAAAGAATTCCTACCTCAAAAAGTCCTTCTTTCTATTCTTTGGTCCTTCTTATTCATTGAAGACCTCTGGCTTCTCTTCTCTCTTCAAGCTCCTTCTTCTTCAAGTATGATTATGGTGAATATTTGGCCTAGGTGATGAGAAATGTTGTAGTATAGATGAAGGTTGTATGGAGAATTTTAATAGAGGTTTGATTTGGTGGGTGGGAGAGGAGGAGTAGGTGGTGGTGTTGGGTGGTGGGAAAGAGAGAGGGAAGAGGATGAAAACATGCAAAAAATTCTCCTTTTCTTTTTCTTTTTATCTTTTGTATTTTCTCTCTTTTATTCTCCACCACAAACTAATCAAAGCTTAAGGACAAGTGTAATTAAGAATTCATGCAAGATGACCGCTAACATAGTTATGTGTCATCCAAATAATTTTCCAAAATTTAATTTTAAAGAAAATAAAATACATAATTAATACATCATACCATTCCAAATACTTGGTATTTTATCCAAATACTTTATTTATATAATTCAAATGATGTTCTAGAAATTATTTTAAAATAATTTAGTTATTAGAAAATAATGGAAAATTCATGAAAATACCCAAAAATTTCATACGTACAAATACGTCCAGAAATACGTACATTATACACGTATATACGGAAACAGTATATTACACCCTGTCACTATATGCTCTTGGAACTCTTCCAAGCTATTAACCCTATATTAAGGATGAAAATGTACCCTCACACTAATCAGCTGTCATCCATGTAACTTTTGAAACTGGAATCGGTAAAACTTTTTATTAAAAGATTACTACCACTACTATAAACTTAGAACATACCTTTAGTCCTTTCTAAAGAAATTAAGTATACTCTTCACATCAATCTAATGCTTCTTCCTAGGATTTGAATGATATCGACTTATAACGCCAAGTGCGTATGTGACATCAGGTCTTGTATATAATATAGAATGCATTAAATATCCAATAACCGAAGCACATGGAACCTTAGTCATGTGCACTTTATCCTCTTTAGTCTTCGGAGACATGTCCTTGGAGAGAGTTATTTCATGACAAATAGGTACCTTACATCACTTGGAGTTTTTCAAGTTAAATGTATTTAACGTAGTTTCTATGTATTTAGACTGAGACAATCCTATCATCCTAATTGATCTATCTCTATATATCTTTATACCAAGTATATATGATGCTTCTTCCAATTCCTTCATGGAGAAGTTGTGTGACTGTCACGCCCCGCTTCCCTAAAATGGAGGCGAGGCGTGATGAGGCCCGCTCAGACTTGGAGCTGTGAGGCTCTAGTCTGTAAAGCGTCTGGATTTAAACCGAGTAGAGGTCCCTGCAAGTGCGATACGGAACAAAAATAATAATAAATAAAGAGACATAAAATAACCAATCTCAGAATGTCCACAATAAATTTCAACATCCCAGAAAAGCCACCAGGCTAAAAGAAAAGAGTCTAAAAGGCCCCAGCATGGCCAACAAAAGTAAACAACGTACAGAAGGAAAGGTGCTACTCACCAACAACCTAACAACAGACTAAGCAAAGTAACACCAAAGGAAGTCCCTACGACTGGTCGCCGGTGTCCTCGTACTCCACGTCAGTTGTGGACCCAGGCTCAATGTCCACGAACTCCTCGTCCTCAGCAACAGACTCTGGCTCAACAACTAACATGCGACACCCAAAGAGACGAGGGCGCATGTCAGCAAAGTCTACAAAGACTTTATGCAAGGAAACTAAACGGAAATTAAAGCAACCTAGCAGTTCTAAAAATGTACGATGACATGGCATTTTACAGAATGGATGCAACAATTAAATGAATGCGACAAGTATGACATGGTAGCAAATTTAACAAGGCACAAGTATATCATGGCATGGGTAGCAAAAGCCACTAAACAATCACATGGATTTAACAAGTCAAGTAAACACGTCGTACTCAGAGATTACGCCTTTTAGCTAGAGTGGTTGTACGGGCCAACTCCTAAGCTCAAGTGATCGCTTATCCCTACCCCTCCACGTGTATCGAGCCAGGGCTTTACCCCCGAACATGGAATGCTCTCTTCTGGATCACGAGCCAGGAAGTGTATTTGGCATAGGGTTGTGCCTGCAACGCAGGTGCCTAGCCTGAACAAGGATGTACAAGTATAGTAGCGTGTGCTACGAATGCAACACTAAAACATGGATGACATGGCATAGTAAGTTTGTAATTTAAATGCGTTCAGGTAAGGAATTTAAACGTGGCAGGCAGAGTACAAGTAAGAGCATGCAGTTACGAAATTAAACGTGACAGGCAGATATGCATGAATGGCATGTCAGGGTGACAGATCTAGCTTCGTTGTCAAGCTAGATCTTAAAATTGCGTCTAGGTGAGTATCATTTCGTCGCCTAGTCTCTTTTACGCCTAAAGCAAGAAAATGGCCTAAGACATGGCCTAAAGCACTAGTTGGCAAGTTTCACTTGCCTGAATTCAAACGTCGAGCAAATATCGTCCAACCAGTCCAGTCTACCTATGTTCTCGAATCCACCAGCCTACAGTCCCAATTTAAGTTATCTTCATTAGTGAATTATCAGACAACCAAAATACCGATTTTTATCTTGTTTAACAGGATTGGGTTGGGGGTCCTAAGTGTTCAGAAATTTACCCTTACACGACGCGAGTGTGATCACTCCTTATTTTACACCTTTTTCCCGCATGTTTGCATGCCATTTAGATCGCCCAAATCATGTTTTTCACGATATATCGACGATATTGCGATGCTTTTCACGATTTGTAGTTTTTGTCGCATTTCAGGTGATTTGGCGCGATTTGGAGTGATCTCGAGATGCGCTTACTCTAGATGGTCACCGACGACCTCCCCGAGGGGTATTTTGCTGTTGGAGAGGAGAGGAAGAAGAATGGACGTCGCAGGAGCGACGAGGAGGCCAAAATAAGCAATCTGGGCATTTTTTGTGTCTCACTCGGCCGAGTGGAGGAGCCACTCGGCCGACCAGCGAGACACCGCTCGGTCGACCAGATCAGACACGATTTACCTGTGCACTCGGCCGAGCGACGGAGACCACATCGGCCGAGTGACGACATCACGTCCGCCCGAGTGGCGCCCAGACGAAGCCCTTCAAAAATCTCCAAGTTACTGTTTTTCGGCTGCATGAGCTTCAGAAGACCCACTCGGCCGAGTGGATTATCCCGTCCGCCTGAGTACCATGAAGCCATCGGCCGAGTGACGACAACTCACTCGGCCGAGCCGCCCCCGAAGTAGAGACCCCTGAAGGCCCCGACGTACTGGAAAATTACAGGGTTTCTCACTCGGCCGAGCAACTTTTGTCACTCGGCCGAGTGCGACGCGCTGCCTGTAGCGAAAATTGCGGAAAACAGGCTGCGCAGGGGTATTTTGGTCACAGTTTTTGGACGATTTTGGGGGCTATTTAACCCCTGTTTTTACCCTAGTTTTGGAGAGCTTTTCTCTTAGATTTTTGCAGCTTTTTAGATTTAGTTTTTAGCTTTATTTCTAGAGATTGGAGAGAAGACAATTTTTGATTTTTGTTGGAACAATTGAAGAACTCCATTGGTTTGTCTTTCCCCTCTCTAAAAATTCTATTTTTATTTCATATTTCAATATTGTGATGAATTCTATTGCTTATTTCATTGATTATTTTTGTGATCTTGCTATGAATTGTGAGTAATCTCCACGTCTTGGGGCGTGGGGATGAACCCTACGAGCCCAACTTCATATTTGTGATGAATTAGTAGAAATTTTGCTAGAATTGGTGTTTAGGGATTAGATTGGGATCAATTTATCACGGATAGCTAGGAGTTCATACCGATTGGGATTTGCAAGAGATTGGATCCCAATTCGATAGGAAACCCTAGGAATCCGAATTGGGTTGGAATCGAATTTCCGTAGTATCGGTTTGCAAGAGATTGGACCGATACTAGGGTTTCCGGTTGCAATTCCGTGCCAATACCCGTTTCAAGAGATTGGGCGGGTATGAACTATCCCAATCTAGATCGCGAGCCGAGTTTGCAAGAGATTGGGCTCGGTGAGCGATTGGACGATGATGTTGATCCTAATGCTAGCTTTCCTAGGAGAGGGTTTGCAAGAGATTGGACCCAAACCTACGATAGCTTTAGACCGGCAACAGCGCGAGAGCGTGAGCTTGGTTCTACATTCAGTTGCAACTTGTTCATCCAAAATCCTAATCTAGCAATTTTGATACCGATGAACCACATTTATGAGATACGGTGAGTAGCGGGGATTCCCCATTCCCTAGACGTTCTTTATTTGATTTGATATTTCTGCACTTTGTCTGACGATTGTGACAGGATCGCCAAAGGCAAATCTCTCTTCTTAGATAGCCAGGTTGATTGGAACAAGCACGGTCATTCGTCCTCCCTGTGTTCGATATCCCGCTCGCCGCTATACCGTGCGCTTGCAGTAAAACTACAACCGTCGCCTCGGGCGTGTATCCGGGGTGCGATCAAGTTTTTGGCGCCGTTGCCGGGGACGCGATTGCGTTTGATTTTTTTCACCCTAGCTATTCCTTTATTATTATTATTATCATTATTTTTATTTCTTTATTCTTACCTAACCCTTCCACGGTACTAATCATTTCTTTGAAACTCTGTTTTCCCTGTGCATGTACACGAGATCTACGGCGGACCCTGAAGCTATACTATTTGATCCCGAGATCGAACGTACCGCGCGGAGACTTAGAGCGGAAAGGAGACGAAATCCGGAAGGGAGGGTTATGACCAACCCGGAAACTGCGGACCAACTAGCGGCAAGGATGGCGAGGATAATTTCTATTCGAGATAGGCTTCAGCCTAAGACCTCTTCTACTACCTCATCCATTGCCATGCCGGAGTTGGCGGCTGACAAGAACTTCGAGCTAAAGACTGGACTAGTGGTTCTGATGCAGCAGGATCCATTTCATGGGAATGCCCATGAAAATCCCCACTACCACATCCAATTGTTCTTGTCGAAGTGCGCCACATTCCAGATGCCGGGGGTCTCCATCGATGCCATCAGACTGCGTCTCTTCCCTTTCACGCTAAAGGACAAGGCACTATACTGGTTGAGGACGCAAGCTGAGGGTGTCTTCACCACTTGGGACGAGTTGGCGAGTGCATTCATTGACAAGTTCTATCCGCCCTCCAAGACGGTGAAGATTCGGAGCGCTCTTATATCCTTCAAGCAAGGACCCCAAGAGATGCTCTATGAGGCTTGGGAGCGTTTTAAGGATCTGCAGCATCAATGCCCGCACCATAGTATAGAAGATTGGGAGCTAGTGCATAGCTTCTACAATGGTCTCCAACCGGGGACCAAACAAATTATTGATGCCGCAGCGAATGGCGCCATCTTGTCAAAGACTCCCGAGGAAGCTACGGCCCTAATTGAGGAGATGGCCTCAAACAATCAACAATGGGGCGATGAGCGAGGACACTCTATGTCCTCCTTAAAGCCGACTAGTATCTATGAAGTGAAGGCCGTAGCGGAGCTTACAAGCAAGTTTGATTCTCTCCACAAGGCAGTGGAGAGATTGGAGAAGTTTATCACGGAGCCCCAAGGAGCCCCTTCCACCTCCGCACCGACGAACCAAATGTGTGATTGGCAAGACCAATCTCAAGTCATGTATGTGGGAGGGGAGCAAGGAGAAGGATCCTTGGAGCAAGTACAATATGTCGCGGGGAACCAAGGATATTGGGCCAATCCAGCCGCAAGAAATCATCCCGGATTCTCTTACGCCAACAATGAAGGAGCTTTGAACCCGCCACAACCGCCACCTCAACAAGCCCGACCACCACTACCACCCCAACAACAACAATATCCACCGAGGGGGCCTACTCAACAAAATTTTCAACCGAAGCAACAAGTTCCACCATATAGGCCGCCCGGATATAATCAAGGGTGGAGGAATCAAAATCAAAACCCTCCACAAGCTCAACAACGATCCGACTTCGAAGCTAGGGTGGAGGCGTTTATGGTCGAGCAAAATAAGGTCAATGCTAGCTTGAAGGCGGGGCAAGACTCTCTTAATACCGTCGTGGCTCAAATATCGGAGCAATTGGCGTTGCTCAATCGGAACACTCAACGATTGCCGGTGCAACCCGAGCAAAACCCACGGGGCAACACCGGCCACATCAATGCCGTAGTTGCCGTTACCACTAGAGGCGGAAAGGATACCACCCCCGCCATGATTCCTACCGAGGAACCCGTGGAGGAAAGTTTGGAGCCGATTGAGCCGGTAGTTGAAGTTGATAAGGAGAAGGAGCCACAAGAAAAGGAGAAATCTAGAGCGGAGCAATTGATCGAGGAGAGGCGCTTCATGCCACCGGTCCCATTCCCCCAAAGGCTCGCTAGAGCGAAAATGGAGAAAAGGCTAGCGAAGTTTCTCGAGTATCTAAGAGGAGTTAGCCTCAATATTCCCTTCCTCGACGCCATCGTGGAGATCCCCACATATGCTAAATTCTTAAAGGACTTGATTTCGGGGAGAAAGAGGAAGGAGAAGATCATGCTAGCCGAGGAGGGCTCTTGGTTCACCAAGAGAGAGAAGGAGCCGGCAAAATTTAAAGATCCGGGGAGTTTTCGGATTCCTTGCACCTTGGGCGGCGTTCCTCTTCAAAAGGCGTTGGTTGATCTAGGGGCTAGTGTGAGCCTCATGCCTCTCTCCATGTTCTTAAGGCTAAACACCGGGACAAAGTTGAAACCCACCGACATGCGCATTCAATTAGCCGATAGACGGATAACAAGGCCGGTGGGGATCGCCGAAGACATCCCGCTACAAGTCCCGGGGGGAATATGCTTGCCATGTGACTTCGTGATCATGGACGTTAAGGAGGAGGGAGATACTTCGTTGATACTTGGACGCCCATTCCTCGCCACCGCCGGAGTCATCGTCGACGTGCGCGAAGGTACACTAACTTTAAACGTCGGCAACATCGAGGTGAAGCTTCACATTCCTAAGGCTATGAAGCACATGCCTTACCACGAGGAGCTTGATTACATGGACCTCCTTGATGAGGTAATTGAGGAGGCGATCCCCCACTCGATTGGCGCTCTTTTTGACGAAGATTTAGAGGAAGGCCCGGATTTAGGCCAAGATGAGAAGATAGATGATTCCCCCGACCTCTCCGCTGAAAATGATGAAGGCGACGCTGATGTCACAAGGATTCGAGAGCTCTGCAAGCTCTCGAAATCAGAGTCTCCGAAGAAAGCTCCACCGACACGGAAATCGGCGTCACCGGTAAAGCCGTTGACCGGAGCAAATGCTAGCTTGGGGGAGCCTCCCCCCAACACTATTCGAGATGGGAGACCACCGAGGGAGGACACACCGACGCCACGTCCAAATCCAAGCGCGCTCCCCGGAAAGTTTGACGGGTGCATCTCATATGCACCAAACATCCCGCATTGATTGAAAATTATAGGGGGTCGAGCTCACGACCTTAAACGAGCGCTTGTCGGGAGGCAACCCGACGGTTTTTGCTTTATTTTTACTTTTTCTTTATTTTCGTTTTAGAAATTTTTAGTGTTTTGAGTCGTTCGCCCAAAAATTTTGTGATAACGGGTCCTATTTTTCTTGACAGGAGAGGAGATAGGTAGATCCATCATGAGGAGGATGAACGCGACGATGAGGAGCGCCCCAAGAAGGCGCTCGATGCTTAGGAGGAAGATGGAATCGACTGGAGGAAGAAAGACGGAGTTTAGAGCCCAAACGAAGACAAACAGCAGAACACAAGGCTCACTCGGCCGAGCATACTAGTCACTCGGCCGAGTACACAAGTTCGTCCGGCCGAGCCGCTCACGAACGAGGGAAGTCTACTGTACCCAACTCTCTGTTTATTTTCCTGATTTCAATATAACTGCTACTCGGCCGAGCATATATCCCCACTCGGCCGAGTAAAACGGATACCCTCCTAGGGCGAGTCATGCCGAGTAGCTTGAGCCACTCGGCCGAATGGACTTACTCCACTCGGCCGAGGCTGGTAAGGCTACTCGGCCGAAGCGTAGGCGAGGAGAAAATTTCCATTGACCTCGCTCGACCGAGTGACCACGTCACTCGGCCGAGTCGTAACGTTTATTATATAAGGGCCGAGGGGGGGCGCGATTTTCAAAACGCAAAACCCAAATCGCGCCCCGACTCTTCAGCTCCCTTTGCCCGATTCCCCTCGCTCGCGCCCCCACTCGCTCGACCGGCCACCTCGCGCCGCCGCTCGGCCCGCCACCGCCGGCCGAGCACCCGCCGACGCCTCGCCCAAGTCGCCGGCGGCGGCCGCCGGTCCGATCGCCTCTGGTACCCCCTATTTCGCCTCCTTTGCCTCTTTTTGTGTATTTTTCGAGGATCCATGTGCTTAACGAACCCCTAACCCAAATCAATTTCTATATTTATCTGATATACCCCTACTGCTCCATACGTTTTGAATATTACCCGCTGATATCTCCATTTCATGCGCAGGTTGTTATTTGGAGCTTAGGGGAGCCCAGGGGAGCTTCTTGGGACTGATTAGGGCTTCGCGGAGGCGCGATCTTCGCACGCTTCCACTGATTAGCACTCACGGCATGTCGGGGTATACTCTTTCCTTTATTGTATACACGCCGCACTTTTCACGTTTTTTGGCGCGCGCTCGGGGCCGATATGCCGCCCCGGACACGGCCGCGGACGAGGAGACCTTCCGCCAAGCGGAAGCGGTCGGATGACGCCGGCCCCTCCCACGAGGTGGAGGGGTCTCCTCCTCCTTCCCCCACACACCCCGTCCACCCCGCACAGCCTGCAGGCCCCGCACACCCCGCACAGCCTGCAGCGCCCGCACAGCCCGCACAGCCACTCCCTGCCGCTCCACAGCCACCACCTCCGGCTCCCCTGATCGGGCCGCTGGGGATCACGTTCCGGAACGACGCACATCGCGTCGCTTTCGAGCGTATCTCCCAGCGCTCGATCGTACCCTCCAGGTTTGCACACCTTGCCGACCTAGGACGCCTGGGGGTACTAGAGGGGATGCTCACGTTGTACGACAACGTGGGCTGGCGAGATTTCTTTCAGGTGTCGGCGGATACGTTTACCCGCCCGACACTTGAGGTGCTTAGTTCGATCGCCAGGACCGACGAGGGATGCTCGTTTTGGTTCATGGACCGGGAGTGCCAGGTCACTCTCGCCCAGTTGAGAGCCTTCTTCTCGTGGCCCGATATCCCCGGGGCCGACCAAGGTTACGCACCCACCCATATCCCCCACCTTCCTTCGACGCCGGTGCCTTCTGGGCCCGGATTACGGGTCTTCACGCTGCCTTTGACCCTAGTAGGGCCAAGGCCTCGGCCATTGTCCATCCCTGCCTACGTATTGCTCAGCGCCTTATGTCGACGACCTTTTTGGCCAGATATGAGCCGGGCACGATGTCTACGCCAGAGCTCTACATGCTCTACGCGATGACACGTCCCAGAGCTCTATCTAGGGATGGCGATGAGCTTGTCCCCGCCGTCGTGATCGATATCACGGCATGGTTTTTAGACCGCATCATTGTATCGGTGGGCGCTCGCTCACCGATATGCTGCGGCGGCCTGATCACCTTGCTTGCTCTTATGACCGGCGAGGACTTCCCCGACGACCTGCGACGAGCACCGGGCCCCACTTCTCTGTCGATTGATGTTATGGCCCGGATGAAGATGCTTCGTCCGCACGGTGAGCGTCACTGGGTCTGGTTGCACGGCCCTTACGGTGCCGATTACATGATTCTCCCGAGCCCTGCTCGGACTCAGATTGCACCAGCCCACGTTGACTGGCTCCCTGCGATGGATGTTCTCATCCCTGCTGCTTACGTGCTCGAGGCCGAGGATGCCGAGCAGGCCCAAGCTGCCCCTGTAGACCCTGTTGCCCCTGCCGAGCCTGCCGCCGAGCCTGTTGACCCTGTGGCCCCTCAGCCCATACCTGATGTTTCCGCCACTCCTGACACCTCTGTCAGTGTCAGGAGTACCTTAGCTGAGCCCACTTCCACCACTTTCGCGGCTGTCACCACCACCACCGGCCCTCTGTCTGCTGAGCCTGTTTCTTCTGCCCCACCCGAGCGCCCGCCGACCATAGTTGAGTGCGGCGAGCCCTCTTTTGCCACTACCGTTGAGACCTCTGTCCACACCTCTGTCTCCACTGCTGCTGTATTTTCCGAGAGCGTCGTGGCGTCTGTCCATACTTCTGTGCCACTGACCTCTCTAGCCGCCTCGCTGCCACTTTTACATTCTTCTTTCGTCGCTGCTGCCTCCGCTTCTCACCAGTCTGTGCCCCGGCATTGCACTGAGGCCAGGCCCACATTTACGAGTGCAGCACCTTTCGTTCCCTTCCCAGCTGAGCCAGTCACATACGCGACCCGAGTACGCCAGCCCAGACCTGCCCAGCCCCGACCGGTGCGTCCCTCTGCACCACCTCCCCCTGACACAGTACTTCAGAGCATTCGTGCTCTAGAGGGGGCGGTGAGTGGCCTCAGAGGCGACCTTAGGACCCTGTCCTCCACCGTCTCTGCGATGGCTGGCCGCTTCGAGCTGCTCCCGCAGATCCACTACTGTCTTACCCAGGTTCTGGAGCGTCTCCCGCGCGTACCCCCACCCACCCAGCAGGTTCCCACCCACACTTCCACTCACACTCAGCCTGCTGTCACTTCCACACCCACCCCCGCTCAGCAGCCTGTCCAGCCAGCACCACCCACACGACCTCCGCCTCAGGACGGAGACGGCGCAGTACCACCTTCTTAGGCACTCTTGATGCCATCGTTTATTCTTGCCGTTGTGCTGCCCGTTTCTGCTGGGTCCTGTTGCATTTTTGTCCACCCCCCTCCCCTCACTTATTTTGGGATTCTCTTTTTTTTGATCATATCTTTATATATCTTTTTTGGGAGAGAGGGAGAGTTTTTGGTGCCACTTATATATCTGTATCACTCCTATCTGTGCATGCATCATGTCCGCATCATATTTTCATTTCTTTATTTTTCTTTTTATTTTCATTTTTCCATGCATGCTTCCTCACTTGCCCCTCACATTTCTTGTCTCTCGATGTGCCACACTTTGCACATTGAGGACACTGTGCCGTTTAGCTTGGGGGAGTGAGTTCTCACGATCTTTTTCGGTTTGCCACCTTTATTTTTAGTTTTTCACACCATTTTCCGTTTCTGCACTTATTTTCATCACTTTTCTTTTATTTTACCATGCATCACGTTTGTCTCATTTTCTGTGTGCCGCATTGTAAATAGTTCTATTTTCCCTTTATCTTTATTTCTTTTTCATCTCATGCTAGAGATGACTTTTCTATGATGATGAAGACGTTGGATTTAGCTTACTCTATATGCATGCTATATTTGTCATGTCTTAGACTTTATTTCTGATATCATATGCTATGACTTGCCTTGCATCTAGAGATAGTAACCCACACTTTCGCCACATGAAAATGGATGAAATTCTATTATTAGCTGAGTCTGAATATTCATATGTATGCTATCACAGA
The DNA here is from genome assembly GCA_030789695.1 of Scilla litardierei. Lineage (NCBI taxonomy): Eukaryota > Viridiplantae > Streptophyta > Magnoliopsida > Asparagales > Asparagaceae > Scilla > Scilla litardierei. Next base: position 177,993,458 of record CM061141.1, on the reverse strand, counting down.
AAACACACCAAGATTCACGCATTGAATGCTTATATCTGGAGTACTGATTTCTTTTCCTATATCACTTCTATATGCATGGATTGTACACTTCACTTCAGGATGATTGAATGATGTTAGCTATGATAAATCTGGATTAGTTAGCTTTTTTGTGATCGAAACTGAGTAGATTAGATTACCCTGCTGAAGTTATCGTGCATGTCTTATAGAGTGAACCGAGAGTTATATCTATTTCTTTCTCCACAAATCTTGAACATCATTTCTCTACTTTTAAAATCATTGGTGAATCTCCCCTTAGCGATTCTATTTTATGGCATTTCCCCCGCTACTAATTCCTAGCTCCAAATCTCTTATTCTCTAAAAAAACAGAGAAAAACATTCTTGTACATCATTATCTCTCTTTGAGTTGGGATCGTTGTGTATATATTGTTTATTTCAGAAAAAAAAAACAACAAAAAAAGAGAAAAGAGGAAAAATCCTCAATAAAAGATCCCATCTCACTTTCTTTCTTTTTTTCTTTCTTTTCATTGCTTTTGGAGCTATATAAAAATGGGGATGTAAATTTTTTTTTATGCCACCATGCTCATAGATAAGCTTGGGGGAGGGGATCCATTGATGTATAAGAGAGTGATTACTTGACGTTGCACGACGACCTAGGCTAAGTAATATTCTATACTCAATGAGATTGTTTTTAGCTTTACGAAATCCAGAAATCTAAGCCTAGCATTCATTTCATGAAATCCATACTTTTTTATTCTCTCTATTCTATTGTGTGATACTCTTATACTCCTCATAGAAAGCATTCAATTGAAAAGTGTGTGATCTGTGATTTGTATACCGCTTTGGATGATTCAGACGATGCTAATCCTAAAATTATTCCGTTTTTCATGATTACATCGTTGTTCGTGGGTTTTCTATTTCTATTTGCACTATTATACTATGATATCAAAATAAAATTCTTTGACATGTATTTTTCATTCAGTGCATGCTATATGAGTAAGTGGAACCCACGTCCTGAGAAAATAATCTAGCAACCTACCTCTTCGCTTCTTTCTTTCTACTTTATTTTATTTCGTTTTCATTCTTCTTCGTTTTTCATTTTTCGTTTTTCGCCGTTTTCGTTTTTCGAATCCACTGGGTTCGCCTTTTACTTATCTTCGTCGAGGACGAGTAAGAGGCAAGCTTGGGGGATTTTGATCACTCCTTATTTTACACCTTTTTCCCGCATGTTTGCATGCCATTTAGATCGCCCAAATCATGTTTTTCACGATATATCGACGATATTGCGATGCTTTTCACGATTTGTTGTTTTTGTCGCATTTCAGGTGATTTGGCACGATTTGGAGTGATCTCGAGATGCGCTTACTCTAGACGGTCACCGATGACCTCCCCGAGGGGTATTTTACTGTTGGAGAGGAGCGGAAGAAGAATGGACGTCGCAGGAGCGACGAGGAGGCCAAAATAAGCAATCTGGGCATTTTTTGTGTCTCACTCGGCCGAGTGGAGGAGCCACTCGGCCGACCAGCGAGACACCGCTCGGCCGACCAGATCAGACACGATTTACCTGTGCACTCGGCCGAGCGACGGAGACCACATCGGCCGAGTGACGACATCACGTCCGCCCGAGTGGCGCCCAGACGAAGCCCTTCAAAAATCTCCAAGTTACTGTTTTTCGGCTGCATGAGCTTCAGAAGACCCACTCGGTCGAGTGGATTATCCCGTCCGCCCGAGTACCATGAAGCCATCGGCCGAGTGACGACAACTCACTCGGCCGAGCCGCCCCCGAAGTAGAGACCCCTGAAGGCCCCGACGTACTGGAAAATTACAGGGTTTCTCACTCGGCCGAGCAACTTTTGTCACTCGGCCGAGTGCGACGCGCTGCCTGTAGCGAAAATTGCGGAAAACAGGCTGTGCAGGGGTATTTTGGTCACAGTTTTTGGACGATTTTGGGGGCTATTTAACCCCTGTTTTTACCCTAGTTTTGGAGAGCTTTTCTCTTAGATTTTTGCAGCTTTTTAGATTTAGTTTTTAGCTTTATTTCTAGAGATTGGAGAGAAGACAATTTTTGATTTTTGTTGGAACAATTGAAGAACTCCATTGGTTTGTCTTTCCCCTCTCTAAAAATTCTATTTTTATTGCATATTTCAATATTGTGATGAATTCTATTGCTTATTTCATTGATTATTTTTGTGATCTTGCTATGAATTGTGAGTAATCTCCACGTCTTGGGGCGTGGGGATGAACCCTACGAGCCCAACTTCATATTTGTGATGAATTAGTAGAAATTTTGCTAGAATTGGTGTTTAGGGATTAGATTGGGATCAATTTATCACGGATAGCTAGGAGTTCATACCGATTGGGATTTGCAAGAGATTGGATCCCAATTCGATAGGAAACCCTAGGAATCCGAATTGGGTTGGAATCGAATTTCCGTAGTATCGGTTTGCAAGAGATTGGACCGATACTAGGGTTTCCGGTTGCAATTCCGTGCCAATACTCGTTTGCAAGAGATTGGGCGGGTATGAACTATCCCAATCTAGATCGCGAGCCGAGTTTGCAAGAGATTGGGCTCGGTGAGCGATTGGACGATGATGTTGATCCTAATGCTAGCTTTCATAGGAGAGGGGTCGCAAGAGATTGGACCCAAACCTAGGATAGCTTTAGACCGGCAACAGCGCGAGAGCGTGAGCTTGGTTCTACATTCAGTTGCAACTAGTTCATCCAAAATCCTAATCTAGCAATTTTGATACCGATGAACCACATTTATGAGATACGGTGAGTAGCGGGGATTCCCCATTCCCTAGACGTTCTTTATTTGATTTGATATTTCTGCACTTTGTCTGACGATTGTGACAGGATCGCCAAAGGCAAATCTCTCTTCTTAGATAGCCAGGTTGATTGGAACAAGCACAGTCATTCGTCCTCCCTGTGTTCGATATCCCGCTCGCCGCTATACCGTGCGCTTGCGGTAAAACTACAACCGTCGCCTCGGGCGTGTATCCGGGGTGCGATCAGAGTGCTACACTGGCGTCGGGTAGCGACGCCAGGGGTTGGAATAAAAGAACGTGCTCCAAATCCAGATTCCAATTAAGATTCGACGCTCGCCAGTTCTCGGGCAGCGTCCAGATCAGCGATCAAGATTCCAATCAGCGGTTAAGCGGTCGGTAGACGTTTTTATGACTTCCGAAAAGCCATATCAACGAACCGGGACGAACGGTTTGCCGCACGCAAAGTCTACGACGCTGAGCGTCGTAGGAGATATTCGTGACGTCGGAAAGCACTCTTAGGAGAAGTAGGGGTCTGACGGAAGACTCCAACAGCGAGGGGGTATGGCGAGATCTCAGTGACGCGTCGACACATCGCTAAACACGCAAAATAGCGGGAGCGTTCGCTGTTTCAGGTGTTAACGGCCTGAGGGAAGATGTCTACGGCAGCGGGTGACCAAGGGGCTCGACGGCGGTGGTTGTAGAGGTGGCCTGCGACGGCGGCAGCGGCGGCGGTGGTCGCTGCTACTGCTGCTGCGAATTTCAGCTGCTTGTAGCGGAAACGGCGGAACACCGGCGGGGCTCACGGTAATGCGGAGGCGTGGGGGTGTCGGGGCGACTGTGTACGGCAAGAGGAGGCCGGTCGACAGCTGCTGCGACGGTTTTGCTGCTGTTGCTCGCTGCTGCGGGCTGCCGCAGCAGCTGCTGCAAATTTCGCGGCTCCTGGAGCCTCTCTGGCGGTGCAGCGGCAGATAGGGGGCCCCACAGCGGTGGTTGAGGGAGGAGAGACGTCGGAGCAGCGGCCTAGGGTCGGAGAATGTGAAGAAGGCCGCGGGTTAGGGTCTTAGGGTTTTTGTTTGCTGTGGAAATGAAGAGAGCGGCGGTTTAATGTTGCGTGTGGAGAAAATGAGAATGGCGGTGGGTTTTGTGTGGTTGCTGCAAAAAACAAAATCGTAACCTAGGTTGCTATTAGCAAGGGGAGCTCACGTGAGCTAGGGCTAGCTTGGGTTCGGGTTTATTGATTCCATATTAATATTATATAATAACAACAAATATACACAAATACTGTGTGTGTGTGGGCTTGCTACTGTGAGTCAAAGGAGTTGGGCCAAAACAAAAGTGGGCTAGGGATTATAATGAAAACAATTAGTAATTAAGTGGCTAAGTAACCAAAATTTGGGTGTACATTATAATACAATTATTTAGGACAAAACTATGGGAAACTTAGGGCTAATCCAAAGTTAAACTGGGGAGAAAAGTGAAAGCGGGTCAAACGGGGCTCGAAAATTATAAGATAAATACTGGGGTCACCGCACGGACGAGAGAAACTAAAAAGAGGAGATGGATCACAATTTCGACGTCGAGAAAAGAAATTAAAAATAAAAAGGCCTTGCGACAAAAGTGAAAATCGTGACGTCTCTTCAAATAAGGTCAAATCGTGGGATAACGACCCGTGAAATGACGTTCCAAGTCAACACCACAATTTTACTACTCTCAGAGAGGGTCACAACGACATATCACACCATAGGGTTCTGATACAGACAACATCTAAATAAATACGTGCACGAACAAGACAACGTGTACGTAAAGCGTATAAAGGATACGGGGTCCAAAAGCGACAGTAATCCCAAGTTGGGCACACGTCGGGGGTTTGCTTGCTAAGGATGCAACCAAGGTGCTACGGCCCTATCGACTTAATGACACGACTCCCACACAAAGCAACAAACCAATCAGGTACCCAAAATTGCTATACGCACAACCGTATAACGAATAGTGGGTACCGGCCGTTACATCCTACCCACATTAGAATAAAGTCCATCCTCGGACTTTCTAACATATCTAGTCGCTCTAGTAACTACCCCAATCATATCACACATAATTCAAACCAGATATAGTCATTACAAGTGCTTATATATGCACTAGGTAGTCAAACATTAACACTACTAACATGTATATAGTCACACACATAATACACTTATACCTATCATAGTCAGTCCAATTCATACACGTATTTCAATCATCCATATAATCACGTACATCCTCATATAACTATTAAACACTTATTACATACTACGGTGCACATACTCACAACCAATTAAATAGTTCACACCAGGAAATATCATCGTAATACTCCACGTCAGATAACTACCTATAGACAAAACAGTAAGGATACACTACTCCCTATATCTCCTAGTGTACATCCAACGCCAACATATCAACACGAGTAACCACACCACTCAATATTAAATAATGTTATTATATCTAAGATACACTTACCATTACTATAATATCACAATTATTTAGTCATTCAAATGCATGCAAATATTTCACCATATGTTCACATCACATACGGCCCTATAACTATATTTACGACACGCCACATATACCATAGTCACCAATACCTATAACTAAGCACATACTTACCCGTGCATGGTGCACACCTGCACACGCTAACATTTCATTCTTATATACCAATCATACCACTATATACTCAACACATCTACACACCTAGTTTAGCTATCACACATACGTTCACACAGGCAAGTCCTTAGTAAATAACTATACCACAAGACCAACACCTATAACTATATACTGGTATAGCGACCCACAATCGTGTGCGTAACATAACCAGGCACAAACAATCCTATCACTATACATACATCATCCATCGCTATATTCATGGTACTACATGCAACCACAGACATATGTAACAATATACTTAGAGTATACTCACTCAAGCTTGAGTGAGACTCAAGACACATATCAGCATACTCTATATACGTAACACGGTATCTATACCTATACCAATACCACTCCAATGTATACACGCCTACCAATATAACCATATACATACCATAATGTCAATCACACTTAATACTTAGTCAGGTAACACCACATAGTTCAATCACTTTATATATACCATAATAATATTACAGACATCAGCACACGTATAATTATAATACACTCCCTAATACATGCATTCATCGTATAGTCTCACACATGTAATATATACATTCACACCATATCCATCTACCTATAATTAGTATCCAACATCTCTACTTATCCATACATAACTAAGATATGCAATAATCATGCATACCTCATGGTATACACGCACACAACATCCCATAAAAGCAAGTAATACCAATCAAAATGATAATCCTACTACCGTACGTATATCACATATATACTTATGCGGCAAATACATAACTACTTACGTCTAAGCACAATACAAATCTACGTACGAGCACACACTCACACGTACTAACATATAGGTCATATAATATGCTTACTCACTTAACTATAAGTTCACCTATTATCATTACACCTAATATACACGACTTACTAATATATTATATACCAAGCATCTCCAAGTATCTTCAAGCTACTTACACTCCAATATATATACATACATCCCTAAGGTGGTATAGCTATCAGCACATATATAACAACGCCACCATATATACAACTTCACACATATATCACGAATAACACTGATTATTCATACATAATACAAGAGTCAATTTTTAATCCCCTACGAGTAGCACGCTCATACGGGTCCACACACTCTACATATATACATACACCACAACGACATCACAACTTATACTAATGGCCCACCAACTATACTAAGGTTGACACAGGTGATGACAAGCATTAATAGGATGACTAAGCAATGGTAAGGGGAGCCGAAATCAACGAGCATAGCAAACGAGATCGGGATGAACGGGTTCAATAAGGTGAGGGTAAGGGGGTAGCTTGGTTAGGTGAAACAGTGACTTAATTGTGAATGTTTAGGTAGAAGAAAAGGAAGATGTAGTAACATCCTTATAGGATACAAAAAAATTAGTGTAAATAATATAAGCTAAAATACGAAAAGTTTGAAGACTGTTGCACTTCAAAGTTGGAGTTCTCTTAAGTATATAAAAATATTGGTGGTAGATAAAATGAGTTGTTCGAAATAAGTTTGCGTCGTATATACATAATAAGAAAAACTGTTTATTAGCTTATTGAAAATCATTATAAGGAAGAATAAAACATTCACACGAACATTAAGGACGTAGGTTAGAAAATATTATACGGCAGTAATTTAATATAATTTTGGCAAAATTTCGAAACTCGAAGAATGAAATTAGATTCACTGAAGTGTAGAAAATTTAAGCTCATGTTAAATGCTTTCAAAGTCTTTAAACTAGGGAGAGATTTAAAATAAATAATATTGAAACTACTTTTAGAGGAACCAGGATTTGCCAAAAGAAACGGTTTTATACAAAGATTTTAAAGTACGAGTACGACGTACCTAGAACTGATATATAAAAATAATTGAAGTTCTATTTAGCTTAGAAAACATTCTAAAAGTAAGTACGATAAGTGAAAAATTTATTATTAGACTTAATAGTGTAGAAATGGAAGGAAAGATATATTGAATTATCAAAAATGGTAATAAGGTTTTTTTAAAAACCGAAATACGATAGATGTAGGTTAGAAAATGGTCTCGAGATTGTAAAAATTTTACAACCAAGACGACTTCAAAATCTAAGAAAGTATTTAGCTCAACCGAAAAATAAGGAATTTAAACATATATGAAGTGGGTTTTAAAACAAAAATTAAACTGAGCAAAACTTTTTAATCAAGGAAACACGTAATCAACTTTGAAAGAATCAAGCTTTGCAACGAAGGACATTCAAAAGATCAACGATTATCGTAATGTGGTGGTCCTGTGAATCGAGAGCAAGGAATGTGGCTGTGTGATGAAAACGCCTTAATTACGATTCAAGAAAACACGATGGAAATCTACGGTCAGTAACACCGAAGTGTAGTGGTCAGGAAAAGTTTGAATCAGAGGGTTCTAATTATCGGGTTGACTAAAGGCCAAGAGAAACTTAACACTAAGGCCTTCTAGTGAGTTAGAATATATTAGAGACCTCAGGGACCCGAAATCAATGAACCCAAGCGAACGATTAAAGAAATCCTAGAAGTCTATCATGGTCAGAGTTAGGCAAGAGCCTCTAAGGTAACTCCTAAGACGATTAAATCAATTTCTAGCATGGAGTCTAACTAACAATCAGGGACATCTAACTAGCCAGCACAGACGTCTAACTAAGTCTTCCTATCACCTAGTGGCATAGAAAGCGATTATAATTAGACTCAAGTCTTATGACTTGGATGTTTTAATTTATTTAATGGACATTCTATTTTTATTATCATTGTTTCGATAATTCGCAGTTGCAAGAGGGACCTGCATGGGCCACCAACAAAACCTGTCACGCCCCGCTTCCCTAAAATGGAGGCGAGGCATGATGAGGTCTGCTCAGACTTGGAGCTGTGAGGCTCCAGTCTGTAAAGCGTGTGGATTTAAACCGAGTAGAGGTCCCTGCAAGTGCGATACAGAACAAAAATAATAATAAAGAAAGAGACATAAAATAACCAATCTCAGAATGTCCACAATAAATTTCAACATCCCAGAAAAGCCACCAGGCTAAAAGAAAAGAGTTTAAAAGGCCCCAGCATGACCAACAAAAGTAAACAACGTACAGAAGGAAATGTGCTACTCACCAACAACCTAACAACAGACTAAGCAAAGTAACACCAAAAGAAGTCCCTACGACTGGTCGCCGGTGTCCTCGTACTCCACGTCAGCTGTGGACCCAGGCTCAATGTCCAAGAACTCCTCGTCCTCAGCAACGGACTCTGGCTCAGCAACTAACATGCGACACCCAAAGAGACGAGGGCGCATGTCAGCAAAGTCTACAAAGACTTTGTGCAAGGAAACTAAACAGAAATTAAAGCAACCTAGCAGTTCTAAAAATGTACGATGACATGGCATTTTACAGAATGGATGCAACAATTAAATAAATGTGACAAGTATGACATGGTAGCAAATTTAACAAGGCACAAGTACATCATGGCATGGGTAGCTAAAGTTACTAAACAATCACATGGATTTAACAAGTCAAATAAACACGTTGTGCTCAGAGATTACGCCTTTTGGCTAGAGTGGCTGTACGGGCCAACTCCTAAGCTCAAGTGATCGCTTATCCCTACCCCTCCACGTGTATCGAGCCAGGGCTTTACCCCCGAACATGGAATGCTCGCTTCTGGATCACGAGCCAGGAAGTGTATTTGGCATAGGGTTGTGCCTGCAACGCAGATGCCTAGCCTGAACAAGGATGTACAAGTATAGTAGCGTGTGCTACAAATGCAACACTCAAACATGGATGACATGGCATGGTAAGTTTGTAATTTAAATGCGTACATGTAAGGAATTTAAACGTGGCAGGCAGAGTAAAAGTAAGAGCATGCAGTTACGAAATTAAACGTGACAGGTGGATATGCATGAATGGCATGGCAGGGTGACAGATCTAGCTTCGTTGTCAAGCTAGATCTTAAAATTGCGTCTAGGCGAGTATCATTTCGTCGCCTAGTCTCTTTTACACCTAAAGCAAGAAAATGGCCTAAGACATGGCCTAAAGCACTAGTTGGCAAGTTTCACTTGCCTGAATTCAAACGTCAAGAAAATATCGTCCAACCAAGTCCAGTCTACATATATTCTCGGATCCACCAGCATACAGTCCCAATTTAAGTTATCTTCATTAGTGAATTATCAGACAACCAAAATACCAATTTTTATCTTGTTTAACAGGATTGGGTTGGGGGTCCTAAGTGTTCAGACATTTACCCTTACACGACGCGAGTGCTACACTGGCGTCGGGTAGCGACGCCAGAGGTTGGAATAAAAGAACGTGCTCCAAATCCAGATTCCAATTAAGATTCCACGCTCGCCAGTTCTCGGGTAGCATCCAGATCAGCGATCAAGATTCCAATCAGCGGTTAAGCGGTCGGTAGACGTTTTTACGACTTTCAGAAAGCCATATCAACGAACCGGGAGGAACGGTTTGACGCACGCAAAGTCTACGACGCTGAGCGTCGTCGGAGATGTTCGTGACGTCGGAAAGCACTCTTAGGAGAAGTAGGGGTCTGACGGAAGACTCCAATAGCGAGGGGGTACGACGAGATCTCAGTGACCTGTCGACACATCGCTAAACACGTAAAACAGCGGGAGCGTTCGCTGTTTCAGGTGTTAACGGCCTGAGGGAAGATGTCTACGGCAGCGGGTGACCAAGGGGGTCGATGGCGGTCGTTGGAGAGGCAGCCTGCAGTGGCGGCAGCAGCGGCAGCAGCGGCGGTGGTAGCTGCTACAGCTGCTGCGAATTTCAGCTGCTTGCAGTGGAAACGGCGGAACACCGGCGGGGCTCACGACAAGGCGGAGGCGTGGGGGTGTCGGGGCGACCGTGGACGGAGAGAGGAGGCCGGTCGGCAGCTGCTGCGGTGGTTTTGTAGCTGTTGCTCGCTGCTGCGGGCTACCGCAGCAGCTGCTGCAAATTTCGCGGCTCCTGGAGCCTCTCCGGTGGTGCAGCGGCAGATAGGGGGGCCCCACTGCGGTAGTTGAGGGAGGAGAGATGTCGGAGCAGCGGCCTAGGGTCGAAGAACGTGATGAAGGCCACGGGTTAGGGCGTTAGGGTTTGTGTTTGCTACGAAAACGAAGAGAGCGGCGGTTTAATGTTGCGTGTGGAGAAAATGAGAATGGTGGCGGGTTTTGTGTGGTTGCTGCGAAAAACAAAATCGTAACCTAGGTTTCTATTAGCAAGGGGAGCTCACGTGAGCTAGGGCTAGCTTGGGTTTGGGTTTATTTATTCCCTAATAATATTATATAATAACATCAAATATAAACAAATATTGTGTGTGTGTGGGCTTGCCACCGTGAGTCAAAGGAGTTGGGCCAAAACAAAAGTGGGCTAGGGATTATAATGAAAAACAGTTAGTAATTAAGTGGCTAAGTAACCAAAATTTGGGTGTACATTATAATACAATTATTTGGGACAAAACTATGGGAAACTTAGGGCTAATCCAAAGTTAAACTGGGGAGAAAAGTGAAACCTGGTCAAACGGGGCTCGAAAATTATAAGATAAATACTGGGGTCACCGCACGGACGAGAGAAACTAAATAGAGGAGACAGATCACAATTTCGACGTCGAGAAACGAAATTAAAAATAAAAATGCCTTGCGACAAAAGTGAAAATCGTGACGTCTCTTCAAATAAGGTCAAATCGTGGGAGAACGACCTGTGAAATGACGTTCCAAGTCAACACGACAATTTTACTGCTCTTAGAGAGGGTCACAATGACATATCACACCATAGGGTTCGGATACAAACAACGTCTAAATAAATACGTGCACGAACAAGACAACGTGTACGTAAAGCGTATAAAGGATACGGGGTCCAAAAGCGACAATAATCCCAACTTGGGCACACGTCGGGGGTTGGCTTGCTAAGGATGCAACCAAGGTACTACGGCCCTATCGAATCAATGACACGACTCCCACACAAAGCAACAAACCAATCAGGTACCCGAAATTGCTATACGCACAGCCGTATAACGAATAGTGGGTACCGGCCGTTACACTGACTATCATACTTTGATTGATTGCAACATCTCTATGTTGTTACCAATCAGAAGTATATCATCCACATATAATTTATGGAATGCGACAGTACTCACAATGACCTTCTTAGATATACATGATTTATCCTTATTTTTGACGAAGTTAAACCTTTTGACTATATCATCAAATCAGATGTTCTAGCTTCTTGACCGCTGCTTTAATCCATAAAAGGATTCAAGCCACGGTTTTCTGTTGTTCCTATTGACTTCAAACACCTCTGGCTGAGTCATGTAAACACACTTTTCTAAATCTCCATTTAGAAAAGTCGTCTTTATGTCCACTTGCTAGATTTTATAGTTATAAAAGGCTGTTATATTAAGCGGTATCTGAATGGATTTGTGCATGGCTACTGGTGAAATGATTTCGTCATAGTCTATGCCGAGTCTTTAACAATATCATTTTACCAACAAATTTTCCTTGAAGGTATGTACCGTTCTATCTACACTGATCTTCTGAAGATCCACTAGCTCTTAATGGGGTTTATCCCTTTGGGAACATCCTCCAAAGGCCATTCTTTATTGAAGTTATGGATTTCATTTCGGATTTCATAGCAGCAAGCCATTTCCTAGAGTATCCTCTCTGAATAGCTTCTTACAAACTAGGATGGTAATCGTTAACTATGATGCTATTATCCTCAACACCACTGCATTTGAGAATCTATAGCATCTATCTAATGGTTGGGAACGCATACTAAATTTTCTAATTGGCCGAGGGTTGTTAAGAGGAGCATTGGAGTCTGATACTGCCTCTTGACCCCTTACAATATGTGTTTCTAGAATATCTTCCAGTTCTATCGCATTACCTACTATCTCTTCATCAAAAGTTTCCTTCTCCAAAAAGGTGGCATACTGAGCAACAATGATCTTTTGATCCTCAGACTGATAAAAAATATATCCTTGAGAATTTTTTAAATACTCACAAATTTATACATTATGGATCATTCCTCTAGTTTATCTAAATTGTGTCTTTTTCATGAATGCAGTATAATCACATGTTTTAATAAACTTAAGATTGGGGTCCTGCCTTTCAATATGTCATATGGAGTGGTATGCATGGCCTTGGACGGAACCATATTAAGTATGCTCACTACCATTTCTAGGGCATATCCCAAAAGGAAAGCAGTAACTTAGCATTACTCATCATATATCACATTATATCCACTGGGGTGTGATTCCTTCTCTCTGATATACCATTATGATATGTTGTGTAGAGAGGAGTAACTTGAGAGAGAATCTCATTATTTTTTTAAATAAGAAAGGAATCCTAGACTTAAGTATTCTCCTCATCAATCTGATCGAAGGATTTTAATACCTTTTTATATCTGGTTTTTCACTTCATTCTTATACTCCATGAATTTATTAAAGGCCACTAACTTATGTTTCATTAAAAATCTTGAGAAGTCATCTGTATCAGACGGGGCATCACCGACGCGACGTTTCGACGGGACGCTCCGGACAGACGACGCACTCGCCACTGCAGGCAAGTGTGTTCACTTGCGTAGTTTTGGCCATGTTTAGGCCATTGTTTCCCTTAAAACAGTAACAAGTAATAACAAGAGAACTAGACGTGAAATGAAAGCGTCTGGGATACGCCACTACAGCTTGGACTTGACGACGAAGTCCGGGCACAGCAACAACAACTGACACCATAGGTTTTATCTGTGTGTGCGTGTAGACCCCCTAGAATCAACAACAGCAACTGCTACCATAGGTTTTATCTATGTGTGCATGCATGTGGACCCCCTAGAATGAACAACTCTCATCCATACTCATCTTGTCATGTCATGTCATGTATTGCATAAGCCTGCGGGTGAATAGGGCACTCTTCAACCTGGAGAGAGTGATCCCTTGTCACGATCGGTAATACATAAGCCTGTGGGCGAATAGCGCACTCTCCAAGCTAGGAGAGTGAACCCTTGTCACGATACATAAGCCTGCGGGCGAATAGGACACTCACCGAGTAAGTGAGTGATCCCTTGTCATGTCTTGTCTTGTGTACTTGGGCTGGGGTAGGGTTGAGCGTGCGCACGGGAGAGGGTCTGATCCCCCTCGAACTATAAGGCGTGAACCCTTCGTGTCACACACTTGTCTTGTCTTGTCTTGTCTTGTCTTGTCTAGTTTTGTAGCCAGTAGCACATGCTATGGCTATTGCCTGTCACGTTTACTTTCCAGTGTTGTTCTTTACTTTCTTGTACATATACATATCTGTTATGCTGTTCCATCATTATTATGTAAACAACTTTTAAAATGTCAACTTTAAAATGTTATACACCTTGCATTGGAGTCTTCTCACGTTTACTTGCAGACTTTGCCTGACGTACAAACACTTTCTCTTGGTGTTTGTACGTCAGGTACCGAGACAGGGTTAGTAGATCCAGAGCCTGTACCAGAGGACTTGGAGCAGGAGCACATTGCTGATCAGGAGTACGACCTGAGTAAGGACCAGTCTTAGAGGTTACACTGTTGCTGACTTTGGAGGTTCAGTCACTATCTAGTTGGGTGCATAGCACCATTTTGCTTTCTGTTTTAGGTTAGGTGCGTGGCACCATTAGTTTCCTTTTTCTACGTTGTAGCCATGCTGGGCTCCTTTTTAGACTTTTTGTACTCTCTGGATATTATCTCTTATTATTAATGAATGCAACCTCCTTTCTCTACTTTCTGTTGTTCCGAATTTTATAAATGCAAGGACCTGAAAATTTTGAAATGGTACCCCTACAGACGCTTATTGGGTCCGAGCTTCACTGCTCCAGCCCAATCAGGACTTAGTCACGTTTCGCTTCCGTCGTTTTGGGAAGCGGGTCGTAACAGGTTTTAGTGGTGGCCCATGCAGGTCATGCAAAAAGTTCGGAACAATAAGAGTACTGCATTCATTTAATATATCCAGTTTAACATGTACGAGTCTAAATTGGGTTTTCCCTGTCAATAGGATGGCAGGAGGACGTAATACCCATGTCGGTCCCTCTTCTGACGGAGATATGGATGGACGAAGTGGCGAGTTTCGCCAATTTCTGGGCGTTATGAAATAGATGTTAGAGGTTCAACCTCAGTTGGTTGAGCAGACACATCGGGCTGCTCCGGCTGCACCACCGCCTCCGCCTGCACCACGAGCTGCTCCTGGAGTGAAGCAGTTTAATGAGCTTCAGCCGAAGACATTTTCTGGGAAGGAAGGACCGTTAAGTGCTGATGAGTGGATCCAGAGCACAGAAGAGAATCTGGTAGCTGCAAAGATCCCTGAGGATACCAGAGTTGAGATATCAAAGATGCAGCTGATCGAGAATGCTAGGAACTGGTGGCACATTGAGGAGAGACGCTTGCAGAAGCCAGTGGACTGGAAGACCTTTAGGTCGATGTTCAAGGAGAAGTATTTCCCCAAGGCTGCAAAGAGGGAACTTTTGAGCCGATTCGTGGATCTGAAGCAGAGGGACATGACCGTTGATGAGTATGAGGCGGAGTTCGAGATGCTGAGTCGTTTTTGACCATGGGAGTTGTGCTGAATGCCGCCAGGAATCATGAGATCATATCGCGTCTTCCTGATCCTCCTGCTGGTGGAGGAAAGCGACCGATGGAACAGTTCAGACCAGTAGCTAGGCCTGTAGTGGGACTCGTTCAGTCGGTGCATTTCAAGAGGCCAGGAGCACCTGCACAGGGCCAGGCTAGGGATCAATGTCATTTCTGTGGTAGGCCGGGGCATCATTCGAGTTATTGCAGGAAGAAGCTGGGTTTGTGTCTGGCATGTGGAGCTGCCACACACGCCGTTATAGATTGCCCGAGGTATCGCCATACTGAGGGCGGAGCACCTGCCCCTATTCAGAGAGGAACTGTTGTTCGTGGAGCTTATACCATGACGGTAGTGGATGGTGTCATTGCAGGTGATTCCTTAGACTTAATCTTTAGTATTATAGTTTAGCTTATTTTTTTGGCTGCATGTAAATGTTTCAAAACTTTTTGTTTACTTTTAAAGCAAATCTTTAATTTTTGAGACTAGCTCACAATGATCACAACCCACCTATCTTCCCGCATCGAATACCCCAACCCCACACGTTTTTTTCCTTCCAACATTTTTAAAATATGTCATTGGCCTTAAACTTTCTGTTCTCTTCTTTCTCTCTTCGAAGTGTTATTATTGTTGTTATATTATCAGGACTAGCTATTATTGTTATAGGATTATGTGTGCGAGTAGGTATAGTGCGTGAAGAAATAGGATGTGATGGTGATTAATTGATTTTGAACACAAGGATATTAGATTTGATTTCTTTCAGATGAACAAAACGTGGTGTTTAAGACTTATTTATAATACAAATGCGTGAAGGACTCAATGGAAATGCTAGTTGGATGAAATTATACGCAGGGAGATGAGTGCTTATCGGATCTGAAACTTAGACGAGTGGTAGATGGGAGTAGCTAGGACGGGATGGTATGGGTTAGGGTGATCGTGAGAAGGAGTAGAACATTTAGCGCGTCAAGACTTAGTTATTAAGTTGACGTGAGAAGACCTTGGAGATAACACGACATGTTGAGATGAATGGATGGTTAGGTAGACGGATTTAGTTTGATTAGGAGATTAGATGATAGAGGTAAGGATAGATGTGGTTCGATGGTTCATTGATTAAGGAGAATAGGTTTATGAGCCGATATGATGGGGAATATATATATAGAGGACGAGATGATTGTTAGTTTGTAGACGGTAATATGGATCTATAGTCAGGTGCTAAGATGTGGTTCTAGTTGTAGCATTACACAGTGGAGGACGAGTTATGACGAATTATCTGATGAACGATGTTTGTAGTTATGGGATTAGCGATCATTATGTGTAGATATGAGAGTTGTGGGCATAAGTGTATATAGATATTATTACTATTAGTATAAGTGATTCCGAGGGCGGAATCATTTCTAAGGTTGGTAGAATGTAACGGCCGCTTTCCGGCCGTTCGTATTTTCTACGTGCACGTATTTTATTTGGCCCTTTCTTGGTTTTTGTATATACGCTATGATATGCCGATGTGACCGTATGGAAGTGTAGAATTTTATAGTAATTTTGGGACCGTCATTTCACGGCTCGTTTTCTCGCAAAACAGCTTTGAATGGAAGGGCGTTTTGGTCTTTTGGCTTTAACACTCAGTTCTCGATTTTACAATAATTTTTGGTAGGTGTAGCACGCAGCCAGACCCTGTAGCCCCGTACTTCTCGTCTCCATGATCGTCCCTGTATTTTTGGATTATTTTTCCGATGCCCGTAGTGGAAGTTATCCCCTAATCAATTTTCAACCGTTGATTAGCCTCTAATCTTTTTGAAATTCAAATTAAACCAAATCCCTAATTATACTCCTACGTATCATGGAAGAATATTGAAGCCACTATTCACACCTCCCCTTTTCCCTATCTCCACTCTCCCTATCTCTATCTCTCTCTCTCTCTCTCCCAATTAGCCAAAATCCCAAGGCCAAATATCAAAACCCTTCTTCATTTTAAGTGAACCCAACACCAGCCGCATATCACCCACGCATAACCCATCCCATGCAATTTCCCTCTTCTTCTCCGGCCACCCAGCGCCACCTCCGACCTCCCCTGGCTGTCGGCCACCCATCCACCTCCGGCCCCATTTCTCTCTCCTCCATTTCCTCTATCTAAAAAGCCCTCAAACCCAAATAACCACAGATCTGACCCGCCGGAGTTACTGCTCACGGCCAGCCGCTGGCCGCTACCGTCGACGACGACCACCACCCCCACTTTGTTCCCCTTTGACCCCTTTATGCTCTGCAACTTCCCTCACGCTCATAGCCCACCTGTAGCTCCGTGAAACCTCGTCTGAACACGCCGTATCGGCTGTTTTTGACAGATCTGGAAGCTAAACTTCAACGTCGACTCACGATCACCTCCGACCACCTCTGGCAACAACTCCACCACCTTGGATTTGTCTTGAAGTCCTTTCGCTTCTGTAATTTCCCAATGTCACTGTTCATCGCTGGATTTCCGCTGAGACGTGCGACAACGAACGTTGTGCGAATCTGTCCTCTCCAGCTTCTCACGGCCACCCACCACCGTACACCCACGCCGTCGGCCACCCACCAGGACAAGCATCTTCCACTGATCCTACTTCATCTACCGACAGCCCCTTGGACCCTAGGAGTTCACATGCGTCACCGCACACACGTGTTTTTAGCCGACGTCGCCGTTGTTGTGAAGATCCATTGTGCTACCCACAACGGGAGGAGGATTGCTGTTAGCTCGCTGATTTCATGCCACCACCCCACTGTCTAGAGGTGCCTCTCTATGCTACCCACGGCTAAGGAGTTCCAGACGACACTGATGTTTCGTCGTTCAGACCCGACTTCCGCTTGTTGAGCGACGTCACGAGGTTGGTTCCCCTAACTAGTAGTAAAACCCACACTGTAACTCATTAAAACCTAAATCTAAAATTTGGTCAACGTGAACTAAAGCTAATTTCAGCATATGTAAAACATTGCCCACCGTAGGAAAGATCGACGAACGGACTAATTTTCTGTGCACATAGGGTAGACATCGATCTAGACTGAACGAAACATCAAAAACGTGACCTTTTGACTGATAGGTTAGTCCCGCCAAATTTAGAAACAAACCATAATAGGTTTGACCAAAAAGTGCGATCTGACATCGTCGTGATCCTGTTTCAGATGGTACATCGCCGATGCGACGTTTCGACGGGACGCTCCGGACAGACAACGCACTCGCCACCGCAGGCAAATGTGTTCACTTGCGCAGTTTCGGCCACGTTTAGGTCATTGTTTCCCTTAAAATAGTAACAAGTAATAACAATGGAACCAGACGTGAAATGATAACGTCTGGGACACCCCACTACAGCCTGGACTTGACGACGAAGTCCGGGCACAGCAACAACAACTGACACCATAGGATTTATCTGTGTGTGCGTGTGTGTGGACCCCTTAGAATCAACAACAACAACTGCTACCATAGGTTTTATCTGTGTGTGCGTGCGTGTGGACCCCCTAGAATGAACAACTCTCATCCATACTCATCATGTCATGTCATGTCATGCATTGCATAAGTCTGTGGGCGAATAGGGCACTCTTCAATCTGGAGAGAGTGATCCCTTGTCACGATCGGTAATACATAAGCCTGCGGGTGAATAGGGCACTCTCCAAGCTAGGAGAGTGAACCCTTGTCACGATACATAAGCCTGCGGTCGAATAGGGCACTCACCGAGTAAGTGAGTGATCCCTTGTCATGTCTTGTCTTGTGCACTTGGGCTGGGGTAGGGTTGAGCATGCACACGGGGAGACGGTTTGATCCCCCTCAAACCGTAAGGCATGAAACCTTCATGTCACACACTTGTCTTGTCTTGTCTTGTCTAGTCTAGCCTAGTTTTGTAGCCAGTAGCACACGCTATGGCTATTG
The DNA here is from genome assembly GCA_030789695.1 of Scilla litardierei. Lineage (NCBI taxonomy): Eukaryota > Viridiplantae > Streptophyta > Magnoliopsida > Asparagales > Asparagaceae > Scilla > Scilla litardierei. The sequence goes on along the minus strand of CM061141.1, from coordinate 177,974,581 downwards.
CCTGTCACGTTTACTTTCCAGTGTTGTTCTTTACTTTCTTGTACGTATACATATCTGTCATGCTGTTGCGTCATCATCATGTAAACAACTTTTAAAATGTCAACTCTAAAATGTTATACACCTTGCATTGGAGTCTTCTCACGTTTACTTGCAGACTTCACCTTACGTACAACCACTTTCTCTTGGTGTTTGTACATCAGGTACCGAGACATGGTTAGTAGATCTGGAGCCTGTACCAGAGGACTTGGAGCAGGAGCACGTTGCTGATCAGGAGTACAACCCGAGTGAGGACCAGTCTTAGGGTTCCTCTGTTGCTGACTTTGGAGGTTTAGTCACTTTCTAGTTGGGTACGTAGCACCATTTTGCTTTCTGTTTTAGGTTGGGTGCATGTCACCATTAGTTTCCTTTTTCTGCTTTGTAGCCATGCTGGGCTCCTTTTTAGACTTTTTGTACTCTCTGGATATTATCTCTTATTATTAATGAATGCAACCTCCTTTCTCTACTTTCTGTTGTTCCGAATTTTATAAATGCAAGGACCTGAAAATTTTGAAATGGTACCCCTACAGACGCTTATTGTGTCCGAGCTTCACAGCTCCGGCCCAAGCGGGCCTTAGTCACGTTTCGCTTCCGTCGTTTTGGGAAGTGGGGCGTGACATTACCAAATGGTAAATCTCGAAAATCATTACTTTCAAACGCCTGAAAGCAAGCAAATGCTCCTTTATCCTAGAAGGTCCGCTGACCGTTGAGATCTTCTGCGAAGATTTGAAGGGGCATTTTCGTTGCGTACTTAGCCTGATTTCATTAGAGTCATTTTCTACCGCCTTCCCATTCTCTTTACCTGCATCTGCATCATGAAGGATATGGTCCACATTGAAATTGTAGGAGTAACTTTCAATTTGTCTTCCATTACCATGGTGTATATCTACATCAAGCAGAACGAAGTAATGGTTGGAATTTGTCCTGTTAAACTGGGAAACAAACATATAACTAGAATACTATGTCCAGATAAAATAGCGCCGAAGTGCACAGTTAGAGAGAAGATGCCAGTTGAGCGCTTCAGGATAGAAAATGAAACTACTGGCGTTGTAATAAAGAAGAATAGAAAATATGAAGAAGCAAAGAACATCTTCGAGTCCATATATAAGTGATGTATTCAATTTCAGCATCACGTCACTTGCCTCTAGTGTATTGGCCATCTTTGTGTGTTGTAGCCGAAGCATTCATGAACAAAAAAAGTAGCATGTTGAAGAAAAAATATTGTACAAGTAGAATCAGATAGAAACAGATAGATTACTATCATCACGAAGTGTAGTGGTTGATGAGGTCTTGTGGGTATAGATGCCATTTATAGACGAGTTGGACTGCCCATGTGACTACAGTTGAGTTACTGTGAGTCTACGGAAAGAACTGGTGAGTCTACAGTTGTTGTGCTTGTGAATATACAGAATATACAGATGTTGCGCTGTGAGTAATTTTTGAGGGTAATATCATATTTCTTAATGCGCACAAAGCGACAAATCGATTGGATGGGTTTGCGCGGTGAGTAATTTTCCAATCTTTTCTGTTGTGCGCGCTGAGCAAACTATGATACGTTTTGTTTACTGGCTCTATGTAGAATCACGCGGACTCCACTATACAGTGTACACACACGGTCCACATATGAGAACACCACTGTACATACACGGGCTTATAGTGGAACCAATTAATCCGAACGCACAACGGAAAAAATTTGATTGTTTTTGTTGCGCTGGAAAATAAAGAATTTTACGAGTTTTTGACGGAGAGTAGTTTTCTTAATAGCATCAATTTTGCTCAAGGCGCAAAACTGTTCAGTTTCCTTTGTTTTGTGCGGAGAGTAATTTACCTCTTTTTCGGCTCAGCCTAAAATACTTGGGATTATGCATTTTTCTCGGTGGGATTAAGCGTTGAGTATCATTCCCGAGATCTCTGGCATTACTGTAGGATAACGGACTTAATACTCATCAATATGAATGGTCAATTTTGCTATAAATGGGCCTGAATGCCCTGGGTGCTTGAAGATGCGTATGAAATCGGAGGAGTACAAGCTGATGCAGTCGTCTCCCAAACATACTCCTCTCCCTGGTCTGCGAAGAGAAGAATGGCCCCCTGGCATTTGGGCCCTGGATGGCTATCCTGGGTCACATAGGTTAACCGGGCATGGCTACCGTCCCTCTGAGGCACAAGCACTCCTTCATGTCCTTTTCGATCTCTTGGCTCGCAGCCAAATTGGCTAAATCTGACTGTGGATGAAGAAGATCATAATTGTCCCTTTCCTCCTACAAATTTCCAATTTTGGCTGCGAGCCAAGAGATCGAAAAGAACATGATGGAGTGCTTGTGTCTCAGAGGGACGGTAGCCAAGCCCGGCTAACCTATGGGACCCAGGGCTTTCATCCAGGGACCAAAGGCCATGGGGCCATTCTTCTCTTCGCAGACAAGGGAGAGGAGCATATTTGGGAGACGACTGCATCAGCTTGTACTCCTCCGATTTCAAACACATCTTCAAGGCACCCAGGGCATTCACGGTCCATTTATAGCGAAATTGACCATTCATATTGATGAGTATTAAGTCTGTAATCCTACAGCAAGCGCTCATCTTCTCACAACTTCCTCTACTTCTCACCATTCAAATTCATGGGAATCGGAGTTCCTCTCTGTGTCTTTGAAACGGCTTCATACTTGACTGCAGGTTACAACGACGTCTCCTATGACGACACTCATATCCAGCCTATGATGGCAGAAAATCAGCAACGACGGTAATAAATGCAACGAAGATGGTCACCCGATGAACTCACGGAAGTTGAAGGGGGAAGCACACAGATCACGCCGACAATTTATCACGTAAAGAGCCCCTTCATTGCAAACATCTACGAAGACAATCATATGTATCTATTAGTAAGAGCATAGGCTAATGTATCAGTTTGAATCTGTATCAGTATGTACATCAATATATTTGAATGGCTGGGTCATTTTGAAAATGTCATCAATTTGAATATGTATGAGATTTAATCTAAAATTTTGCAAGCAGTTTCTGACTTCGATTGAATATATCTTCAGATTGAATAAGTATCAGATTTAATCTAAAAGTTTGCATGTTGTTTCTAAATCAGATTAAATAAGTATCCGGTTTAATCTACAATGTTTTCAGATTGAAAGTATCAGACTTAATCTAAAAGTTGCCTCTGTAGACTTGAGGGGTCTCTTAGGTAGACGAAAGGTCCAAATATATCTCCATTGTGCGCTTTGAGGATTATGTTGGTTCTGCGCGTTGAGCAGTTTTGATCGCGGCTATAAATTTTCCAACGTGCTTTCCAACGGTCAAACATTCTTGGGAAAATCATCTGTATTGTATCAGCCTGCTGTAGATTCCCGTGCAGTCTCTTGTATATTCACGAGAACACTGCTGTAGCATGACGAGGTCTTCGATGTAGCCACAGAGTAACTCTAAGCATTATCATCATCCATCAAACAAAACAATTTGATTCATTGCGTTGTGCATTGTGCGCATTTGAGCAATTCTCGTTTTACATCGGTTTTGAGCGCGGTGAGCAATTCCTATAGTGTCTCGCTGCTGTGTAGAATTACAAGGACTCTAGTGAACGCAGGCTGGGAGAAAAATTTACTCACCGTGCACAATGGGCTAAACAATAACGCATTATGCGTGGTATTAAAAAAGGTGAATTGGTGGTATTATTATTCAGAGCGCACACCCCGCTGTGAGCAGGGGTTAGTTAATAGCCTTGTTTTGAAGTAATATTCATACGCGCGCATAACTGTTAAAATTTTACTCCGTTGGGAGCATCGGGTAAAAATAGTTGCGGTGGTTAAATTATACCACGTGCACAATGGCATGTAAAGTTATAATCGACGTGGATTAAACTTTGGCGGTTTGCGCGTTGAGTAAATAAATGTTGATTCCCGAGATCCATTGCATTACTGTAGGATCACGGACTTATTATACTCTTCGTTTTGATTGGTCCAATTCCCCTATAAATGGCAGACAACGAGCCCTCATCTTCTCACATCTTTCTCTACTTTCTTCTATCATCTTCTTCTTTATTTGCCCACACAACCTCCGTACGGAAACAATAAGTTCTTCAGCTGTTCATGCATGCTTGATATAGATATGGACGATAGCATTCATCCATTAGTCTTTTCATGAAAAGGTAAATGGTTGATGTTGGAAACTTACACAATGACGGTAATAAACGCACTATGAAGGGCTATCGTCCATTTATAATCAAGCATGCCCGATAAAGGGCTTCCAAATGTGAGGATTTCGCCTTCCACCATGCCCGTCCCCGACACCGAGCACCCAGGGCAGCCGCCCAGGGCGTAGGGTCAGGGGGACATCACCAGCACATTGTGCCAAGTATGATACATACTTTACAGCCAGTTACAACTTACTACGACGTCTGTAATGATGACACTCCTATCCTGCCTACGGTAGCAGAAAGTGGGCAACGATGTTAATAAACGCAACGACGATGGTCGCCCGAGGCAACCATCTTCGTTGCGTTTATTAACGTCGTTGCTGACTTTCGGCACCCGTAGGCAGGTTAGGAGTGTCGTCATTACAGGTGTCATAATAGGGTGAAGCACGCAGATCACGCTGACAATTTATCCCGTAAAGAGCCCATTCATTGCAAACATCTACGAAGACAGTCATATGTATATGTTTGTAAGAGCGTAGGCAAATGTATCACTTTGGATTTGTATCAGTATGTGCACCAATATATTTGAATAGGTGGGTCATTTTGAAAATGTCATCAGTTTGAATATGTATCAGAGTTGATTTATAAGTTTGGAAGCAGTTTCTGAATTTGAGTGAATATGTAGCCGATTTAATCTAAAATGTCCTCAGATTGAATAGTTATCAGAGATAATCTAAAAGTTTGCTTGTGGTGTGCATTGGAATTAAAATTATAGCATCTAACAAATATGCTCAAAGCGCAAAACGGGCAAATTTAATGCGATTGGCGCGTTGAGCAAATTAGTTATCGATGCTACTTTAGCTTAACACGCACAACATGCATAATTCTGCTAGTTGTGCGTGTTTAACAATTGTTCATAAAATACCTTATATGCTCAAAGCGAACACCTGGCTTTACTTGTTGTGCGCTTTGAGCAGTTATGTTAACCATTAAAAATTTGCTCACTGCGCACACCGGCCATAAATCTCTTTATTACGAGCATTGAGCAATTATGTAAGCGGCTATAAATTTTACATGCTCGCTTCACAACGGTCAAACATTCTTGGAAAAATCATATGTCTGGTATCAAACTTCCGTAGATTCACGATCAGTCTTTTGTATATACACGAGAACCCCTCTGTAGCATGACGGGGTCTTCGATGTAGCCACACAGTTAAACTCTACTGCAGTCTCATCCTCATCAACCAATACAATTCGCAACCATGAGTTGTGCGTTATGCGCATTAAGCAAGTCCCATTTTCCATGCGTTTTGCGTGGTGAGCAATTATGATAGTTACTCGCTTCTGTATTATTTAGCACAGTGTGCGCGTCGAATAAAATGTATTAAAAAAGCTTAGTGGAGAGTAGTATTGTTGGGAGTAATTTTCTTATTAGCATCAATGTTGATCAAGGCGAAAAACCGTTGAGTTGCCTTGTTTTGCACGGAGAGTAATTAACCTATTTTGATCCGCAGGATAAAATAATTGCGATTACGTGATTTCGCGTTGGTATTACGCAGTTTGTGCGTTGAGTAAATGTTGATTCCCGAGATCCATTGCATTACTGTAGGATCACGGACTTATTATACTCTTCGTTTTGATTGGTCCAATTCCCCTATAAATGGCATACAAGGAGCCCTCATCTTCTCCCAACTTCCTATACTTTCTTATATCATCTTCTTCTTTATTTGCCCACACAACCTCCGTTTGGAAACAATAAGGTCTTCTTATGTTCGATCATGATGCATGAGGTAGAAATGGGCGAGATGGAGATGGATATGGAGTGTAAAAATGAGATGGTCTTCTTCTGTTCGTGCGTGATGCTTGAGATAGAAATGGACGATAGAATTCAACCAGTACTTTTTTCCGGTAAAGATAAATGGTTGATGTTGGAAACTGTAATGACGGTAATAAACGCAACGAAGGGCTATCGTCCATTTATAATCAATCATGCACGTGGAACGACCATCTCCTCTTTACACTCCATCTCCTCTTCCAACCCCTTCATCTTTACACTATACCTCGTCTAAGACACACAAACACTTCCTCCTGTCCTTTTCGATCTCGAAGATGAAAAGCTCATTCTATTTATTACGCAACCAAGTGTTGGTGTTCACCGCCTCATGGGAATCGGAGTTCTTTTCGGTGTCTACGAACCGGCATCAGCAGGATACAACGAAGCCTGCAATGACGACACTCCTATGCGGCCTACGGTAGCAGAAAGTGGTCAACGACGTTAATAAACGCAACGAAGATGGTCGCCTGAGGTGACCATCTTCATTGCGTTTATTAACGTTGTTGCCGACTTTTTGCAACCATAGCACACATCGGAGTGTCGTCATTACAGTCGTCTTTGTACAGTGAAGCACGCAGTATCACCCCGACAATTTATCCTGTAAAGAGCCCCTTCAGTGCAAACATCTACGAAGACAGTCATTTGGATCTTTTTGTAAGAGCGTAGACAAATGTATCAGTTTGGATTTGTATCAGTATGTGCATCAATATATTTGAATGGGTGGGTCATTTTGAAAATGTCAACAGTTTGAATGTGTATCAGAGTTGATCTAATAGTTTGCTTACAGTTTCTGAATTTGAGCGAATATGTAGCCGATTTATCTAAAATGCCTTCAGATTGAATATGTATCAGAGATAATCTAAAAGTTTGCATGTAGTTTCTGAGACAGACATCATCTCCAATCCAAACCTCCATAAATGGAGGGTTTGGGTTGGAATATTCTGAGAATACTCCATATATGGAGGGTGGGAAATGGAGGGAGCTCCAACCCAACCCTCCATAATTGATAAACACACACATTTAGCAATTTCTAGCACTTAAAAATACCCAATCAGAATTGCTCACCGCATAAAACCACCCAAAACTCAGAATTGCTCACCGCACAACACCATACAAAACTCAGAATTGCTCACCGCACAAAATCACCAAAAACTCAGAATTGCTCACCGCACAAAACCACCCGAAACTCAGAATTGCTCACCGCACAAAATGATACAAAACTCAAGATATATGAACGGTGCATGAGTTATATTGGATAAATAAAGATGCAAGCTTTTTTATGAAACTAAACATGCAACTCTAATACTAGTTGAGATGGAAATCCGACCAACACCAAAATGTAGTGTATAGGCATTAAAATCATGTACGTTGAGCTATCCTCACTTGGGAAAAATGTAGGCCGGTACTGTGACCCTCCAAATTTGGAGGGCTAATGTTGCAAACTCCAAAAATTTTGCTGGTTTTGGTGGGTGGTTGGAGGAGGGAAAACGCCATTTTTGGCGTTTTCCAGTGTGGTTGGAGAAAAGTTTGCATGTAGGCTTGATTGGGAATCAGATTAAGTATGATGAAATTTGGAATGTGATTGATTCACTGCTGTTGTGTGCATTGGAATTAAAATTATAGCATCTAACAAATATGCTCAAAGCGCAAAACAGGCAAATTTAATGCGATTGGCGCATTGAGCAGATTTGTTATCGACGCTACTTTAACTTAACGCGCACAACGGGCATAATTCTGCTAGTTGTGCGCGTTTAACATTTGTTCATAAAATACCTTATATGCTCAAAGCGACCACCTGGCTTTGCTTGTTATGCGCTTTGAGCAATTATGTTAACCATTAAAAATTTGCTCACAGCGCACACCGTCCATAAATTTCTTTATTACGAGCGTTGAGCAATTATGTAAGCGGCTATAAATTTTACCTGCTCGCTTCCCAGCGGTCAAACATTCTTGGGAAAATCATATGTCTGGTATCAATATGCTGTAGATCACGATCAGTCTTTTGTATATTCACGAGAACCCCTCTGTAGCATGACGGGGTCTTCAATGTAGCCACACAGTAAAACTGTACTGCAATCTCATCCTCATCAACTAATACAATTCACAACCATGCGTTGTGCGTTGTGCGCATTGAGCAAGTCCCGTTTTCCTTGCGTTTTGCACGCTGAGCAATTATGATAGTTACTCGCTTCTGTGTTATTTAGCACGGTGTGCACGTCGAATAAAATATATTAAAAAATCTTAGTGGAGAGTAGTATTGTTGGGAGTAATTTTCTTATTAGCATCAATGTTGATCAAGGCGAAAAACCGTTGAGTTGCCTTGTTTTGCGCGGAGAGTAATTAACCTATTTTTATCCGCAGGCTAAAATAATTGCGATTACGTGATTTTCACGTTGGTATTACGTGGTTTTCACGTTGAGCAAATAAATGTTTATTCTCGAGATCCGTTGCATCACTGTAGGATCACGGACTTATTATACTCTTTGTTTTGATTGGTCCAATTCCCCTATAAATGGCCGACAAGGAGCCCTCATCTTCTCACAACTTCCTCTAATTTCGTCTATCATCTTCTTCTTTATTTGCCCACACAACCTCCATCTGGAAACAATAAGGTCTTCTTATGTTCAGGCATGCTTGATATAGATATGGACGATAGCATTCATCTAGTAGTCTTTTCACGTAAAGGTAAATGGTTGATGTTGGAAACTTACGCAGCGAAGAGCTATCATCCATTTATAATTAAGCATGCCGGACAAAGCTGCTGGGTGTTGTAACTGCATTGATAAGAAAATTTGTCCCAAAAAGAACTATGAAAAATATGTACGGTGATCATACCATATTCTTTTGGGATGATATTGGCTATGCTGTCTCACATGTTTAGTGTAAAGCTGCTGGGTGTTGTACCATATAAGATTGTTATTCCCTCCTATTACCACATGTTTAGTGTAAAGCTGCTGGGTGTTGTACCATATAAGATTGTTATTCCCTCCTATTATGAATTGTGGCTATGTATTTCTTTTGCGTGTCTTGCTATACACTCCATACCCATCTCCATCTCCTCTTTACACTCCATCTCCTCCATCAAACCCTTCATCGTTTCACTATACCTATCTCTTACACTCCCAAACACAACTTCTTACATGGTACAACACCCATCAGCTTTCATGAAACATGTGAGACAATATCACCCCGAAAAAATATGGTATGATCATCGTACATTCAACCATGTGTTGTTTTACATCGCCTCCGGAAACGGAGTTCCACTCGATGTCTTTTTACATGGCTTCAGGTTACAACGACGATAGCAATGACGGTAATAAGCGAAACGGACTGCCGACTTTCAATTTCACAGCTTCGCCTACAAAAGACAAAGTGCCACTTCAATGCAAACATCTACAACGACAATCATCGTCAGCAGATCATGGCAGAAATTCGGCAATGATGATAATAACTGCAATGTAGCTGCTGAGCGCATCGCCCGTTTGGTACATTGCTACAGGGGAATCGGCGTACCAGTCGTTGTGTTTGACATGGCTACAAACTTGACTGAAGGTTACAACGACGCGACACTCATATCCAGCCGATGATGGCAGAAAATCGGCAACGACGTTAATGAACGCAACGAAGATGGTCATCCGATGAACTCGCGGAAGTTGAATGGGGAAGCACGCAGATCACGTGCCACTTCATTGCAAACATCTACTAAGACAATCTTATCTATCAGTTTGTAAGAGTGAAGGCAAATGTATCAGTTTGGATCTGTATCTGTACGTACATAAGTATATTAGAATGGGTTGGTCATTTTGGAAATGTCACCGTTTGAATATGTATCAGAGTTACTCTAAAAGTTTGCATGTAGTTTCTGAATCAGATTGACTAGGTATCAGATTTAATATAAAATGTCTTCAGGTTGAATAAGTATCGGACTTAATCTAAAAGTTTACATGTTGGCATGATTCAAAATCACATTTAGTATGATGAAAATTGGAATGTGAATGATTGACTGTTGGAAAAAAAAATTACAACAGCCAACAAATATGCTCAAAGCGCACAACAGGCAAAATTATCCAAACGGGGCGCGTTGAGCAAATTCGTTATCGACGCAACTTTAGCTTAACGCGCACAACGGGCATAATTCTACTAGGTGTGCGCGTTTAATAATTGTTCATAAACTACCTTATATGCTCAAAAAGCGAAAACCTGGATTTGCTTGTTGTACCGGTTGAGCAATTATGTTATGGCATAGAAAATTTCTAAATGCGCAGGCTTGCTTCATTTGAGGTTTTGCACTTTAATGAAATTTGTATTCCAAATGGAATTGTCACCGAGCACAAAGGGCATAATTTTGCTCATTGTGCACGTTGAGCTATTTTTAGGGGCTATCAGTTTATCCCAACGTGCACAACTTAGGCATGCATTAATCATTATTGAGCAGAACATCCGGCTGGTACCAATCCGATGTATATTCACGATCACTGCTCTGTATATTCACCAGCACTGCTCTGCAGACTCGAGGGGTCTCTTAGGTAGACCAAAGGTCCTAATATATCGCCGTTATGCGCTTTGAGTAATTAGGTCAACCATTAAAAATTTGCACGGTGCGAGCAGCAATTAATGTGGAGATATCAGTAAATAAAATTGAGTGGTCGAGTAGGAGTTTTGTTTCACACTAACAAAATTTCTCACCGTGCACAACAAGTCAAAATTATTTGTTCTGATCGTGATGACTGGTGAGCAATTGTAGTAACCACTAACAAATTGTCTAAAGGCGCTCAGCGGGCAAAACTTATCAAAGGGAGTTTGTGGTATGCAATTTTGTCAGACAATAACATATATGATACAATAACCCTATGCTAACTTGGACTATTTGACACACTAACAAATGATACATTCTCATCGCATAACAATTTCGAACAAAGGTTGATGTTATTAAAAATACTAAGAGCGCAAAACCGGCACTAATATTGCCAGTTTTGCACGTTGAGTAATTTTGTAGGTAAAGGCATAATTACTCAACGTGCAAAATGGGCTATATTACTACAGTGTTGCGCTCGGTGTAATTGTTATGATACACAACATCAATCCATACCGATGATAACATTTGCTCACTTCGGAAGCCATGATAAAATTTTGTGCTACAAAGTGGTCAATATGTATACAAAAAACTAATTACATTGATCAAATGTTGTATTTTACAAATATTAAATATCATCAGCGGTAGCAATATCCGTACCTTCTACCATCTCACCGAATAACTGCATCCTCCGCTCATAATCAGCCGGCCATCCTTCTGCCACATCGTCATGTTTTCTTGTCCACACAAGTGAAGTCGAAGGGATGGCACCAGTTGGGTCAAGTTTAACGAAAACAAAGTGATTATTGTTCACATGACCCAATGTTATGTGGCGTCTGGAGGCTGCGGGTACTGGAGGAGTTCTCAAGGGAAAAAATGTCACACACATCTGAGGTGCAAGCATATGTACTATACAGTTGTAGCATGAGGCAATAACATGTGCCATTTCTGGCATCTGCATCCATTTATCCCGTCCTGTACGTGCATCAGTAAGATAGTTCATTGCCTCCAAATTCTCATTATATGCAACTTCTCCCATAACACGCCAGTACAAGACGATGTATGTCCGTATCTTACTGAGCAAGTCAGATCTGACACATAGACATGCAGATTGATCCAAGCCCAATTGAACTGCCATAGCCATGTACCCTCAATTGCCATTTGCTTCCACGTCTACGACACCCACTATAAGGGGTTGTAGACAGGAAGGAAAATCCAACCAATATGGTATGCGGTTGGTCATGCAAATCATCAACATAATCATCATGGGGAAGAGAAGGTTTCGGCTTCTTTATTTGAAGTTTCGCACGCCTACTACTTTCCTTCACATGCTTCCTCTTCAATTTATGCTTGTCCTTTGCCACCGCCTTATGCTTCGCAATCGAATGCAACTGTGGTGCCTTAACAGACTTCCTCGTATTTGTAGGCTTCTCCGTCTCATCCAAAAGCTGCTCAGAAATCACATCAATCAATGGAGAAATTTGTTTAAGCATGCCATCCATCTCCTCGTGCTCATCAAAATACGTGGCCACAACCATCTCCTTCTCCCTCCCAGCAGTCTGAGCATCCACATTATGATACACCGTCTCCACTGTTGCCCCCAACTCCAACGTAAGCTCCGGTTGCATCAACCCAGCATCCACTATCTTCTCATCCTCCACATCCTCCACATTCACCTCATCCACCTTCGACTCCTCATTCACCCCAGCTGCATTCTCCCCCTCATCCATCTCAGCAGTCTGGTCATCCACATTACATTCCACCGTCCCCGCCGTATCCACCAACTTCCCAGTATGCTCCTAAGCAATCAAATCAGTAGCCACTGCCTTATCATCCTTCTCCTCATTTGCCTTCTCCCCATACACCTTTGGCTCCACAGTCTCAGTCGCTGCATTATCCTCCACCACATCATCAGCATTCTGCACCTCCACGTTAAGAGCAACCGTCTCCTCCGTCTCTTCCAACTCCCCAATAACATAACCTCTACAGTCAACTCAGTAGCCACTACATTCTCAGCCTCAGCCTCCCCATACACATCTTGCACCCTCAACTCCACATTCTCCTCCGCTGCATTAACCTCATCCTCCTCCTCAGCATTCTGCTCCTGCCCACTAAGAGCCACCTTCTCAGCAGTCAGCTCCATCACATTACGATCTGCCTCCTCATCCTGCCAGTAAGCAGCCACTGTAGTCGCCTCCTCAGCCACATCCACATTCTCCTCATCCCCCTTCTGCTCATCCTCAACATTATCCACATGCTCCACAAGCTCATCACCCACAATTCTACACGGTGATGCCAACTCCTTCAACTTGTTTACAATACCCACACTCAGTCCCCTTAGTAATCGGTTACGTGCATTAAATTGATTTGACAGGCCTTTCAAAATTACTGACGGCGGCACCTTTCTATTTGCCAAGTCTCGCAATGCTTCCACCTCATTTCCCTGTAACTTCCCGTCGTTGAAATGGCCCTCGACATAATTAGCAGCTTGATGGTTGTGCCTGCCATCAACGACTGTTAACCTCCACTCACCGCCATCGCCCACCTAATTACCACGTAATTTGAATGGACATCCACACTTGTTGGTTCTAACTGGCCGGTTGGTCTTGTTTACTGGTCGGTGTCCCCTATAGTTCCCACTTCTTGCACATGCATAGTAAGCAGCAGGAGTCCTATTGGATGTTTTACTCATACTCGATGCACTGGTAACAATCACATGCCCCTGATGTCGCCCGATGCTCTTTATCCACTGAAAGAGCTCCTCTCTACTATTAAAAAGTTGCACCGTTGTAAATTCGGATGTATAATCCATATAAACCTGTATCAAACAATTCATACAACTAATTGGACCGTGAACCAAAAATTAGTTTCATTATTACCGAAAAGATAAATCAATATTACCTCGGAATTTTTTAGCATCTCCAACAATCTCAACTATATCTGCAGGCAAGTAAAAACAAAAAATTTCTACTTCCATTTCTACACATTGTAATAAGAATATCAAATAAAATGTACTTAACAGTATATACTTACCAAATCTCGATTTTGACAAATTTAGGTTGAAAACCCCTAAATCGATTGCTATCGCTTCACCAATTTGTTTGACCACAGCAGTTGACACAGTGATGTATCTGTCGAACCCAGTAATAAAAATCACATCTTTGGAATTTCCGTCTGTGTGCCTTGAGCAATCTATGAAAAACTTGCAGTTTGATATTCCACCTTGAGCAATCTGTGGAAGGTTATGGCTGTGAGCGGTGAGCAGAATTTCTCAAGGGGTGAAAGGGGGTCCTAACGGGTCATAATGGGTAAAAATTTTAACCCGTTGTGCGCTTTGAGTAAATTCTATAGTTTAGTTTGCATATTTTACTCAGCGTGCACAATGGTTATAATTTAACACGATTTGAACCATTTTACGCGCTGAGTAATCTTACACGGATTGACATCAGCAACGGTAATCGTTATTAATCGCGACACTAAGAACGAATTTTTCCCGGTTGTGCGCGCTGAGTAATACAACCCCTCGATAATCCTTTTTACCTAACGCACAAAATGCGTTCTAACGTAGGACGTTGAGCAAGCTGAGCAAATTTTTATTGATAGCATGGTTTTTACTTGACGAGCACCACAGTTCAAACCTTGACTAGTTTACATGTCGTTGGGCACGGTGAGTAATTTTACTGCCCCTTAACCCACTCAATTGTGCATGAATTTTGGTTTTAATATATATTCTATTGGATTACTCATATTCTTATGGCGATGTTAACAACATTATTGATACTAATGAAATATTATAATATCAACGTTATAACTATCATAATTTGTTTTAATTAACAGCCTTAAGAAATAATGGATAGATTGCCTGTGTTATTAAGCATACAAAATTTAGTATATATCAGTTTGTACCAGTTCACCAAATAGTTAGTATGAGGCAAACTTGATTCGTAGGTCTCTCGTTGAGCATAACTTATAGATACGATACACCACAGCAAGCCATACAGATGATAACAATTGCACATTTAGGCAACATGATAAAATTTCATGCTACCAATATGTCAATATGAAATAAACAATCCATATTAAAATGATACAACGTTTTATCCTACAATATTTCAATAACGTCAATGGTTGCAATATCGTGACCAAATACTATTGACTGGAATTGATGCATGCTATTCTCATAAGCAGCCGGCCATCCGTCTGGCACATTGGAACAGTATCTTAGCCACATACTTGAAGTCGGAGGGACATGACCATCTGGGGCAAGTTTAACAATAACAAAGTGATTATTGTTCACATGACCCAACGTTATGTGGCGTCTGGATGATAGGGGTACTGGAGGAGTTCTTAAAGGAAAATGTGTCACACACTGATGAGGTGCAAGAATATGTACTACACAGTCGTAGCAGGAGGCAATGACATGTGCCATTTCTGGCATCTGCATCCACCATTTAGCTTTGGAACGGTCTAACAAATGGCCCAGTGTCACTAAATTCTTTTTAAATTCCACGGCACCCATAAGTTGTCGGTACAAGCTGTTGTGGTTCTGCATCTCTTCTCGCAAGTCATATTTGACCTGCCTCCATTCTTCCTCACCCAGGACCAATTGATCTGCCACAGCTCTATACCCACAGTTTCCATCTGCTTTCACAACTACGCCGTGCACTATAAGGGGTCGTAGACACTCAGGAAAAACGTTCCAATAAGGTATTCTTATGTCGGTAGCTAAGTCCTCATCACTATCATCATATGGAATTGATTGTTTCGGCTTCTTTATTGTACTTTTCCACAACGGTCTACTTCTTCCTTTACCCGGCTTACACTTCAATGTAGTCATATCCGTCATCTCAGCATGCTGCTTAGCAATCACCGCAACCAGTGTAGAAATTTACATACGTAGACCCTCATGCTCCTTCTCAAAGGCCTTAGCCACTGCATTCTCATCCTCCTCCTTCTCAGCAGTCTGCTCTGCCACATTACGATCCACCTTATTATCCTCCCCACGCATCTTCCTAGTATGATCCTCCTCCTGCAACTCAGTAGGCACTGCATTCTCCGAAAATGCCTCCCCCACCTTCTGATCCTCCCCTACCTTCTGATCCTCCACCTCATAATTCACAGCCTTCACGTGCTCATCACCCACAATTTTATCAGCTGATGCTAACTCCTTCAACTGTTTTACAATACCAACCTTTTTCTCTCGTTGTAACCGGTTTCGTGCATTATAAATTGCTTTGATTGAGGTTGAACTGAAGTTTTTATTTTCATTCAGTACTTTCAAAATTTCTGCTGGCCGAACCTTGCTATTTGCCAAGTAATTCACTGTTTCCATTCCCATTCCCTGCAACATCCCTTCATCGGAATGGCCATAGACATATTTAGCTGCTTCATGGTTGTGCCTGCCATACACGACTGTTAACTTCCACTCCTCAACCCACACGCCCACCATATAATTATGCAATGAGAACTGACATGAACACTTGGTTTTAACAGGCATGTTGGTCTTTTTTAGCTTTCGGTGTCCCCTATACTCACCGCTTCTTTCACATGCAAAGTACACAGCATGATGTCCTTTGGCTGTTTTACTTAATTTCCCCGATCGTGTAACAATCACATGCCCATGTCTTAACCCGACATTCTGTATCCATTAAAACTGCTCTTTTCTATCATTGAACAGTTGATTGGTGGTATAGTCGTTTGTAAAATTCATATTATCATGTATCAAACAATTCATAACCGGATCCTCAATGATTTAATGCATTATTGCCGAGAAGATAAATCAATATTACCTTGCATTTTTGTACCAAGTCCATCAATCTCAACCGTGGATGCAGGCATGTAAAATCAAAATAAGAATGGCAAAAAACTGTACTTAAAATTATAGACTTACCAAAGAGTCGATTTCAGAAAATTTAGGTCAAAAACCCCTAAATTGATTGCTCTCGATTCAACTCTTTGTTTGATCGCATCAGTTGACTAAGCGATGTATCCTTCGAGCCATGAAATAAAAATAAAATCTCTTAGAATTCGGTCTGGGCGACTTGAGCAATCTTTGAAAAAACTTCCCTTTTGATATTCCGCCGTGAGCAATCTGTGGAATTGTTTGTCAATTCGCTGCGAGCAGAAGGTATCATGGGGAATTTCGGGTCCAATCGGGTCATATCGGGTCTACAATAATTTACCAGTTGTGTTGGTTGAGTAAATAAGTCTAGTTTGAAATATTACTAGCAAATAACCCGTCCACATGTGTACGTGGACTTGATCAAAATGGGTGTGTGCGGAGAGAAATTCTGAATTTTGAGTGATTGTGTGCGGAGGAAATTCTGAGTTTTGAGTGGTTGTGTGCAGTGAGCAATTCGGAGTTTAAAATGGTTGTGTGCGGTGAGCAATTCTGAGTTTTTGCGTGGTTTTCTGCGGTGAGCAATTCCGAGTTTTGTGTGGTTGTGTGCGATGAGCAATTATAAGTTTTGCGTGGTTGTGTGCGGTGAGCAATTCTGAGTTTTGCATGGTTGTGTGCGGTGAGCAACCAGCTAGACGGTTCATCGGCAGAGAACTTTTACATTTTTGCCATCACATTGTTCGCGATGAGTAATTTACAATATGAACCAATATTTTTACTCATCCGTATATACAAAGGCATCATAACAGCTTGCATATGCGATCATTTTTGTGACCTAAGGGGAAAAAAGCTAACGAGATAGGGTTTGATCAACAAAAATTATTCTAATTCGATGATCTATATAGTCTATAAGAGTTCCTGCTTATATCAAATGAAGATCCTTCAGGCAGAGCAAAAGATTTGTGTCATTAGGTTAGGGTGCCCTAAAATAGTCGACTGCGGACGCATTGCATCGTAAAGTTGGTAAGCCATTAATTGATGCTAATTAATTTGGTATTTATTAATAAATTCATAATTTGATTGCTGCAATGTACTTATGGTACATGATTGCGTAGAAATTATGAAGATTGAGATGGACTCGGTACACATTGAGGGGATCGTTGTGAAGCGGACAAAGAAGCAAAGGTTAGAAATTATTTCGCTTTGTTAACTGACTAATTTACTAGAAAATAGAGGAAAACATTTAGTGACTATGTTGATATGTGGTACTTAATTCAGTGTATTGTCGAAGGATCAGAGGTTAATGAAGATTATACAAATCAGTTCACAACAAATAAAATTTTCGCCAGCATAGAAGAGCTTGGTAAATGGGTAAAAGCGGTCGGTGTGAAAACCGGGAATATGGTTTTTACTAAATCATCAAATATGAGTACAAAGGGCAATATGGTCCCAACTTATTATTTTTGTTGTGAAAGAAGTGGGACATATCGGCCACACAGGCCGGATATGTCGGCCAAAAAATCAACTCGAAGCAAGAAGTGTTCATGTCCCTTCTACTTGAGGGCTAATGGTGTGGTAAAAGGTAAGTGGATTTTGACAGTTGTACGTGGCAATCACAGCCATAAACCCGCAATGTACATCGCGCGCCATCCAGAGGAGAAGAGGTTAGGAGGGCAGAGATGGCCACAGTGAGAGACTTGTCAAATAGATTGCTTAGGCCAAGGGAAATCTTGAAATACCTGAAGGAAAATGATAATGCAAAATCTACCACAATCAACAATATATATAAAGCCAGACTGAGGATGAAGGCAGGGGAAATAGCCTAGAGAGCAAAAATGCAGCTACTCATTAATCTAGTGACATCGCGTAATTACATTGTGTATCATGAAGTGGACAAAGAGACAAATGCAGTGATGAATATATTTTGGGCACATCCGCAGTCGGTTGATTTATTACGAAAATCTACCACAATCAACACTATTTATAAAGCCAGACTGAGGATGAAGGCAGGGGAAATAGCCTAGAGAGCAGAAATGCAGCTACTCATTAATCTAGTGACATCGCGTAATTACATTGTGTATCATGAAGTGGACGAAGAGACAAATGTAGTGATGAATATATTTTGGGCACATCCGCAGTCGGTTGATTTATTACGAAAATTTCCAGAGATTCTGGTTATGGACTGCGCATTGAAGACCAACCGCAACAGGCCACCAATGATGGAGATGTATGGGGTGACATCCATAGATATTCCGTGCGCAGCTGCATTTTGTTACACGGAGTCCGTACGTGAGGATAACTACTTGTGGGCCTTAGAGAAGTTGAGCTCATTGCTACAAGGATACAGGATGCCATGTGTAATTTTGACAGCACTTGAGCTAGCACTTATGAATGCCATTGGCCATGTATTTCCATCCGTGGTGCACCAATTATGTAGAATGCACATATCCAAAAATATTGCCAAAAATTGCCAGCACTCTTTTGAAGATCAAGAAAAATGGTTAGGTTTCATCTCTAGCTGGAATTTATTGGTGGGGGCACGCAAGGAGGAGGAGTATGTTGCAAAACTGAAGGCATTGGAGACAAAGTAAAAAGATTACACAAGGGCCGTGAGCTATGTGAAGACATCTTGGCGGGAAAAGTACAAGGAGAAGTTTATTTCTGTATGGACAGATAGCAATCTGCACTTTGGAAATGTGAGTACCAATAGAGCGCATACCAAAAGAGCCCAGACTGAACATTCTAAGCTTAAAAAGGCATTGGGTTCATCAGCCTGCAGCTTCTCCTCTTCTTGGCCAACCATACATGAATCATTAGAGGGGCAGCATATCGAGATCAAGGCCTCATTCGAGAAATCTAAGATCATGTTGCAACATAATGTGCATGGGTTCTTATTCAGGGAGCTGATAGGATTTACATCCACAGTGGCGTTGAAGATAATGTCTGTGGAAGCTGATAAATCTGACTCTATGGGAATGGGCCAATGCGCAGGTGATTGTCTATCAAGAATAATTTATGGAGTACCATATGCCAATGAGATTGTCGAATTCACAAGGGAAAATCGCCACATTCCCTTGGATGCCATAAATGTTCATAGGAAGCAGCTAGACATGGAGGCTAAGACGGTATTGATGGCTGAAGAAGATGGGCTTATACATACTGAATTAGAGCGCATACATAAGCTCTATGTTCAACTTGATATGATGAGGAAGCAGGAGTTGTTAATTAAGTTGAAGGAGCTAGCTACCCCCGTGAAAAATCTGATTACGGAGCCGCAAGTTAATGTCCTGTTGAGACGCAGAAGAAAAAGGGGGAATAATTTTAAAAATGCAGATACATCCACCCCCATTGAACCAGCTCATTTTGATCATGTCTTAGCCGATGCGGTTAGTTACTTCGCTCCAACTTCAATTGAAGTCTCATCAAAACAAGAAAGCGTCGGCCTTGTCCAGCCGAGATGGTCCAAAAGGATCAAAAATATGTATGCTCCAATTCCTCCTCAACGTGGTAGAAAGAAACCAACTATCATACACGTGCCATCTGGCAGTGTTTCTGTCATTTCTGCTACAGTTTCAGTTGCAGCAGCAAATTATGCAGCTCATGACGCTAGAGTCGTTAAAGGAGGCATACCTTATATTGAGCAATTCCCTGCTGCAATCTCCAACTATATATCGAACGTCACAGATGTGAAGGCAGATGTGAACTGTGGTTACAGGGCTTTATATTCACATCTAGGCATGGGAGAGGACCAGTGGAGGGTGGTCAGAATACAGTTGCTTGAAGAGCTGCGTGAACACTATGATATGTACAGAAAGGTGATGGGTGAGGAAATTGCACAAGAACAGAAACAGTCAATTAACTATATGGATGACCACCACCCGAAGCAATATTGGATGACATTCCCAGAAGTTGGACATATAATCTCAATTTGTTATAACTGTGTAATACATCTGCTGTCAATGCAACAATGTCATTCATTTTTTCCTTTAAGATCAGGACCAGACCAAGGTACGAAACGTGGTCCCTTCACCATAGGTTTTGTAAATAATAATCATTTTGTAAAGATTCAACTTAAAGATAGAAGCCCGGTTCCACCGGTAATATGGCATTGGAAGGATAACCACCTTCCTGCGGCCAAAAGATGGGAGGAAGGCCTTGAAGAGAGGATGCAACAATTCGAGAAATTAATCAGTAAAGATGTAGGCAAATATCCCATTGTACATACTATATCATCATGTGATTGAATGTATAATTTTGTGCTAATGTAGTGTCCGAGTTTATAATGTAAGTATATACTGAAATTTTTGGGAGTTGTGTACAAAATTTATGGGATTTCTGTAGAACGGGAACTCAACGCGCCATAACGGCTTTGCTTGTTATGCGTGTTGAACATTTATTTTATGGGATACAAAATTGCTAAATTCGCACGACTGGCGTAATTTTGCCAGTTGTGCGCTTTGAGCAATTTATGTTACAACATTAAAACTTTGCTCACCGCGCACAAAGGCCATAAAGGAGAATGCTAAGAGTTGGTTGAATAATTATGTGCTTTGGTATGTTATTAATGAGGAAGACATATGGTATACTGCATTAAAAGTGGTATTTATGTTGCATGAATTGATTTTTACCTCTTCGTATTCTTGAATCTTGGTCTCCTTGACGATTGTTCTTCTTGAATTAATGGCATAAGTCCTATAGCCCAAGTTCGTTTAAAGGAAAACTCTATACGTAACAATGTCGATGCATGTAGAGGCTATGTGAATGCTGTAGAAAATGACTCCAATGAAACACACTGACAAATCAGATTCATACATACACATCAGATAAAAGGTGTGACCGGTGTGCGCACTGAGACAAAATTGTATATCTGGTACACTATGATGCTAAGATCAATTCCTATGCACATTCACATGTACTAAGTATATTCCCGGGCAACTACGATATTTCACACCATACATGTCCATTTCTGTGATGGATGTATGCTAATAGTTTTAATAAACACAAGAAATTAAGTAATTGGTGTACGAAGATCGCTAAAGGTTGGCACACAGATATTTATACTAACAAGCGGTAAAAGGCTGCACCAGACGTTGTTCATTACCAATTGAATGTCCGGGGTTCATTACCAACGCATACACACATGTTCACCTCTCAAAATATAAAACTACCAAAAACATTTGGTGTACTACGATGCCACGATTCACACAGACGCCTCGCTGGAGGGATCGTTCGTAGCCAACTCATCCTACGTTTGGGCCGATCGTCCACCGGACTCCCGACCAGATCGTTGACGCTTCCTCGCCTCAGCCTCATGCCTCACATCTTCAATCGAGTTTGGAGGAAGCGAGTTTCTCTCCAACTCGGCTATACGAGCCAGGAGACTGCTCTTCTCTACGTACCATCACTCTTCGGATCTCTTCCGAACCGCTAACATTGAGGCCGCCTGATCTTTATCTTTCGCAACCTCCCACTCCGCCTGAGATCTGCGGTCCCTCTCTTTCATCAGCTGCTCCTTCAAATCATTAAGTTGATATTCGAATGAAACCGCCTTTTTCCGATCGGTAATCAACAATTGTACCACTCTGGGACGCAATTCTGCCCCGACCAATGTTGTCTGCAGGGAATCATGGATAAGTAAGAGTAAGGCAACAACACAAAGAGAAGACATTAGTATTTAACCTGGTCACTTCCATAAACGACTGAGTTAGCGAGCCTTTCAATGTCAATTTGACCCAGGACACTTTGGTCAGTGGGAAGGATGGAGTTCTCCACCAGCCGACTGGCCACCCCCTATCCACTAATGCAGACTCGCCGTCCCAGACAGGGAAGAAGGGTCGGTGACAGTTCCCCCTAGTACCTTCCGATGGAACATCAGTGGGCGGATTCAATAGAAATGCCCACTCATACTCCGGGGGGACATAGCATGCCGGAACGAGACCTCCCCATGGCCACGTATCCCTTAGAGGAGTCTCAGGCAACTGCGGCCGTACATCCCCCAAGTCATGAATGGAACGGTTAACATCTACGTCACCGTCCCTTCTTCCCCCTGAAGACTCACATTGCAAAGTTTCTTCGTCCCACTGACACGATTTCTCAGCCATATCTGCATTGAAGGCACAAATCAACACGAATGGTGATATAACCCCAAATTTGGCGGGATATATATCCCCAACTCGACCGGACATATTTTGGGGTTTTATGGGGCCTTCGTTCCGTTTTTTTGCGGTCTGCTACAGTAATACTCCGAATTTGGCGGAAACTCAAATTTTTGTCGGGACCGGCATTTTGGGTGGCCATCTCTCTCGCTCTTCCGTTTGTTATTAAAAGTATATATAAACGGAGACTTAATTACGCAACACGCACAACAAGCCAATATTTGAACCGTTGTGCGCGGTGAACAAATATAAATTATTGACGAGCATTATGTGCGTAAATTTGGATCGTTGTGCGCGGTGACCGATTTTGATTTATTATACGAATTTTACTCATCGCGCACAAATGTCATTACTGTATACAGTTGTGTGAGGTGATTTATTATACGAATAAATGTTTTACTTGTCACAATTGATAAAAATATTCGCCGATATGGCGCTTACGCGGAAAATTTTTCGCCATTAAATTATCAGCATATTCCGTAGATGGATGACCCGTGGAAATCTGGTTTGTGGTCCCACCAATATCTAACCTCGTCTAATTAATGTCAACACGATGGTAACAAGTGAAAGTGGACCTCACAGAGGAATAACGATAGAATTAATTTTTCTTTTTATTCATGTGTCCTCACTGCACAGTCGAAACCTACTGCAACTTGCCCAGTTAACAACATTCCTACACGAAGGTATACATATAGTTTAGCGGGCCCCATAAGATATTCTCAACCACACTATCCAACCACATTGAATGTGGGTGGTAGGTGATATTTTAACTAAATATGGTAGATGATGTGACAGGTAATTAGGTATTTTTTTCCCATTTTTAGTTAACGTCTAATTACGCCATATTCGACAACTCCATACATGGCTAAACCGAATGTCCGGTTATATCATCTCCAACCACACTGCAAAACGCCAAATATGGCATTTTCCCTCCATCAACAGCTGTGCAAAAATGGTAAAATTTTTCCCGTTTACTACAGTGCCATCTAAATTTGGAGAGTCAATGTAGCAACCTCTGATGTATCAAAAAAGGGTAGCAACCTACATCCAGTCTTTGTCTGTCTGTTTATTAGACTATACTTAGCACATTCATTATGAATTTGTCTGTTTATTTATCTCACCTATGGCATTATCCAAAAGGCGGGAGTAAAATAACAACAACAATCGTGCTAAATAAGAACTAGCAATAATTTCAAGAGTCTAAAGATATATATATATATATATATATATATATATATATATATATATATATATATATATATATATATATATATATATATATATATATATTAAAAACTCATATTAGCACATTATAAACTTAGGTGATAAGAGGAATTAGAGTCCAATATCAACATTTAGATACACGAAGGAAAACTAACGTCTCAAATCACATCACATATAGAATATAACATACATGGAGACAATATCACAAAATTCACATAGATATGATCAACAAGTATAAAATGTGTGAAACTGAACAAGAAACTGCAAGTTCATATATATAGTTATATAACATGGGTACAGAAAGAATGCACATCACCATGTGCATCAAAACGAACAAAATACATCATTCATCCATATACCATCACTACCCAAAATAATCATCATACATACAACATTGAACTGCTCAACCCTAACCAAAACAAACAAAAAAATTCTAGTCTAGTGTGTCCGAAACAGTAACAGCAGCATCAGTTAATGTGGATGACTGATGGATCTGAGGGACGACCAGACTGGCGAAACATCAGTCTGGCGGAGCGACGGGTAGGGCATGCTCGAGACTTCTTCTAGGATGACGACGCACCCGTGGCAGAGGTTTCCTCCTGAGCATGAACGGGGGTCAGGACATAAGAAGGAACATGTACAAAGCCTGGAGGAGGGGGGACAGAAACATGGTCAGTATCCTCAGACAGAGAAAACATGGCCTGAAGTTTGGCAAGAATGGGGAACCCATGAAGCACGTAAGACTTGTACATAATCTCGAGAAGGAGATTGAGCTTCTGATCCATAGAGGCAGCACAGTTCTCAATTGTAGTGACACGGTCACACAATTGAGCTAGAAGGAAATCATATAGAGGTACAGACGGAGGTGTATGGAGAGGTTGATCGGCTGGCTGAGAAGAGGGTTCAACGACATTTGCTGAGGGAATAGGGTCACCCACCAGGATTGTCAAGAACTCCCCAGACGATGGAGGCGAAGAGGGTAGCTGCTCAGCAGGTGGAGGAGAGGGTTCAGCAAAAGAGATGTTCAATGTTTCTCCAGACAACGAAGGACCAGTAGGATCCATGAAAACCAAGAGATAGAATCTAGGTTACGCAAGCGTTAATAAACAAAAAGGGAAGATACCATAGACTCGTCGATCGACTGACGAGAGTCAATTGAGCAAGCAGTCAAAGGAGAGAGAATCAATCGACAAATCGAGAGAGAAGATGACGGAAAACGCCGGTGGAGTGATCGACTGAGAGTTCGAACGGGGGAAACGAAACGATTTTTCAATCGGTTGAGAGAGAAATTGTTCGGTCGACACGAAGGATCTCGGTCATATATCGAAGGGGCAAATGAATCTGGGCCGTTGGATCGAAAAATCGACGGCTCAGATCAAAAGAACGAACCGCCACATTAGGAGACTGTCAACTGATGAACAATAGTCAGTCGACTGGTTGAAATAAGAGATGAGCTTAGGTTGACAGACAGTCGACTGTTGGGTAACATACAGTCGCTTGTCCATGAGACAGTCAACTATATTATACTCATCAGTCGACTAACTGAGAAACAATAAAGTACATAGACTAATGACGAAAGTGACGGGCGCCTGATGACTAAAATGCAGTCGCATGTTGATTCAACAGTCGACTGTAATGTCGTCATCAGTCGCTAGGTCAAAAGATACAGTCTGCTGAAAGAGAAGATAGAGTAGGGCAGTTGACTGTCGAAGGAAAGACAGTCGTCTGGCCTGGTCCAAAAAATGCACAGTGAGGTCAAAATCCAGAGGATAGGCACACTCACCCTAGGCCCTATACTCTAACACAAAACTCATCACAAAATCAATATCAAAAGATAAATCATTTATTACACAAATCACTTAAAACAGTCCCAAAACACATGAAAACAACGAAATCTCCATAGCCTTTCTTAAAACCAATATATGATATATCAAATGAAGAGAGGCAACATGATGATATGAGTTCAAACTATGATATAACAAGTAAGTTGAACTCCTAAATTTCAGATTCACCCATAATCCATAATTCTCTACGCAACCTCACAAATGAATCTTCTTTAAGATGTTTTGTGAAGATGTCAGCGATTTGTTTTTGGGTTTCGATGTACTCTAAGATGATGTCCTTCTTAGCTACATGATCATTGATAAAGTGGTGTCTCACATCTATGTGTTTGGTACAGGAGTGATGTATCGGATTCTTAGAAAGACATATAGCACTTTGGTTATCAACCATAATAGGGCAAGTATCACAATTGACACCATGTCCTTAAGAGGGTGTCCCATCCAAAGAACGTGTGCAC
The DNA here is from genome assembly GCA_030789695.1 of Scilla litardierei. Lineage (NCBI taxonomy): Eukaryota > Viridiplantae > Streptophyta > Magnoliopsida > Asparagales > Asparagaceae > Scilla > Scilla litardierei. The sequence continues at coordinate 177,948,483 of CM061141.1, read as the reverse complement.
ATGGAAGACCCGCGGTAATATATTCCGCTTCAGTCGTGGACAATGATACCGAGTTCTGTTTCTTGGAGAACCAAGAAACAAGGGAATTTCCTAGAAAATGGCAAGTTCCACTAGTACTCTTCCTGTCGGATTTGCATCCGGCAAAGTCGGCATCACTATATGAGATTAACTCATATGTAAGGCTGGAAAGAACGGGCACTGCCTGGGAATTTACTTTCCATGTGGTGTACACACTACTTGGGACATGCACCGGCTCCATTATATCTATTCCTGCCTGATAAACATGAATCCCTGACAATAGAGAAAATTATTACCGTAAAGGTAGAGCCCGATGTAATAGATCGAGTGCCAAGCAACGTAAGGATATGAAAGAAAGGGCACCACCTATGCATTTACTTTCCATGTGGTTTACACATCGCTTGTGTCTTGCACCTGCTCCATTCTATCAGTTCCCGCCTGATAACCATAAATCCTTGTCAATAGAGAGAATTACTGCCGTAAAGGTGGAGCCCGATGTAATAGATCGGGTGCCAAACCACGTAAGGATATGAAAGAAAGGGCACCGCATGTGCATTTACTTTCCAAGTGGTTTACATACCGCTTGTGTCTTGCACCGGCTCCATTCTATCAGTTCCCGCCTGATAACCATGAATCCCAGTCAATAGAGAGAATTACTGTCGTAAAGGTGGAGCCCGATGTAATAGATCAGGTGCTAAGCCACGTAAGGATATGAAAGAAAGGGCACCGCCTATGCATTTTCTTTCCATGTGGTTTACACACAGCTTGTGTCTTGCACCTGCTCCATTCTATCAGTTCCTGCCTGATAACCATGAATCCCTGTCAATATAGAGAATTATTGCCATAAAGGTAGAGCCCGATGTAATAGATCATGTGCCAAGCCACGTAAGGATATGAAAGAAAGGGCACCGTTGTGCATTTACTTTCAATGTGGTTTACACACCGCTTGTGTCTTGCAATGGCTCCATTCTATCAGTTCTCGCCTGATAACCATGAATCCCTATCAATAGAGAGAATTACTGCTGTAAAGATGGAGCCCGATGTAATAGATCGGGTGCCAAGCCACGTAAGGATATGAAAGAAAGGGCACCACATGTGCATTTACTTTTAATATGGTTTACACACCGATTGTGTCTTGCACCGGCTCCATTCTATCAGTTCCTGCCTGATAACCATGAATCCCTCTTAATAGAGAGAATTACTGCTGTAAAGATGGAGCCCGATGTAATAGATCGGGTGCCAAGCCACGTAAGGATATGAAAGAAAGGGCACCACATGTGCATTTACTTTCAATGAGGTTTACACACCGCTTGTGTCTTGCACCGGCTCCATTCTATCAGTTCCTGCCTGATAACCATGAATCCCTGTCAATAGAGAGAATTACTGCTGTAAAGATGGAGCCCGATGTAATAGATCAGGTGCCAAGCCATGTAAGGATATGAAAGAAAGGGCACCACCTGGGCATTTACTTTCCATGTGGTGACACACCAGTTGTGTCTTGCACCTGCTCCATTCTATCAGTTCCCGCCGGATAACCATGAAACCCTATCAATAGAGAGAATTACTGCTGAAAAGATGGAGCCCGATGTAATAGATCGGGTGCCAAGCCACATAAGGATATGAAAGAAAGGGCACCACATGTGCATTTACTTTCAATATGGTTTACACACCTCTTGTGTCTTACACCGGCTCCATTCTATCAGTTCCTGCCAGATAACCATGAATCCTTGTCAATAGAGAGAATTACTGCCGTAAAGGTGGAGCCCGATGTAATAGATCGGGTGCCAAGCAACGTAAGGATTTGAAAGAAAGGGCACCGAGTGGGCATTGACTTTCCATGTGGCTTACACACCGTTTGTGTCTTGCACCGGTACCATTTTATTATTTCCCACCTGATAACTATTAATCCCTGTCAATAGAGAGAATTACTGCCGTAAAGGTGGAGCCCGATGTAATAGATCGGGTGCCAAGCCACGTAAGGATATGAAAGAAAGGGCACAACCTGTGCATTTACTTTCCATGTGGCTTACACACCACTTGTGCCTTGCACCGGCTCCATTCTACCAGTTTGCGCCTGATAACCATGATTCTCTGTCAATAGAGAGAATTACTGCCGTAAAGGTGGAGCCCGATGTAATAGATTGGGTGCCAAGCCACGTAAGGATATGAAAGAAAGGGCATCGCCTGTGCATTTATTTTCATGTGCTTACACATCGCTTGTGTCTTGCACCAGCTCCATTCTATCGGTTCCCGTCTGATAACCATGAATCCCTATCAATAGAGAGAATTACTGTCGTAAGGGTGGTGCCCGATGTAATAAATCGGGTGTCAAGACACGTTAGGACATGAAAGAAAGGGTACCGCATGTGCATTTACTTTCAGTGTTGTTTACACACCGCTTGTGTCTTGCACCGGCTCCATTCTATCAGTTCCCACCTAATAACCATGAATCCCTGTCAATATAGAGAATTATTACCGTAAAGGTGGAGCCCGATGTAATAGATCGGGTGCCATGCCATGTAAGGATATGAAAGAAAGGGACAGCCTGGGCATTTACTTTCCATGTGGCTTACACACCGCTTGTGTCTTGCACCAGCTCCATTCTATCAGTTCCTATCTGATAACCATGAATCCCTGTCAATGAGATTATTACTGCCGTAAAGATGGAGCCCGATGTAATAGATCGGGTGCCAAGCCTCGTAAGGATATGAAAGAAAGGGCACCGCCTGTGCATTTACTTTCCATGTGGCTTACACACCACTTGTATCTTGCACCGGCTCTATTCTATCAGTTACGGCCTGATAACCATGACTCCCTGTCAATAAAGAGAATTACTGCCGTAAAGGTGGAGCCCAATGTAATAGATCGGGTGCCAAGCCACGTAAGGATATGAAAGAAAGGGCAATGCATGTGTATTTACTTTCCATGTGGCTTACACACCGCTTGTGTCTTGCACCGGCTCCATTTTATCAGTTCTCGCCCGATAACCATGAATCTCTGTCAATAGAGAGAATTACTACCGTAAAGGTGGAGCCCTATGTAATAGATCAGGTGCCAAGCCACGTAAGGATATGAAAGAAAAGGCACCACATGTGCATTTACTTTCCATGTGGTTTACACACCGCTTGTGTCTTGCACCGGCTCCATTCTATCAGTCCCGCATGATAACCATGAATCTATGTCCAGATAGAATCACATGTATGCAATGTCCACTAATACAATATATATTTATAGATCGGTTGCAAGACGCAATCGGTATGCCACGTAAAGATGGAAAGTACAACCGCGACATCATACAATCTCATTTCGGAGGTACGAAATATATGACACTTTAAATGCTTTCTGCTTTTTTCTCAACAATGTTCACGTGTGGAGAATGAGTCAAGTAGAACCTCTGTTTCCGTGTTAGCACTTCTTTACGATTGTTTTGCCAGCCGAACAGATGCTTTACTCCAGCCGTCTGATGAGATCTTTTTAGTCAGTTCCACTTCCCTATGTAATCCAGCGGCTGAGATTTAAATAACCAATATTTATATGTATATGGATTCAGTGGACCAGGGGTTTTCTGGAAAATTTCATTCCTCTGCCCTTTGGTCGGTCATTCCATTTTCTTCTTCAACTCAACACTCTCGCATTTCGTACTAGGGTTTCGTCATGCCGCCAAAACGATCTCGTGAGTTGGGTTCTTCTGACTCTTGGAGAATAAGTGATGATGATTCAACGTCACCTGAACACGATGATCCCCTTCCTTCATCATTCCCGTCCAATAGACCCATTCTTCGTGATGCTATGCATCGAGATGTGCTTTCGCTTGGTCCAACGCAAGGTGAATACAGTGTGCTGTTGCCTCCTCCTGGGTTTCCTCCTGCACAGGCAGATTCATCAGTTCCATCTCCGACTGAAAAATCTCCACTCGAGTACATCAGTAACAGCCTCCTCTTTATGGTTAGGATGTCTCACCGTTAGGACTCTATTCTGCACAACCTCCGTTGCAAAATCGCGGCGCTTACTACTTCTGTCTCTGAACTTACCGATGAACAATGTCATCTTAAGGATATACTCATAGGCAATGTAAGTCCCGCATCTACTCCATCATCTTCCTCCCATCAGCCGGTGAACTTGTAACGGCCTGTTTCTATCGTACCTTCTTCGAGCACGTGCTTTTGATCGTACACGTGTTTATTTTAGACTTTATTTGTTTTTGAACGTTTTTGTGTGATATGTCGTCGTGATCGTCTCTGAAAGTATTAGATTGTGGAGCAACTTTGGAACGACATATCTCGAGTCGTTATTCCGTGATACTAACTTAGTTGATGCAACGTCGCGACTTTCTGTTTTGACGCGAGACGTTTCTATTTTTAGTTTCGTCTCTCGATGTCGAAATTTAGATCCGTCTTCTCCACTCTCTTTCTTTAGTCGTCCCAAACACCCTAAAATTATTTTACAATTTTTGGACTTAATTTGACCTATTTACCATTTATTTGAAAGTTTTAAATAATTTTAAAACTTATTTTTATAAGAGTTTTAATTACAATAAAATTCCTATTTAAAACTAACACTTTAAATAATTTTTGACCAAAATTATAGCTATTTTGGCCGCACACTTTTTGTGTGAGGGAGAGAAGAGTAAATATATTTTAAATTAATTATTTTAATTATTTAATTACGTTTTTATTAAACCCTAACCCTAACCCTAGATCTAACCTATTTATACTAGCCCTAGGATAGGTTATTTTCGCATTACAAAAACCCTAGCCGTCAAAAACACCTTCCCGACGTCCGTCGCAACGTTGCGACGATCGCCCAGTGCACGACCGGAGCTCACCCCCGCACATCCCCGTGCATGACCGGAGCCGCTCCCCACATCGTCGCTTGCAGCGCTCCGCTGCAAGCCCCCCCGCTGTCGCCTCGCTCCGACCCAGGCCGTCTCTCGGTCTGATCGAGAGACTTTCCCCGCACAGCCGCTCCGCTCGCACGCTGCACCGCTCCGCATCGCCAAACGCCTGTCCGACCCGCCCCGTCGGTCTGACCGAAGGCCGCTCTGCACCCGAAGGCCGCTCCGCCCCCGCTGCGCTGCATCAGCGCTCGACCGAGAGCTCCTCTCGGTCTGACTGAGAGAACTCTCCGCATCGGTAGTGCACGACCGACGGCCCTTCGTCGCAAGTTGGTTTCTCCCACACCAACTCCTGTGGTGGGCCCCCCAAGTTCTCCAGAGGTGTTGTGGGTCCCCCATTGACCCCTAGCACTACTGTGGGCCCCACTTGGACGTGCTACTTTGCGGATTTGCCGTCTACGACGTTGCGACACGTCGTAGGCCTTCGTCGCAAGTTTCAGCTTTTGGAGAATCGTGTAAGGATCAGATCTGAAGCTGAGGAGTTCTCCGATCAAACACGACTTCCTATCTTCGACAAACTCCGGTTCAGGTTTGTTCCCCGAAACTCGTAGAAGCCCCCACAATAGCTGACTGAACCCTAAACTAAAAACCGTCAACTTGAACTAAATTTATTTTTCCAGCACCTGTAAAACGTTGTACGAACTTAGAAAATCGACGAATGGACTTTGTTGACTGTGCACATAGGATAGATCGTCGATTAGGCTGAAACATCAAAAAGTGACTATTGACGAATAGGATAGTCCCGAAAACCTAGAAACGAAACCTAACAGGATTTGATGAATTTGAGACCTGACATCGTCGCCGTGGCGATATTTCAGACGGACTTCCGCGGACGAGACGCTTGGACGAGACGCTTCAAGAGGACGACACACTCGCCATCTCAGGCAAGTGTACCCACTTGCGTTTTTGACCGTGCTTTGGTCTTAGATTGCTAGAACTGTTAGACTGTGAATGTATAGAACTGGACGTGAAATGATAGCGTCCGGGACGACTCCTGACGGCTCAGACTTGACGACGAAGTCTGAACCTGACAACAACAACTTTTGATATTGTAGGGCTATCATGTGTGTGCGTGTGTGTGGACACCCTAGAATAACCCTTCCTGTCTTGTCACGTCCCGTTCCGTCTTGCACAGCCCGCTGGGCAATAGGGCACTCTTCGAGTGATCCCTTGTACGGATACACAGCCTGCGGGCAATAGGGCACTCTTCAAGCTAGAGAGAGTGATCCCTTGTACGGATACACAGCCTGCGGGCAATGGGGCACTCTCCAAGCTAGAGAGAGTGATCCCTTGTACGGATACACAGCCTGCGGGCAATAGGGCACTCGCCAAGCTAGAGCGAGTGATCCCTTGTACGGATATCTTGTCTTGTCTTGTCTTGGGGTTTGGGGTTGGGTTGAGCATGCGCACGGCAAGAGGTTCTGATCCCCCTCGAACCGTAAGGCGTGAACCCTTTCGTGTCTCACTTGTCTTGTCCTGCCTTATTTCCGTCACGTCCCGTCTTGTCTTGACACCTGTAGGTTAGTCCCGTAGTTGGTAGCACACGCTACAACTACTACTTGTTGCGCTTTACTTTCCTGCTGCGTTACTTCTATTTGTTACTCAGTTATAACCTCAGCATGCTAAGCAACCAGTAAAACGTTGTCTAAAAGTTGATACACTTACAGTAAAGTCTAACCCCTCTTGTAGACTTTACCTGACGTACAGTTCCTTTCTCTTGGGTGCTGTACGTCAGGTGCTCAGCCAGAGTTCGTGGACGAGGCAGACTCACTGGAGTACGAGGAGCCGAGGACGTTGATCCAGAGTTCGTGCCTGACGAGGATCAGACCTTGAGGTCTTTTAGTCGCCACTTTCAGAGGTTACTACTTTCAGTTTTCTCTTAGATAGTTTGTTGCCACGCTTAGGCTTCTTTTAGACTTTGCACTTGTCGGATATTATATCTCTAATTTAATGAATGCATCTTCCTTTCCGTACTTCCTGTTGTTTCGAACTATATTAATGCAAGAACCTGAAAATCTTTCAAAATGGTACCTCTACAGACGCTTATTGGGTCCGAGCTTCTAAAGCTCTGGCCTAAGCGGGCCTCGTCACGTTTTGCTTCCGTCCATTTTGGGAAGCGGGGCGTGACAAGTTTTAGTGGTGGCCCATGCAGGTCTTGCAAAGGTTCGGAACAATAAGAGTACCGCATTCATTTAATATCCATGTACAAGTCTAAGTTAGGTTTCCTTGTCTTAGATGGTAGGAAGACTTAGATAGACGCCCAGGTTGATAGTCTGACGCCTTGGTTAAGATCGAGTCGTCCTCGTCCCAGACTACCTTAGCATCCCCATTTGACTCCGATCGTGCTAGAATTTCTAGAGTCCTTCTCTCTTTGTCTTTCGCTCGGATCCATCGACTTCGGGCCCAACAGAACGTAACCTTGTTTCTCTTGGGAACTTTCTCTTTAGATCTTGGGTATAGTCTAGCTCATAGGAAGCCTTTGAGCTGAGTTATCCTAATCTTTAGACGACCCGATGATTAGAACCCTTATCCTCTAGCATCCCTCTGATCCTTGCAAATTTTGTGCTATCGACCAAAGAGTCCCATCGTAGCTCTTCACGATTCATATCTTACGCGTACTCTTCATGCGATCATTTTTCCTTTCTCTCGATTCTCGTGATCGTTTCCTGACGATTATCATCGATCCTTCGAATCCCTTCCTTGACCAATTCTACCTCCTCTAAAATTATTTTCGACTTTCCCTATTAAGTTTTCGCTCTGGCTTGATTTCTTTGAAAACCCCTATATTATATATTTAAAATTTGTTGTTTTGGATCGAGTTAAAACTTTTAATTGACTTGGAGCTTTCTTGGACGTAAATGTTTTAAGTCAATATCTCGCATTATTTGCCTTGTTTCCAAAATATATATATTACTTTTATAAACTACACAATTTATTTCTACTATCTTGTACTTATTTTCAAATTTTCCCCTTTCCCAAAACCTGCTTCCTTTAAAAGTATTTTCGAAATTCATTATTAAATTATCCGCCCAATTTGACTTCTTTGAAAACTTTTATTAATTATTTAAAATTTCTTACTTTCGGTTGAGTTAAAATTCTTTCGCTAATCTTGAAACCTCCCTGTTCGCAAAATTATTTTATTATCTCGTACCTGTTATCAAAGCGACATTTTCGTGTCTCAGTTCTAAACCTCGTTATTAATTCTTTAATTCGATATATATAAATATTACTTTTCTAAACTACAAAATTTTAGTACTAATCATTCACCGCACGTACTTCTAGAATATTTTCTAAACCAAAGAGAACTTTAAATTCTTCTCGTATATGTATAAACATCCCTATGTTCATCGTGCTCATACTTCAAAGATCCTTGTTTAAACTTACTTTCATCTGCAAAACAATCGCTATCTCATCCTACTTTTATTTCTTTTATTTCTTGTTTTCGAAACTCATTTATTAAATTCTTCGCTCGGTTTAACTCCCTTGAAAACCCTTTATTATATATATTTAAAATTTCTTGCTTTTCGGTTGAAAGTTTCTTCTTAGATTTTGAAACCTCCTTGGTCGTCAATTTTCAAGCTACTATCTGGTAATTATTTCAAATCGGTATCTTTCATATTTTCATTTTTAAAACCGTGTTAACATTTTGATAATTCAATTTATATTTTTCTGGGCTACCAGATCTATTTCTAAATCACTTACAGTGCATACTTTTAAAATATTTTCTGGACTAGGTGGAACTTCAATTATTTTTATTATTATTATCATATCTGTTCTATGTTCCTCGTGACCACATTTCAAAATCTTTGTGTAAACTTATTTTCATTTGCAAAACAATCGTTTCCCACCCTACCCATCCTTCCTTCGTCTTACTTTTCAAAAAATTTTAAAATTCTACCATCTGCTCACTTCCTCCTACATTTTTTATATAAAAGTATATGATACCATATTTTTCACGTAATTCTCCTGTCATCAATCTAATTATTTTGAGAAATATTTTCATCACACCCAACCAACTACCTCCTTATCTTGTCTTATTTGAACTCGTTCCTTCCGATTCATTTCGTTACACTCCTGGCTTCTGTTTTCTTTAGGTTGTGTAGACATTAGTCCTTGTAGTTGTCTACGTTGTCTCTGGTTTAGGAGTATGTCCTTTGGTAGGTGATGTCGTCGTGGTGGTTGAGCATATGTAGAGTGCATAGACCTGTATGAATGTGTGTTCTTTAGGATCCCGATGATTGCCTTTTGAGTCTTGAATGTGTACTCAGTGTTAACCATAGTATGCTGGAAGTTGTCTGAATGACGGTATTCATACTTATATGAATGGCGTCATCGCAGGCAGATCCTTAGACTTAGTTTTAGTTTTAATGAATGGTTTATCTTGGTTGTATGTGACTGTATCAAAACTTTGTTTTCTTTAAACCAAATCTTTAAAGTTTTAAAACTAGCTCACAAGATCACAAATCACTTAACCTCCCTCATCCATTACCGCAACACCACACGTTTTTTTCCAAATGTTTTAAAATATTTCTTTGGCCTTAAGTCTCTCTTTCTCTTCTCTTCTTTCTTCCTTAAACAAAATTTTCGTGTTTATGATTGTTATATTAATTGGGCCTAGCTATTATCGATATAGGATTTTGTTTGCAGGTAGGCTTGGAGTGAGATGAGTTTTATTATGTCAATGATTAATTGATTTTGGGAACACAAGGATGATGGATTAGAATATCTTTTGGATGAAAAGAATGGACTGTCCAAAGACTTGTTTATAAAACCGGAGTGAGGCGGACTCAATGGGAAATTCTGGTCGGATGAAATTATATACGAGGAGATGAGAACTCATCAGACTTAAGGCTTAGACGTGTAGTAGATAGGAGTAACTGCGGAGTATAGTTTGAGTTAGGGTGATCATGAGATGGAGTAGAGCTTTTAATAGCATCGAGACTTGATTGTTGAGTTGACGTGAGAAGACATTGGGAGTAACACGACGTGTTGAGATTAATGGATGTTTAGGTAGTTGGACTTAATATTGGTTGGGATTAGTTATAGTGAGTAGGATGAGGGGTAATTCTGACAGATCAAATTATTTGGTGGATGAATTTATGGGGAGATATGACGAGAATGTATTGAAGACACGACGATTGCTGATTGGTGAAGGTATTATAGGATAGACAAATGTTTTTGTCTTGGATTGGTGGATGACTAGAATCTCACTTTTTGGAGATTTATTAATGTTGAGAAAAGATTTAGAAATTTAGAAGATATTAATGAGCGATGATGATGTTTAGTGGAGTGGTACGATATCAGAAGATGATTATTATTTTTATGAGAACTTGGAGTTGGAAATTGGAACGGTAGTGATGGAACTATATTATTCGGAGGTGAGTTTAGTCGTGGCTTTGCCCAGTGAAAAGATGGATTATGAGGGATTATTGAGGAACGTTGTTCGAAGTTACAGGATTAGAAATCTTTATGAGTAGATATGATAGTTGCGGGTATAAGGTTATATGGGTAATATTATTACTAGTGTGAGTGATTCCGAGGGCGGAATCATTTCTAAGGTGGGTAGAATGTAACGGCCTGTTTCTATCGTACCTTCTTCGAGCACGTGCTTTTGATCGTACACGTGTTTATTTTAGACTTTATTTGTTTTTGAACGTTTTTGTGTGATATGTCGTCGTGATCGTCTCTGAAAGTATTAGATTGTGGAGCAACTTTGGAACGACATATCTCGAGTCGTTTTTCCGCGATACTAACTTATTTGATGCAACGTCGCGACTTTCTGTTTTGACGCGAGACGTTTCTATTTTTAGTTTCGTCTCTAGACGTCGAAATTTAGATCCGTCTTCTCCACTCTCTTTCTTTAGTCGTCCCGAACACCCTAAAATTATTTTACAATTTTTGGACTTAATTTGACATATTTACCATTTATTTGAAAGTTTTAAATAATTTTAAAACTTATTTTTATAAGAGTTTTAATTACAATAAAATTCCTATTTAAAACTAACACTTTAAATAATTTTTGACCAAAATTATAGCTATTTTGGCCGCACACTTTTTGTGTGAGGGAGAGAAGAGTAAATATATTTTAAATTAATTATTTTAATTATTTAATTACGTTTTTATTAAACCCTAACCCTAACCCTAGATCTAACCTATTTATACTAGCCCTAGATAGGTTATTTTCGCATTACAAAAACCCTAGCCGTCAAAAACACCTTCCCGGCGTTCGTCGCAACGTTGCGACGATCGCCCAGTGCACGACCGGAGCTCACCCCCGCACATCCCCGTGCACGACCGGAGCCGCTCCCCGCATCGCCGCTCGCAGCGCTCCGCTGCAAGCCCCCTCGTTGTCGCCCCGCTCCGACCGAGGCCGTCTCTCGGTCTGACCGAGAGACTTTCCCCGCACAGCCGCTCCGCCCGCACGCTGCACCGCTCCGCATCGCCAAACGCCTGACCGACCCGCCCCGTCGGTCTGACCGAAGGCCGCTCCGCCCCCGAAGGCCGCTCCGCCCCCGCTGCACTGCATCAGCGCCCGACCGAGAGCTCCTCTCGGTCTGACCGAGAGAACTCTCCGCACCGGCAGTGCACGACCGACGGCCCTTCGTCGCAAGTTGGTTTCTCCCACACCAACTCCTGTGGTGGGCCCCCCAAGTTCTCCAGAGGTGTTGTGGGTCCCCCATTGACCCCTAGCACTGCTGTGGGCCCCACTTGGACGTACTACTTCGCGGATTTGCCGTCTACGACGTTGCGACACGTCGTAGGCCTTCGTCGCAAGTTCCAGCTTTTGGAGAATCGTGCAAGGATCAGATCTGAAGCTGAGGAGTTCTCCGATCAAACACGACTTCCTATCTTCGACAAACTCCGGTTCAGGTTGGTTCCCCGAAACTCGTAGAAACCCCCACAATAGCTGACTGAACCCTAAACTAAAAACCGTCAACTTGAACTAAATTTATTTTTCCAGCACCTGTAAAACGTTGTACGAACTTAGAAAATCGACGAGTGGACTTTATTGACTGTGCACATAGGATAGATCGTCGATTAGGCTGAAACATCAAAAAGTGACTATTGACGAAGAGGATAGTCCCGAAAACCTAGAAACGAAACCTAACAGGATTTGATGAATTTGAGACCTGACATCGTCGCCGTGGCGATATTTCAGACGGACTTCCGCGGACGAGACGCTTGGACGAGACGCTTCGAGAGGACGACACACTCGCCATCGCAGGCAAGTGTACCCACTTGCGTTTTTGACCGTGCTTTGGTCTTAGATTGCTAGAACTGTTAGACTGTGAATGTATAGAACTGGACGTGAAATGATAGCGTCCGGGATGACTCCTGACGGCTCAGACTTGACGACGAAGTCTGAGCCTGACAACAACAACTTTTGATATTATAGGGCTATCATGTGTGTGCGTGTGTGTGGACACCCTAGAATAACCCTTCCTGTCTTGTCACGTCCCGTTCCGTCTTGCACAGCCCGCTGGGCAATAGGGCACTCTTCGAGTGATCCCTTGTACGGATACACAGCCTGCGGGCAATAGGGCACTCTCCAAGCTAGAGAGAGTGGTCCCTTGTACGGATACACAGCCTGCGGGCAATAGGGCACTCTCCAAGCTAGAGAGAGTGATCCCTTGTACGGATACACAGCCTGCGGGCAATAGGGCACTCGCCAAGCTAGAGCGAGTGATCCCTTGTACGGATATCTTGTCTTGTCTTGTCTTAGGGTTTGGGGTTGGGTTGAGCGTGCGCACGGCAAGAGGGTCTGATCCCCCTCGAATCGTAAGGCGTGAACCCTTTCGTGTCTCACGTGTCTTGTCCTGCCTTGTTTCCGTCACGTCCCGTCTTGTCTTGACACCTGTAGGTTAGTCCCGTAGTTGGTAGCACACGCTACAACTACTACTTGTTGCGCTTTACTTTCCTGCTGCGTTACTTCTGTTTGTTACTCAGTTATAACCCCAGCAAGCTAATCAACCAGTAAAACGTTGTCTAAAAGTTGATACACTTGCAGTAAAGTCTAACCCCTCTTGTAGACTTTACCTGACGTACAGTTCCTTTCTCTTGGGTGCTGTACGTCAGGTGCTCAGCCAGAGTTCATAGACGAGGCAGACTCACTGGAGTACGAGGAGCCGAGGACGTTGATCCAGAGTTCGTGCCTGACGAGGATCAGACCTTGAGATCTTTTAGTCGCCACTTTCAGAGGTTACTACTTTCAGTTTTCTCTTAGATAGTTTGTTGCCACGCTTAGGCTTCTTTTAGACTTTGCACTTGTCGGATATTATATCTCTAATATAATGAATGCATCTTCCTTTCCGTACTTTCTGTTGTTTTGAACTATATTAATGCAAGAACCTGAAAATCTTTCAAAATGGTACCTCTACAGACGCTTATTGGGTCCGAGCTTCTAAAGCTCTGGCCTAAGCGGGCCTCGTCACGTTTCGCTTCTGTCCATTTTGGTAAGCGGGGCGTGACAGAACTTTACTCATAGATTAGGAGAAATTGAAACAAATCTCTCCAACACCAATCTGGCGATCTCACTTTTGTGTAACGACTTCGACACTATGATGCTCATAATGTCGAATATACAAGAGAATATGGAGACTCTGGTGCCCTCTCCTAGAGACATCCGTACTGTTTCCCCACCATCACCACCTCCACCACCTCCACCTCCTCCACCTCCAGGTTTTTGAGGTGGACATGCCTTTGTGGCACCAGCCTTTCTATTGTCTTATAATGTATTTTTGATCATTGACGGAGAAGAGTGATTGTAAGTAGAGATTCTTTGGTGTTTTATGTCATAATGTATGAAATGTAGTTTCAAATTTGTTATGTTATATACATTATAACGTATTAATGTTGTAGTATGATAGAATTCAGACCCTTAATACAATGTCATTTAATTTGATACAATTGCATGACATTACGAAATTGATATATGTGATATATACATTGATGATTACTTGAATCAATGTCCAAAATTGAAATTACCTAGTAAATTTTTTTTACCGAAATATGAATTACCCAGCGTGCACAACGGGCATAAATTGTGACCGTCATGATATACGTTGTGTCTTGTGATAAAACATTTACGTTTGCACACAATTACTCAACGCACACAACAGTCACATCATTTGTATGACCGCTGTGCAGGCTGTGAGCATAACCGTATCTGGTTATCCACATTTACTCAGATCACACAACTGCACGTATATGTGACCTTTTTGCATGTGGAGCCTAACTATATGCAATTAAAACGACAATAATTCATCGCAACCAAACTTGAGATGTCGTGACCGTTGTGCGCGCTGAGCAAAACTCTATTACATAATCCATTACCCACAATTAATCATCACGTCCTATGGCCAACAGTAGTGACCGTTGCGAGAAAATATATATACTTATCTTTGATTTGTTTAATACTAGAAATTACCCCGTGCACGGGTGCACGAGAAAAAAAAATTTCGAAGGGGTAAAAAACAATTCAAATAAACACTAAGAGGGAAAGTGAGCAAGAGTGGGGGTGTGTGTTAGGAGTGTCCAGGGGTAAATAGGAGCAAGTGGGGGGCTTTCTTGCAAAAGGAAAAAGGTATGATGAGGTGGCCAAATCCCCACCACACCCATACCAAGATTAAATCCTAGCCATCTATACATCATGCTGACATCATCTTGTCCCAGTCAGCCCTAGCCCTAGTTGTCTTTTAATATATAGATGACCTGTTCTGCGCGGTGTGTAAAAAGGTATACCTTTAGGAAATATAATTCCTCTCGCGCAACTGCTAAAATTTCACCCAGCTGTGCGCGTTTAGTAGAACTATCGTAACTAATAATTTCTCAACGTGCAACACGTTCAATAAAAAATCACAATAATTAAAAACACACAAAATCGGGTGAGAATTAATGTTCAGACTGACATGCTAAATAAATAAATCAACATTGAAGCAAATGTAATGCGCAGATGGTCAGTTGATTGATGGGTGTAAAGACATATAAGTGAAACGACAACACATATCTTACTGTTTCCAGAATAAGACAGCATATATCTATGTGAATGATACTGATGTGTCACGCTGTTGGATTTGATGGTGTCCCATTTTGTAACATCACCCTATATGGAATTATGAGTAATATTGTATAAACATAAATAATTTGCTCAACTCGCACAACTGCCATAATTTTTCCTGTTGTGCGCGTTGAGCAATTTTGTTATAGGCCATCAATTTTGCTCAACACGCACCAAAAAGGTCAAACATTCTAGGGAACAACATCTGGCTGGTAACAATATGTTGTAGATTCACTCGTCTGTATATTCAATATCACTCCTCTATAGACTCACGTGTTCTTTTAGGTAGACACACAGTTACTCTACTGTAGTCTCTCGTCCTCATCAATGAGCCAGGCCAATTCGTCTATAAATGGCCTCCCTTCCCACTAGACCTTATCAACCACTACACTTCTTGATGATAGTATTCTATCTGATTCTATCTGATTCTACTTTATACAATATTTTTTCTTCAACATGCTAAATTTATCACGTTGTTCATCACTGCTTTGTGTTCAACTAACAAAGATGTCCAATATACTAGCAGTAATTGACGTGATGAAGAAATTGAAGCCATCACATGTATATGTACTGGAAGATGTTATTTACTCCTTCATATGTTCTACAGCAGCGGGATACTTCTGAGAAGAAGTTACCGTGATTTATTTTTGTTCCAGTGCCTAAACGTAAAGTTGCAAGTCTTTATACCCTATTTTACTTAATTATGCTTTTTTTGCGTTCATAACCGATGCTTCTTTAACGCATATAGGAACAGGTGCTGAGGAATGCAGATTAGCCGACTTCGTTAAAGGAGTGGTTACTTATACGGTGATGGTCGATCTGGATGCAAGTGATGATGGTGCGCGCTATTGAAGCTGATCATAAATGCCATCTTGCTTGAGCTGTTCAGCATTACTTTGAAAAGTTTTTCGTATAGGGATTCAATGTACATTTAGGATATTCCCGTGATTGAAATTCATACCAGTTCCAAAAAGTGAAGTTGCAAAATGTTTGGCTGTAGTTTCAACTTTGTTGTGTAATGTACATTATAATGCATAAATGTTGTAGTATGTTGGAATTCAGTCCCTAATACAATGTAATTTAATTTGATACAATTACAGGACAATACAAAATTGATATAGGTGATATATATGTCCGACATTGATATTACTGAGCAAAAACTGTTTACCGAACTATAAATTACATTTATGCATTATGTACATTATAATGCATAATGTTGTAGTATGTTAGAATTCAGACCTCAATACTATGTCATTTAATTTGATACAATTACAGGACAATAAAAAATTGATATAGTTGATATATACATTGATGCTTACTTGAATCAATGTCCGATATTGATATTACTGAGCAAAAACTGTTCACCGAACTATAAATTACACAGCGCGCACAACGGTCAAAAGTTGTGACCTTCATGCTATATGTTGTGATAAACTATTTACGTGTGCACACAATTACTCAGCATGCACAACAGTCACATTGATTTGTATAACCGCTGTACGTGCTGAGCAAAACCATATCTGGTTATCCATAATTACTTAGATCACACAACTGGACGTAGGTGTGACCCTTTTGCATGCAGAGCCAAACTGTATGCAATTAAACATAATATATCATCGTCCACAACAGTCAGATGCCAGGACCGTTGTGCGTGCTAAGCAAAACTGTATTACATGATCCATTTTACCCACAATTAATCATCCCGTCCTATGGGCAACAGAAGGTAACGTTGCGAGCAGTGAGCAAAAATATCTACATTTCTTTGATTTGTTCAAATATGACCCGTTGTGCTCGGTATGTAAAAAATACATTTTGAAAATATAATTAATCACGCACAACTGATCAAATTACACCCAGCTGTGCGCGTTGAGCAAAACGGTAGTATGAATAATTACTCATCACGCACAACGTTTAATAAAAAATCACATTAATTAAGAAAAAAACCAAATCAGGGGGAAAATAAATGGCCAGAAATGCGAAATTTATAATTCAACATTGCAGCAAATATAATGCGATGACGGTGACGGGACCCTTGATGGGTTTTCAGTTGGTAAGAATATCTGCTTACTTTTGTCCATATCTTCGGTTCGGCAGTTCCAAGACCCACAAGACAAGATCAAGACTGCCTGTAAAGGCTGTAACCAAAAATACAAAGTTTACCATACACGTCCATTTCTAGAATTATCTTTTGTTTGTCATTCAAAATTCCAACTTCCTAGACATATAAGTGAAAAGACAACATATATCTTACTTTTTACAGAATTAGACAGCTAATAGACTATGCTGTATATATATAAGGCTGCATTTACAACTTTACACGTCATACGCAACGCGTGGAAAATGGGTCAAATCGGGTTATTTCTAGTAATTATATATATATATATATATATATATATATATATATATATATATATATATATATATATATATATAGAATAATGGCTATCATACGCCATACGAGAGCCTCTCTCATACGCCCTCTCACATAAAGCAGCCAAGTACAACCAAGTACAAGCCCATGTTGGCTTGTACTTGGGTCCTTTATGTGAGAGGGCGTATGAGAGAGGCTCTCATATGGCGTATGATAGCCATTATTCTCATATATATATATATATATATATATATATATATATATATATATATATATATATATATATATATATATATATATATCAGCCTCCATTTACAACTGGTCACTGATTAATCACCAACCAAAATTGCTCAACGTGCAAAAGGGGCATTTATTTGTTCTGGTGTGCGCGTTGAGCAAACACAAATTGGTCTAATGCATTAAACACAAGTGAAACTACTCTTCTGCATTTAAGTGCAAATGTCTTCTGCATTAAACGCGTGCCTTTGGGCCAGCCGCCAGATAAGTCTTAATAGATGATCAGCTGCGTTTTTCCATACGGGATTATTTATCAAGTGGTTTCCAACCAAATGTATTCCCCCCTTTATACTCTCTCAAACCACATCTCATCCCTCCATTCCCCAAAATCAAAAAATCACAGGCACTCTTTGCTAGACCTAATCAATCATAGAATTCAAATCAGTTGACAAATGTAAACTATAGATTTTGCTCTTTGCTAATCCCAACAAATGTAATTTTGCCCATTCTGCGAGTTGAGAAAATTTTTATATGCTACCAATTTTGCCCAATGCGCACCGCAACGACAAACCATTATTGGGTACAACATCTGGCTGGTATCACCCAGCTGTATATTCACGAGCAATCTTCTGTATATTCACGATCTCTCATCTCTGTAGCATACAGTAACTCTACTGTAGTCTCAGCCTCATCCATACGGACCATACCCAGTCCAATTTGTCTATATAAATTGATTCCCTATCCACTAGACATCATCAACCACTACACTTCTTGATGATAGTGTTCTATATGATTCTATATGATTCTACCTATACAATATTTTTTCTTTAATATGCTAAATTTTTGTTCTTAATGAATGCTTCGTCTACGGCACACAAAGATGGCCAGCCAATATACTTGCGGCAATTAAGTGATGCTGAAATTAAATACATCACATTAATATGGCATCAAAGATGTTGTTGGCTCCTTCAGAAGAAGCACCTGAGGTTATGGAATGTTTTATAACATTGCCATTAGCCTGAAGGTGCCAACAAAGAATCATCTCTCAAACTGAGCAATCTGCTCAGAAACTATGCAGCCTCATTTCTCTCTATGCTCAGAAGAATTTCTTTTGAGTGCCATTATTGAATTTCATACCAGTTCCAAAATGTGAAGTTGCAATATTCTTTATGATACTAATTGCTCTATCTGATTATTTCTGATTCTAATTATAAAATACATTCGTTTCTATTATGGTTTTTGTGTTCATCACTGACTATTGTTCAACGAATACAGTGGACAGATGGCTAAGATACATGCGGCAAGTGACGATGGTGAAAGCTAATGGAGATGCTCATAACTGTAATGTTTGTGGAGAAAAGGTTCACAACATGAGAACTTGTCGTATGAGCAAAAATGTATTCCATTACTCAAAGTTAATCAACCCGTCCTACATGCAAAAGTAATGACCTTTGTGAGCACTAAGCAAAAATATTTACAATACTGTGATTTGTTACAGTATGACCCGTTGTGCGCGGTGAGCAAAAAGATATACGTTTGAGAAATATTTCTATTGGATAATATAGATTTTGCTCTTTGCTAATCGAAACCAGATGTTTTTTTGCCCGTTGTGTGCGTTGAGTAAATGGTATACGTTCAAGCAATTTTTCTCTTCGCGCACCACTGCATTCAAATACTATTTGGAACAACCTCTGGTTGGTATCCATCTGCTATATATTCACATGCACTCACGGACTCTCTTTTGTAGCCTCATTGTTACTTTACGGTGGTCTCATCCTCATCCATGGTCAGTCTAACTCATCTGTAAATGGCTTCCATACCCACAGATACCAGTTCCAAAATGTGATGTTGGAAAATGTTTAGATGTAGTATCTACTTTGTTGTGTTATGTACATTTGAACGCATAAATGTTATAGTTTGATGGAATACATACCTTAATACAATGTCATTAAATTAGATACTATTTCAGCACATTACAAAATTGCGTGATGCTAACGTAAAAGTTACAATAATTACTTAGCGTGCACAACTGGCCTAATTAGTGAACGTTGTAGGCGCTGATCAAAACTGGAAAATGTTTAGATGTAATATCTACTTTGTTGTGTTATGTACATTTGAACGCATAAATGTTATAGTTTGATGGAATACATACCTTAATACAATGTCATTAAATTAGATACTATTTCAGCACATTACAAAATTGCGTGATGCTAACTTAAAAGTTACCATAATTACTCAGCACGCACAACTGGCCCAATTAGTGAATTTTGTAAGCGCTGATCAAAACTGTCTACTATTACCACAATAACTCAACGTGCACAACTGGCAAAAGTATACATAGCAGCTTGCATTTATAACGGGACGCTAATTAACCAACACCCAATTTTGTTCAACGCGCACGACGGTCTTAAATTTGGACCGTAGTGCGCGTTGGGCAAACCCAATTGGTCTAATGCATTAAATGCAAGTGAACCTACTCGGCTGCATTAAGTGCAAATGTGTGAGGGTGACTACTGCATGCAAAAGCATTAAACGAGTCCTTGGACCGAGGTAAAATAGGTTCAGCTGCGTTTTCCCATACAGTATTATTTATTAGGATTTTTCCAACCAAAAGTATTTTTGACTGTTCTGCGCATTAAGAAATTATTTTAGGGGCTAATAACAATTTCGCCAAGCTCACCCCGGTCAACCATTCTTGGGTACATCAACTGGCTGGTATCAATCGGCTGTAGATTCACAAGCACTATTATACTTTCTGCATATACACATGCACTCCGATGTTGACACACTGATTCTCTTCTATAGCCTCATAGGCTCACAGTAACTCTGCTGTAGTCTCATCCTCATTTATGTGCATGTCCAAGTATCTATAAAAATGGATTCCCTACCCACAAGATCTCATCAACCACTACACTTCGTGATGATAGTTCCATTATCTGATTCTATCTGATTCTACTTATAAAATACTTTTTTCTTCAACAGGCTATTTTGTTGTTGTTCATGAATGCTTCCTCTACATCACAAAAGATAGCCAATATACTAGAGGCAAGTGACGTGATGCAGAAATTGAATACATCACTTATATTTGAACTTGAAGATGTTCTTTGCTCCTTCAGAAGCACCCGAGGTTATCGAATGCTTCATTACGTTGCCAGTTGACTGAAGGTTCCATGTTGGGATCGTCTCTCAAACTGTGCAGACACCTTCCCCTGGCTGCTCGGACACTGTTCAGCCACCTGGTGCTATATGCTATGAAGAATTAAATACCAGTTCCCCATTATTGAGTTTCATACCAGTGCCACACGGTAATGTTGCAATATTCATTATGAAACAATATATTTACTTATTTATGTTTTGTATGTGTTCATCACTGATTCTTCTTCAACGTATACAGCCTACAGGTGACATAAGGCCAAGATACTAGTGAGTAGTGGCATGATAAGCCAATAAGATCCCAAGTTCATTACTTAAAGGTAGCACTGCTCACCTGCGCAAGTGGCTTATGCATGCTTTCAGTAAGAAGAGGTCAAGTTGTTAGCTAGTCTTTTACATTCTTTTATTTGAATTATTGTTCGTAATTAGTTGCCACAAGTTGTTAAAGTCCGTAGGATTTGGAAAATTTGTTTAGGCTTTGGCATTTATACACTGTCATTTGGCAGTTGTAGGGAAATCAACCAATCGATTTTAAATTTATCCAGTTTTGTTCTCATATCACGTAGAATTCAATAAATCAATTCTTGCAATTGACGTGATGCATAAATTGGAGACATCACATATACACAGCCTCGATTTGCTCCTTCAGAAGATCGAATGCTTCATTACATTGCCAGCCGTTCCAGTTTCCATCCGAAAGTGCTCAAACTGGAATCTGAAGTCCCGTGCTACTTTTCTCACTTTTCTCAAGCTGCCCAAAACCTGTGCAAACACATTAATCTATGTGCTCAGACGATGGAACCCATGAGTAAATTTCATACCATTGCCAAAATGTGATGTTGCAATATTCTTTACGATACTAACTGATCTATCTCATTATAGAATATATTTACTTAATTATGAATTTTTCTTTTCATCACTGCTTATTCTTCAATGCATACAGGGGACAGAAGGCCAAGATACTAGTGGCAAGTGACGATGGTCAGCGCGGATGGAGCTGTTGATTGATGCCATTTTGCAAGAGCTGACTTTGATCAGCTTCTCGTATTCGAAATCCAGGTAAAATGTGAAGTTGCATAATGTGAAGTTGCATAATGTTTAGACGTAGTTTCTACTTTGGTGTGTTATGTACATTGGAATGCTTAAATATTGTAGTATGTTGGAATTCATACCTTAATACAATGTCAATTAATTTGATACAATTGTAGCACATTACAAAATTGTGATTGGTGATATATACATTGATGCTAACTTAAATCAAATTCCAACATTGAAATTTCTTAGGAAAAATTACTGAAAGTAATATACATTACATTTACACAGTGCGCACAAAGGGTAAAAGGCATGAACGTTGTGCGCGTTTAGAAATTTTGATCGAGGCCAACAATTTTGCTCATCGATCACCACGTCAGTGGATCATTATTGGAAACAGCATCTATCTAATATATACAATAAATTAAAAGACAATAAATTAAAAGACAACTAGGACTGACTGGGACAAGATGATGTCAGCATGATGTATAAAGAGGTTGATAGAAGGATGGCTAGGATTTAATCTTGGAAAGGGTTTGGTGAGGATTTGGCCACCTCATCACAACTTTTTCCTTTTGCAAGAAAGCCCCCCCACTTGCTCCTATTTACCCCTGGACACTCCCAACACACACACCCCCACTCTTCTCACTTTCCCCCTTATTGTTTTTTCGAATTGTTTTTGTACCCCTTCGAATTTTTTTGCCCCTACACCTGTGCACGGGGTATTTTCTATATATTTATATACGGAAACGAACATCAGAAAAGACCTTTCCCCTTGTCAGAATCAACCCAACAATGCAGACTGAATATTAAAAAAATTAAATGTATTTAGTAAATGGGTACAATTTCACTGCATTTTGGGTTGGCATCAAGGCTGATTAGTCACCTATAGTCCTACCAGTGTAATGCCATCACATTTAGAAATTTTACAACTACTGGTGATGTGTGCGCCTTGCACCCGTCTCCCCAAGGGGCGGGTCCACCGTTGGTGACGTACGTGCGACGTGGGAGGGCGTTGAGACACCGCGTAGTGGGATTAGTGGGATTAGTGGTATTCCCGAGACCTCGTCTGTGGACTTTTATTTAGTAGAAGTGATACTTTTATTTATACCAGCTTCCATTTACCCCTGGACACTAATTAATCACCCTAAATAATTGCTCAGCGCACAACGTGCAACAGAAATGAACGTTGTGCGCACTAAGCAACGCTTTCTACAATTACCAATTTTGCTCATCGTGCACAACAATGTTATTTTAAAATCCGTTGTGTGCTCGGAGCAAAACTGTATATAATTACACACAATTACTCATCACGATCATATACAGAAGGTCATTCTCCCGCCAGTCTCGTCCTCAGTGATGGGGCCGTGTCAGCCGTCGAGCAGGTCTCCCGTGTGTCGACCTGGAATCACGGGGAGAGGAAGTAACGCTCTCACTCGGCGTCTGTTGCAAAAATTCCCTTCATTAAATTCTGGACAATTACATATGACTCGCTCGAGAGCAGTCTTACAAAAGTAACGATTCGCAAAATTTAGGAAGACGACGCATCGTCGGCTGTAAACATGTCCTTTATCGCTCTCGCCACCCTATCCATCTTGGAGGTGGCCCGAGCTTTGAAAACATTGACCTCTTGCCCCTTCTCGAGAAGCTTAACCTGAAGGTCAGCAACCTCCTTCCTCGATGCCTCAAGATCAGCTTGAAGTTGAGATCGCTCTCTACACCATTGAGCTTCTGCCTGCTTCCTGGCACTTGAAACGGAGGCGAGGCTGGATTTCGCCTCCGCGGCGGCCCAATCCGACGAGGCCTTGGCGGCCATGATCCTCCTAATTCTTCCCGTAGCTTCGTCACCTGAGGTCTGAGCTCAGAAGCCTGGTTCTTGGCATCCGCCAGCCGGCTCTGCCCCTCGATCAGTTCGAGGGCCCTGCGGCATAGACACGCCCCGAAAATGGTCACCTACAGATGGGGACAATCAGTAAAACCAGAAGGGGAAGCAAATTAGGAAGGCCCAGTGGCAACGAACCTAAAGGCCACTGCGAACGAAGCAGTTGGCCATCATCTCAAGGTCGACCCCTTCAGGAAATCAGAATCTCTTGACAGAGTGATATTCTCCGCCAGCTGAGCCCACGTCCCAAAGTCCAGGAGTGCCGACTCGTCCTTCCCCACGACGTATGGTGGTCGATTGGTCTCCCCCTAAATCCCCCCCTGATGGCCAGACGAAATGCGGTTCGACAGCCGAAGGTGGCCGAACTCTGGAGATATGGGGCCGACGAAAGGGACCAGAGGAACAATGTCCTTTTATGGCCACCCGTCGTGTGGCGTGCTGGAGGACGATGCGGCCCCAACTCGAGGATCATAAGGAGCCACCTTCAAAGACCCAGCAGCTTGACTTGAGGAGCATCCAGCCTTCCCCAACTCCAGAATGAGGTGCCCCGATTTCTCTGATTCCTCCTCTTCCACCTTTTCCTCCTCAGCCCTCTTCCTCTTACGGCCTTCTTCATTGGCCCGCTCCATCGCTGAAGTAAAATCTCCGTCTTCTCCTCCTGCCATTTTTGTTTGCTGGAAGAAAGAAGAAGAAGATGAGATTTCCTCAAGTTAACCAGAGATCGGAGCGCAAAAGCCATTGGCTTCACAACTCCATCTTTTATTATGCCAAGGAATAGTACACGATGATCGACACGTGTCGAAAATTTGCCAAAAACAATGGTTCAGATCAACTGAAGGCGAGAAGTTTTGGCGGTATGAATCAAATCAGATGCTTCGAATGCCGTGCCCCATTAAATGAAAGTACTCATCATTCGGCCTCGATCCGCGTAATATCTTGAGAATGAATCAAGGGGCCAATATGGATACACGGGTACGGCCCCCAAAACAGCTTGGGGTAATTGCTCAGTGCACACGACTCAAACCGTAGATTTGCTCACCGCACACAACCACTCAAAACTCACAATTTCTCACCACACACAACTATTTTTTTTCCCATTCCACGTTCTCATGTGCATGGGTAAATTTATTAGCTGTTGTGCGCGTTGCGTAATTGTTAACACTGTCTTTGTTTTACTCAGTGCGTGATTGCGATCCATAACCCTTACAAAAGATCGAAAAGGTACTGACTTATGGTTTATTCGCTTCATATGGGTTATAAGCTTCTTTGTCGATACTAATTTAGTGTTTATGATTTATCCATGCTTTCCCGAAAACGTGGGGTATAATGTACTGTTGGTTGCAATTATGATTTAGTAAAACACATGTATCACTATGCAATTTTACTTCTTTATTCTGTAGAAGTGATACTTTTATTTATATCAGCTTTCATTTACAGCTGGACACTAATTATTCACCACACAAAATTGCTCAGCACGCACAACGGGCAACAAAAAGGAAAGTTGTTCGCGCTAAGCGAACCTTTCTACAATTACCCATGAGCAAAACTTCCTAATCAGCTCACAATGGGCCATCAACGCACACAAAGGGCATAAAAATTTGGTGTTTTATGGTACAATTTGGGCTGGTACCTAATTCCGACAATGCCCATGGGCTTGGATCAGGGAATTGACCCGTTCCGTCTTAAGCCCATTTTGTGTGTGTTGGCTCAACTGCCCGCCATCGCTCGGTATCAGTTCGGGTTTTGACGGCTCGGTCCGAGGGAATGTGATTCATGTGTATTTGACGTACACTTCAGTTTAGGTAAGCACATTGAATGAAGGCCAGTAGCACGACGTTGGAATTCTCCCGCCCTTAGGGAGCGGGATTCGAAGTGCCGCCTTCTATGAGACTTTGATGCGCGTCCCCTTCTGACGGCTTGGATTCAAAGCAATATCCGTATAAAGCCTTTCGCCTTTTTTAAATTCTGCTTTACCCATTGCTTGTTACCCTGATTTTCATATTTTTTGCTCAGATGGCGGGTCGGGATTTCAGTCAAGACGTTCAACAACTCAACCCTCGGTGACAAGGATATTCGGTTGGTCGGGGGAGTTCCTCTGGCCATGGGCCTGGTGGCACTGTAGGGGAGGACATTCTTGCGGGTGACCCATCGATTGGTGTGCCAAGAAAGGTGGGCGTTCCTCCCCATCTGGCCTTGGGCACGACCGAACCATCAACCTTCGTGGCGGATCAGATTGATGCGCCCGCCGGTCTCGACCTCGGAGAGGGGGATGTGGCGGCCGTGGAGCAGGGTTCCCGTGTGTTAACTGGAATCAGGAGGAGAGGAAGAGACGCTCTCACTCATGGTCTGATGGTCCCGAGGGGAAGAAGAAGAAGAGTGAGAGTGGTCCAGCTGGTGTGGCCGTCCAGCTGGCGCAGGGATCTGTCCGTCTGAGTGACCGATCCTTGTTAGAGGAGTTTCCTTATTGGGAGAAACTGGAAGACTCTTTGGTATGGAATATACAGCATGTCGGTCCCTTTCTTCTTCTACGAATATTTTATTGAGGGCAACATTCACCCCTTCGGTCTCGCAGGTTTCCACGGTTGCTGTAGAGGCGCATCGCTTCTCAGAGAAGGTAGATGGTCTTGAGGCTGCCTTGGTGCAGGAGCGCCTGAGGGCTGAGGCGGCTGAGCAATCAGCCAAGGAGGCCCACCAGTTCAAACTGAGAGTTGCAGAGCTCGCCTTGGAGGTGGGATGTTTGACAGAGGCTCTGGCTGTCGCCGAGAGATCGGCCAAGTATGCTGAGGATGCACTGTCCCTCACCCGGGAGGTGCATAGAAAGGAAAACGGCGCTCTTTGGGCTGATAAAGGCACCCTGCAGGAAGTGGACCATGCTCGGCTTGTAGCTGAGGTCCAGAGTGGTTATGGGGATGTCCTGGCTCCGAGGATCATGGAGTCTCTCCGCGAGGGATTCCGGGCGTTCTCGGACATTTTAGCTGCGAAGATTGAGAGGTCCTTCCGGGATGGTTTCATAGCGTTCAAGGAGCGGGTCCGAAGAATGCTTCCCCGACCTCCGGTTGTCCCTGGTCAGCCTATTGGTTCGGGAGAAGACGAATCGCCTGGGGACGCCTCTTTACGAGCTCCTGCATCATAGGTGGATCGAACCCTTTTTTGTTTCTCCTTTTAGTTCGTTGTACTGGTGATATTTTTCTTGAATGGAAACATTTTCTCGGATGATTTCTTGACCATTGGCGTGACCTACTGTAATAGATAAATTATAAGATATGAGATCGGTAGCAGCATATAGATTTCTCGAATGATAGGCATCATCCTCATACGCTCATAATTAAAACTTTGGGTATTAAGTTTTAGTTTGTATCCGCAGACCTAGGAATTCAAAGCCACACTAGCTGCATTTTGAACAAAAATACAAGATAAATCAGTTTTCATAGATACAGTTTTAAAGAGATCCAGTTTCAGCACATTTACAATGCTATCTCGGTCGCCAAACCTTCGCGAGCCGAGCGAAATATACGATCGAAAATGAGCTTACTTTGCCCTCGTGGGCTACTCGGCTGTAAGGTCGTGTGTCCACCCCCTGCAAGGTGAGCCAGCTATACCGTCGAGGATGATTTAGAAGACTTCGCGGGCTGGCCAGTTATACGGTCAGGGGCTACTCCTCGTGTGAGCCAACACAACTATTTGACCAGTCCTCATGCCTTTTGACATCACTCGAAGTGTTGTGGTTGAAGAGGGCTTGTGGGTAGGGAAGCCATTTATAGACGAATTGGACTGCCTTTGGATGAGGATGAGTCTACAGTCGAGTGAAGCGTTACTTCTTCCTCATGCCTGATAAACATCACTCGAAGTGTAGAGGTTGAAGGGGGCATGTGGGTAGGGAAGCCATTTATAGACGAATTAGACTGCCCTTGGATGAGGATGAGTCTACAGAAGAGTGACCGTGAGTCTACAGAAGAGATCCGTGAGTCTACAAAGCAGTGATCGTGAATATACGTAAGATTTTATTCAGCAGGCACTAAATTATCTTCCTAAATTATAACGCGTTGTGCGCAGTATTAAAACATGTTAGCAGAGAGTTTTATTACTCAGTGCGCACTACGAATTGTGCGCGTGGGGTACCAGATTTTATTTTTGACCTAATATTAATCAAAGTGAAACAGGTAAAATTATACCCCATTGTGCACATCGAGGAAAACCGGGTTACATTCGACTAAAATAACTCCAAGCATACAACGTCATATAATATTTGTCCATATTTTAACCAATGTTACGAGAAAAAATTTCAGCTAATGCATCGAATAGAGAAAGCACCGGATTCGTTAAAGGAGTGGTGACGTATATCGTGATGGACGATCTCTCTGTGATGTCAATGTATTTCGCTATATCCAGCATTACGCTGATGATACAAGTTTATAAAATTGTTGGAGAAATATTACTCTTACTTACGTCGATTGAACAATTGTGTTATCCAAAATACCTATTGCTCAATGCGCACAACGGCCAAACTATATGCCCGTTTTGCGCTTTGAGCAGTTTTGATAAACCATAAATAATTTGCTCTTCGCGCACAATGGCCATATTTTTGCTGGTTGTGCCCGTTGAGCTAATTTGTTTGAGGCTATCAATTTTGCTCAACGCGCACCACAATGGTCATACATTATTGGGAATAACACTGGCTGCTATCAATCTGCTGTAGGGTCACGAGCATTCTTCTGTATAATCACAAGCAATTTGATGTAGACTCACGGGGTCTCTTGTGTTGCCTCCCAGTAACTCTATTGTAGTCTCATCCTTATCAAATGGCACCCTAATTCGTCTATAAATGGCTTCCCTTCCCACAAGCCCTCATCAACAACTACACTTCTTGATGATATTATTCTATCTTATTCTATCTGATTCTAATTATTTGATACTTTCTCTACAACATTCTATTTTTTTCCTTCATCACTGCTGCGTCCTCGACACTCAAAGATGGACAATATACTAGCGGCAAGTGACGTAATGCAGAAATAGAATACATCACATATATATTGATTCGAAGATGTTCTTTGCTCCTTCATATGTTCTGTTCGTCGTCATTGAAGCTATCACCTTCCATGCACATATGCTTCATTGTACTTCACTGCTTGTATATGTTCTTTGATACTTAGTTGTAGACATCACTGCTTGATGATAATAAATGTTCTATCTTATTCTAAGTCAACCCGTACAATATTTTTACTTAATTATTCTTTGTTATGTGTTCATCACTAATTCTTCTTCAACACATACAGGGGACAGATGGCC
The DNA here is from genome assembly GCA_030789695.1 of Scilla litardierei. Lineage (NCBI taxonomy): Eukaryota > Viridiplantae > Streptophyta > Magnoliopsida > Asparagales > Asparagaceae > Scilla > Scilla litardierei. Next base: position 177,919,553 of record CM061141.1, on the reverse strand, counting down.
ACGATACTTGCAGCAAGTGACGCTGATGCAACTGATGGCGCAGATTATAAATGGCAACAAAGTTTAAATTTTTTTCATGTTGGGAATCCCTGTATCCCTAGTAGTCCAATGCTTGAATTGCTTAGTCGTGCAAAAACTGTAATGTTACAAAATGTTTAGATGTAGTTTCTAATTTGTTGTGTTATGTACATTTCAATGCATAAATGTTATAGCATGTTGGACTACAAACCTTAATACAATGTCATTAAATTTGAGACAATTGCATCACATTACAAAATTGCATGATGCTAACTTAAAGTACCCACAATTACTCAGCTCGCACCAACGACAACAGCATTGAACGTTGCGTGAGCTGAGCACAACTGTCTACAATTACCAACATTTACTCAACGAGCATAACCGTCAAAGTTAGTAACCATTGTACGCGTGGAGCATAACTGTTTACAATTGCCCAAATTACTCAGCGTGCACATCCGCAACATTATTGAACGTTGTGTGCGCTTATTAGCAAACCTGTAAAATTACCAAGTTGTAAACGTTGGCGCGCAGAGCTAAACTGTATACAATTACCCACCATTACTCATCGCGGACAGCTACATGCCTCATTCTCTTCATTCTCTTCATTCTCTTCAGCTCTTCAGCTTCTTCTTCTTACTCCTTAAGCCCATTAATTTTCTTGACAATTGTCAGGTTCTGCAGCAACAAAGAAATTACAAGATATGAGATCCGCAACATCGAATATATGTCTCAAATGATATGCATCATCCTCATAGGCTTATAATCAATACTTTGTGTTTTAAGGTTCAATTTGGACCCCCAGCCCTATTAATTCAACTCCACGATGGCTGCATTGTGGACTAAAATATAGGAGGCTGCCGTTTTCAGATGACCATTTTTAAAGAGAACCAGTTTACTTACAACCCATTTATACTGATATGTCTGTGATAGATGCATGTAGTACATTTCTTCCCAGTTAATACAAAATTGTTACCTATAGTATATAAAAATGTCGACCTTCATATCAAAGCCTTGTTAAGTCATCGGGCGAAGATTTTTCCTACAGAGAATATGGAGCAATGATGTTCAAATAATTTATACTAGTATAAAAAAATAGTAACCTTTTGAGCAAATATACCTTCTTTCTACCAGCTGTACTCATATGAAAAGTTTCATGTCATAGCCCTTTTCTGCACAAACACTGCAAGTCCTTGTTCTTGTGTGACTTTGTTCTTGTGAGACTTGTATTCCAAACGGAATCCTTGACGCCACTCATGGTAGGCCTTTAGTTCTTACTTTTGCATGATCATGCATGATGACATCATTTACTCCCACTTCTTGTTTGATAGTTGCACTGGACCCCACCTGTGATCTTGGCTCTCCAGAAGCAGTTTGCGCTTTATTATTCATATTATGTTGGTCCAAAAAACTGTTTACCCACCCAAAGACGTCATCAAACAGAAGGGGATCTCTTGTAACCGCCTCCACGGCTTTATCGAATGATGAACGAAGTCTCCAGGCTTGAAGTGGAGTAATTTGATTTGGACGCACTCCGTGTACTATGCTAGTCAAAGAGGCCCCAAGACTCATGATGTTATGTCTTGCATTTAGAGTCCACCTCGATAAAATATATCTCTCAGGGATGTCTTGCATATCATACTTTTGCTTCATGATATATATAATTTGCGTGCATAGCAAACCTTCAGTCACAGCCCTTGCACACGTACACCTGAACATTCCCGTAGATATATTGCATTGAACGTTATGCACGTAGCTCTTTCCATCAATCCGCATAGTTACTCTATACGTGGTCGTATCCCCATCCATGCTCACCCTTTCATGCCGACAGTATGAAGTATTTTTGAAACGAATTTGAAAAATGGAAAATATGTTTCTAGTATATACCTTTGCGGCATGAACCTCTAACTCATGCATGCCGCTAAATTCTGGTTTGTTCCGCATACAAAAAGTATCTTCTCTCTCCTCTTGGTCTCGCTGAAATTTTACGACTTTATCATATTGATCAATAAACTCGTATAATGGAGTTATACAGTTTACGTATCCATCAAAATACGCGTTCATGCTTTCACTCCTTTGGCTGGACATCATGCCTACACACAAAACAAGAATTGAATACCATGTGCTGAGTTTATTTTGATCATATATTTTTACAACAATCTCTCTTGTATTCACATTTTCATACCTGCAAAGAAAGTATCCAGTAGGTACGCCTTAATCTAATGCTGTGCTTTCTCATGCATCGTATGCAACCATTTCTAGGCTTTCATTTCATTTTTTTCTGGCAATGGCTCCTGAAATTCCATTTGGTACTTCTCCATTAAGATGCCCCAACAATTTTCAGTTTCTTCAACATTTTGACTGTTCTTACACCAGTTTGCATAGTCTTCATCAAATTCAGGGTTATAAGAAGACCGCAATGAACGTAGATGCTCATCTTCGTGCAGACTGATATGCCATATGCAATACATGTGCTTTGTATTTGGAAAAAATCTTTTGATTGCATTGCATATTGTCGGGTATTGATCAGTGATGATAGCTCCTGGTGCTTTATCCCACATACATGTTAACAACTGTCGAAATAACCACACAAAGGATTCTTCCTTCTCATCAGCAAGAAGAGCACATCCAAATAAAATAGACTGTTTATGATGATTGACACCTGTAAAAGGTGCAAAAGGCAACATTAATCTATTTGTCTTATAAGTGACATCAAATACAACAACATCTCCAAACTGGCTGTATGATGTCCTCGCCCTTCCATCAGCCCAAAATATACTCCTACATACATTCTCTTCATCATGCTCAATAGCATAATAGAACTGAGAGTCTGTAGCTTGCCTTTTAATAAATTATTTTATTACTCTAATTCATTCCTTCCAAATGTTGTTCTTTTTTGCTACTCTCCCATGATCAAAGCATTGTTGTGTAGTAATATTGACATTACTACTACTCGTGGCATTTAGAATCCTTGCAATCTTTGCAGGTCTTACTCCACAGCCACATATCTGATCAACTAAATTCCTACATGTTCCGTCCATATGCGATCTTTTATGTGACCGTCACATCTGGATCTTCGCTGGGCTTTTTATCAACTCATGATTATGATCATCCTCAAAAGTGTTTATGCGCCATACTCCATCGGAAATTTTATGAACTGTCATTCGAGCCCTACAGCCTTCTCTCTCATTTTTCCTTCGATTAACGTCCCTGCCTATCTCCCTCTTATCTTTTAAGCTTTTAAACCTCTAATACAGATTTGGGCTTGGGTAACGCCACTTAGATAGCGCTTCTAAAAAGCGCTATCTAAGTGAGCTCTTATATAGCACTTCTGCACTTATAGAAAATAAAAATAAATCAAAAGTACAGTAAAAATCACTTAGATAGCGCTTTTTGTTAAAGCGCTATCCAAGTAATACCTTAAATAGCGCTTTATTTTAGCACTATGGTACTAAACGTTACGTAAACACTTTTATTAAAAAATATACATTTATATGCTCTCTTACACAGCGTTTAAACAAAAATTCCAAGCGCCGCTTCGCTTTCGTGGGGTTAGTGCCGAGATTTCGCGCTGTGCTTTTAGGGCTTGGGCGCATTTGCTAACTTAATTTCCCAAATCACCGAGGGTTCGCGTTCGGCCGCTGCGCTTTTAGGGTTCGAGTTCGCATTCTTTTTAGGTTTTGAGTTCGCATTTTTTTTTGGGGGGGGGATTCCCGTTTACCACGCGTGTGAACCCTCCCTATCCCAACTCTCCTCTCATGCATCTCCTCCTCCCAACCCTCGTCTCATAATTTCCCAACTCGATCTCCTCTCAGGCATCCCCTCCTCCCAACTCTCGTCTCAGGCAGTGGCGTCTCCGATCAGCTGCGTCTTCGACATCCCCCTCCTAGCAGTGGCGTCTCCGATCAGCGGCGTCTTCGACCTCCCCCTCCTCACAGCAGCGTCTCCAATCAGCGGCGTCTCTGACCTCCCCCTCCTCACAGCGACGTCTCCGATCAGCAACGTCTCCGAACTTCCAAAATTTCTCCCTTCTTCTTTCTCTAAATCTCTCTCCCCAACCCAAAATCTCACGGTCATCTTTTATCCCTTCGGTTTGTAATTTATTCCAGTTCCAATGGCCGGTCAGGGAGAGGGATCGTCTTCAGATCCGTAAGCTTCATCTCTTTTCTTTCCCAAATTAGTTAGCCTTTGATTGATGATGGAGGATTTTAATCTGATTCGATGATTTGGGGTTTTTTTTCTTGCTTCGTTTCAGTAAGGGAGCTAAAAAGGACTTCAGCATTGTGATTCTCGAGAGGAAGAAGGTGACGAATAGGCTGGTCGTCGATGAGGCGATCAACGATGACAATTCTGTGGTGGCGATGCATCCAGATACGATGGAGAAGTTGCAGCTGTTTCGTTGCGATACGATCCTGTTGAAGGTAAGGGTTTCTACCTGGATTTAGGATTTGTTGATGGATTTAGGGGAAGTAGGGGGTTTGCTAGGTTTTTTTACTTGTTGTAATGGAATTAGGGTTCGGGATTTGTGATTTGTTGGTTGACCATATAAAGTTTGGATTTTTTGGTAGAATTTATGGTGTTTTATGTTCCTCGGTCTAGTATTAGGGTTTACAAGTCTCTATTTCTCTTTCAGTACTTTTCGACATATTCTTAGGGTCTGGTATGTTGATATGTTATTTACCATCACTATTATATTTAAACAGATCAAAAACACCTTCGGGATATGTAACTAGATTTTTTGATGGAGGCATGTTAATAAAAGGACACTTCTTAAAGGGGTTTAAGCCATGTGAAAACCAAAATAGTCTGATCTTTGTGTTGTCGAGTATTTTTGGGTCAATGTGATTTGAATATCTGACTTGTTAACCTTGCTTACGCAGTTGGCTTCAAGCCGATCTTCCCTTGCTTAAGCAGTTGGCTTCATTTGAAATCTCAGCGATGGAGGAGCCAATAGTTCCAATCATTGCCCTAGGCATCATCCACATCCAGGCTTGGAGTGAGAAGCCGATATCGAGGTGCCCTTAGCTCTCCCAAAGTCGTCGTCTTTGATCTCGCCATCAAGGTCGAAGTGGGACTTCGTCATCCTCATCCTCTCTTTATGCCCTCTTCCAGACCTCGCCAGAACCCGATTGGTCTTTAATGGAGCTTCGAGAACCCTCGCCCCTTTTCAAAATCCTGAGGTAAAAAAGCTTCCATCTGTATTTAACTTTTCTTCCATTATTGTTTTTAAAATTTTTTGCTGAATCCGAATTAAGTCCTAATTTGGCTCCTCATAGATTTGTTGGATTTGGAGGAAATTAAGGAAAAAGAAAAAGAAAAACAAAGAAGAAAAACAAAATCATCTCATCGAAACTCTTCTATGATGCACAAGGAGCCCATTCTTGTTTTGTGCAAAGGGTAAATCTTTCGGCTTGTAAATGTGTGTGATTTATCTCTTTTTATTGAAGTATCTTAATGTTGTATGCTTTTGGTTCCTTAGTCCTATATTAAGTTAATTTGTCTGATTAGATTATTCCTTTTTTAGGATTCTTTATTGATACTTTTTCTTAATTTTTTAAAACAGTTCATGTTTTAGATCAAATCCTCCTACCGAAGAGGTAAGATTTTACCATTTACTTTTAGAGGGGTCTTACATTGACAATTGTTGTATCAATATCTTTTGTTCTCAACAGTATTATCTCTTTTTTCCCCAAGTGCTGCTCATTTTACTTGTGTTTTTGAATTCATGTTTTTGAAAAATCAGGGTTCAATTGTGTGGAAGTTGCTAATTTTGCAACCTCACAATGGTTAAAGGTGGCGAAAGAAGATGGTTCGAAGAGTTGCTACGAATCAACTTCACATGCTTTCCCATCAACAGCTGCTTTACATGTTAACGGTGTCTTTCATCTCTAGGTCAGTTTGCTAGCTTCTGCCAATTTTTTTTGTTATTTCAACAATTTTTAGTGTTCTTTATATTGTTTAATACAGATCTGAGGAGATGATTTGCTAGTCCATGATAATTCTCTAGTTTGACATCTTATATGTATGCTAATCCTTTTGAGGCATATTTATGACTAAATGCCCCCTTTTACGTCAAAGAATTATACATTTAAGATGTTTTAGAGTACGTGTTACCCCTCGTAGCTCTTTGTTTCTAATGTTCGAAACTAGTTCCTAATAGATTCGAAACTACTTCCTATTATATGTGGTGATATTTATAATAAATAGGAGTTTACACCTATTTTTTTCTTCCCTTCAACATCTGTCATCTAAACCCTAAGTCTGAATATCGACCAATCTTCATCACATATTTTTTAGCTTATTTCTTCCCTTCAACATCTGTCATCTAAACCCTAAGTCATATTTTTTAGCTTAACACAATCTATTTCATAAGAGTTGGTTAATCAATCACTTAACCCAATCAGTAAATTGTGAATGATGGCCTCTTATTTCATATAACACAATCTCTTATTTCATATATCACTTAACACAATCATTACGTGTATGTATATCAGAAACTCTCACATCTGTTTATAGTTGAATTTAATCAGTCGTCAAAGCACTCTTACATACTGTTGCCGGGATTTTTGAAAAGTCGGTAGTCAAAGCTGAAAATATAGCACTGCATCCTTTGGAAAAATGTTTTTAAAGCCATGGAACTATTGTGCAGAAAAGCTAACCTTATAAGCCAATTTTCAGACACTTTTGTTATGTTTTACTGTGAAATTTGCTCTATTCTATTGCTCAAGTCTAGCTCTGAGTCAAATACCCTTATTTCTTCAGCTTGGAGTCATATTGAAATAGAGCCACCAATCTTATTTATCAAGTTTTTATTAGCACTTTTTTCATCGTATTCTGCACTTGAGTAATGATAATCTTTTGTATTTGACAGATGCTTTCATCCAAAGATGTAAACTTTGTGGGCTACACTTACAAGAACTTCAAGATTGTAAATGACCATAACATTGCTGGCATATGTGGTGGTTCTCTCCCTTATTTTCATGCCATTCTTTCTCCCTGCTAACATGTTCTTATTTGCTTATGCGTATTATTTCATATATCACTTAACACAAAGAACTTACCAAGGGAGCTAACAGAAGTTGCCCAGTGTTGAAGTTTGTTTGATTTTAGAGTACTTCAGTGTTGAAGTTTCCTTTTAATTTGTTTTTTTGTTGCAAGTTTGTTGATATTAGCATATTCAGGGGATATTCCATTAAAAGGATGGCAGGTTCTTGGGTACTTCAAAATTCCTGATCAAATATCATCATCCATCGTTGGGCTGAACCCAAGAACAAACAAAGTTACTTCTGACGAAAGACCCCATTAGTAAAATCAACCGGGTTCTGGCTCTCTTCTTCATCGTCATCCTTCGATGAACGCGAGGGCTGCAATGGCTGGAAACCTCCACTAGAAGGCAGAGCAGCATCAGCGAGATCTAAGCCAGAAGAGGGAAAGCTGCTGATGTCCACAACAGTGGCTGATGCTAAGGAGGTATTGGAGTACGCTGGCTGGAGAACTGCATTGTGCTGCTGCGATCCGTGGAGTGTGCTGGCTGTGGCCAGCCTGTAGTTTATGAGGTGCGATTGCACTATCGACAGCTCAGTTTGTAGAGACGCAACCTTGAACAAAAATTATTGTGTTTGAGTATCTCAAGGCAGAACGAATTCAAGAACCATAAATTATTGTTTCCTCTTGGGGTTGGTTGCTATGAGATAGGAGTCGGTAAAGAGGTTCGTTTGAAGAGTTCTCCAGGATTGTGGGAAGGAATAAAGTTGTTTGGATTTTGTTCATGCATGTGGTATGAACTATTTCTTTGTTCATATCGTTAGAAACACTTCAAAAAAATGATATGAAAGGCAAGTGCATGTTAAATCTAAGCATATGTTTGATTTTCTATTTTTTAAAAAAATTAAACATTAGCCACGGCCAGCCCGTGGCTAATGCGTATTAGCCACGGCCAGTCCGTGGCTAATGCGTATTAGCCATAGCCAGGTATAAATCAAAATTTCTCCATTAATCATGAATTACTCTTCCAAAAGTGCTAAGGTAGTAAAACGCTATCTTAGTACACCACTTAGATAGCGCTTAAAAAGCGCTATCCAAGCTACCACAGCGATAGCTTGGATAGCGCTTTTATAAGCGCTATCTTAGTAAACCACTACGATAGCGCTTAAAAAAGCGCTATCCAAGCTACCATAGCGGTAGCTTGGATAGCGCTTAAAAGCGCTATGCAAGTGTAAAAAAAGTGCTATGCAAGCATTTTTTGTAGTAGTGTACCCTTCTTTGTTGCACGTATACTTCCTCCTCATGGTCTTGCCATCTTTTCCCTTTCCCGTCGATCCCTTTCACGTCGCAAAACCCTTCAAATATTTATCCTATTGTACGCGTTGAGCAATATGAGATGTCCAACAAATTAGGGATGATGATCCTTACCTCGATAGAGGAGACTATGAGGGGAATCAACGAGCGTGCGATGGCCTGGATTTGGGGGCGATCTTAGGCGTGGGCAGTTGAAATCGAAGACCTAGTGCAAAATTGGGGATCTACTCCAGCTTCTGTGTTTTGCACGGTAGTGAGCAAAAGAATTGGTGGCGTCGTGGCGATTGTATTTTAGTACAAAAGGACTTAAAGGTAATTTAGTACAGAGGAGCGTTGAAAAGGGATTAAAGGGCACGATGGTAATTGCACCAAATGGTCAGATATTACCATGATTGCACGGTAGGGAGGGGTCGAGTGCAGGAATCCCATCTGAGCATGAGCGCAGGTGCATTTTACCCATATGTGTGTGTGTGTGTGTGTGTGTGTGTGTGTGTGCGTGTGTGTGTGTGCGTGTAAAATGTGCATGTGCTCAACCTCAGGCACGATTCCTGCGCTCGACCCCTCCATACCGTCCGATTCGATTCACCGACTGTTGTTAAAAGCGAAACATGTGGAACTTTTGGTGCAATTCCCATCGTGCCCTTTAAGAAAAGCGAAGCTTTTGGTGCAATTACCATCATGCCCTTTAAGCCATTTTCAAAGCAACTTTGTAGAACTTTTGGTGCAATTACCATCACGCCCTTTAAGCCCTTTTCAAAGCAACTTTGTACATAATTACTAACCGTTCTGTGCATTGAGCAATAGTCTACGGTGCTATTTGATCCACGATTTGTGGTTAAAATTATACGGGACCGTTGTGCGCATATTATAAAATGTAATCGTCGTGCACAACGAGCTACATTCTAACACGTCGTGCGCGGTCATAAAAAAGGTTAGAGGGGTGTATTATTCCTCACAGCGCACAACCCGTTGTGCTCGGGGTTAAAAGACTTAGTTTGAAGTAATATTCATCCGCGTGGACAACGGGTAAAATTATGCTCGTTGTGCGCATTGGGTAAAAATGGTTCCAGTGGATTAAATTACTCCCCGCGCACAACGGCAAGTAGATTTTCTCCAGATTTGGAAGGTTGTGCGCGTCGGGGAAACACTTTGCTATGTGTAAAATTTAATCGTCGTGCACAATGTGGTACATTATAATGCGTCATGCACGGTAATAAAAACACAACCGTTGTCCGCGGGGGTTAAAAGACTTAGTTTGAAGTAATATTCATCAGCGTGCACAACGGGTAAAATTATGCCCGATGTGTACGTAGGGTAAGAACGGTTCCAGTAGATTAAATTACTCTCCACTCACAATGGCAAGTAGATTATCCCCCGATTTGGAATGTTGTGCGCGTCTGGGAAAAACTTGGCTACAAGTAAAATGTAATCATCGTGCACAACGTGCTACATTATAACACGTCGTGCGCGGTAATAAAAATCCAACTGTTGTGCACGGGTGTTAAAAGACTTAGTTTGAAGTAATATTCATCCGCGTGCACAACGGGTAAAATTATTCACGTTGTGTGCATCGGGTAAGAACGGTTGTCACGATCGCTTTTCGATCGTACGGTTTTCACGCGCGTACCTTTGTTCGTACGCGTAATTATTATGACCTCTTCTTGTATCCGAACCGTATGATGTGATATATCGTTGTGACCTTCTGTGGGAGCACTTATTTGTGGAATTATTTTGGAACGTCATTTCACGGGGTCATTCTCCCACAAAATAACGATGTTTGCGGAGGCGTCGTAGCTTCCACCTTCGTCATTAGACCTTTCTATTTTTAGTTCCATTCTCCATTGCCCTAGCCTGTGACCAACCTTCTTAGTCTTGGTTCTCTCGTCGATACGGTCGTCCCGATATTTTTATTATATTTTTCAGACACCGTTTGGTTGGCCTTTCGCACTAATCTTCTCCAAACTATTATTAGCCTAGACTAATTCAGGGATCAACACTAAATAAACCTATTAATTACTATCCTATTAGTGATAATTCAAATCCTTCCTAATTAAACCATAGCCATGTTTTGAACCCTATGGCCGAACCCCACACAGCACTCACGCACACAATAACACACACAACAACAAAAAGAGAGTAAGAGAACACCTAAAACCTAAGAGTCACAGGCTAAAAGAACTCTCATTCACATGGTGGCTTTCCCGAGCCCTCATCCTACTATTACTATTAGAATCCCTAGCTATTATTATGACAAAACCCAACTGTCCTTGTATGATATAAACCCTAGGGACCCTACTATCTTTTTATAAACCTAGGTTTTCTTGTATTTCTCCTCAACATCTCACACAGCCGCAACATGAACCCGCAGCCCCTCCGACATGCGGCCCATCTCCCCAACTCCGGCCACTCCACCTTGCACCGCCGGCGGATCGCAACTCCGGCCATCCCCCTCCGTGCGAAACCCCCTTCTCAACACAAAGCTGTCGATCTTCTCCCCAAATCTCCACGGCCATCACCTTTCCCCCTTAAACAGATCATAACTCTGGCCACCTGTGTTCCTCTGGCCAAGCTTCACCCTTGCACCACTCTCCCGAACCCTTGGCCGTGCCCTCCATGCAACCCGCACAAATCCGGCCACCCTATCAACTGTTGTCGCACTCCTCTCATGAAGACCCATGCAGATGCTGCATCTTCCCTTGCCGGCCTGCTCTCCGGCCATCACCGGCCTTCACCGCTGCCTCCCTTCATCCGGCCGCCTGCTCCACCCTAGATCCAAGCTGCTGCACCTCCTCTAAACTCTGCCTCATGCACTAGGAGTTAATAGCCGCCATCTTCCCCAATACAACCGCACCCCCTTCCATGGAGAGCCCCGGCCACCCATCAAACCGCCGAACTGACACCCTCCACGTGCACTAGAACTCCTCCGTAAACAAACTGCCGAACCCCTGTACATCAGCCACTAATCAACCCCCCATATCCTCATTCAAATCGGCAGTTAACCCATCTGACAGCCCCTTCATCCCCTTGCCGTGTTCCCCATGGTGCCGTTGCTACGCACAATTCGACAGCGGGCCATAGAGCACGTTGCCACAGTCTGCGTCCTCCCGACGCCGTAGAGCGTCGTACGGCTGTCCTCCCGCTCCGCGTCACTATTCGGAGATCGTGCCACTACCCAGCTGATCTTTGTTCGTTGTCGCTATCGTCCGCCGTTGGCGCTGATCGCTGCCGTGCAGTGGAATCGTCGCACGCTTCTGTTAATTCAACCCCTGGCGTCGCTACCCGACGTCAGTGTAGCTCTCGTGTCGTGTTAAGGTATATCTGAACCGTAGAAACCCACACCCGCATGTTAATAAGATAAAAACTGTGTTTTCATTGCTTTGGTAACTCACTAATTGAAGATAATGAATACTGGACTGTAGGTTTGGGATGATTGTTTTGGAGCACATAGGGAGATCTGGACCATTGTTGAACTGAGACTACGGACGTTGTTCAGGCAAGTGAAACTTGCACAGTAACTTGTTTAGGCCATTTTGTAAATTGCGTAAAAGAGACTAGGCGGTGAAATGATAGTCGCCTAGACGACCTGTCTAGATCTAGCTTGACAACGAAGCTAGATCCGACACTTTTGCTTGCTTTCATTCATGCTGCCATATCACGTTTAAATTCGATTATCGGTACGCACTTTAACTGCTCATTGCCATATCATGCCATGCATCGAGATGTTTCATCGTGATTGTGTAGCACATGCTACACTTATTGTAACTAATGTGGATAGGCACGTGCTTTGCGAGCACAACCCTATGCCAAACCCAAAACACTTCCTGGCTCGTGATCTAGAAGCGAGCACAGTGTTGTTGGGAAACCAACGCTCGATACACGTGGAGGGGTAGGGTTAAGCGATCACTTGAGCGTAGAAGTGTGCCCGTACAGCCACTTCAGCGAAAAGGCGTAAACCATGTGCACATCATGAATACAAGTTAATCATGAAAATCGTGGAGATTGTTTAGTAGCTCTCGCTACGACGTGTCGTGCATCGCAAGTATCACGTTCATGTTTAAACTGCTGCATTCAATTAAAACATCATGTCCTATCCTCATTATTTTAGAACTGTTAAGCTGCACTTATCTTATACCTGCATGTTACGTTTCCTTGCACAAAAGTCTCCCTTCCTTTTTTGGAGATTTTTGCTGACATGTGGCCTTTTCTCTTTGGGTGTCGCATGTCAGGTTTGAGCTTGAGTTAGTTGCAGAGGACGACAGTTTGCTGACGTCCAGTTCGAGAACACTGGAGTTCTATCCTTAGTCTCAGCTGGAGACTTTCTTGTAGTTGTTGTTTACTTTTTTAGTAGTTGTTGTTAGGTTGTTCGGTGCATGGCACTATTACTTGTTGTAGTTTCGGCCATGCTTAGGCCTTCTTTTTGGACTCTGTACTTTTCTTTATGACTCTCAGTAATGTTTGGAATAAAGGTTGTAGATGTTGAATGTTGGAAAATTTTATTGTTTAACCCGCATTATTATTATTGTTGTTTCGTCGTAATGCAAAGAACCTGATAATGGAGTAGATTACCAGACGCTTATCAGACTATAGCTTCACAGCTCCAAGTCTGAGCGGACCTCTTCACGTCTCGCCTTCCATACTTGGAAAGCGGGGCGTGACAATGGTTCCAGTGGATTAAATTACTCACAGCTCACAACGGCATGTAAATTTTCTTCCGATTTGGAACGTTGTGCGCGTCGGGGAAAAACTTGGCTACGAGTAAAATGTAATCGTCGTGCACAACGCGGTACATTATAACGCGTCGTGCACGGTGATAAAAACAAAACCATTGTGCACAGGGGTTAAAAACATATTTTGAAGTAATATTCATACACGCGCTCAACGGGTAAAATTATGCTCGTTGTGCACGTCGGGTAAGAACGGTTCCAGTGGATTAAATTACTCCCTGCTCACAACGGCAAGTAGAGTGTCGCTCGATTTGGAACGTTGTGCACGTCGGGGAAAAACTTGGCTATGAGTAAAATGTAATCGTCGCGCACAATGTGGTATATTATAACGCGTCGTCCGCGGTAATAAAAACAAAAAGGTTGTGCGCGGGGGTTAAAAGACTTAGTTTGAAGTAACATTCATCTGCACGCACAACTGGTAAAATTATGCCTGTTGTGCGCACAGGGTGAACGGTTCCAGTGGATTAAATTACTCCCTGCTCACAACTACAAGTAGATTGTCGCCTGATTTGAAACGTTGTGCACATCGGGAAAAAACTTGTCTACGAGTAAAATGTAATCGTTGCGCACAATGTGCTATATTATAACGCATCGTACGTGGTAATAAAAACAAAACCAATGTGCGCGGGGGTTAAAAGAATTAGTTTGAAGTAATATTAATCCGCACGCACAACGGGTAAAATTATGCCTATTGTGCGCATTGGGTAAGAATGGTTCCAGTGGATTAAATTACTCCTCGCTCACAACGGCATGTAAATTTTCTCGTGATTTGGAACGGTGTGTGCGTCAAGGACAAACTTTGCTACGATTAAAATGTAATCGTCGTGCACAACGTGGTACATTATAATGCGTCGTGCGCGGTAATAAAAACACAACGGTTGTGCGCGGGTGTTAAAAGACTTAGTTTGAAGTAATATTCATCCGCACGCACAACGGGTAAAATTATGCCCGGTGTGCGCGTAGTGTAAGAATGGTTCTAGTTGATTAAATTACTCCCCGCTCACAACGGTAAGTAGATTGTCGCCTGATTTGGAATGTTGTGCGCATCGGAGAAAAACTTTGCTACGAGTAACATGTAATCGTCGCGCACAACATGCTACATTATATCGCGTCTTGCATGTTAATAAAAACAAAACCATTGTGCGTAAGGTTAAAAGACTTAGTTTGAAGTAATATTCATCCGCACTCACAACGGGTAAAATTATGCACGTTGTGCGCGTCGGGTAAGAATGGTTCCAGGGGATTAAGTTACTCACCACTCACAACGGAAAGTAGATTGTTGCCCGATTTGGAATGTTGTGCGCGTCGGGGAAAACCTTGTCTATGAGTAAAATGTAATCTTCGCACACAACGAGCAACATTATAACGCGTCGTGTGCGGTAATAAAAACACAACCTTTGTGCGCGGGGGTTAAGAGACTTAGTTTGAAGTAATATTCATCTGCGCACACAACGGATATAATTATGCACGTTGTTCACGTCGGGTAAGAACGGTTCCAGTGGATTAAATTACTCCCAGCTTACAACGGCAAGTAGATTGTCGCCCGATTTGGAACGTTGTGTGCGTCGGGGAAAAACCTGGCTACGAGTAAAATATAATCGTCGTGCACAACCTGATACATTATAACCCGTCGTGCGCAGTAATAAAAACAAAACCATTGTGCGCGGTGGTTAAAAGACTTAGTTTGAAGTAATATTCATCCACGCGCACAACGGGTAAAATTTTGCTCGTTGTGTGCATCGGTTAAGAACGGTTCCAGTGGATTAAATTACTCCCCGCTCACAATGGCATGTACATTTTCTTCCAACTTGGAAATTTTTGCGCGTCGAGGAAAAACTTGGCTACGTGTAAAATGTAATCGTCGTGCACAACGTGGTACATTTTAACGCGTCGTGCGCGGTAAAAAAACCGTTGTGCACGGAGGTTCAAAGACTTAGTTTGAAGTAATATTCATCTGCACGCTCAACGGGTAAAATTATGCATGTTGTGTGCGTCGGGTAAGAACGGTTCCAGTGGATTAAATTACTCCCCGCGCACAACGACATGTAAATTTTCTCGCGATTTGGAACGTTGTGCACGTCGGGAAAAACTTGGCTACGAGTAAAATGTAATCGTCACGCACAGCGTGGTACATTATACCGCGTCATGCACGATAATAAAAACAAAACCGTTGTGCAGGGGGTTAAAAGAATTAGTTTGAAGTAATATTCATTCACGCGCACAACGGGGAAAATTATGCCCGTTGTGCGCGTTGGGTAAGAACGGTTCCAGTGGATTAAATTACTCTATGCTTACAACGGCAAGTAGATTGTCGCCCGATTTGGAACATTGTACGTGTCAAGGAAAAACTTGGTTACGAGTAAAATTTAATTGTCGCACACAAAGTGCTACATTATAACGCTTTGTGCGTGGTAATAAAAAGGTTAAAGGGGTGTATTATTCCTCATAGTGCCTACAACCCGTTGTGAGCGTGGGTTAAAAGACTTTGTTTGAAGTAATATTCATCCGCGCGCACAACGGGTAAAATTATGCCATGTTGTGCGCGTCGGGTAAAAAACTGTTCCAGTAGATTAAATTACTCACCGCGCACAACAGCAACTTAAATTTCTCCCGATTTGAAACGTTGTGCGCGTCGGGTAAAAACTTTTCTATGGATAAAATGTAATCGTCGTGCACAACGTGCTATATTCTAACGTGTCGTGCGCGGTAATAAAAAGTTTAGAGGGGTGTATTATTCCTCACAGCGCCCACAACCCGTCGTGTGCGGGGTTAAAAGACTAGGTTTGAAGTAATATTCATACGCACGCACAATGGGTAAAAGTATGCCCCATTGTGCGCGTACGGTGAAAACGGGTACCTTTGATCGAATTACTCCACGCGCACAACGGCATGTAAAATTTCTCCCCATTTGGACCGTTGTGCGCGTCGGGTAAAAACTGCTACGTGGAAAATTTACTGGTCGCGCATAACGTGCTACATTAAACGCGTCGTGTGCAGTAATAAAAAAGGTTAGAGGGGTGTATTATTCCTCACAGCACCCACAACCCGTTGTGCACGGGGGTTAAAAGACTTCTAGTTTGATGTAATATTCATCTGCGTGCACAACGGGAAAAATTATGCCCAGTTGTGCGCGTTAGGTAAAAACGGTTCCAGTGGATTAAATTACTCCCCGTGAAGGCAAGTAAAATTTCTCCCGATTTGGAACGTTGTGTGCGTCGGGTAAAAACTTCACTACGGTTAAAATGTAATCGTCGCGCACAACGTGCTACATTCTAAAGCGTCCTGTGTGGTAATAAAAAGGTTAGGGTGGTGTATTATTCCTCACAGCGCGCACAAAGAGTTGTGCGTGGCGGTTATAAGACTTAATTTGAAGTAATATTCATCCGCACGTACAATTGGTAAAATTATGTTCCGTTGTGCGCATCGGGTAAAAACGGTTCCAGTTGATTATTTTACTCCGCGCGCACAACGGGAAAAAATTGATAGTTGGGTTATGGTGAAATTTGCTGAGTAATAATACACATCTCTAACCATATTTATAATGCGATGAGCAGTTTCCCAATCTTGTTTGTTTTGCGCTGAAAATTAAAGAATTTTACTTGTTTTTCACGGAGAGTAATTTTCTTTATAGCATCAATTTTTCTCAAGGCGCAAAACCGTTCAGTTTCCTTGTTTTGCGCGGATAGTAATTGACCTCTTTTTCACCATAGGCTAAAAATACTTGGGATTACGCGTTTTCACGTTGGGATTACGTGTTTTACGCTTTGAGGAATAAATGTTCATTCTCGAGATCCCTTGTAAGTTTTTTTAAGGATAACAGACTTATCCTACTCTTCAATTTGAATTTTCCAATTCCGCTATAAATGGACCGTGACTACCATTGGTGCCCTAGGAGAGGCCCGGGCATGGCTACCGTCTCTGAAGATGCATATGAAATCGAAGGAGTGCAAGATGTTGCCTCCGTCTTCCAAGTATGCTCCTTTCTGCGGTCTGCGAAGAGAAGAATGGCCCCCCTGGCCTTGGGCCCTGGATGGTTGATCTGGATCCCCTAGGTTGGTCGGGCATCGCTACCATCCCTCTGATGCATAAACACTCCCTCTTGTACTTTCGATCTCTCGGCTGGCAGCCAAATTGGCTAAATCTGAATGTGGATGAAGCAGATCATACCAGTCCATGTCCTCCTGTAGATTTCCCCAAGCTGCGAGCCAAGAGATCGAAAAGTACATGAGGGAGTGTTTGTGCCTCAGAGGGACGGTAGTCATGCCCGACCAACCTAGGGGGCCCAGATCAACCATCCAGGGCACATGGCCAGGGGGCATTCTTCTCTTCGCAGACCATGAAAAGGAGCCAGCTTGGGAGACGACAGCATCAGCTTGCACTCCTCATCTTCAGAGACGGTAACCATGCCTGGCCCCTGAACTAGGGCACCCAGGACGGATGCACAGGGCCCAATGACAAGAGGGCCATTCTTCTCTTCGCAGACAATGGAAATGAGCAAGCTTGGGAGACGATAGCATCAGATACGGTAGCTATAGTCTATGATGACAATCATATTCTACATATAATGGCAATAAATCTGCAACGACGGTAATAAACACAATGGATCTGTTGAGCACTCTCCAGTTCACGACGTCTGCTACAAAGGACAACGTGCCACTTCAATAAAAACTTCTACGATGACAATCATCTTCAGCAGATCAGGGTAGAATTGTATATATTATGAAATTGTATACAATTTTACTCAGAGCGCACATCGGGTCATATTGTAACAAATCACATAATTGTATATATTTTAGCTCAGTGCTTACAACGGTCACAACTTTTGTGCCTATGTCCGGGTGATTAATTTTGAGGAAAGGAATACAGTTTTGCTCATCGCGCAAAACGATCAGGGCTTTTCCTGTTGTGTGTGATGAGTTATTGTGGTTAATTGTATATAGTATGGCTCAGCTCGCAACTAACTATATATTTTGAAAATGGTGAATAACCAAATTAAGAGAGAAAGACTAACAATGATGATCGATGATGTTTTCAACAAGAAATCCATGAAACTAAGCCAAGGGATTTATATCTTAGACGTCTTGTCTGCCACTCTGCAACAGGAGGCAAAAGACTGAGAAGAAACCGACAGGGTATCCGATGATGATGAGGCCGTGTCTGAAGATGACAATAAGTTGGTATCCCTGAAGCTTCTGGTTGACAAGGAAAATAAACATGTGGCATTTGCCGAATCCGCCAAGGATTTTGTCGATATCCTTTTTGGTTTCCTCACTATGCCCATCGACACTAGCGTTCGCCTCGCCGGCTGATTCGGGGTGAAAAGTGTATATTTATACTCCCTAACAACCCCCATTTTGTGCTATGAATTATACCTAATATTGCTCTTTTGAAAGAATTTTCATTTTAGTGTTCAATTTTAGTGTTTACTCTCATTCTTGGCACAAAATATGGATTTTATTGTAAGCTGATATTTTTCATATGCTCCTGGTATTATTGTGATCATATTGTCAATTTTTGAGAATTATTTGAACAATGGATTAGTTTATATGAATTTTGGGAGGTCAATATTAATTTATAATAGTCCTTATATTAATTTTCTCATCATATTGACTAATTTCTCCTTCTTATATTTTTCAGCCACTCCTGGGAGTCTTGGGGATTTTCAAGAATTTTCTGGGATTTTTTGATATTTTTAGGTATTTTTGGTGATTTATTTGGAGAAACAAATAGGGTCTTAAAAGGGAAAACAGAAAAATCAACTGGGTGCGACGTGGCGCAATCCCGCAGTGCCACTGGCGCAATCCCGCAGTGCCACTGGCACAGATCCCACCATCCGCCTATTTGATAGCGGGCAGCCGCTGATGTGTTTACAAAAACAAAAAATTAAAAAAAAGCAAAAAGCCCACGTATGCGGGCCGGCCCGCTGGCCGGCCCGCTTCGGGCCGCTGCTTCTTCTAATTAAAAAAATGAAACGGCCCACTGTAGACGTATTCGAGAGTGTGGGGGACGCGCTCCTCGCATGCCCCCGAATTTGGGCAGCTGGGCGAGCTTTGCAGGTCGGATTCGACCCAGATCCGACCCACAACATTTTAAAGGGTGGCCTGTTGCGATTTTTTTGGGGAGTTCGGTTTTGTTGCATTTTTTCACTGTTTTTTGGGGGGGTTTTGCCCCTCTTCTTCCCCAAGAGGCCAAGGGCTAGGGCTTGGAGGCCATGGGAGGCTAGAAAGCTTGGTGGAGGAGCAAATTGGAGGAGGTTAGGGCTCATTTGGGAGATCTTGGTGAAATCTTTCCTCTTCCCCTTTGTATTTTGATATCTCTCTATTGTAATGAACTTGGGATAAATTTGTCTACGAATTTCATCTTGTTTAGTGTGATTGAGTAGTGTGATTGGTGTGGGTTGTGACTCATTGTGGTTGGTTGTCAATTTAGTTCTAATTTCCTCTTGCTTACATTCATGTTAATGTTGGATATTTAATAGGGCACAATTTAATTGGCTAAGACCCAATTGGGCACTCTTTGAGAAGAGACCATGATCTTAATTTGATTAGTGTGATGATGATACATCCATCCCTATTGCGAATTGTTTTGTTCCTTAATGCTAAATATTCCGATTGAGTGTCCTTAGCCGGATGATCAATTGAGTTATATACGGGTAATTAGAACTTGATTAGCACCAATCTTACTGAACCCACAACCCATGCTTTCTCCCCTAGCTATTCTAACTCCCCATTCGGCTCTCTAACCCTACCAATGTAGGTTAAGATTGTAGTTTCACCACACTTTTTCCCACGCTTCCATCCATTTAGTGAGTTGGTTGTAACACGCTATTATCTCTTATTATCAATCAATTTTGCGAGTGTAGAACAACTTGTCCCTGTGATCCGACCCGGTACTCACCAGTTATTTATAAATATATTGCATTGACACTCCTATTCTTGGAAGTGGAAGGCGTGCTCCTTCCGCGTCCTCCGGTTCAATCAATTGGCGCCGTTGCCGGGACAACGGTTTCTATTATTTGCATTTTTTTATTGATTTTGAAAGTTTTAGTGTGATACTACTATCTCTTAGTGTGAGTCTTTTCGTTTCTTCATCTTTCACTTATAGTTCATCCTTATTTAGTTTGCGCTTTTTGAGTCTTTTTGATTGTTTGTTTTTGTTTTTTTTCAAACATGGCAAGTACTTCAATCTCTCTTGGGTTTGACATGCGGGTGACCAAATCCCTACCGACATTCCTTGGTAAGGATGCAGAGAGACCTTACCTACATATTAAGAAGATTGAGAGTGCTTGTAAGCTTCATTTTGATGGAAACACGTGTGCAGAAAAGTTTTATCTTAAATTCTTTCCCTATTCTTTAGATGGTAGTGCATTAAAATGGTTTAAAGTTTATCTCCCACATCTTATTCCATCTTGGCCTGTACTAAAGCAAAAAATTTGTATGAAGTTTTTCCCATCTTACAGGACCAAAACATGGCAAGGAAGAATGGTGCACTTTGCTCAGCGCATCGGTGAGATATTTTTTCAGGCTTGGACGCATTTTTCAGAGTTAGTTACGGTTTTCCATATTATGGATTCGATAGGGTGCGTCTTCTTGGATTCTTCTTGGAGGGTCTGCTTCCGGAGAAGCAGAATTTTGTGGATTTGTTGGACAACGGCCACTTTTTGGTCATGGATGAGAATGCGGCTTGGCGTTATTTGGAGTCCTACACGGAGGAAGAACACACATTGGTTGTGACTCCAAATGAGCCAAGCCATGAAGTTTTGGTCAACAAAGCCCCAAATGAAGAAGTTTGGGTGGATCTCACCCCACCGGTAGTTGAATAATTGAGTGCCCCATGCCAAGTAGTAGTTGAGGAACCAAGTGTTGGCATGGAGGAGTTGGTTGACCGGTGGAGGAAATTGTCTTGTCGACACCTACTATTTCTGCTGGGCCTTGTCAATTAGTCGTTGAGGAATTGGTTGTTAACATAGTGGAGATAGAGGAGCCGATCACGTGCACACTTGTGAGCAAGCGGGTGAGGAGGATGATTCTTGTGTCGATGAGCCCGAAGAAGATGCAAGCGAGGTTGAGTTTATACCACACGCTATCATGGATCACGAGCTTCCCTATACTTCGGTGGTTTCTATTGTTGACATGGTGGAGATAGAGGAGCCGATCACACGCACACTTGGGAGCAAAGTGGGCGAGAAGGATGGTTCTTGTGTTGACGAGCCCGAAGAAGAGGCAAGCGAGGTTGAGTTTATACCACACGCTATCATGGATCCCGAGCTTCCCTCTACTTCGAGGGTTTCTATGGAAATATATATCTCTTCCTCCCCCGATTGATATAGAATGCCACGGGGACGAGCTTCAAACCACATCATATTTGACCATCAAGGGAGTTTTCTCACACATTCATCATACTTTTCATTCTGTATTCTATATTGATGATTATGTGTGGATGTCTTTTTTTGGGAATGTGTCCCCATCTCTCTCTTACACAACACGTCTCCTTCCTTATATA
Source organism: Scilla litardierei (assembly GCA_030789695.1). NCBI lineage: Eukaryota > Viridiplantae > Streptophyta > Magnoliopsida > Asparagales > Asparagaceae > Scilla > Scilla litardierei. Next base: position 177,898,014 of record CM061141.1, on the reverse strand, counting down.
GGTACGCACTTTGAGGAGATGCTTGGGGTTATGTACGTGGCCGCCATTGCCACGTTTGGCCGAGGGGCATTGGTGGAAGAAATAAAAGGAGAGTTGGAACAATTGCCACCTCCGATGAAAATTTTGGATCTGCCGTTTGCCACGGTGTGTTCTTTCCTTAATTACTGTAAATAGTGTAAATAAATGAATGTTTTATTTTAGTGCTTTAGTATGCTTTTCTTTTCTTTTCTTTACTAGGATCTTTTGCAGTTATTTAATACTCTCCCAACATTGAGGGCAATGTTTATTTTAAGTTGGGGGGAGAGTGTTAGATTCTTTAGAATTGTTAGGATTTTGAGTGCTTTAGCTAAATTTTTTTTGAGACTCCTCCATCTTGCTCTCATCCAATGAACTTCATTGCATATCACATTTAGCCTCCTCATCGCTACACCGCTAGCTCTTTGTTTAGTCCCTACATGCTTAATGCTATCCAATTTTTTTGGATTGTAATTTTGGTATCAACTTCTTCGATGTTTGATTGGCAAGTTTTAATGTCTTTTCAATTTTGGAGTCAAATGCTAATATGCAATGTATGAAACTACTTTAGATGTTGTGATACTCTCTTTGAGATAATTTGGAAAAAGTTTGGTGTAAGTGATTGCATGATTTGGGATGAATGCCTTAGTTTTTAATTGGATTGGGTGTGGCCAATTGTTATGCTTTGCTTTCTCCTAAGGAGTGGGAGGATGAGTTGATAATTCATGTTTGAAATGAGAAAGAGAGTTAATATAAGCGAATGGTTTTTCTAATCAAATCGAGTAGCCGGTGCCCCACGAAACATTGGGAACGACGCCAAAGATGAGATTTAGGGGATCATTCCATCTCTTTGTCTATATAGCGTTATCGCGTGTATGCAAAAGGGGCGGTGTTTGCATTTCATAGCGTTATCGCGTGAATGCAAAACATAAACATCCAAAAAAAGAATACAAAAAAAGAAGGAAAAAGAAAATAAAAGAAAAATGAATGAATAAATGAAAGAATAAGCAACATGAGTGATGCAATCTCATCTCCAACCACTTAGAGGAATTTCTTTTGTTTTGACCATTTTCATGAAAGTTAGAAACTTTGTCATTTATGATATATCCCAAAGAATGCGATACGGTGCTTATTTCCTTACTTTTCTTGGAATTGGATTGAGGGAAGTGTCATTTGTTGTTTACTTTCATACATTGTGTATATTGGCTTTGGAATCATTTGGAAATATCATTTGGGGTATGCCACGAGGATATTGTGAGTTTGGTGCATGTTTTTCACTTTAATCCGAATTTATCGCATATTTTGCTAGGGACTAACAAAAAGCTAGTTGGGGGGTGTGATTCAGGGTGAAAAGTATATATTTATACCCCCTAACTACCCCCCATTTTGTGCTAAGAATTATACCTAATATTGCTCTTTTGAGTGAATTTTCACTTTATGTTTCCATTTAGGGTTTACTCTCATTATTGGCACAAAATATGGATTTTATCATTTTTATTGGCTTCCTGATAATTTTCATATGCTCCTGGTATTATTGTGATCATATTGTTAATTTTTGAGAATTATTTGAGCAATGGATTATTTTATATGAATTTTGGGAGGTCAATATTAATTTATAATACTCCTTATATTAATTTTCTCATCATATGGACTAATTTCTCCTTCTTATATTTTTCAGGTACTCCTGGGAGTCTTGGAGATTTTCCAGAATTTTCTAGGATTTTTTGAGATTTTTAGGTATTTTTGGTGATTTATTTGGAGAAACAAATATGGCCTTAAAAGGGAAAACAGAAAAATCAACTTGGTGCCACGTGGCGCAATCCCGCAGTGCCACGTGGCGTAGATCCCACCGTCCGCCTATTTGATAGCGGGCCGCCACTGATGTGTTTACAAAAACAAAAAATAAATAAAAGGAAAAAGCCCACGTATGCGGGCCGGCCCGCTGTCCGGCTGTCACGCCCCGCTTCCCTAAAATGGAGGCGAGACGTGAAAAGGTCCGCACGAGAGTGGAGCTGCAAAGCCCCAAACCTGATAAACGTCAATAAACATAAGCAGGTCCCTGTAACCACAACGGAACAACAATAATAATACAAGGAGATACTGAGATAAAAATCTCACATCTCATAAAATGTCCAACATGAAAATAAGTCCAACATCCAGAAAAACCACCAGGCTAAAAGAAAGAGTCTAAAGGCCCAGAACAAGGCCAACAAAAGCAGCGACATAACAAAGTATAGGTGATACGCACCGATAACCAAACAACTGTCTAAATAAAAGTAAAACACAACGGAGACACTAGGACTGGTCCCCAGTGTCCATGTACTCCCCGTCGAACACAAGCTCGGGCTCGGCGTCAGCAAACACCTCGTTCTCAACAAGGTACTCAGGCTCAGGATCTAACATGTGTCACCCAAAAGAGTAAAGGGGCACATGTCAGCAAGTCTAAAAGACTTGGGCAAGGAAACTGAAAGAAAGGCAACTAGCAACCTAGCAGTTATAGTATGCATGACATGGCAGTTATAACATGAGTGCACAATCAAGACATGGCAAGACAATTTGTACAAGAGAACAATCATCGGGACAAGACAAGAGTAGCCAAGCTACTATCAATCTCAATCAATTCACTATTCACGTTGTTTGTAGATGTTTACGCCTTACCACTGAATGGTTTCACATTCACTGATTGGCCGCTTAACAACTACCCCAAAACCCAGAGTTTACGCCTTACCACTGCAGTTGCTGATCAGGCAGACTCCCAGTTGATTGGTCGCTTAACTGTTACCCCCAATACCCACACGTAATGGAGCCAGGGTCCCCGCACATGAGCTCAGCAAGTGAGCCGGGGTTGCCCCGCACATGAGCTCGCATTCTTAAACATTTGGCGTAGGGGTGCACCTAGCCGGAAACAAGCGATTCGGGCATTGGCTATCAACCAACACATGGCCCGCTTCTGGAACACGAGCCAGGAACACAAGCATTTGTAGCAAAGCTACGCAATCACAGAAGCACTTAAAGAATGCAATGACATGACAATTAATTCGCGTACCGTTAATGGAAAGTAAACATGACATGGTAATTGTGCAACATGCTATATGTCGGAACTAGCTTCGTTGTCAAGCTAGTTCCCCAAATTTGCGCCTAGGCGAGTATCATTTCGTCGCCTAGCCTCTTTTACGCCTACAACAAACAAATGGCCTAAAACATGGCCTAAACCCTAAGTGGCAAGTTTCACTTGCCTAGCACCGGGGATGACGACCACTTCGTCACACGGATGCCAATCTACGGGGAAATCGCTGTTATGGGGGAACAATCATCAAACAACATGAAATTTTATTAGGGTTTCATAAAAATACCAATAGGCTATGAAAACATAGAGGAATCGATTTCTTACCGAGAGGAAGCGGAAGAAACACTCCGGAGAACCCTAGCACCAGATCTGGAAACAAATGGAGGAGTTTGGAGAAACTAGGGTTTTGGGGATTTTGGGGATTTTGATGGAAATTTGGGGAAGATGAGAGGTAGATAGAGTGGATGGATGGTTTGGATGATGGATTTAGGGCTTGGGATGAAGGAATAGGGCTTGGAGGAAGATGGGGGCTCAAAGGGGGAGATTTTAGGGTTTTGGGTCGTGAGGGAGGAAGAAGAAACGTTTGGGAGGGGTATAAATAGGTTGGGCTGGCGGCTGCCCAGAAATTAGAGTTTCAACACAGGTTAGTCGGTCAAAGAGCAACCACTGACCAACCAGTTTGGCAACTAGTCAGTCGGTCGACCAACGCAGACCGACTAAGTGTAAACAGTAACTTCTGAACGAAAATAGGATTTTAGAATTAGTCGGTCCATGAACAAATACTGACCGACTAGTTTTGCATCTAGTCGGTCGATGAACGTTCTTAGACCGACTAATAGTAAACAGTAACTGATACTAAAATTAGATGATGTGTTAGTCGGTTAAAGAAGCATTGCCGACCGACTAGTTTGCAACCTAGTCGGTCAACCAACGTTCTTAGACCGACTAACGATAAACAGTAACTCCTGAAAAATTTAGAAAGCCAACTAGTCGGTCCAAGAAGGATTGCCGACCGACTGGATCGTCATCTAGTCGGTCGGTGCCCCTTCTTATACCGGCTAATGAGCACAAAAAGTTCCGATACAGAGCGCGGGGCCCCGGGATCGATTCCTAAGACTCCTAGGCTTGATCTAATAGTATGATACGACCGTTATGAAGTCCGTCACGAATGACATACTTCAAAATCGACAATCCTAAGGAAGAAACGAGAAAATACGACGAATCGATCGAAAATGAAAGCTACGGAGACGAAAACCACACATGAGGAGAAAATCCACCAAAACATATATTATATTATAATAAATCCAAATACAGGAAAAGCAGTCGTTACATCCTCCCCAACTTAAGAAAAATTCCTTCCTCGGAATTTCCAAATACTCACGAGTCCGGAAACAAAAGTGGGAAACGCTTTCGCATCTCATCCTCATTCTCCCAAGTAGACTCTCCAGGTGAGCCGTGTCGCCACATCACCCTCACAAGATTGACAATCTTGTTCCGAAGCGATTTTTGACGCCTGTCCAGAATCTGCACTGGATGCTGGTCATACGTCATATCGGGGCGAACGGTAATCTCCGAAAAATCCACCGCGTGAGACGGATCGCTAATGTATCGACGAAGCTGCGACACATGGAAAACAGTGTGAACTCCTTCCAAAGATGGCGGCAAGGCCAAGCGATACGCTACCTCGCCAACCCTCTCCAAAATGTCAGACGGTCCAATGTATCGCGGGCTCAACTTCCCTCGCTTCCCGAAACGAATCACACCGCGATTCGGGGAAATCTTCAAGAACACATGGTCGCCCTGCTGAAACTCCAAAGGACGACGTTTAGCATCCGCCCAATGCTTAAAACGGTCCTGAGCAATTCTCAACCTCTCCCGAATATTCCTGACGATATCCACGGCCTCCACGATCATCTCAGGTCCCAACAGCTCCCGATCACCAACGTCATCCCAACTCAATGGCGATCAACATTTCCTCCCATAAAGAGCGGCGAAAGGCGCCATGCCAATACTCGCCTGGAAGCTGTTGTTGTATGAGAACTCCACCAAATGCAGATGGTCCTCCCACGAACCCTTGAAATCCAACATGCACGCCCTCAGCATGTCTTCCAAAATCGGAATCGTCCTCTCGGACTGGCCATCCGTCTGCGGATGGTACGCCGTGCTGAAACTCAGACGCGTACCCAAGCTCTTCTGCAAACTCTACCAGAACTGAGATGTGAACCTCGTGTCTCTGTCAAACACGATACTCACGGGGACTCCATGAAGTCGCACGACCTCCTGCACGATTCACGTTACATCACTATCCAAACTAGGAAAAGGAAATAAAAACGGAGAGTAAAAGAATTTACCTCCATATATCTCCTCGCTAGCGCCTCAGTGGACTGTCCTACTCGGAACGGAATAAAGTGCGCAGATTTGGTCAATCGATCTACGATCACCCAAATCGCGTCATTCTGCTTCGGACTCCGAGGTAGTCCAGTCACGAAATCCATAGAGATGTGTTACCATTTCCACTCCGGAATCGGAAGCGGTTGTAGCAACCCGGCCATACGCTGATGCTCCGCCTTCACTTGCTGGCAAACCAAGCACTTGGCTACACTCCGAGCCACGCTCCTCTTCATACCATGCCACCAATAATTCAGACGAAGATCCTGGTACATCTTGGTGCCACCAGGATGCACAAAATACGGCGAACTGTGTGCCTCCACCATCAACTCCTCTCTGATATCCCCAGCTGGCACACACAACCTGGCTCCAAACCTCAGTGAGCCATCCTCATGAATCAAAAAGTCAGTCCGCAGACCGGCTTCCACCTGCTCCCGAATCTTCATCAGCTTCAGATCCTCTGCCTGGCCAGCCTTAATCCGATCCACGATCGTCGACTGTACCTGCATGTACATCAACGAAGAAGCCTCCCCAGGAAGAACAATCTCCACACCAGACTCGCAAAAATCCTGCTGCAATCTCCACTGCGAGGTCAAAATCATCACCGCTGGACGCCTACTCAAAGCATCTGGAACCACATTCACCTTGCCAGGGTGAAACTGCAAATCAATCTCATAATCCGCCATAATCTCCAACCATCGACGCTGTCGCATGTTGAGCTCCTTCTGAGTGAAAATGTACTTCAAGCTTTTGTGATCGGTGAAAATCTTCACTTTCTCACTCAGCAGGAAGTGCCTCCAAATCTTAAGAGCAAACACAACGGCAGCCAACTCCAAATCATGCGTCGGGTAATTCTTCTCATGAACCTTAAGCTGACGAGACGCATACGCCACAACATGTCCGTGCTGATGCAGCACACAACCGAGACCCTTGCCAGAAGCATCGCAAAAGATCTCAAATCCACCGCTGCGATCAGGCACAACAAGAATAGGGGCAGTCGTCAACTTCTCCTTCAGAATACCAAAAGCACTCTCACAATCACCCGACCAAACAAAAGCAACATCCTTCCGCGTCAACCTGGTCATCGGCTCAGCAATACGAGAAAAGTCCTTAATGAATCGCCGATAATAACCAGCAAGTCCAAGGAAACTCCGAATCTCAGACGCAGACGACGGAACAGGCCACTCCCTGATGGCCCGAATCTGACAGGACCAAGCAAACTGCTACCACGACTGAACTCAAATACTGGATGTCCGGGAATCTCGAACCCCACCTTCTTCCTCCTGCAGTCAATCGTAGCATAGAAGCTCGCAAGCCAGTCCATCCCAAGAACTGCATCATAGTTGATGATGTCGTGGATAATGAAATCAGCGAACAGCTCATGTCCACAGACCACCAACGAGCAAGAATTACAACCACGATGCACCGAGACCACGCCATTCCCTGTAACGATATTCCAACTCTTGGAAAGAGGGGACGTCGACAAGGAATGCCTCTCCACGAAGCTCCGAGAAATAATGCACATCGATGCACCAGAGTCAAAGAGGACTCGTGCAGGAAATGTGCAAACCAAAACCACACCTAACAAGCAATTAACAATCAAACCCTAGTCTAGCAAACAACCATGTTCAAGCAAACAACACAATCTAACAATCAAAACCAGCTAGGAAAGTAACAGCTAGATTGAGGATTACCTGCGATAACCTCATCCACAGCCTCGCTCTCCGCAGCGGTCATCAGAAAAGCCTGCCTCCTCGACGAAACAGCCTGCCGAAAAGCCTGTCCCTGAGGAACAAGAGCTGCTCCACGACCAGCAGGAACAGACGCTTGCTGCTGCAACGGCTGAGCTGCAACAGGTGCCCTCCGCAGCTGATTCGCATGCCGACAATCCTTCGCCACATGGGAAGCATCACCACAAACCAGACACTGGCCCAAAAACTTCCGACACTGATCCTTAACGTGGCCAGGCTTGCCGCAGAAATGGCAAGACTTCAGAATAGGCCCTCCTGGCCTCTTAAACTGAGCAGACTGATTAGGCCTGAATCCAGGTCTAAATACAGCTCTCGCCTGTTCCACAGGCCTCTTCCCAGCACCAACAACAGACCCCCTCCTCTGGTTCACGAGCAGCTCCTGCCTCTTGGCTGCTACTAGAACCTTCTGATAAGACTCCCGGTCAGAAGAGGTCACAAAACTCTGGAGCTCCGAAGCGAGTCCCTGCAGGAACCTCTGAGCTCTCTCCTCAGCGTCCTGCACCATCTTCAACACAAACCGACTCAGCCTCATGAACTCTTGGTGATATAGGTCCACCGACGAGCTCCCTTGCTTCAAATCGATAAAACGCTGCAGCATCTCTTCCCTGGCAGCTTTCGGGAAGAACTCACCCTCAAATCTGGCCTTGAAGGTAGCCCAAGCTATCGGCTCCACCAATATCTTCTCTTCCGCATCCCACCAATTCCGAGCATTATCCTTGAGTTGCCTCTTCACAGAATCAACCCATCCAGCCGGGGTGATCTTGGCCATCTTCAGATTGTCCTCGATGTTCCGAATCCACTCATCGGCAGCCAGAGGACCCTCAGACCCATCAAAATATGCGGGACCCAGCTCCCGAAATTGCTTCGCTCCTGGCTCAGAGCGAGGGGCATCTGGAAGAGCCCGGGCAGCTCGAGCAAGTGGAGCATTCTGGACTTGCAGAAGCACGCCCTGCTGCACTTGCATCATCTGGAGCATCATCCGCATCATCTCACCGCTGGTGGGTTCCCGCTCAGGCTCCTCATCATGAGGGAGCGCACCACTGCCCCCACCACGGGTGAAACACCTTCCTGCCATCTAATGACACAGAGAACGAATCAGATTTGACTCATAGCTTATGACATTGGACGTCGAACTTAGTTTATTGGACATTCTAATAGTATTATCGCTATTCCAAAAATCGCAGGTTCGGGACCTGTATGGGCCACCACTAAAACCTGTCACGCCCAGCTTCCCTAAAATGGAGGCGAGATGTGAAAAGGTCCGCACGAGAGTGGAGCTGCAAAGCCCCAAGCCCGATAAGCGTCAATAAACATAAGCAGGTCCCTGTAACCACAACGGAACAACAATAATAATACAAGGAGATACTGAAATAAAAATCTCACATCTCATAAAATGTCCAACATGAAAATAAGTCCAACATCCAGAAAAGCCACCAGGCTAAAAGAAAGAGTCTAAAGGCCCAGAACAAGGCCAACAAAAGCAGCGACATAACAAAGTATAGGTGCTACGCACCAATAACCAAACAACTGTCTAAACAAAAGTAAAACACAACGAAGACACTAGGACTGGTCCCCAGTGTCCACGTACTCCCCGTCGAACACAAGCTCGGGCTCGGCGTCAGCAAACACTTCGTCCTCAACAAGGTACTCAGGCTCAGGTTCTAACATGTGTCACCCAAAAGAGTAAAGGGGCACATGTCAGCAAGTCTAAAAGACTTGGGCAAGGAAACTGAAAGAAAGGCAACTAGCAACCTAGCAGTTATAGTATGCATGACATGGCAGTTATAACATGAGTGCACAATCAAGACATGGCAAGACAATTTGTACAAGAGAACAATCATCGGGACAAGACAAGAGTAGCCAAGCTACTATCAATCTCAATCAATTCACTATTCACGTTGTTTGTAGATGTTTACGCCTTACCGCTGAATGGTTTCACATTCGCTGATTGGCCGCTTAACAACTACCCAAAAACCCAGAGTTTACGCCTTACCACTGCAGTTGCTGATCAGGCAGACTCCCAGTTGATTGGACGCTTAACTCTTACCCCCAATACCCACACGTAATGGAGCCAGGGTCCCCGCACATGAGCTCAGCAAGTGAGCCAGGGTTGCCCCGCACATGAGCTCGCATTCTTAAACATTTGGCGTAGGGGTGCACCTAGCCGGAAACAAGCGATTCGGGCATTGGCTATCAACCAACACATGGCCCGCTTCTGGAACACGAGCCAGGAACACAAGCATTCGTAGCAAAGCTACGCAATCACAGAAGCACTTAAAGAATGCAATGACATGACAATTAATTCGCGTACCGTTAATGGAAAGTAAACATGACATGGTAATTGTACAACATGCTATATGTCGGAACTAGCTTCGTTGTCAAGCTAGTTCCCCAAATTTGCGCCTAGGCGAGTATCATTTCGTCGCCTAGCCTCTTTTACGCCTACAACAAACAAATGGCCTAAAACATGGCCTAAACCCTAAGTGGCAAGTTTCACTTGCCTAGCACCGGGGATGACGACCACTTCGTCACACGGATGCCAATCTACGGGGAAATCGCTGTTATGGGGGAACAATAATCAAACAACATGAAATTTTATTAGGGTTTCATAAAAATACCAATAGGCTATGAAAACATAGAGGAATCGATTTCTTACCGAGAGGAAGCGGAAGAAACACTTCGGAGAACCCTAGCACCAGATCTGGAAACAAATGGAGGAGTTTGGAGAAACTAGGGTTTTGGGGATTTTGGGGATTTTGATGGAAATTTGGGGAAGATGAGAGGTAGATAGAGTGTATGGATGGTTTGGATGATGGATTTAGGGCTTGGGATGAAGGAATATGGCTTGGAGGAAGATGGGGGCTCAAAGGGGGAGATTTTAGGGTTTTGGGTCGTGAGGGAGGAAGAAGAAACGTTTGGGAGGGGTATAAATAGGTTGGGCTGGCGGCTGCCCAGAAATTAGGGTTTCAACACAGGTTAGTCGGTCAAAGAGCAACCACTGACCGACTAGTTTGGCAACTAGTCGGTCGGTCGACCAACGCAGACCGACTAAGTGTAAACAGTAACTTCTGAACGAAAATAGGATTTTAGAATTAGTCGGTCCATGAACAAATACTGACCGACTAGTTTTGCATCTAGTCGGTCGATGAACGTTCTTAGACCGACTAATAGTAAACAGTAACTGATACTAAAATTAGATGATGTGTTAGTCGGTTAAAGAAGCATTGCCGACCGACTAGTTTGCAACCTAGTCGGTCAACCAACGTTCTTAGACCGACTAACGATAAACAGTAACTCCTGAGAAATTTAGAAAGCCAACTAGTCGGTCCAAGAAGGATTGCCGACCGACTGGATCGTCATCTAGTCGGTCGGTACCCCTTCTTATACCGGGTAATGAGCACAAAAAGTTCCGATACGGTGCGCAGGGCCCCGAGATCGATTCCTAAGACTCCTAGGCTTGATCTAATAGTAAGATACGACCGTTATGAAGTCCGTCACGAATGACATACTTCGAAATCGACAATCCTAAGGAAGAAACGAGAAAATACGACGAATCGATCGAAAATGAAAGCTACGGAGACGAAAACCACACATGAGGAGAAAATCCACCAAAACATATATTATATTATAATAAATCCAAATACATGAAAAGCAGTCGTTACACCGGCCCACTCCGGGCCGCGGCTTCTTCTAATTAAAAAAATGAACCGGCCCGCTGTGCATGCATTCGAGAGTGCGGGGGCACGTGCTCCTCTAATGCCCCTGAATTTGGGCAGCTGGGCGAGCTTTGCAGGTCGGATCCTGTAACGACCACTTTCGAGTCGTACGCATTTTAGCGCGTGTACTGTTCCGTATGATGATTTTCGTATTTGATTTTATTGTTATTTCCCGTAGTCTGGACGCATGACCGGACCCCGTATTCATAACCTTCTCGGAGGCGCGATCACTCCGATATCTCCTTTTTAATTTTTGGAAGTCGGGGCACAAATTTTATACTAACCTATTATTATTATCATAACTATATACATTAAAATTTGCATGCTTTCAAAACACTGTTCCTTCTTTAAAAAAACGCGAATTGCTTTAAAAGAAAAAAAAAGTGGGGTTAGACAGATCAAGCTTTTTTGTAAACAAATAATTAAATATTACTTTTATACTTAATGGGATTATTGGTTAATTATCATGCGGGTGATTCTTTTAGCAAATCAAATCATGTTTTAAAATCTGAAAAAACCTGATAAGATCATATCCATTAACCAACGGTTATCCCTCTGACCCTTTCTCCCCTAACCACTCCCCATATCCCGTACACTCTCTCCCCACTTCCTCTCTCTCCCCACGTGAAGGCTGAAGCACACAATCCTAAGGCCAATTTAATTGCACAGCAGCCTACCCTGTTATAAAACTCTAATTCTTTTCTCTCCCTACACATGATTATGAATAGCAGCCCTACCTCCTACTAAAAGCTAACATAGGTTTTCTTTTGTTTCTTCCAACTACACAAAGCATAGCTCCCTGTCATTTTTTTCTAAACGCCAAGAGTACAACGCGCAGCCTCCCTTCTCCTTCCTCCTCGCGACACCAAAGCCGAACCCTAAACATAACTCCCAAGCGCCGCATGTCTGTAGAGGAATATGCCCTCGGATCATTTGTATTTGATGCAAATGATAATTTAAGCTTAGATATGGACAATTTTGCATTTGATGCAAAAGAGATTAAATGTGTCTTAAATTGTTTAAGACTATATTTAATAATATAAAGGCAAGGAAAAGTTCACGGGTAAGACAGGAATGTCCCGGTCTACGCCCAGGTTCGAACAGCGTCCAAATCGGACACCAAATACCAAAGTTATGCCCAAAACAGCCCAAAGGACAAGATCAGGCCAGACTAGGTCTGGACTGCTGGCCAGGCCCAAAAGAAGCCAAGGCCTGAGCAAACCCAGGCACAGGCCTGAGCTTGGCCCAGGCGCGGCATGGGCTTGCCCAGCGCCTGGGCAAGGCCCAGGAGCGGGCCTGGGCTTGCCCATGCCGCCTGGGCAAGCCCAGGCGCGGCCTGGGCCTTGCCCAGGCAAATTTACTGCGTGCGCAGCAAGCTGTGGGCCCCACCAGTGGGCCCCAGTCCTATGGTTTTGAACCTTTACTGTGCAGAATTATTTGACGGCTCAGTTTTTGTGAAACACTAGCCTTGGGCTGATCTTTGGACAATCAATTGGAGGGTCAAATGAACTCCGATTGACGAACGGTTTTTTCCTCTGCGTTCACCGTTGAACACCCTTCGAATTGATAGGTTGTATCAATCCTGAAGTTCAACAGTGAGGGAGTTAAAATTCACGGAAGTTTGCACTTTGTGAAATGCAAACTAAATTGATTTTATTAACTCTAATTTTTAGTCCCACACCGAATTTTGAGGAAAGGTGAGTAGTCAGCCGCCTATATAAATATGGGTCTGCTCTCCTCCTCAAAAGTCGTCCCAAGCTCTAGATCTGAGCGGCTCTCGTAAATGTTGGAGCACGCTCGGATCTAAGCTAAATTAATATTTCTCCTCTCCCTATAAATTCCTGCCTTGCTCCTGAGGGATCTAGCAAAGCCGCAAAGGAATTCGGATTCAGATCCGAAATCTAGGCAGAGGTTTCACTCGCGTGAAACTTTCTTCAGCGCGTGGTTGGCTCGACGACACGGGATTGATCGCCTCGGGATGTGGAGCGGTTCAAGGAGCGGTTCGGGGAGCGGTTCGAGGAGCAGCTCGGCGTCGGACGGGAGCGGCTCGGAAGACGGTGCGGAACATCTCGCCTGCCCCAGGGTTGAGATTCCGGGTATGTGTTTATTAGCATTAGTTTAATTTAATCGCTGTAGGCTAGATCCTTCTTGGGATGGTCAGACCCATCCCAAGTCGGCATAGATCTTGGTTTAGGGTCTTGGACCTTAGGGTTAAATGTTAATTAGATTAACATGATTATTTTCCGCTGCTATTTCTGTCTATGTTCCGTTCGACTTAGGACGTGCATAGAGTTTTTATGCCCTAAGGGTCCCAGAAAACCCTACAGTGGTATCGGAGCGTAGGTCTGTGTAACGATCTAGCCTGCGATTATTATTAAACTTTAAAATGCTTGTAAATACTTTTAAAAATGTTCTTAAAGTTATGAGATAAATTTTAAAAAATGTTTTTGATGTTTAAAAATCTATGTGATAAATTTTTGAATATGAAAATTTTTAAATGACGTTTTCAAATTTATGTGATAATTTTTAAAACTAATTTTAAATATTTTAAAATTTATGCGATAAGTTTAAAGTGCCTAAAAATTTTATATGATAAATTTTTAAGCATGAAAGTTTTTAAAATGATGTTTTAATTTTATGAGATATTTTAAAACTGATTTTAAAGGTTAAAATTTTTATGTGATAAATTTTTTAAAGTAGCATGCAAATTTGTGATCTTAAAAACAAGTTTTTATGGGATAAAAATAAAATATTTTAAAATCATATTTTAAATTTAAATGTTAAATTTATGTTTGCATGCTAAAATTGTTTATGTGATAGACATTGTTCTATTTAAATTGTTAAATAGTTGTACACTTTTATTTTAGGCGATAAAATTAGTATAATCTTATGTTAATGGCTATGCATAATCTTGTCCCTTATTTGATAACACAAGACAACCCTTTAGGTTAGCCATTAAGAAATGATTAAAAATTTATTACTTGAATTTTAATGACATGCTATGTTTTAATAAAACTTTTAACAACCCTTTAAGACCTAATTCATGATTAGGGTAGTCCTTTTAATGAATCTTAATTCTAATTATTATAATTAATTCTCATTAAAGGACTTCGCTTTTGGCGTTGTAAATAAAGTTTATTAAAATCCTAATAACGATTAGGATATCACGTGAACCTTATAGTTGATAAGGTCTTAATAGAAGTTATTAAACAAATCCTAAAATTTTAAATTTAAGGATGCAACTATTTGATAGGATTAATTAGTTGTTAATAAAAGCTGTTTAGTCTATGGCACACATACAAAAAATGACAAGCTTCATTCAATGGACCATGATCCAGTCAATGTGCTTGGCTAAGAGTTCTGGATCAACCCTAGCTAGTCTAAGGGATAGTGATCCTGACTTAGTCAATTCTCTGGCTGTGTTAGGCTGGACCGCAATGTCGCGAATCATGATTGTATGACACCATGGACTATATCTAAGTCAAATACGTTAATAATCTTTTTCAAGATTAGCCATAGCCCTCCTTGTTTTAGGGGTTAGCTACTATAGGACCCGTGTTACAGTTGTTGAGATACCCTCAAGCTATGACATGGCAACCCTATAGAAACCAACTCCTTAAATACACTAGATGTAGTCTAAGTCCTGATCCAAACCGACGTGTCGTAAATACCCCGAGCGCCAGAGCAAGTCAGGCTAGACATGAAAACAAGGGTCCGACTAGACTAGACATTGTGATTTGAATGAGCACCCTCATGATCACAAATGACTAGGGGTAAAAACCGATTAAGAGGGTTATATCTGATATGATCGATGAAGATGTAATGCCCTGCTAAGCTACTGCACAAGTACTAGAGGGAGGGTGAATAGTACTTTAAAATAATTAAGAGGATAATTCCAAATTATCTTGCAAACTCTACCAATTAATGCGAAAATGCCGAAATGTAAATATGACAACAAATAAGACAATAGCAAACAAGCAATATTTCTGGATTCGGATCCACCTAATTCTCCCCGACTTGTTCCTGGTGATCCTACGTCCCAACCACCCGGATCCCCTCCGGATACTTGAGTTAGAAACCCTAACTCAAGATTTCCACTATGAAAAACTTGTGAAGAACCTTCACCAAGGCAAATCATACACAAAGGAAATTGTGACTCCCACAACCCGGGATCACAAACACACTCTCACAACCGAGAGTGAATCACTTACAATAAAAAAGTAAATTGAAATGAAATGCTTACCACAAAATACATATGCCTTGAGTAAAACTTACGATTTAGGGAAAAACAGATTTTCGGGAAGATGACGTGGCACCAAACCCTAGCTCCAAGTAGATGACCAGCAATGGAGTCCTAGGTGGATGTTGGTGACCTAGAATCAAGCACTTGGCTTCGAAGGCTCACAATCAATGAATCTCTCTTTTGAAATGAGTGAGGGAGAGATTCTTGAGAGAGAAATGAATGAGCTTTAAATGAGATAAAACCTTTCTCTTTGATCTCTAAACTTCTCTAATAATCAGCCTTGAGTGCAATGCATGCAGCTCATCAAGTATTTATAGGATAGAGGAGAGAGAGAGAGAGAGAAAAACGTTTCAATTAAAGCTCCAACGGCTCTATTCTGAACCCAACTAGTCGGTCAAATAACAACCACCGATCGACTAGTTCATCAACTAGTCGGTCGGTCAAACAGCATGAACCGACTAACTGATAGAACAAGAAATAGGTCGAAGTTCAGACTAACAGAACTAGTCGGTCAAAGAACACTTGCCAACTGACTAGTTTCACAACTAGTCGGTCGGTGAGTGAACTTAGACCGACTAAGAGATAAAACAAATAGTCTGAGTACAAATTGAATTAGTCGGTCCAAGAACAAAAGTTGACCGACTAGTTCATCAACTAGTCGGTCGCCAAATGTACATAGAACGACTAACGATAAACAGTAACTAGGCATGTACAGTAGAAGCTCAACTAGTCGGTCCAAGAAGGATCACTGACCGACTAGTTCACAAACTAGTCGGTCGGTGAGTCAACGTAGACCGACTAACTGTAAACAGTAAAGAGATATAATTTGAGAAGGCAAACTAGTCGGTCCAAGAAGCATTGCCGACCGACTAGATCACCATCTAGTCGGTTGGTTCTCCTTCTTGAACCAACTAACATGCACAAGAAGTAGCGAAACGAAGCGCGATGCTTCGGGAAAGTTCGTATGGACTTCTTACAAGTTCCTAGCTCTAAGATACGAGCGTTAAGAAGATTAAAACGTAAGACCTACTCAAGGCTTAATATTCTATGAATTGAAGCTAGAAGACATTAAATAAACTTGACGAACCATCTTCGAAATCTTCAATCGAATCTTCATGACTTCAATCAACGTCCTTGAGCTTCAACGAAGCTTCAAGCTCGCGATCACATGCTTTGAGAAGTCTCGAGACGTCGCATTTGATATTCATAGAAGTTTGGCGACGATCTCCATAACTGTGCTCACAAAGAGTTAGTTCTCGATATATTTATGTTTATTCATCATCCAAAACCAAATCCGGGGAGTCCAATACTCAACATTCTCCCCCTTTTTGGTGATGACAAACCAACATAAATAATAATCAAAAATAATGATTCAAATGTAATTTACTTACTCCCCCTGCATTGATGACACGTTAGTTCCAAAATGAATAATAATAATACGCATCAAGAAGACGAGTAAAGTATAAAATGAGAATCAAATATTGAAATTTAGGATTTGAAATCCATTTTTATATCTTAACTCCCCCTGAATCTAACATATCAAATTAGATTCTTGGAAAAATGCTTAAATTATCATTTAGCTCATCGTTATTATTATATCTCTCCCCCCTTTGGCATAAGCAAAAAGTGTGGGAGGAGATCAACGACAACAACAATGGCTTCAAATAAAAGCACGGGAGTCGAAGAGTGAGACCACGGTTCAAATGGCACCAAAGGAAAATATCGAATAAAATCAAAGCGTGCCAATGAAACCAAAGTCGAAAATCGATAAATAAAATCATCCAAACTCAAATTAATTTTACGAATTGAGTTATGGAATATACTTTCCAATATCAACATTCTTGGTTAATTTAGTGCATGGAAAACAATTCTATGTTTTCATAAAATGAATTCTATTAAACCAAGTAATATCGTCGAGCGACGAAATCAAACATCAGAGACATATAAAATATAAAATATAAAATGTGCACAACATAATGTAAAAGTCAACATCGATGTATATATATATAACTGAAGCATGAGTAATCAAAAAGATACATCCGTCAACATACATATGAGCGATCCAACGATCGAAGCACAACAATACAACATCATATCACACATATATCAGAATATCACAAAACATACCGACATCCATCCAAAATACATCAAAATACATCAAAACGATCAGAATGATCCCAAAAACATAACCACACTCTATCCTACCCAAACTCGCTCACAACAGATCTATCATCCAAGGTGCATCGGGAGAGTCCTCAGAGAAGCTCAAGAGGCAGTGGGAGGATCCGCAGCAGCAGCAGGCTCTACAGCAGGAGTGGTGGTCACCGGATCAGCAGTAGTGTCCACGGGAGCGACGGTAGTGGCCTCGGGAGCACCAGTCGTAGTATCCACCGCAGTAACGGTGGCAACAGGAGTACTCTCAGGGTCAGGAGCAGAAGAGGCAGCAGTAGCACCAGAAGTGCCCTCAGGGGCATGAGTCGAAACACGAACAAGCTCCTCAATCTCCTCCTTATCCAACTCCTCCTCGTCAGAAACTGACGGAGGGATCTCAATGCCCAAACATGAGGCGATACGAGCAAGTATCTCCTCAGTACGAGCATAACGAGACTCCATACGTCTCACTGAACGTGCGAGCTCGTCAAGAGTGGTAGAGGGAGCAGCTGAGGCAGAGGCAGACCCTGAAGTAGAGGGGGTCGTCCTCTGAACGTGACAGAGCGCTGTAAAAGATTTCTTGACGGCCGTCGCATTCAGAGGGGGACCGAGTGGACGCTCATCATCAGGAGGAAGTGTGACACGGAAGTGGCGAAAAACTAGAGTCAACAAGCACGGATATGGGATATGCGCAGACTTCGTGGACTTCCGGATACACTCGAAAGAATCCATCTTATCGAGTATGATCCGAGCCCAGTTAATCTCGCTCTCCATGAAGATGGCATAAATCAACTTCAGGAATGGTTGGGAAGGCAAAGAGGAGGAGCCGTACTTAGGAAGTAAACACTACTTCAGAATCAAGTTCAGGACCCAGCCATTGGGCTTGAATGACTTCGAGGGGACGCCAATCATGGCGGGAGGAATCTCATGGAAGATCTCAGAAAGGATGACCTGATCGAGGGAAGAGATGTCATCAACAGAAATGTCTGAAGGGAGGAGGCCAGACGAGGAAATACCCAACAAATCTCCTAAGACTTCTATCGTGTCTCCTAAGACGAGGAAAGGATGACTATCGGTGTCCCCAAAATAGTAGTCTCAATCGAGTGGGTCTCGTCGTACTGACCCCGGATCCTATTGGCGTAGAAAAGCTTCACTAGGCGAGGGTAGGGATGTGGATTCACCTTAGGGTCATACCGAAGGTAATCGATAAGACCGGAAGACGAAAGAAGATCTGCTAGGCCAGGGAAGTCTGAAAACTGTATGAAATGCTCCAGAAGCAGCGAACAGTGTTCAATACGGTTGTAAGCCGCGAGACACAATGGGTCGTCACGACACAACGAAATATCGACACCACCCACCGGCATCGGAGCCTTTCCCCTAGGCTGACGTGTACGGGGTCGAGAGCCAGACTCAGGTTGCCTAGGAGGAGGTGAAGGATCCCTAGGGGTCTCAGTCTTGGGTATGTATTCGGTGCCGGAATCCGAAGGTGTACGGAAAGAGGAAGGAGACACAGTTTGCTTTGTAGGCTTGGGTTTGGGCTGAGATTGAACTCAGGGCTTCGCTGTCGCCGTCCTCTTACGCTTAAGAGGAGGCGAAGACGAAGAAGGTTGGGTAGTCTTCGAGCGGCGTTTGGGTTGCGAGGGTTCAATGGGATCCGTAGGGGATGGCTCTATGGTCATAGGCGAAGGGCTCGTAGGACGGATCGGGATTTTTGTCTTCGCCATAAGTGCGACGAGACAAGGCAAGAATCAACACAAGATCTAGGATGAAACCTATACAAACCCTAGCCGAAATCCTAAAACCCTAACCCTAGACAGCTAGAAAATGAACACTAGTGAGCTAGGAGAGAAGTTAGAACAAACCCTAGGGGGAGATCGACGGGGAAACGGCCGGAGATAGGTCGGAAAACGATGGGTTCGACGGAGAAGACGAACGGGCTCGGGGGTTACGGGGGGGTTTTGAGCTGGGAGAGGGAAATTTTGATCGACTAGAGTGAGAGATAGTCGGTCGGGTGAGCTTTTAATCGATCGGAAGTCGAAAAGACAAGACAGTCTCTGTCACAATTAGTCGGTCACAGTTCAAGCAATGACCGACTAGATGACGATCTAGTCGGTCGGTCAATGAGCTTGAACCGACTAGTTGCAAACAGCTGTACAGAGTCAAAAATAGGGCATGAGTTAGTCGGTCTGAGTTCATTCACAGACCGACTAGATGATGATCTAGTCGGTCGGTCAATGAACTTGAACCGACTAATGGAGTTCAAAATTTTAGAATTTTGAAATTTGAGTTCTCTCCTAATCGCACTAGGACGAAACATCGATAAACTCTCATTAAACATTAAACTACCCCATTAAACATCGAAAATCATAAATTTGACGATTACGAATAAATCGATCGAAAATTCCGAAAATTCAACGAAAAATCCAGAAAATTCAATTAATCTAGCATGTGCAAATATAACGAATTTTCATAGCATGCAAGATTATTGAACAAAAATGAATCCTAAATCTCGGATTCACCCATAAACCCCAATTCTCGACGCAACCGCACAAAGGAGTCTTCCTTTAGTGGTTTTGTGAAAATATCGGCGATTTGCTTTTGGGTTTCAACGTACACTAATATGATGTCCTTTTTAGCAACATGATCATCTAAGAAATGGTGACGGACATCTATGTGTTTCGAACGGGAATGGTGTACCGGATTCTTGGAGAGACATATTGCACTATGGTTGTCCACCATGATAGGGCTAGTATCACAGTTTATACCAAAGTCTTTAAGAGTGTTTCTCATCCAAAGAACCTGAGCACACGCGGCACCGGCAACAATATATTCCGCCTCGGTGGTTGAAAGTGATACGGAATTCTACTTCTTGGAAAACCAAGAGACAAGAGAATTTCCTATAAAATGGCAAGTGCCACTAGTACTTTTTCTGTCGGATTTGCATCCCACATAATCTGCGTCACTATATGAGACTAACTCATATGTGCTAGATTTTGGATAAAGTAATCCAAAATCAAGTGTATAACTTAAATAACGGAAAATACGCTTTACCGCTACTAAGTGAGAATCCTTAGGTTGAGACTGATAACGAGCATATACACATACGGCAAACATAATATCGGGCCTACTTGCGGTAAGATAAAGTAAGCTACCTATCATACCTCGATATAGACGAATGTCTACATCTTTTCTGCCAGCATCTTTATCAAGATGTGTAGTCGTGCTCATTGGAGTCTTTTTCCCGGAGGTATTCTCCATTCCAAATCGATTTAGCAACTCCACCGTATACTTTGTTTGGTGGATGAAGATTGCATCGTTCATTTGGCGAATTTGGAGACCTAAGAAATATTTGAGCTCACCCATGTGGCTCATCTCAAATTGATCCTTCATCACATTAGAAAACTCTTCGCAAAGAGCAAAGTTAGTAGCACCGAAAATGATATCATCAACATAAATTTGAACTAAAATTATATCATTATTCGAGTACTTAACAAATAATGTGGAATCAACTTCTCCCATTTTAAATCCTAAATCCAAAAGAAAATTCTTTAGCCGGTCATACCAAGCTCGAGGAGCTTGTCTCAAACCGTGAAGAGCTTTCTTAAGTTTAAAAACATGATTTGGAAATTTTTCATTTATAAAACCCGGAGGTTGAGAAACATAAACTTCCTCAACAACATCTCCGTTTAAAAACGCACTTTTAACATCCATTTGAAATAATTTAAAATCTTTATGGCATGCAAAAGATAATAATAATATAATGGATTCTAATCTAGCTACCGGAGCAAAGGATTCTTCGAAATCAATACCTTCCTCTCGCTGATAGCCTTGAGCTACTAACCGAGCTTTTTTCCGAACGACATTTTGGTTTTCGTCGGTCTTGTTCTTGAAGATCCACTTTGTCCCTATGACGGTGTGGTTCTTTGAAGGCAAAGGAACAAGCTCCCAAACCTCATTCCTCTTGAATTGAATGAGCTCCTCTTCCATGGCAAGGATCCAAGCGCTATCTTTGCACGCCTCATGAATATTCTTTGGCTCTATCGAGGAGGCAAAAGCACAATGAGCGAAGTAGTTGACTTGCGATCTCGTCTTGACACTATCATGGATATTGACAATGACTTGCTCATGAGGATGGTCACGAACGGTATGAAGCCGTTTGGGAATTCCCTGATCACTAGGAACATTCTCAAAAACTTCATTAGTCGGGTTAATATCATTAGAATCAATAGAATTAGAATTAGAATTAGAATTACCAATTGAATCACATAAGACATCCATGGAGTCATCATCATTAGTAATTCTAGCCGGAACAAAATCTTCATGAAATGAGACATGAAGTGATTCCTCGATCGTTGAGGTTCGTTTGTTGTATATGTTGGGGTTTTGGCGGACCCCCAGAGCTCGGATCCGTATCCGTCCTAAGTCGGACGGACCACGGAGGCACAAAAGCGCAGCGGAAAAACCAGAAATCATATTTCTACACTAGCTAAACTATTTAGCTAGGCTCTGGGGAGCCAGAACCTAGCCCGATCTATGCCGACTTGGAGTGGGTCTGACCACCCTAAGAAGGATCTACACTAAAGCGACTAATTAAAAACTACACTAGAAAACGCTTAACCACATACCCGGAATCTTGGCCCTGGAGCAGGCAAGATGTACCGCACCGTCTTGAGAAGCTCCTCGTAGCCGAGCCGCGTTGACCCGATCTCCCTGAGCCGCCTCGCACCCTCGCACCGATCCGCCCGAGCCGCTTTCGCCTCCGAGCCGATCACACGCGGTAGAAAGTTTCACTTGAGAAGAACCCGCGTCTTAGACGTCCGGATCAGATCCAAACCCCCCTTCGTAGTCGTGCTAGGACTACTCCGGAGAATAGGAAAATAGAGAGAGAGATTAGTCGCGGATCGAGCTTGCTCTA
Organism: Scilla litardierei; assembly: GCA_030789695.1. Classification (NCBI taxonomy): domain Eukaryota; kingdom Viridiplantae; phylum Streptophyta; class Magnoliopsida; order Asparagales; family Asparagaceae; genus Scilla; species Scilla litardierei. The sequence goes on along the minus strand of CM061141.1, from coordinate 177,875,768 downwards.
AAAATCTGGAGCTACCCGATCGTTGACTGGTGTGTTTTCCAACGAGGAGAGTGCACCCCTATTTATATAGGGAGTGAGCACTCAACTTCTTGTTGCGGGCAATGTGGGACAATCCACATGAAGAGAAAAATTCAATTAAGCCATTTGGCTTAATTTCAACTTTAAAGTTAGCCTTTCACAAATTCAAACTTTAACTAATTAATTCTCCTCGCATACTAAACTTCAGACACCAAACAAGCTATCAATCAGAAAATCTTGGAATGGTGAACGCGTAGGAACTGACGGTGACGAATTTCGACTTCGTTTGACCCCTCAAACAATTGCTCATAGTTTAGCAATTTACACAAAATTCGTAGCCGTCATTAGGGTTTTCAAAAACCCTAAATTGACTTAAGTTGCGGGCGCGCCCGCTAGACTTAGCGGGCACACCCGCCCAAGGGGGCAAGGGCGGGCCGCCCGCCCGCGGCTGCAGCGGGCCGCGCCCGCTGCAACAGCGGGCCGCGCCTGCTTGCAGCGGGCGCTGGCCCGCTGCGTGCAGCGGGCCGTGTCCGCTGCGTGCAGCGGGCGCTGCGTGCAGCGGGCGCTGGCCCGCTGTGCAGCGGGCCACGCCCGCTGCTGCAGCGGGACACGCCCGCTGTGCAACGGGCGTGCGCCCGTTACAGCCAGCGGGCGTTGCCCGTTTGCATTTGCACATGGGCCTTTTGGCCCAGTGGGTCTAACCCACTTCCCCTTGAACTCTTTCTGCGTTTCTGGGCTCGTTTGAGCTCCGATTTGGACGCGGTTTGAACCTGTGTTTAGACCGGGACGATCCTGTCATCCAGGTAACCCTTTCTAACAAGTTTGTTCCTACTAAATTCGTTGTACCTAATTTCCAACACGTTTAGTCAAAGTTAGCATCTAATGCAACGTTGTGTCCCTATTGCTAATGCGACTAACTTTCACAACTTGTGAATATCATCAAATGACATTTCTCTCTATTCTATATTCCTATTACTAAGACACGAATACTACTCGGTGTGAGACCCTACAGCCTGACCTTACTACAGGTTGGGGCTCGAAACCCCTAGACGACGGTCACTACGAGCAGTAGCTGTCGTCCCTGTTTCAGAGTCATCATAACGTGATCGACCCTTTGACAAAAGTGTCATAGGGTTTGCATTGGCTGTGTCAGTGATGAATTTCGTTAGCTAAAATCCCTTCGTCAAGACTGTGTTATTGTTGGCCTAGGGTATGGTTTACTGTCAACCCTATTAGACAACATTGGTCAGTATACGGCGGTCTTTATTGTATACACGTTGTACTACTTGCAACGTACCCCGGCCGAGGATTAACATAAAGACCGTACTGAACCTATAACACTAACTTCCCTTTAATGGAAGTGACGAATCCCATCTTAGTCATTTACTCACCTTGAGAGCTTCAGGTGCAACCCAACCTAAGATCTTTCATCAGGACTGGTCCTCGAAGCTAGATCATGGGTCTAAGCTACACCGTCTGCTCACAGGTTGGTACAGATGACTTCAGGTCTTAAGGATCAACTAACCTATCATCACCCTAGAGTTATTAAAGACAGATCATTAAAGTTAACCATTTAATAACTCTAACTTGGTCGTTCAGTGAACTCATTCTCCAATGAGCACCTGTGTCTCGTCTCCGACTTCACCAAGTCGAATGACTATGAGATCATCATTACCCGAAGGTAAGACGAAGACACAGTGATCTATCCGATGTGTCGATATCCAGTTCTCGACACATCTACGATCACGAATCGTTTTAGACTTACGTTTCTATTCGGTCTCTTACTTACTCATAATCGGGATCTCATCTAGATATGTAAGGACCTAACTATAAGTCTATGGATATTATCTAAGTATATTAATACAAATGATTTTATACTTAGAATAATACGTACCATATCGGTATGAACAAGACGTGTAATCAAGATAAATTGCCTTATGGGCATATATCTTCCTACAGTATATCCGGTAGGATTTGCTACGCGAAGAATATCCAATAAAAATCCTATCATCGGATCTTGGATCAAATTTTTCCAAGCTACCATACGTGTTCTTAATAAAATATTTTGAACCAAAAACTCGAAAATGTTTAACTTGAGGCAATCTACCAAACAACAATTCATAACAAGTTTGTTTGGTGTCGGGCCTCAAAAGTATTCTATTAAACACATAGCAAGCGGTGTGTACCGCTTCCGCCCAAAGTTGGCTATCATCAAGCATAGTGCGAGCACACTCCACTAGCGTCCTATTCTTTCTCTCAACAACACCATTTTGAGGAGGTGCGCAAGGGAATGAAAAGGTGTGTGTAATACCAACTTCATCACAAAAGTTCTCAAAAGACTCATTCTCAAATTCACCTCCATGATCACTACGAATAGTGACAATGGTGGTTCCTAAGAGATTTTGTACTTTCTTGACAAATATTGTGAAGTTTTCGAAAGCATCATTTTTATTACATAAGGAAAATACCCAAGTAAACCTAGAAAAGTCATCAACGATGACAAGTCCATATCGTGCATTTCCTAATGAAGCAACTCTAGTTGGCCCAAATAAATCTAGATGTAATAGCTCTAGTGGCCGCTTAGAAGAAATGCTTTTCTTAGGTTTAAAAGACGATTTTAGAAGCTTCCCTCGTTGACACGAGTCACAAAAGCTTTTCTTTTGAAAGACAAGCTTATGGAAGCCTCTAATAGAATTTAACTTGGAAAGCTTAAATAGTGTTCCAAAGTTCACATGACCGAAACGTCGATGCCATAAGTGTTGTTCACTTGTGTTGGCAACGAGACATTGTTCATGTGATCTTGGAAGATCCAAAATATAAATATCCTTATGGCGTGTGCCGGAAAATAATAATTCATCATTATCCTTTCTTAAAATATGGCACATTCCTTTCGCAAAGCTAACTTTGTAACTTTTGTCACAAAGTTGGCTTATTGAAATAAGATTGTGGTTTAATCCTTTAACAAGGTAAACATCACATATAAGAGGTTTAGAAGGATTACCCACTTTACCAACACCTATGATGGTTCCGCTCTCGTTGCCTCCAAAGGCTACCCGGTTTCCATTTGCAATGGCAACCACTCCGGAGAGCAATTGAGCGTCACCCATCATATGTTTTGAACACCCGCTATCGAGTAACCAATTATTCTTGGAGCTAAATTTTGATTTGTTGCTCCGTTTCTTTCTATAGAGTACCTAAAGATAGAAAGTATCGTACCATGGTACCCAAGGTCATTGGGTCCAAAAGATTAGACCTTTGGAAACCAAGTCCAATTGGACTTAGACTTCCCCACATAATTATCACTATGCACAACATTCATGAAATACGAATTCATATACATTTTTTTTTCATTCATGCTTGTGTCCTTTGGGCTCCAAATTGTGAATATTTTGGGAGCCTTCATCCTATTGGGTGCATGCATGCGTTGTTGATTTCTACGTGATGCATGATGTGGATAGGCATAAGGAACATGATGAAATGGTGCATTATGAGAATTATTCATACGATGATGTGGGTGTACATATGCATGTGGGGGAACACGTGCATGAGGGTGTCTCACATGGTGTGCACGTGTCCGTGTCCGTGTAGCATAAAAATCATCATATGAGTGAGCATGTGGAGTAGGACGTGTGTTCCTACGTGGCATGGTGTTTGTGTACATGTTGGCATGGCCCTTCTTTGGAGGTCCACCCAAAGTTGGTTTCTTTCCAAATGAGGGTGTGTACGAGGAGGAAGCACCATTAGTAGATGAACTACCAATAGAGTGTTTGCTACCACTCGTTGAGTCACCGGAAGTTGGCCTAACAAAAGTAGTGGCCGATTTGGATAAACTTCCCATCTTATACCCCAAGCCAATGTGGTGATTGGCCGGAAGTAAGTCATTTAGGATGTTGTCCAAATGGTCCTTACCCTTATTGAATTTGTTAATTCGGCCTAATGTGCTCTCATATTTCTCAGTGAGAGAACGCAAAGAAGCATCCAAAGTGGATACTTGTGATGTGAGCACATAAACACGAGATTTGAGATTATCATTCTCAATACTCAAAGTCGAGTTTTGAGAAGTCAAATCCGCTATCTTGTGTTCCTCCGAATCCTCAATGCTAACATGTTCAAGTTGAGACTTGAGATTTACAATCTCATTCTTCAACTCTTCAACAACGGTGTCGTTGTTGGTGATGATAGTTGTAGGCGAGGTTTGGATGCTAGCTAAATCATCTTTTACTTTAGTATATCTATTTACTAATTTAGTGTATTTAGACCATAATTGAGAATTAGCATTCCTAAGGTCATCCATGGTTACCTCATCGCCTTCCTTGTCGCTATCATCGGAAGAGGAATTTTTATCTTGCTCCTCCTGAGCCATGAAGCACATATGTGCTTTCTCCACTTGCTCATCGTCCGACTCTCCGCTTGAGGAATCCTCGGAGTCGGTGAATGTCCCGACAAGCCCCTTTTTGTACCCTTTCTTTTACTTCTTAGACTTGTCGAACTTTGGCACCTTCCACTTCTCCTTGTGCTTGTTTTGAGGACACTCCGCTTTCATGTGTCCTGGCTTGTTGCATTGAAAACACAAAGGAGAGGAGGCGTTAGAAGAATTAAACCTCGATTTGTTTTTGAAGTTACCTTTCCGGAAGAACCGGTTGAACTTCTTGGCCATGAGTGCCATGGACTCCAAGTCCAACTCGTCTTTCGAGTTTTCATCATCGGTCGATGTGGAAGTTGATGGAGCGGCCTTGAAAGCAATAGCCTTCTTCTTTGGCTCGTCTTGCTTTAGGTAGGACTTCATCTTGTCCTGCAACTTCAACTTGCTATCCTTGCATACCTCATACGACATTAAGGTACCCATTAGTTGAACAACGGTATAAGTTTTCATATCATTACCTTCCTCGATGGCGAAGGTACGTTTCTCCCAACAAGAAGGAAGTCCATCGATGATCTTCGAGACTTTCTCCTTTTGGGTGTAGGTTTTACCGAGAGCCTCCAACTCGTTTGTGATGTCGACGAAGCGAGCATAGTACTCCTTCATCTTCTCACCCTGTAGCATATGAAATAACTCGAAATCTTTATTAACTACAACAAGTTTAGAGTCTCTTACCCTACTTGTTCCTTCATGCAATATGAGGATGGAGTTCCATATTTGATATGCACTCTTACATGTGCATATCTTGTTGAAATCCTCGGGCTCCAAAGCGCATTGCAAGGCGTTCATTGCCTTGGCATTGCTTACCTCGGCGGCGACCTCCGCAGGAGTCCACTTCTCGAAATCTTCTTCGGCGGGCTCGACATACTCCTTCATTGTGACTCTCCATAATGAAGCACTCCGGAGAAAAGTTTCCATCCAGCATTTCCAGTACCCGTAGTTGGTACCGTTGAAGAAGGGAGGCCTCGTCGAAGAGTGTCCTTCCATTACCGAAGACGCTCCTTCACGATTCTTGAAGATGCTATAGTCGGAAGGTGGACGAACGGTCTTGTTGTCGTTGGTAGACATAGCTATAGACTTGGCTCTGATACCAAATGTAATGCCATGCTAAGCTACTGCACAAGTACTAGAGGGGGGTGAATAGTACTTTAAAATAATTAAGAGGATAATTCCTAATTATCTTGCAAACTCTACCAATTAATGCGAAAATGCGGAAATGTAAATATGACAACAAATAAGACAATCGCAAACAAGCAATATTACTGGGTTCGGATCCATCCAAGTCTCCCCGACTTGTTCCCGGTGATCCTACGTCCCAACCGCCCGGATCCCTTTCGGATACTTGAGTTAGAAACCCTAACTCAAGATTTCCACTATGAAAAACTTGTGAAGAACCTTCACCAAGTCAAATCATACACAAAGGAAATTGTGACTCCCACACCCCGTGATCACAAACACACTCTCACAACCAAGAGTGAATCACTTACAGTAACAAAGTAAATTGAAATGAAATGCTTACCACAAAATACCTATGCCTTGAGTAAAACTTACGATTTAGGGCAAAACGGATTTTGGGGAAGATGAAGAGGCACCAAACCCTAGCTCCAAGTAGATGACCAGCAATGGAGTCCTAGGTGGATGTTGGTGACCTAGAATCAAGCACTTGGCTTGGAAGGCTCACAATCAATGAATCTCTCTTTTGAAATGAGTGAGGGAGAGATTCTTGAGAGGGAAATGAATGAGATTTAAATGAGATAAAACCTTTCTCTTTGATCTCTAAACTTCTCTAATAATCAGCCTTGAGTGCAATGAATGCAGCTCATCAAGTATTTATAGGATAGAGGAGAGAGAGAGAGAGAGAGAGAGAGAGAGAGAGAGAGAGAGAGAGAGAGAGAGAAACGTTTCAATTAAAGTTCCAACGGCTCTATTCTGAACCAACCTAGTCGGTCAAAGAACAACCACCGACCGACTAGTTCATCAACTAGTCGGTCGGTCAAACAGCATGAACCGACTAACTGATAGAACAAGAAATAGGTCGAAGTTCAGACTAACAGAACTAGTCGGTCAAAGAACACTTGCCAACCGACTAGTTTCACAGCTAGTCGGTCGGTGAGTGAACTTAGACCGACTAAGAGATAAAACAAATAGTTTGAGTACAAATTGAATTAGTCGGTCCAAGAACAAAAGTTGACCGACTAGTTCATCAACTAGTCGGTCGCCAAATGTACATAGAACGACTAACGATAAACAGTAACTAGGCATGTACAGTAGAAGCTCAACTAGTCGGTCCAAGAAGGATCACTGACCGACTATTTCACAAACTAGTCGGTCGGTGAGTCAACGTAGACAGACTAACTGTAAACAGTAAAGAGCTATGATTTGAGAAGGCAAACTAGTCGGTCCAAGAAGCATTGTCGACCGACTAGATCACCATCTAGTCGGTTGGTTCTTCTTCTTGAACCAACTAACATACACAAGAAATCGCGAAACGAAGCGCGATGCTTCGAGAAAGTTCGTATGGACTTCTTACAAGTTCCTAGCTCTAAGATAGGAGCGTTAATAAGATTAAAACATAAGACCTACTCAAGGCTTAATATTCTATGAATTGAAGCTAGAAGACATTAAATAAACTTGACGAACCATCTTCGAAAGCTTCAATCGAATCTTCATGACTTCAATCAACGTCCGTGAGCTTCAACGAAGCTTCAAGATCGCGATCACACGCTTTGAGAAGTCTCGAGATGTCGCCTTTGATATTCATAGAAGTTTGACGACGATCTCCATAACTGCGCTCACAAAGAGTTAGTTCACGATATATTTATGTTTGTTCATCATCCAAAACAAAATCCGGGGAGTCCAATACTCAACAGAAGAGTTATCTTCCGATCGCAGAGTCAAGCAACTTGTTGAGCTACCCTCAAGGTTGTTAGGCTCAAGGTGATTGGAGCTCTTACCCATTAATTTTAATATGATTAAATCGTTCGTTATTAAGCTTTGAAACGATCGTAAAAAAGTGGGAGGATATAGATAGATAAAAGCCATTCTACCTATATTTAATTTTGAACATATGCAAAAACTAGGGCAAGACTATGTTTACCGAAGGAATCAAAATATAATTTTTTAATGGAATTAGTTAATTGGTCAAATAGGTTGATTAATTGAATATCAAGTTAAATTCTAATTGATAGGATTAAACTATATTCTCGTTGACATTAAAATGACCTTCTAAAGAACAGACTTAAGAAATACGATTTCATTAAGTTCTGGGTCCAATAAATAAATTCGCGCTACATGTCACCCGTCTCTATATGAGGCAGCTTGAACATATATGATATTCGAAATATGTTTCTCCCTACAACTAGTCGAGCTACCCTCAAGGTTGTATGGACAAACAATTTTGATCCGCAAAGTTCGAGAATTCGATCAAACTGTTTGAGTCGAAGACGAGTGCATGAGTGGTGCAAGACTATGTATCCCAACCGGATCTTGAGACAAGCAACTTCTTGAGCTACACTTAAGATTGCACCTCTCAAGCGTTTGGATACATAAGATGCTTGCATAGCTATTTATTTATGTTGGGCTATTTATATCTAAATGTGATTTAGAAAAGGAAGAAGGCACTCCGGAAAGTCAATCGAGTTTAATAGTTTAATTTATCATTAGTCAATGCATAAGTAGGAGGAAATGAAAATGTGACATATTTTGATGTCACGATTTTATAATTATTGTTATACAAAAGAAGTCTAACACAATTTGATGAATGTCGTCACCTCGCTTCTGAAGCAATGTTTTGCGTTAGTAATTTATGAATAACGATAATATATATATTAAATGTTAATATATATAAATACACAAGATAGTAGCAAACTTGTATGGAAAAATAGACTAGGCCGTATCGAGAGACTAAGCTTCATAAGTCACATAAAGAGGGGTCTGACCTCTCGTATTATGAAGTCTGCGGACACTTGTGAGTCTTATCCTCTTAGATAGAATGGCGGAAACCCATCTGTAAGACAGTGGGAGAATGAGTTGTCGAATTCAGTCTGGTACATACTGATGAACCCGAGTCTAGATTAACCTAATTAAGTTATTCGTATATTTTATTAAGACGCGTGTTCTTGATGAAACACAAGTCTGATAAAATAAAGAACGAAATGACTAAAGTATTTAAACTGATTCGATTAGATCGAATGGTCAAATACTTAGCTACATTAAATCTTGCGTAATTAAAAGAAAATGTGATTTTCTCTCAGGTCAAGTCTGTTAACACATCTGTGTTCAAAAGGTATGAATCACACTTAGTTAGACTTGGTGTGATCCATTGTAAGTGACTCTGAGTTAAGTCCTCCTTCTGGTTTAAGTCCCAGATAGTAATGCCTAGGTTTTGATAATGTTCTATGAGGACATTATCAATAAGATATTCATTAAATCAGTCATTAGGAAGTTGTATAATTACTCGAATTTCGTGAGACGAAGAGTCGAGTTAAACATCATAACTGATGATGACTTAGTCAACTTCCGGGATGAATTTTGGAGTAGTAACTCCGATTTAAAAACTTGATGCAATCAGAATAGGTCCGTGTGCGTAAATAAATTTTGGAATTTAGTTTACGTGCACAAGAAAAATGTTTCCTCACTTTCTGCAAGTAAATCTTTAAGTTGAAAGATTGGTGCAGAAAGGAATACAGTGAAGTGCAATCATGTTGGTCGAGAACGGTTTTTCCATATTAATTCCTATAAACCGGATTATAATGAAACCGTTTTTCCACCAGTAGATGTGTACAGAACTACTCGGACCAAAATCGATGTAAACGCTTAAGTTGACCATGAAAATTGGAGCATTCACATACAAGTTCGTTTTTCTAAATATGATTTAGACGGACCAACTTATATGAATTAGCCAGATTGTTTTTAAGGTCAGTGGGAGAATGTAAATTACATGTGAGGCATCAAAGGGATGGAACATATATATTTTGATGAAGTGATCAAAAGAGTTTGATACTTTATCAGAAATAGATATGAGCCATTTATGACCATTAACTAATTTAAGATTATTATCGTAAGGTACGATGAACTGGATAAGATCCAAATAAATAAAATGTTATGGATTCCGACAGACCAAATGAATTATTTGAACGAGATTCAAATGGTTGGTCTAATATGAACATAGAAACTTCTTAAGTCTATAGTGTCACTAGTAGAAATCAGACATATAGCCACGGATTATCGGCCATGGATGAATCCGTGGCTAAAAGATTGCTTTCAGCCACGGATTAGTCCGTGACAAATAAGCTGTGGCTATAGATGATCTTTTGCCACGGACTTTTAGTCACGGACTAATCTGTGGCTAAAATGATTATTAGCCACGAATCAGTACGTGGCGTAATATGTATTTTGGGAATCGGCCACAGATGATCTTAGAGTCGATTCTCCGACAAAAAAAAATCGCCCAAGTAAAATTTCCCCCTATTTTTTTCGTTTCCCCCTCCCCAGTCTTAACAAATTCCCTCAAAACCCCTTCTCCTCTCTCAAATCAATCTATCTCTCTTTCTCAAAATCTCCCCCTCCATCGTCTCTCTCGCCAAAAAATTCACCTCCTCCGCCAGGCCATCATCTGCAGACTCCTCTTTTCCATGTTTAGCTCCATGACCGGAATCCCCGTCTCCTCTAACGACGTCATGTAAGTCATCCACAAGCTCCGCGCCGTCGGAAGCGAGAGATCCGACCCGTCCCGGTCATGCTGAGGAGAGGGGATTTGGCCGAGATCGGAGTTCATTTTTAATAAATTATTAGGGTTAGTGTTAGGGGATTTTCTTGTTCTCTCTTACTTAGGGTTTTAGATGGGAGGCGATGTGATTCTCTGATCGTGCCTCGTAAACCTAGGGGCTTTTGTCCTGGTTGTTGGGATCGTCGTGTTCTCATTCAAGAAGATGATGTCCACGATATATTTGGTGGCGAGCTTAATCGGTCGTTGATCAAGTGCCGCCAGCGACTTCGGGAATGGATGTGGAATTTCCAGAGGGATCTGATCGTCGGAGCGGTGATGGGCGGGGTGGTCCAAACAGTGGTGGCCCGCATGCAGCGTGCGAAGCTGCTGATACAGACGGATGACAGCAACCCGCCACCCCCGCCGTCGGCGGTTCAGGGGGTCGTCCTCATCATGGATTGGGATTCATTTGGACATTGGAATTGGTGATTTCTACTACCACTTTAAACTTATATTAATTGATTTTTCTCAGTCATCATCTATCTACTATTGCAGCTAAGTTTTGGCAATTAAACAAGTGAACCAGTAATATGAATATCTTTGAACATTCTGGGAGGCTTTATTCTACTGCAGAGTATCACATTCTGCAAGAGATCAACATATTTAACCTTGAGGCATGTGGAAAATGGGAATTGAATTGAGCCTGGGATCGACCTTTCTCTGCTTACCCAAAGGTCTTTAAAAAGCCTTTATAACTCAAATTTCATTTTGGATTTATATATCTTTGTATAAGCTTGCTAAAAGTGCATATTCATTATGCTACATGACAGAAAGCTCCGAAATCTGGAGAGCTAGCTTTTACTAGGACTGATGCGAGTAAACCTTACCTTCTTTTAGGAATAATATCAGGTTGTTCGAATCATGTTTTCAATACCTCTAATTAAAACCATTGCTTTAAAATCTTGCTTATCGGCTTTGGTTGTGTAATTATCCTCCTTGTTTCATGTTATTGTTACTTTTGATTTATTCAGCTGATGGAAGAAAACTAAAGCATACGGTTGACCTCGAGTTGAGTAGAAGCATCATTTTCCATGATCTAGGAACAACCGACATGTAAGTACATCATAGTCTATTCCTCAGAATCTCTATATTAGACCCAACCTAACTCATTACATCAATGATAATTTGTTGTTTTTTGTTATGACAAAATAGACTATGCAAATTTAACTATTAGAGAAGCTATTGGATGGATGTATGTTTCTTCCCTCATCACTCCAAGAAGATTTAGATTTAATCTGTTTGGGTGGAGGGAATGAGTGTGGGTGAAGCTTTTACCAACTAAGGGCCTTAAATCATAAGATGCTTACTGTCTCAAGCACTAAAATGGCCTCACAATTATTTTATAATAATTGCATGGTTACTAATTTTCACCCTCCTCTTGCACTTGCACATTAAGATTTACATCTTTACCCACGTTAAAAAAATATCAGTAGACATACAATGTTTGTCACTTAAGATGATAATAATTAGCTATGATTGCAATGAGTGTATCATCTCTAACTTATCAAGTTTTAAGACTTTTATTTCTGATATTTTGTGTCGGGCCTCGTATTTATGCATATAATCATCAGCTATTAACAAATAAATGGCCTTTGAGAAGACTTCCCTATATGATTTAAGTGAAATATCATGATAAATATGTCAAGAAAATGAAAAGTCTTACTGATATATTTTGTCACACAAAATTTTGGCTGATATATATCAAGAAAATGCTACAATCAAAATGCAAAAATACTACTGGGTTATTCATAATCTGGCAAGAAATTAGTTAATAGGCAACATTAATGTAGAAATTCAGAGATCTTCCGATAAAAAAATGATAATTTAATTGACAAAAAATATATAAATCATTTTCGTAAGACAATGTATGAGATTAGTCTGAATAGATCATAGCACATCTTTTCTTTTTTCTGAATTCTGAACATTTACTTGAAATTAAAATTTTCTACGACAAAGTGAAATAGTGAAATAATCTAGAATTTAAGAAAAGTAAAATTTCTGTATGCTTTTTTTTAGTTCTTGCATGTATTGTCTGTGGTTGACTTGAGCGTCTGAAGATTCTCTGTTGAGGCCAAATATAAGGATTATAAAGACCATAAGGATTATAAAGACCATGATGTGCTGTGAGTAATGAATTGCAATAATCTTTTGGGGTGAACTTTGTTGGCTTATTTATTCAACCATGAATTAACGACATTTTATGAAGGTTACCAGTTCAGGTTCTTTATTTATTCCCTATTAATGTTGGATTTGTGGTCCTTGTGGATATAAATGTAGTCTAGTCGGATTGTGCATTTGGTATATAAATAAATTGAATGACATGCATGACATATTAAGCTTAACCTTGAAGGGGACTCCACTAATTTCAGGATCTTGTTGATAGTTTTGAGGAATTTTTCCCTTAATTCTACTTTTGACATGGTGCCTGACATCGCTACATGGTTTCACTAATGTAATTTGTGCCATTATCTATGTTTCCTCCCATATGTGTCATTATCCATGTTTTGTCTAAGCCAATGTGATGTTCTCATGCATGATATCTTATTCATGCACAACACTTGATAAGATCATGTATTTCTGTTGTGCTACACAATAGTTTGCATTCTTTATGTATTTTAAAGAGAGTAGTGATTCTCAAACCCCCGGTCTTGTATGCCCTGGGACATGGAAACACTCGTGACCAGAAATTAACAGGGGGAGGATAATTCTGTGTCTTCTCACACCACCCCACCCCCCATTTATTAGCATCACTCTACAAAATAACTTCCGTTATCAATGCACAACCCTTAGCTTTTGTTTATGTGCACATATGTCGAACTGCATTTTTATCTATTTCAAGCTTGTTAATTGAATTCGGTGCTCCAGTCTCTTAGTTTTATATTCTGTTATTTCCTTTCATTGTCTTTAATGTTTAAGGGAATTTGATTTATTTGCCTCTTCTCCCATTACATTTGGGCCGAAGTTGGGTTTTTAGAGAGAGTACAGAAGGCTCAAACGGAGGACTGCATCGTGCGAATCTTTATCTGATATCGATCTACAAGTGAGGCTTCTATTTTGAAATCCTTCTCTTTTTATTCCTACGTGTTATGGATGCGCCAATTGTCTTGTATCTAAAGCGCATTTTTGGAATTTATGCCAATTTAGTTATTTTCACTATAGCTCCAGCTTCTGTTGTTTGCATCTAAACCCTGTGGTTGGGAAATGTCAGATCACCGAGGAGCAGCTGGCTGCATTATTTAACACTTGTGGGCAAGTAAGTTTCTCTAATTCTGCTTACTATTGCTAACCTGAGAAATATAAGCGTAGTTTTATGATTTTTTTGGCCAAAACGAATATAACTAATGATTCGATTGAGGCTGTTGACGTGTTTAGTGGTCACTGTTTTCTGTTCCAATTGACAAGGTTTACCTAGATATAATAGCTTGTTGTTGATAATGAATATGATTAGATTCATTAAAATGGTTATTGTTTCTCCTGAGAATATTGATGAGAATGATTCTAGTGCTGACAATAGCTCTCTAGAAGTTCATTTTGAATTTTGGATGGATTATTTAATTCATATCGGAAAATGCATTTATGTGTTTAAGCTTGCAGTATGTCCAGAGAAGGCTTGTACATCTGTTATTGTCATGGATCTATCTTTGTAATAGTTAAAAATTATGTGAGTTACATATGCCTGGTATGGAATCATGATTAAAATTCAGTAGCATATAGAGGAGTGCCATAGGTTGTAACATATCTGAATTCTGTTTTGTTTAGACATGAAATTTTGGAAACTAGTTATTCATGGTCAAACTGATACACTACTAAAAAATATGAAACTTGCGATGGGCTGAGTAAATTTTCGACTGCTACTATAAACTGTTGTATCAGTAGTGCATTAAGGAGCATCATTTTTTATAAGCATAAAAATCAAACATTGGTAACTAAGAACTTAAAGAAATGAAAACAATAGAGGATGTTGTCACCTCCAAATTGATGCAAATTATAACTACTTTTTTATCTTTTTATTTTTTCATGAAACCCAACTCCAGAATGCAAACAACTAATTTTTCAGTTACTTCTCAAACAATGCATCATGTACATCATACATGGGAAGCAGAAATCTTCAGTTTTTGTTGCATCCTTGATGTTTGGATAGTAGAATGGCACATAGTGAAATTTGACACCATTTTTGGAACAATGCTCTAGAAAATATGCTGGTATTTCCATAATAATCTTTTTAACATAATTCTAATATTCGCGCTTATCTTTTGCTTAATTCCCCTATCCTTTTTCCTGTTTCGCTTCATATGGTGCTATGGCAGGTACTGTATCTGGCTTCTTATTTGTTGGTAATATATTGTCTTCTCATTCTACACATTTGATATTTTGTAACTGAGAATGTTCCAGCAGGTGTGGCCTTGGCCCAATCATTTTTGTTACTGTAATAGAACGGCTGCAGTAAAATTTTAGTTTTCAATATTCTTTTTCTTGAACCATTTTATTTGTGTTTGCAGGTACTGTGGTTGATACGAAGGTACACCCCCGACAGTATGACTTCTACCTGTGTGTACAGGCTGGAATGATTGTAAGTGTGGACATTTACCATCATGCAATTCCTTGAAGCAAATATACTATGATTTAATTGCTTAAAAACTTCCATATATAATAACAACCATATGTTTCTAATGTTTGCTGAAAATTTTTTTAGCTTTCATATATTTGTTCAATGCTATTTTTAAAGGTGTTTTAAATGATGGCATTTTAATCTTGATTAAAGATTGTTAGATTTTGAAGGATTTTCATAAATCATAGGTATGTGATATGTATGACTGTTTCTGACTATCTGCAATATGTTTAAAACATTAAGTGTTCAATAAACATAGTTTCTAATGCCTTGATTGATAACAGGGTAATAAATTAAGGGATATTTAATTCAATGTGAATGCTTGCAAAAATCTGTCGGTGAATTACGCATTTGGGCTGCATGTGTGACGCGGTTATTATGTTTTTTTAAATAATATTTAAGCTGTAATATTTATTTACTAGTTTTTTTATTTTTCTAATCAGATGTGTGCATGTTTCTTTTCATACTAACAAGTACAACTTAATTTTGAACGCTATAACTCGATCCGTAGTCTTTTATCCTTTTCTTAACTTTTCTATCTTTTTGTTTCAGGAATTGCGTATGCAAGGCTGAGAGGGTGGAGGACAGGGTGGAGGACATCATTGAGGATTTAATTGTTTTTTTCTCGATGTGATGTTGAGGGGGTCGAGGGGCTTTTATGTTTAGTTAGATTGAGAGTTTACTTTTTGTATTGAGGAGGCTGAGGGGCTGTTGTGTTGCTGACTTATGTGAAAACTATTTGTATTGAGGGGACCGAGGGGCCTTTACGTATGTGGAAACTTTTTGTTGCTTTGTTTATTAGAATTTGTTGATGATGATGTGTGAATTTTGATTGCACATGGATGTTTCTTGTTTTCTGTGAATTGTGAATTTTGACTGTACAGTGATTTTTTAATATTTTCTACTTTTTAATAAATAAATAAATAAATGAGCGACGGATAGTTCGTGGCTAATAGACATTAGCTATGGAAGTCATCTAGGGAAATATACCATGGCTAACTTATTTTTGCCACGGAATTTCCATGGCATTTAAAATTACTTTGGCCACGGGTTCCCATGGGTAAATTGTAGTAGCCATGGAAATTTTTCCATGGCAAAAAGGTTTTTGCCACAAAAATTCCGTGACAAATAAAATGTGTATTGCCATAGATGTTCGTGGCTAATATCTTTTAGTCACGGTTACATTAGCCACGGACATCCGTGGCTAATGTTCAGTGGCTAATGTTTCCGCCACGGAATTGCGTCCATTGGCCACAGAATTTTTCGCATTAGCAACTGCACTTTCCCCCACGGAACATTAGCCACGGAATTTCTAAAAGTTCGTGGCTAATGGCCTTTAGCCACTGATTTCATGGTATTAGCCACGGATTTGTCCGTGGCTAATGCACAAATTTCTGGCCACCCAGTGTTCGAGTTCGTCAGCAGAGGACGTTCGCTTGGACCTGTCAAGTTTCGGGCCCAGCCGTACAGATTGACTGTTGCATCCATGATAGCAGAACTGGAGAAGCCAGTGGTAGTGCGAGATTTTGAGGACGTCTTCCCGGAGGACATTTCTGGATTGCCGCCTGATCGAGCGTTGGAGTTCGGCATTGATCTGATGCCTGGAGCTGAACCGATTTCTAAGGTGTCGTACGGAATGGCTCCTGCTGAGTTAGAGGAGCTGAGGAAGCAGTAGGATGAGCTACTACAGAAGGGTTTTATCCATACCAGCGTGTCTCCCTGGGGTGCACCCGTCTTGCTTGTGAAGAAGAAGGATGGGTCAAGAAGGATGTGCATAGACTATCGGGAGCTGAACCACATCACCGTGAAGAACAAGTACCCGCTGCCCCGTATTGATGACATCTTCGATCAGCTTGGTGGATCGAATGTATTTTTGAAGTTGGATCTCCGGAGCGGATACCATCAAGTTAGAGTCAAGAAGGATGATGTGTCCAAGACAGCTTTTCGGACTAAGTACGTGCACTATGAGTTTGTTGTCATGCCATTCGGTGTGATCAACGCTCCTGCTGTGTTCATGAATCTCCTGAACCTCATCTTCTACGACAACCTTGATAAGTTCATGGTGATCTTCATAGACGACATCCTGGTGTACTCGAAGAGCAAGGAGGAGCATGCAGAGCACTTGAGATTGGTATTAGAGATGCTCCGACATCATAAACTATATGCCAAGTACAGTAAATGCGAATTCTGGCTGGACAGAGTTGCATTCCTTGGACATGTAGTATCAGGAGCTGGCATCTCAGTGGATCCGGAGAAGGTCAGAGCAGTCAGTGAATGGCCTACACCGCGATCGGCTTCGGACATCCGGAGTTTCCTCGGATTGGCTGGATACTATCGCAGATTTATTAAGGATTTCTCGAGGATAGCTGAGCCGATGACGAGATTGATCCGGAAGGATGTTAAGTTTAGTTGGTCAGACTCTTGTGAGCAGGCTTTTTCTACTTTGAAGGAGAGACTGACTACTGCACTGGTCTTAGCTATTCCGGACAGAAGAGGAGGCTTTGAGATTTTCTGCGACGCATCGAGCAAGGGACTTGGTTGTGTTCTGCACCAACACAATCATGTGGTCGCATATGCTTCGCGACAGCTGAAGGTCCATTAGAAGAACTATCCGACCCACGATTTGGAGCTAGCCGCTGTGGTCTTTACATTGAAGATCTAGCGTCATTTCTTACTGAGTGAGAAAGTGAAAATCTTCACTGACCACAAAAGTTTGAAATATATATTCACTCAGAAGGAATTGAATATGAGACAGCGCAGATGGTTGGAATTGATGGCAGACTATGACATCGATCTTCTGTATCACCCAGGTAAGGTGAATGTCGTACCGGACGCCTTGAGTCGACTGCCAGAGGTGATGATTCTCACCGCTCAGTGGAGATTACAAGATTTGCGAGGGATGGATGTTGAAGTTGTTCTGCCGGGAGTCACTTCGTCGTTGATGAACATGCAAATTCAGTCGACGATTGTTGATCGGACCAAGACTGCTCAGGCTGGAGATGCTAAGTTGAAGAAGATCAGAGAGCAAGTCGAAGCCGGACTGCGAATAGATTTTCTGATTCACGAGGATGGATCCTTGAGATATGGCAGTAGGATCTGTGTACCAGCGGGAGATATCAGAGAAGAGTTGATGAATGAGGCTCACAGTTCGCCTTATTCTATTCATCCTGGGGGTACGAAGATGTACAAGGATCTTCGTCAGAATTTCTGGTGGCACGGGATGAAGCGAAGTGTGGCACGGAGTGTTGCCAAATGTCTGGTGTGTCAGCAAGTGAAGGCTGAGCATCATCGCACTGCTGGACTACTATAACCTCTGCCTATTACAGAGTGGAAATGGCATCATATCACGATGGACTTCGTGACTGGATTACCTCAGAGCACCAAGCAGAATGACGTAATCTGGGTCATCGTTGATCGGTTGACCAAGTCTGTGCACTTTATACCGTTCCGAGTGGGTCAATCTACGGAGTTACTGGCAAGGAAGTACACGGAGGTAATGATCTGACTCATACCCATAATTTCTTCCTAATACGAGTTGTGATGTGAAATATGTTGTGTAGGAGATCGTGTGTTTGCATGGAGTCCCTGTGAGCATTGTATCCGATCGTGATACGAGGTTCACATCTCAGTTCAAGAAGAGTCTGCAGACCAATCTGGGCACCAGTCTGAAGTTCAGCACTGTGTATCACCTGCAGACGGATGGCCAGTCAGAGCGGACCATCCAGATCTTGGAGGATATACTGAGGGCCTGCATGCAAGATTTCAAGGGTTCGTGGGATGATCACCTACACCTGGTAGAGTTCTCCTACAACAACAGCAACCAGGAGAGCATTGGCATTGTGCCATTTTCTGCTCTCTACGGGAGGAAGTGTCTATCGCCACTGAGTTGGGACGAAATTGGCGACAGAGAGCTTTTGGGACCGGAGATGATTGTCAAAGCAGTGGACGTTGTTCGAGATATCAGGGACAAGCTTCGGATTGCTCAGGACCATTATAAGCATTGGGCTGATGCTAAATGTCGTCCTCTGGAGTTTCTGCCGGGAGACCATGTATTCCTGAAGATTTCCCCGAATCATGGAGTGATTTTCTTTGGGAAACGCGGTAAGCTCAGCCCGAGATACATCGGACCCTTCGATGTTCTGGAGAGAGTTGGCGAGGTAGCCTACCGCTTAGCCTTGCCACCATCTTTGGAGGGAGTTCACGATGTCTTCCATGTGTCTCAGCTTCGTCGATACATCAGCGATCCATCTCACACTGTGGACTAATCTGAGATCACCGTCTGTCCGGATCTGACGTATGACCAGCAGCCAGTGCAGATTCTCGACAGGCGTCAGAAGATACTCAAGAACAAGACTGTCGATCTTGTTAGAGTGATGTGGATACATGACTCGCCAGGAGAGTCCATATGGGAGAGAGAAGATGAGATGAGAGAGCGCTACCCCTATCTGTTTCCTGACCAGTAGGTGATAGAAATTCCGAGGGCGGAATTTTCTGTAAGGTGGGTAGGGTGTAACGACCACTTTCGAGTCGTACGCATTTTAGCGCGTGTACTGTTCTGTATGAGTATTTTCGTATTTGATTTTATTGTTGTTTCCTGTAGTTCGGACGCGTGACCGGACCCCGTATTCATGACCTTCTCGGAGGCGCGATCACTCCGATAGCTCCTTTTTAATTTTTGGAAGTCGGGGCTCAAATTTTGTACTAACCTATTATTATTATCATAACTATATATATTAAAATTTGCATGCTTTCAAAACACTGTCCCTTCTTTAAAAAACGTGAATTTCTTTAAAAGAAAAAAAGTGGGGTTAGACAGATCAAGCTTTTTTGTAAACAAATAATTAAATATTACTTTTATACCTAATGGGATTATTGGTTAATTATCATGCGTGTGATTCTTTTAGCAAATCAAATCATGTTTTAAAATCTGAAACAACCTGATAAGATCCTATCCATTAACCAACGGTTATCCCTCTGACCCTTTCTCCCCTAACCACTCCCCATATCCCGTACACTCTCTCTCCACTTCCTCTCTCTCCCCACGTGAAGGCTGAAGCACACAATCCTAAGGCCAATTTAAATGCACAGCAGCCTACCCTGTTATAAAACTATAATTCTTTTCTCTCCCTACACATGATTATGAATAGCAGCCCTACCTCCTACTAAAAGCTAACATAGGTTCTCTTTTGTTTCTTCCAACTACACAAAGCACATCACCCTGTCATTTTTTTCTCCACGCCAAGAGTACAACGCGCGGCCTCCCTTCTCCTTCCTCCTCGCGACACCAAAGCCGAACCCTAAACATAACTCCCAAGCACCGCACGTCTGTAGAGGAATATGCCCTCGGATCATTTGTATTAGATGCAAATGATACTTTAAGCTTAGATGGGGACAATTTTGCATTTGATGCAAAAGAGATTAAATGTGTCTTAAATTGTTTAAGACTATATTTAATAATATAAAGGCAAGGAAAAGTTCACGGGTAAGACGGGAATGTCCTTGTCTACGCCCAGGTTCGAACGGTGTCCAAATCGGACACCAAATACCAAAGTAATGCCCAAAACAGCCCAAAGGAGAAGATCAGGCCAGACTAGGTTTGGACTGCTGGCCAGGCCCAACAGAAGCCAAGGCCTGAGCAAACCTAGTCACAGGCCTGGGCTTAGCCCAGGCGCGGCCTGGGCTTGCCCAGGCACGGGCTGGGCTTGCCCAGCGCCTGGGCAAGGCCCAGGCGCGGGCCTGGGCTTTGCCCAGGCAAATTTCCTGCGTGCGCAGCAAGCTGTGGGCCCCACCTGTGGGCCCCAGTCCTAGGGGTTTGAACCTTTACTGTGCAGAATTATTTGACGGCTCAGTTTTTGCGAAACACTAGCCTTGGGCTGATCTTTGGACAATCAATTGGCGGGTCAAACGAACTCCGATTGACGAACAGTTTTTTCCTATGCGTTCACCGTTGAACACCCTACGAATTGATAGGTTGTATCAATCCTGAAGTTCAACGGTGAGGGAGTTAAAATTCACGGAAGTTTGCACTTTGTGAAATGCAAACTAAATTGATTTTATTAACTCTAATTTTTAGTCCCACATCGGATTTTGAGGAAAGGTGAGCAGTCAGCCGCCTATATAAATAGGGGTCTGCTCTCCTTCTCAAAAGTCGTCCCAAGCTCTAGATCTGAGCGGCTCTCGTAAATGTTGGAGCACGCTCAGATCTAAGCTAAATTAATATTTCTCCTCTCCTTATAAATTTCTGCCTTGCTCATGAGGGCTCTAGCAAAGCTGCAAAGGAATTCGGATTCAGATCCGAAATCTAGGCGGAGGTTTCACTCGCATGAAACTTTCTTCAGCGCGTGGTTGGCTCGGCGACACAGGATTGATCGCCTCGGGATGCGGAGCGGTTCAAGGAGCGGTTCGGGGAGCGGTTCAAGGAGCGGCTCGGCGTGGGACGGGAGCAGCTCGGAAGACGGTGCGGAACATCTCGCCTGCCCCAGGGTTGAGATTCCGGGTATGTGTTTATTAGCATTAGTTTAATTTAATCGCTGTAGGCTAGATCCTTCTTGGGATGGTCAGACCCATCCCAAGTCGGCAAAGATCTTGGTTTAGGGTCTTGGACCTTAGGGTTAAATGTTAATTAGATTAACATGATTATTTTCCGCTGCTATTTCTGTCTATGTTCCGTCCGACTTAGGATGGACATAGAGTTTTGTGCCCTAAGGGTCCCAGAAAACCCTACAGAGGTATCGGAGCGTAGGTCTGCGTAACGATCTAGCCTGCGATTATTATTAAACTTTAAAATGCTTTTAAATATTTTTAAAAATGTTTTTAGAGTTATGATATAAATTTTAAAAAATGATTTTGATGTTTAAAAATCTATGTGATAAATTTTTGAATATGAAAATTTTTAAATGACGTTTTAAAATTTATGTGATAATTTTTAAAACTAATTTTAAATCTTTTAAAATTTATGCGATAAGTTTAAAGTGCCTAAAAATTTTATATGATAAATTTTTAAGCATGAAAGTTTTTAAAATGATGTTTTAATTTTATGAGATATTTTAAAACTGATTTTAAAGGTTAAAATTTTTATGCGATAAATTTTTTAAAGTAGCAGGCAAATTTGTGATTTTAAAAACAAGTTTTTATGAGACAAAAATAAAATATTTTAAAATCATATTTTAAATTTAAATTTTATATTTATGTTTGCATGCTAAAATTGTTTATGTGATAGACATTGTTCTATTTAAATTGTTAAATAGTTGTACACTTTTTTTATGCGATAAAATTAGTGTAATCTTATGTTAATGGCTATGCATAATCTTGTCCCTTATTTGATAACACAAGACAACCCTTTAGGTTATCCATTAAGAAATGATTAAAATTTATTACTTGAATTTTAATGACATGTTATGTTTTAATAAAACTTTTAACAACCCTTTAAGACCTAATTCATGATTAGAGTAGTCCTTTTGATGAATCTTAATTCTAATTTTTATAATTAATTCTCATTAAAGGACTTCGCTTTTGGCATTGTTAATAAAGTTTATTAAAATCCTAATAACGATTAGGATAGCACGTGAACCTTATAGTTGATAAGGTCTTAATAGAAGTTATTAAACAAATCCTAAAATTTTGAATTTAAGGATGCAACTAGTTGATAGGATTAATTAGTTGTTAATAAAAGCTGTTTAGTCTATGGCACACATACAAAAAAATGACAAGCTTCATTCAATGGACCATGATCCAGTCAATGTGCTTGGCTAAGAGTTCTGGATCAACCCTAGCTAGTCTAAAGGATAGTGATCCTGGCTTAGTCAATTCCCTGGCTGTGTTCCGCTGGACCGCAATGTCGCGAATCATGATTGTATGACACCCTGGACTTTATCTAAGTCAAATACGTTAATAAACTTTTTCAAGATTAGCCGTAGCCCTCCTTGTTTTAGGGGTTAGCTACTATAGGACCTGTGTTACAGTTGTTGAGATACCCTCAAGCTGTGACATGGCAACCCTGTAGAAACCAACTCCTTAAATACACTAGATGTAGTCTAAGTCCTAATCCAAACCGACGTGTCGTGAATACCCTGAGCGCCGGAGCAAGTCAGGCTAGACACGAAAACAAGGGTCCGACTAGAGTAGACATTGTGATTTGGATGAGCACCCTCATGATCACAAATGGATAGGGGTAAAAACCGATTAAGAGGGTTATATCTGATATGATCGATGAAGAGTCATCTTCCGATCGCAGAGTCAAGCAACTTGTTGAGCTACCCTCAAGGTTGTTAGGCTCAAGGTGATTGGACCTCTTACCCATTAATTTTAATTTGATTAAATCGTTCGTTATTAAGCTTTGAAACGGTCGTAAAAATAGTGGGAGGATATAGATAGATAAAAGCCATTCTACCTATATTTAATTTTGAACATATGCCAAAACTAGGGCAAGACCAAGTTTACCGAAGGAATCAAAATATAATTTTTTAATGGAATTAGTTAATTGGTCAAATAGGTTGATTAATTGTATATCAAGTTAAATTCTAATTGATAGGATTAAACTATATTCTCGTTGACATTAAAATGACCTTCTAAAGAACAGACTTAAGAAATACGATTTCATTAAGTTCTGGGTCCAACAAATAAATTCACGCTACATGTCACCCGTCTCTATATGAGGCAGCTTGAACATATATGATATTCGAAATATGTTTCTACCTACAACTTGTCGAGCTACCCTCAAGGTTGTATGGACAAACAATTTTGATCCGCAAAGTTCGAGAATTCGATCAAACTGTTTGAGTCGAATACGAGTGCATGAGCGGTGCAAGACTATGTATCCCAACCGGATCTTAAGACAAGCAACTTCTTGAGCTACACTCAAGATTGCACCTCTCAGGCGTTTGGATACATAAGATGCTTGCATAGCTATTTATTTATGTTGGGCTATTTATATCTAAATGTGTTTTAGAAAAGGAAGAAGGCACTCTGGAAAGTCAATCGAGTTTAATAGTTTAATTTATCATTAGTCAAGGCATAAGTAGGAGGAAATGAAAATGTGACATATTTTGATGTCACGATTTTATAATTATTGTTATACAAAAGACGTCTAACACAATTTGACGAATGTCGTCACCTCGCTTCTGAAGTAATGTTTTGCGTTAGTAATTTATGAATAACGATAATATATATATTAAATGTTAATATATATAAATACACAAGATAGTAGCAAACTTGTATGGAAAAATAGACTAGGCCGTATCGAGAGACTAAGCTTCACAAGTCACATAAAGAGGGGTCTGACCTCTCGTATTATGAAGTCTGCGGACACTTGTGAGTCTTATCCTCTTAGATAGAATGGCGGAAACCCATCTGTAAGACAGTGGGAGAATGAGTTGTCGAACTCAGTCTGGTATATACTGATGAACCCGAGTCTAGATTAACCAAATTAAGTTATTCGTATATTTTATTAAGACACGTGTTCTTGATGAAACACAAGTCTGATAAAATAAAGAACGAAATGACTAAAGTATTTAAACTGATTCGATTAGATCGAATGTTCAAATACTTTGCTACATTAAATCTTGCGTAAGTAAAAGAAAATGTGATTTTCTCTCAAGTCAAGTCTGTTAACACATCCGTGTGTCAAAAGGTATGAATCACACTTAGTTAGACTTGGTGTGATCCATTGTAAGTGACTCTGAGTTAAGTTCTCCTTCTGGTTTAAGTCCCAAATAGTAATGCCTAGGTTTTGATAATGTTCTATGAGGACATTATCAATAAGATATTCATTAAATCAATCATTAGGAAGTTGTATAATTACTCGAATTTCGTGAGACGAAGAGTCGAGTTAAACATCATAACTGATGATGACTTAGTCAACCTTCGGGATGAAATTCGGAGTAGTAACTCCGATTTAAAAACTTGATGCAATCAGAATAGGTCCGTGTGCGTAAATAAATTTTGGAATTTAGTTTACGTGCATAAGAAAAATGTTTCCTCACTTTCTGCAAGTAAATCTTTAAGTTGAAAGATTGGTGCAGAAAGGAATATAGTGAAGTGCAATCATGTTGGTCGAGAATGATTTTTCCATACTAATTCCTTTAAAACGGATTATAATGAAACCGTTTTTCAACCAGCAGATGTGTACATAACTCCTCGGACCAAACTCGATGTAAACGCTTAAGTTGACCATGAAAATTGGAGCATTCACTTACAAGTTCATTTTTCTAAATATGATTTAGACGGACCAACTTATATGAATTAGCCAGATAGTTTTCAAGGTCAGTGGGAGCATGTAAATTACATGTGAGGCATCAAAGGGATGGAACATATATATTTTGATGAAGTGATCAAAAGAGTTTGATACTTTATCAGAAATAGATATGAGCCATTTATGACCATTAACTAATTTAAGATTATTATCGTAAGGTGCGTTGAACTGGATAAGATCCAAATAAATAAAATGTTATGGATTCCGACAGACCAAATGAATTATTTGAATGAGATTCAAATGGTTGGTCTAATATGAACATAGAAACTCCTTAAGTCTATAATGTAGACGGTTTTAGCAGATCCACTCACGAAGGCTCTACCACATGAAGTCGGGAAAACTTATGTGTAAAAACGGTATTAGATACCGAGATAAATGGGCCTGAGTGCAAGTGGGAGATGTTGAGAGATGATACCCTCGAGGCTATCTATCTTCATGTGTGAATAGCACAAACATCTTGTTCGAAATAACAGTAAGCTGTTTGGTAATAATTTATCTAAAGTTATGTTATAATGTAGTTAACATTAGATATTAACTTAGGTAAAGTCCTGAGACTTTATGCAAGGTTAAACATGTATCGAGATGAGTATCTCGATCATGGAGAAATTTTTGACCGTCTGTAGCATAAAGGGTTCGTGGTAGTAGATGTTTCGAGACAAGGATATCGAAACATCGGATAGACCATTGTGTCTTAGTCTTCACCGTTTAGCAGTGGCGATGATCTCATGATCGCTTGACTTGGCGAAGTCGTAGACGAGACACAGGTGCTCATTAGAGAATGAGTTCACTGAACGATCCACAAGAGTTATCATATGGTTATATTGACCAATCTGTCAATGATGACTCTGAGTGATGATAGGCTAGTTGGTCTTTTGATTTGAGGTCATTTTGACGAACCTGTGCGTGAACGGTGCCACTTAGATCAAATGACCTAGCTTCGAGGCAAGGCCTATCGAAAGGTCTTTGATTGGGTGACACTTGAAGCGTATGAGGAGATTAATGACCAAGAGAGTATTCGTCTCTCCCGGTCAATGTGAGTTAGTGTCGTAGGGTTAGTTCGGTCTTTAGTAAAAACTCTGGCCAGAGTATGTTGGAAGAAGTCCAACATTTTTGACTAAAAGATCGATAGAAACTAACCGGAGTCATGTTATTGGGGTTGACAGTTTGACCGTACCCTGGACTTGATCTATACGACATAGTTTAGACGAAGAGACTATAACTGCGGAATTCATCACGGAAACAGCCAGGGTGGTCCCGACAATACTCATGTCAATGAGTCAACCACATAATGATGATTCCTGAAGCAGGGATGGCAAACACTGCTCATGGTAACTGCCGTATAGGGCTTCGAGCCCAACCTGTTGTAAGGGTCAGGCTGTAGGGTCTCACACAGAGTGCGATCTTCGTCTAGTAATAGGTAGAAATTAGTTAGGGAGAATAATTTGCATTTGATGCAAGTGATAAAATATTGCAAAAGATGTTTGCAATCTTCTCCTACATTCGGGATAAATGATCCTGAGTGCAAGTGGGAGATGTAGAGGAATATGCCCTCGGATCATTTGTATTTGATGCAAATGATAATTTAAGCTTAGATAGGGACAATTTTTCATTTGATGCAAAAGAGATTAAATATGTCTTAAATTGTTTAAGACTATATTTAATAATATAAAGGCAAGGAAAAGTTCACGGGTAAGACGGGAATGTCCCGGTCTATGCCCAGGTTCGAACGGCGTCCAAATCGGACACCAAATACCAAAGTTATGCCCAAAACAGCCCAAAGGACAAGATCAGGCCAGACTAGGTCTGGACTGCTGGCCAGGCCCAACAGAAGCCAAGGCCTGAGCAAACCCAGGCACGGCCTGGGCTTGGCCCAGGCCGCCTGGGCAAGGTCCAGGCGGGGCCTGGGCTTTGCCCAGGCAAATTTCCTGCGCGCGCAGCAAGCTGTGGGCCCCAGTCCTAGGGTTTTGAACCTTTACTGTGCAGAATTATTTGACGGCTCAGTTTTTGCGAAACACTAGCCTTGGGCTGATCTTTGGACAATCAATTGGAGGGTCAAACGAACTCCGATTGACGAACGGTTTTTTCCTATGCGTTCACCGTTGAACACCCTTCGAATTGATAGGTTGTATCAATCCTGAAGTTCAACGGTGAGGGAGTTAAAATTCACGAAAGTTTGCACTTTGTGAAATGCAAACTAAATTGATTTTATTAACTCTAATTTTTAGTCCCACATCGGATTTTGAGGAAAGGTGAACAGTCAGCCGCCTATATAAATAGGGGTCTGCTCTCCTCCTCAAAAGTCGTCCCAAGCTCTAGATCTGAGCGGCTCTCGTAAATGTTGGAGCACGCTCGGATCTAAGCTAAATTAATATTTCTCCTCTCCCTATAAATTTCTGCATTGCTTCTGAGGGCTCTAGCAA
Organism: Scilla litardierei; assembly: GCA_030789695.1. Classification (NCBI taxonomy): domain Eukaryota; kingdom Viridiplantae; phylum Streptophyta; class Magnoliopsida; order Asparagales; family Asparagaceae; genus Scilla; species Scilla litardierei. The sequence goes on along the minus strand of CM061141.1, from coordinate 177,848,285 downwards.
AGCCGCAAAGGAATTCGGATTCAGATCTGAAATATCGGCGGAGGTTTCACTCAAGTGAAACTTTCTTCAGCGCGTGGTTGGCTCGGCGACACGGGATTGATCGCCTCGGGATGCGGAGCAGTTCAAGGAGCGGTTCGGGGAGCGGTTCGAGGAGCAGCTCGGCGTGGGACGGGAGCGGCTCGGAAGACGGTGCAGAACATCTCGCCTGCCCTAGGGTTGAGATTCTGGGTATGTGTTTATTAGCATTAGTTTAATTTAATCGCTGTAGGCTAGATCCTTCTTGGAATGGTCAGACCCATCCCAAGTCGGCATAGATCTTGGTTTAGGGTCTTGGACCTTAGGGTTAAATGTTAATTAGATTAACATGATTATTTTCCGCTGCTATTTCTGTCTATGTTCCATCCGACTTAGGACGGGCATAGAGTTTTTATGCCCTAAGGGTCCCAGAAAACCCTACAACGTCACCCAGCACGGCCTCCAGTCTGCCGCCCAGCTCCTCTCAAGCGCAGCCGCGCTCTCCTCCCTCACGCCCAGCCACGCACGTCGACCCAGCCACGCCCAGAAATGCCGCACGACCTCCATCACTGCCCAGCTGCGCCTGCACCTCCTCCCCGCGAGTTTCTCCTCCGTAGCTCCCAAACGCGGACGCCGACATCCGTTTTCACTTCGTGCATCCCCACATCCCACGGCCTGAACCTATCTGAGCCCCTCCGGCTTCTCCACAACCCAACATCCCAAGTTCGAGCGATGTTCCTCGTCTTCCCCACATACAGAGCAGCCGCGCGAGATTCGTGGACAGCCTCTACCCCTGTTCGACCACCTGCAGCGTCAAGAACGACCACTACCGCCCCCTCGCCTGTCGACGGCAGATTTCCGATGCTCAACGTCGCTTTTTTTGAGTCGCATCACCGTCGCTACTCCCACTCGCTGCGTAACGTGAACCATCTTCACCGTAGCATAGTACTCGTCGAGACGTTTCCGACGACACCAAGAACGCCAAAAACTGGCAAGTGTGCAATTAGTTATGAATTTTTGAAGTTTGATGCGTAATACGTCACTTTTACTTATTGCTGTGTAATTTGAAAACCGCACGTGAAATGACACATAAAAACGATGCCATGACATTCCAGACTAAATTTGTGACACAACGACATATAATTCGACATACTCTAATTTTAATCATTAGTGAAGAATATTGGTTTCTGTAGAGAATTCAATGAAAACCCTTGCTCAACGTCATCTTAAAATTGTTGTAAATATTGTTTGACCCATTCTTGCTTATGAAAATGCTGTATGAACAACTCAATATTGATAACGTAAATAACTGCAAGTCTTGGAATATTTAATGAGTTGGACATCGTGAAAAATCATGCCCCTCAAAGGCGGAATCGTGAAAATCGTGATGTCGTGTGAGTCGACTAGGCCGGCTCGTGTTCCGGCAAACTTTTGGGTGGGGTTAGGGTTGAACGGCTACTAAGCGTATGTATGGGTCATGTCTTCAAGAACACCACCTATACGGTGGGTTAGTATCAATCACGATTATACCCCCGTGAGAAGAATGACTTACTCATCACGTCTTAAAGGCGGGAACCCTAGGAGTGAATAGAAAACACGGACATGAAATTACAACATGCCTTGCCAACAAAATAAATGTCATTACTTTACTTCCACGTACCTGCTTAGAACTGCCATGCTAGGAGTGTTTAATTATACTTCGCTTTTAATTTGTCATCCCTTAAAATGTTGTTGTGGACACATTATATGCAAATAACTGTCATTTCTAAATTTATATTATATGCACACCTTGCCTTGGTTCTGACCATGATTGCAGACCTTCCTGACATACATTCATGTCTTTTTTGAATGTATGTCAGATTTTGAGCCGGAGTCGCAGGAGGATCCTTTGGAGACATCTGACCTAGCGAGACAGGAGTTCGCCGTTGACACCGAGCCCTTCCCTGCGGAGGACTAGACCTGCCCGTTGTTGTTTTATTAGTTTACTTTCAGTACTTTGCTTATGTACGTTTTGTTCGTTGCACTCTGGCCCAGCTGTGGCCTTTCGTTTTATTTTCTTGTTGGACACTTTTCTGGATGTGGCTTTACTTTTCGAATGTTTCTTATTGTTCTGAAATGCAATGCAAGAACCTGCCTTATTATTAACAGTACGCTTATTGGACTCGAGCGTCTCTGCTCCAGTTCAAGCGGACCACGTAACGTTCTTGCTTCTGGTGCCTTTTGGGAAGCGGGGCGTTACAGATCCGACCCAGATCCAACCCGCAACGTTTTAAAGGGTGGCATGTTGCGATTTTTTGGGGAGTTCGGTTTTGTTGCAATTTTTTCACTTTTTTTGGGGGTTTTTGCCCCTCTTCTTTTCCATGTGGCTAGGGCTAGGGCTGGAGGTCATGAGAGGCTAGAAAGCTTGGAGGAGGAGCAAATTGGAGGAGGCTAGGGTTCATTTGGGAGATCTTGGTGATATCTCTCTATTGTAATGAACTTGGGATAAATTTATCAATGAATTTCATCTTTTTAGTATGATTGAGTAGTGTGATTTGTGTGGGTTGTGACTTATTGTGGTTGATTGTCAATTTAGTTCTAATTTCCTCTTGCTTACATTCATGTTAATGTTGGATATTTATTAGGGTACAATTTAATTGGCTAAGACCCAAGTGGGCACTCTTTTAGAAGAGACCATGATCTTATTTGATTAGTGCTATGATGATACATCCATCCCTATTGAGAATTGTTGTGTTCTTTAATGCTAAATATTCCAATTGAGTGTCCTTAGCTGGATGATCAATTGAGTTATATGCAGGTAATTAGAACTTGATTAGCACCAATCTTAGTGAACCCACTACCCATGCTTTCTCCCCAAGCTATTCTAACTCCCCATTCGGCTCTCTAACCCTACCAATTTAGGTTAAGATTGTAGTTTCACCACACTTTTTCCCACGCTTCCATCCATTTAGTGAGTTGGTTGTAACACGCTATTATCTCTCTTTATCGATCAATTTTGCAAGTATAGAACGACTTGTCCCTGTGATCCGACCCGGTACTCACTGGTTATTTATAAATATATTGCGTTGACGCTCCTACGCTTGGGAGTAGAAGTCGTGCTCCTTGCGCGTCCTCCGGTTCAATCACAAGCAAGCAATCATCCTTTGGTTGCTTGTATACTTTGTATGAGAGTGTGGAAAATCTCGAAGATCATTACATTCAGATGCATGAAATCATGCAAATGCTTCTTTATACTAGAAGGGCCGCAGAGATCTCCTGCAAAGATTTGAAGGTGCAAATCGGTGAGCAACATAATGTACCAGCTATAAAATATTTCTCAGTGTGCACAACGGTCTTACCTTTTGCCTGTTGTGAAGGGATGAATCTGATTTGTCAATGTGTTCGTTGTGTAGTTAGCATGATTCCATTGGAGTCATTTTCTATCGCCTTCACATTCTCTTTACCTGCATCTACATCATGAAGGATATTGTCCGCATTGAAATTGTAGGAGTAACTTTCAATTGCTCTTCCATTACCTTGGTATATATCTACAACAAGCAGAACGAAGCAGAACGAAGTAATGGTTAGAATTTGTACTGTTAAACTTAGAAACAAACATATAACTAAAATAATATGTCCAGATAAAATAGCGTCTCTAAGTGCATAGTTAAAGAGATGGTGTATGCACAGTTAGAGAGAAGATGCCAGTTGAGCGCTTCAGGATGGAACCTGAAACTACTGGCATTGTAATGAAAGCAGAAAAGAAAATATGAAGAAGCAAAAAACATCGTCGAGTCCATATATACGTGATGTATTCAATTTTAGTATTATGTCACTTGCCTCTAGTATATTGGCCATCTTTGTGTGTTGTAGCCGAAGCATTCATGAACAACAAAAAATAGCATGTTGAAGAAAAAATTGTACAAGTAGAATCAGATAGAATACTATCATCACGAAGTGTAGTGGTTGATGAGGTCTTATGGGTATAGAAGCCATTTATAGACGAATTGGACTGCCCATGGATGAGGATGACACTTTAGTTGAGTTACTGTGATCTACGGAAAGAACCCGTGAGTCTATAGATGTTGTGATCGTGAATATACAGAATAAACAGAAGTGATGCGGTGGGTAATTTTTTAGGGTAATCTCATATTTCTTAATGCGCACAAAGTAAAAAAACGGATGGATGGGTTTGCGCGGTGAGTAATTTTCCAATCTCTTCCAATCTTTTCCAATCTCATATCTTCTTTCCATGTGATTTACACACCGATTGTGTCTTGCACCTGATCTATTATATCAGTTGCCACCTAATAAAGATGATTCCCGATCCATAGAGAATGATGTGGAAAAGGTGTCACTTGATCTAATAAATCGGGTGCAAAGAATTATAAAGTTGGACAAAACAAGCCCCACAGAGGCATTTACTTTCCATGTGGTTTACACGCCGATTGTGTCTTGCACCTGATATATTATATCCGTTGCCACCTGATAAACATGATTCCCTATCCATAAAGAATGATGTGGAAAAGGTGGCACCCGATGTAATAGAGTTTGTGGAAAAGAATTATCAAGCTGGACAGAACAAGCTCCATAGGGGCATTTACTTTCCATATGGTTTACACGCCGATTGTGTCTTGCACCTGATCTATTATATCAGTTACCACCTGATAAACATGATTCTCTATTCATAGAGAAAGATAAGGAAAAGGTGGCACCCGATCTAATTGAGTCTACGCCCAAGAATTATAAAGTTTGATAGAACAAGACCCACACGGGCATTTACTTTCCAAGTGTTTTACACGCTGATGTGTCTTGCACCTGATCTATTATATCAGTTTCCACCTGATAAACATGATTCCCTATCCATAAAGAATGATGTCGAAAAGGTTGCACCCGATCAAATAGATCGGGTGCCAAGAATTATAAAGTTGGACAGAATAAGCCCCACATGGGCATTTACTTTCCATGTGGTTTACACACCGATTATGTCTTGCACCTGATCTATTATATCGGTTACTGATAACTCCGTATTTTACACCTTTTTTCCGCATGATTGCATGCCATTTAGATCGCTCAAATCACGTTTTTCACGATTTATCGACAATATTGCGATACTTTTCAAGATTTGTTGTTTTTGTCGTATTTCAGGAGATTTGGAGCGATTTGGAGTGATCCCGAGATACACCTACTCCGGAGTGTCACCGAAGACTTCCCCGAGGGGTATTTTGAGATTGGAGAGGAGCGGAAGAAGAAAGAACGTCGTAGGTGCGACGAGGAGGCAAAAACACTCAGAATGGGCATTTTTAGTGTCTCACTCGGCCGAGTGAAAGAGTCACTCGGCCGACCAGCGAGACCCCGCTCGATCGGCCAGATCGGACACGCTCCAAGTGTGCACTCGGCCGAGCATCAGAAGCCACATCGACCGAGTGACGAAACCCCGTCCGCCCGAGTGGCACTCAGACGATGCCAATCAAAAACTCCCAACTTACTGTTTTTCGTCAGTCTGAGCATCAGAAGACCCACTCGGCCGAGTGGCAATTACCGACCGCCCGAGTGAAGAGAAGCCCATCGGCCGAGTGATGAAAACTCACTCGGCCGAGTGACCCCCGAAGTGAAGACCCCAAGACCCCAGACTTACTGGAAATTCTCAGGGTCTCCCACTCGGCCGAGCGACTTTTGTCACTCGGCCGAGTGAGCCGCGCTGCCTGTAGCGTAAATTGCGATTTTCAGGCTGCGCAGGGGCAATTTTGTCACAGTTTTTTGGGCAATTTTGGGGGGTATTTAACCCCAGTTTTTAACCTAGGTTAGAGAGCTTTTTCCTTACTTTTTGGCAGCCTTTTAGATTAAACTTTTTAGCTTTTGATTCTTGTGATTGGAGAGGAGAGAAAAGGTTTATTTTGTTGGATTCTTGAAGAACTACATTGGTTTGTCTCCCTCTTCATTAAAAATCCCATTTTTATTGCTTATTTGAATATTGCCATGAATTCTATTGCTATTTCAATTGATTATTCTTTCATTTGTGATATGATTTGTGAGTAGTCTTTACGTCTTAGGGCGTGGGGATGAACCCTACGAGCCCAATTTCCGATTTGTGATGATTTGGTAGAACTATTGCTAGAATTGCTATTAGGGTTAGTTTGGGATCGATAAATATTACGGATAGCTAGGTGTTCATATCGATTGGGATTTGCAAGAGATTGGATCCCAATTCGGTAGGAAACCCTAGAAATCCGAATTGGGTTGAGATTGAGTTTCCGTAGTATCGGTTTTCAAGAGATTGGACCGATACTAGGGTTCTCAGTTGCAATTTCATACCGATACCCGTTTGCAAGAGATTGGACGGGTATGAACTATCCCAACCTAGGTCGCAGCCCGAGTTTGCACGAGAGTGGGCTCGGGATGCGATTGAACGATGATGTTGATCCTAATGCTAGCTTGCCTAGGCTAGGGTTTGCAAGAGATTGGACCCAAACCTAGGTTTGCTATAGACCGGCAACAACGCGAGAGCGTGAGCTAGGTTTTACATTCAGTTGCAACTAGTTCATCCGAAATTCTACTCTAGCAATTGTGATACCAATGAATCACATTGACGAGATACGGTGAGTAGCGGGGATTCCCTATTCCCTAGGCGTCTTTATTTGATTTTATATCTCTTTACTTTGTCTGACGATTGTGACAGCATCGCCGAAAGGCAAATCCCTACTCTTCTGTCCCCATAGCCAGGTTGTTCGGAGAAGGCACTGTCATACTTCCTCCCTGTGTTCGATACCCGCTCGCCGCTACACCGTGCGCTTGCGGTAAAACTACACGGTCGCTCTTTTGGGTGTACACCCAGAAACGATCAGTTACCACCTGATAAACATGATTCCATATCCATAGAGAATGATGTCTAAAAGGTGGCACCCGATCTAATAGATCGGGTGCCAAGAATTATAAAGTTGGACAGAACAAGCCCCACATGGGCATTTACTTTACATGTGGTTTACACGCCGATTGTGTCCTGCACCTGATCTATTATATCAGTTGTCACCCGATAAACATGATTCCCTATCCATAGAGAAAGATGTGGAAAAGGTGGCACCCGATCTAATAAAGTTTGTGGCCAAGAATTATAAAGTTGGACAGAACAAGCCCCACATGGGCATTTACTTTCCATGTGGTTTAACGTCGATTGTATCTTGCACCCGATCTATTATATCAGTTACCACATGATAAACATGATTCAATATCCATAGAGAATGATGTCGAAAAGGTGGCACCCGATCTAATAGAGTCTGCGACCAAGAATTATAATGTTGGATAGTACAACCCTACATGGGCATTTACTTTCCATGTGGTTTACATGCCGATTGTGTCTTGCACCTGATCTATTATATCAGTTGCCACCTGATACACATGATTCCCTATCCATGGAGAATGATGTGGAAAAGGTGGCACCCGATGTAATGGACTCCGTGGCCAAGAATTATCAATTTGGACAGAACAAGCCACACATGGGCATTTACTTTCCATATGGTTTACACGCCGATTGTGTCTTGCAACTGATCTATTATATCAGTTGCCACCGGATAAACATGATTCCATATCCATAGAGAATGATGTCGAAAAGGTGTCACCCGATCTAATAGAGTGTGCGGCCAAGAATTCTAAAGTTGGACAGAACAAGCCCTACATGGGCATTTACTTTCCATGTGGTTTACATGCCGATTGTGTCTTACACCTGATCGATTATATCCGTTGCCACCTAATAAACATGATTTCCTATCCATAAAGAATGATTTCGAAAAGGTGGCACCCAATCTAATGGATCGGGTGCCAAGAATTATAAAGATGGACAGAATAAGCCCCACATGGGCATTTACTTTCCATGTGGTTTACACGCCGATTGTGTCTTGCACCAGATCTATTATATCAGTTGCCACCTGATAAACATGATTCCATATCCATAGAGAATGATGTCCAAAAGGTGGCACCCGATCTAATAGATCAGGTGCCAAGAATTATAAAGTTGGACAGAACAAGCCTCACATGGGCATTTACTTTACTTGTGGTTTACATGCCGATTGTGTCCTGCACCTGATCTATTATATCAGTTGCCACCCGATAAACATGATTCCATATCCATAGAGAAAGATGTGGAAAAGGTGGCACCCGATCTGATAGAGTGAATTATAAAGTTGGACAGAACAAGCCCCACATGGGCATTTACTTTCCATGTGGTTTACACGCCGATTGTGTCTTGCAACTGATCTATTATATCAGTTTCCATCGGATAAACATGATTCCATATCCATAGAGAATGATGTCGAAAAGGTGGCACCCGATCTAATAGAGTGTACTGCCAAGAATTCTAAAGTTGGACAGAACAAGCCCTAAATGGGCATTCACTTTCCATGTGGTTTACATGCCGATTGTGTCTTACACCTGATCGATTATATCCGTTGCCACCTAATAAACATGATTTCCTATCCATAAAGAATGATTTCGAAAAGGTGGCACCCAATCTAATGGATCGGGTGCCAAGAATTATAAAGATGGACAGAATAAGCCCCACATGGGCATTTACTTTCCGTGTGGTTTACATGCCGATTGTGTCTTGCACTTGATCTATTATATCAGTTTCCACCAGATAAACATGATTCCCTATCCATAGAGAATGATGTCGAAAAGGTGGCACCCGATCTAATTAATCGGGTTTCAAGAATTATAAATTTGGACAGAACAAGCCCCACAGGGGCATTTACTTTCCATGTGGTTTACACACCGATTGTGTCTTGCACCTGATCTATTATATCAGTTGCCACCTGATACACATGATTCCCTATCCATAGAGAATGATATGCAAAAGGTGGCACCCAATCTAATAGAGTCTATGGCCAAGAATTATAAAGTTGGACAGAACAAGCCCCACAGGGGCATTTACATTACATGTGGTTTACATGCCGATTGTGTCTTGCACCTGATCTATTATATCAGTTGCCCCCAGATAAACATGATTCCCTATCCATAGAGAATGATGTGGAAACGGTGGCACCCGATCTAATAGATCGGGTGCCAAGAATTATAAAGTTGGACAGAACAAGCCCCACAGGGGTATTTACTTTCCCTGTGGTTTACACGCCGATGTGTCTTGCACCTAATCTATTATATCAGTGGCCACCTGATAAACATGATTCCTTATCCATAGAGAATGACGTCGAAAAGGTGGCACCCGATCTAATAGATCGGGTGAAAAGAATTATAAAGTTGGACAGAACAAGCCCCACAGGGGCATTTACTTTCCATGTGGTTTAAACGCCGATTGTGTCTTGCACCTGATCTATTATATCAGTTGCCACCTGATAAACATGAGGGAGAATGATGTGGAAAAGGTGGCGTCGGATCTAATAGATCGTGTGCCAATAATTATAAATTTGGACAGAACAAGCCCTACATGGGCATTTACTTTCCATGTGGTTTACATGCCGATTGTGTCTTACACCTGATCGATTATATCCGTTGCCACCTAATAAACATGATTTCCTATCCATAAAGAATGATTTCGAAAAGGTGGCACCCAATCTAATGGATCGGGTGCCAAGAATTATAAAGATGGACAGAATAAGCCCCACCTGGGCATTTACTTTCCATGTGGTTTACATGCCGATTGTGTCTTGCACCAGATCTATTATATCGGTTGCCACCTGATAAACATGATTCCATATCCATAGAGAATGATGTCCAAAAGGTGGCACCCGATCTAATAGATCAGGTGCCAAGAATTATAAAGTTGGACAGAACAAGCCTCACATGGGCATTTACTTTACTTGTGGTTTACATGCCGATTGTGTCATGCACCTGATCTATTCTATCAGTTGCCACCTGATAAACATGATTCCATATCCATAGAGAATGATGTGGAAAAGGTGGCACCCGATCTGATAGAGTCTGTAGCCAAGAATTATAAAGTTGGACAGAACAAGCCCCACATGGGCATTTACTTTCCATGTGGTTTACACACCGATTGTGTCTTGCAACTGATCTATTATATCAGTTTCCACCGGATAAACATTATTCCATATCCATAGAGAATGATGTCAAAAAGGTGGCACCCGATCTAATAGAGTGTACTGCCAAGAATTCTAAAGTTGGACAGAACAAGCCCTAAATGGGCATTTACTTTCCATGTGGTTTACATGCCGATTGTGTCTTACACCTGATCAATTATATCCATTGCCACCTAATAAACATGATTTCCTATCCATAAAGAATGATTTCGAAAAGGTGGCACCTAATCTAATGGATCGGGTGCCAAGAATTATAAAGATGGACAGAATAAGCCCCACATGGGCATTTACTTTCCGTGTGGTTTACATGCCGATTGTGTCTTGCACTTGATCTATTATATCAGTTTCCACCAGATAAACATGATTCCCTATCCATAGAGAATGATGTCGAAAAGGTGGCACCCGATCTAATTAATCAGGTTTCAAGAATTATAAAGTTGGACAGAACAAGCCCCACAGGGGCATTTACTTTCCATGTGGTTTACACACCGATTGTGTCTTGCACCTGATCTATTATATCAGTTGCCACCTGATACACATGATTCCCTATCCATAGAGAATGATATGCAAAAGGTGGCACCCAATCTAATAGAGTCTATGGCCAAGAATTATAAAGTTGGACAGAACAAGCCCCACAGGGGCATTTACATTCCATGTGGTTTACATGCCGATTGTGTCTTGCACCTGATCTATTATATCAGTTGCCCCGAGATAAACATGATTCCCTATCCATAGAGAATGATGTGGAAACGGTGGCACCCGATCTAATAGATCGGGTGCCAAGAATTATAAAGTTGGACAGAACAAGCCCCACAGGGGTGTTTACTTTCCCTGTGGTTTACACGCCGATGTGTCTTGCACCTAATCTATTTTATCAGTGGCCACCTGATAAACATGATTCCTTATCCATAGAGAATGACGTCGAAAAGGTGGCACCCGATCTAATAGATCGGGTGAAAAGAATTATAAAGTTGGACAGAACAAGCCCCACAGGGGCATTTACTTTCCAAGTGGTTTAAACGCCGATTGTGTCTTGCACCTGATCTATTATATCAGTTGCCACCTGATAAACATGAGGGAGAATGATGTGGAAAAGGTGGCGTCGGATCTAATAGATCGTGTGCCAATAATTATAAATTTGGACAGAACAAGCCCCACATGGGCATTTACTTTCCATGTGGTTTACATGCCGATTGTGTCTTACACCTGATCGATTATATCCGTTGCCACCTAATAAACATGATTTCCTATCCATAAAGAATGATTTCGAAAAGGTGGCACCCAATCTAATGGATCGGGTGCCAAGAATTATAAAGATGGACAGAATAAGCCCCACCTGGGCATTTACTTTCCATGTGGTTTACACGCCGATTGTGTCTTGCACCAGATCTATTATATCGGTTGCCACCTGATAAACATGATTCCATATCCATAGAGAATGATGTCCAAAAGGTGGCACCCGATCTAATAGATCAGGTGCCAAGAATTATAAAGTTGGACAGAACAAGCCTCACATGGGCATTTACTTTACTTGTGGTTTACATGCCGATTGTGTCATGCACCTGATCTATTCTATCAGTTGCCACCTGATAAACATGATTCCATATCCATAGAGAATGATGTGGAAAAGGTGGCACCCGATCTGATAGAGTCTGTAGCCAAGAATTATAAAGTTGGACAGAACAAGCCCCACATGGGCATTTACTTTCCATGTGGTTTACACACCGATTGTGTCTTGCAACTGATCTATTATATCAGTTTCCACCGGATAAACATTATTCCATATCCATAGAGAATGATGTCAAAAAGGTGGCACCCGATCTAATAGAGTGTACTGCCAAGAATTCTAAAGTTGGACAGAACAAGCCCTAAATGGGCATTTACTTTCCATGTGGTTTACATGCCGATTGTGTCTTACACCTGATCAATTATATCCATTGCCACCTAATAAACATGATTTCCTATCCATAAAGAATGATTTCGAAAAGGTGGCACCTAATCTAATGGATCGGGTGCCAAGAATTATAAAGATGGACAGAATAAGCCCCACATGGGCATTTACTTTCCGTGTGGTTTACATGCCGATTGTGTCTTGCACTTGATCTATTATATCAGTTTCCACCAGATAAACATGATTCCCTATCCATAGAGAATGATGTCGAAAAGGTGGCACCTGATCTAATTAATCAGGTTTCAAGAATTATAAAGTTGGACAGAACAAGCCCCATAGGGGCATTTACTTTCCATGTGGTTTACACACCGATTGTGTCTTGCACCTGATCTATTATATCAGTTGCCACCTGATACACATGATTCCCTATCCATAGAGAATGATATGCAAAAGGTGGCACCCAATCTAATAGAGTCTATGGCCAAGAATTATAAAGTTGGACAGAACAAGCCCCACAGGGGCATTTACATTCCATGTGGTTTACATGCCGATTGTGTCTTGCACCTGATCTATTATATCAGTTGCCCCGAGATAAACATGATTCCCTATCCATAGAGAATGATGTGGAAACGGTGGCACCCGATCTAATAGATCGGGTGCCAAGAATTATAAAGTTGGACAGAACAAGCCCCACAGGGGTGTTTACTTTCCCTGTGGTTTACACGCCGATGTGTCTTGCACCTAATCTATTTTATCAGTGGCCACCTGATAAACATGATTCCTTATCCATAGAGAATGACGTCGAAAAGGTGGCACCCGATCTAATAGATCGGGTGAAAAGAATTATAAAGTTGGACAGAACAAGCCCCACAGGGGCATTTACTTTCCAAGTGGTTTAAACGCCGATTGTGTCTTGCACCTGATCTATTATATCAGTTGCCACCTGATAAACATGAGGGAGAATGATGTGGAAAAGGTGGCGTCGGATCTAATAGATCGTGTGCCAATAATTATAAATTTGGACAGAACAAGCCCCACATGGGCATTTACTTTCCATGTAGTTTACCCGTTGATTGTGTCTTGCACCTAATCTATTATATCAATTTCCACATGATAAACTTGATTCCCTATCCATATAGAATGATGTAGAAAAGGTGGCACTCGATCTAATCGAGTATCATCTTTATCAGGTGGCAACTGATATAAAATATCATGTATAAGACACAATCGGTATGCCACCTAAAGTTGGAAAGTACAAGCCCCACCTCAGACACTCTCAATTCGAAGGTACGAAACATCGGACACTTTATATTCTTTATCATTTCGTCTCACTTATGTTCACTTGTGGAGACTGAAAAAAGTAGACCCTCGGTTTCTGTGTAAGCTCTTTATTACGATTGTATTGCCAACCGAATTGATGCTTCACTCCGATCGTATGATGAAATTGTTTTAGTCAGTTCCATATGTAATCCAGTGGCTGAGATTAAAATAACCAATCGTTATATATATATGGATTCACTACAACAGAGGTTTATGCGAAAAATTTCATTCCTCTACCCTTTCGTCTGTCGTTCCGTTTTCTTCATCATCTCGGCACTATCGCATTTCGTTCTAGGGTTTCGTCTTGCCGCCAGAATGAGCTCGTGAGTGGTTGGGTTCTTCTGAAAATTGGCTAAGTGATGATTATTCAACGTCACCTGAACACGATGAGCCCCTTCCCTCATCTTGTCTGGCCAATAGAACCATTCTTCGTTATGCTAAGCATCGGGATGTGCTTTCGCTTGGTCTAACACAAGGTGAACATAATGTGCAGTTGCCTCCTCCTTGGTATCCTCGTGCATATCCAGGTTCTCCAGTTCACTCTCCGTCTGAAGAAGCTCCCCTCGAGGCCATCAGTACGACACTCCACATTATGGTAGGGGGGACTCTCCGTCAGGACTCTGTTCTGCACACCCTCCGTTTCAAACTCGATTCGCTTACTTCTTCTGTCTTTGTACTTATCAATGAACAATGTTACCTTAAAGATATACTTTTAGGCAATGTAAGTCCCGCATCTACTCCATCATCTTCCTCACATCGGCTGTTGAAATTATCTCAGAGAATAGGAGAACTTGAAGAAAATCTCTCCAATACCAATCTCGTAATCTCACTTCTGCGTAGCAACTTCGACACTATGATGGGCATAATGCTGAACATACAAGAGAAGATGGAGACTCTGGTGCCCTCACCTAGAGACATCCGTACTGTTGCCACACCATCACCACCTCCGCCACCCCCGCCACCACCTCCACCACCTCCACCACCTCCACCACCTCCACCTCCAGCTTTTTGATGTTGGAAGGGCCTTCCACCAGCATTTCTTTTGTCTTATAATGTACTTTTTATCATTGATGGAGAAGAGGGATTGTCGGGGGATATTCTTTGGTGTTTTTGGTTGGTATATTGTTTGGGTTTAAGGGTGGTATAATTTTATGTATACTGTTGTCACATTTTTATGTGACCTTAGTTGTGATGAGCGATACTGTCTTATTTTGTATTTTCATCATCACCATTATAATAGATATCAACTTATCAATTTTCATAAATATTACTCAGCGCACACATCGGTCAAAAATATTACCGGTACAGATTATTGCTCAATGCGCACATCGGTCCAACCATTTACCCGTTGTGCGCTTTGAGAAATTTATTTAAACATGATAAGATTTTCTCAGCACTCACAACAGACTTAATTTTTCCCGTTGTGCGTGCTGTTTACAAAACGAGTGAGGGGCGATATGTTGTCTTGAATTTTGTTAGAGCACTAGCAAATAACCCGTGTACATGTGCACATGGACTGAAAAAATGGTTGTGTGCAGTGAGCAATTGTGAGTTTTGAGTTGGTTGGATGCGGTGAGCAATTCTGAGTTTGAGTGGTTGTGTTCAGTAAGCAATTCTGAGTTTTGAGTGGTTGTTTGTACTGAGCAATTCTGAGTTTTGAGTGGTTGGGTGCGCTGAGCAGTTCTGAGTTTTAAGTGGTTGTGTGTGTTGAGCAATTCTGGTTGGGAGAATAATAAAAAGTGTGGCTGGGTGTATGGGGACTGGGGAGTGTCCAGGGGCAATAAACATAAATAATTTGCTCAACTCGCACAACTGCCAAATTTTTACCCATTGTGCACGCTGAGTAATTTTGTTAGAGGCAATCAATTTTGCTCAAATCGTGCCACAAAGGTCAAACATTCTTGGGAAGAACATCTGGCTGGTAACAATCTGCTGTAGATTGACCCGTCTGTATATTCAATATCACTCCTCTGTAGACTCACGGGTTCTCTTCTGTAGACTCACAGTAACTCAATTGTAGTCTCATCCTCATCAATGGGCATGGCCAATTCGTCTATAAATGGCATCCCTACCCACAAGACCTCATCAACCACTACACTTCTTGATGATAGTATTCTATCTTATTCTATCTGTTTCTACTTCATCAACAGCTACCGTCTCTGAAGATGTTATTTGCTCCTTCATATGTTCTACAGAAGCGGGATACTTCTGAGAAGAAGTATTCTTGATTTACTTTTATATCAGTGCCAAAATGTAAAGTTGCAAAACCCTATTTTTACTTAATTATGCTTTTTTGCGTTCATAACTGATGCTTCTTCAATGCATACAGGGACACGCGCTGATGGTGGCGCATTTCTGTATCTGCTCGTAGCTGGACAAACAACATCAAACAATGTAGATCAACCAACTTCTCCTCAAAATCTATCCTTTTTTCCCTTCTCCTCCACCCGAGGTTGATCTTTGATCCCCCCTCTCTAAGAGTTTTGCGATCTCTCTCCAAAATGTCTTAGAAGTTGACAGTGTCATTGTTACCTTCTACCTTCGTGGCTTGCGACAGTCTTAAAATTTTCAGCTAATGCATCGATTAGAGAATGCTCCGGTTTCGTTAAAGGAGTGGTTACTTATACCGTGATGGACAATCTCTCTGTGATGTCAATTTATTCTGCTATATCTAGCATTACGTTGATAAAACATGCTAAGGTTTTGATTGGCGTATAGAGCACACGAGTCAGCTAGAGGAGAGGGTAGCGACGTCGAAGATACGTGCAGCAAGTGACAATGGAGCACGCTATTGGAGGTGATCATAAATGCCATCTTGCTTGAGCTGTTCTGCATTACTTTGAAAAGTTTTTCGTAAAGGGAATCACTATATCCTTAGGATAGTCCCGTGATTGAATTTCATACTAGTTCCAAAATGTGAAGTTGCAAACTATTTAGCTGTAGCTTTAATTTTGTTGTGTTATGTACATTATAATGTATAAATGTTGTAGTATGTTAGAACTCAAACTTTAATACAATGTCATTTAATTTGATATAATTGCATGACATTACAAAATTGATATAGGTGATATATATGATGCTTACTTGAAACAATGTCCGACATTGAAATTACCAAGTAAAAACTGTTTATCGAAATATAAATTACCCAGCACGCACAACAGGCAAAAGTTGTGACCTTCATGCTATACGTTGTGATAAACTATTTAGGTTTGCACACAATTACTCAGCGCGCACAACGGTCACATCGATTTGTTTGACCGCTGTGCGGGCTGAGTAAAACCGTATCTGGTTATCCACAATTACTCATATCACATAACTACACGTAGTTGTGACCGTTTTGCGCGCGGAGCCAAACTGTATGCAATTAACCACAAAATTCATGCAGACAACCGTCAGATACCTTAACCGTTGTGCGTGCTGAGCAAAACTGTATTACATAATCCATTACCCATAATTAATCAGCCCGTCCTATGGACAGCAGTAGTGACTGTTGCGAGCACTGAGCAAAGATATATTAATATCTTTGATTTGTTAAAATATGACACGTTGTGCGCGATGTGAAAAAGGTATACCATTCCGAAATATAATTCAGCGCGCATAACTGGTCAAATTACAGCCAGCTGTGCACGTTGAGCAAAAATGTCGTAACGAATAATTACTCTGTGGGCACAACGGTCAATAAAAAAATCACAATAATTAAGAAAAAACACAAAATATGGGGAAATTTAATGGTGAGAAATGCCAAATAAATCATTCAACATTGGAGCAAAAATAATGCGAAGACGGTGACGTGATTCTTGATGGGGTTTCAGTTGGCAAGAATACTGTCTTTCTTTTGTCCATATCTTCGGTTCGGTAGTTCCAAGACACAAAGACAAGATCTAGACAGCCTGTAAAGGCTGTATACAAAAATACAAAATATACAATACAAGTCCATCTCTTGAATTATATTTGGTTTGTCAGTTCAAAAGTCCAACTTCCAAGACACATAAGTGGAAAGACAACACTAAGTTTACTGTTTACAGACTAAGACAGCATAAGAGGCTAGCCTGTATAGAATAATACATTACAAGTTTAATCCATTACACTTCATATGCAACGTCTGAAAAACGGATCAAATAGAATTATATAAATAGCAGCTTGCATTTACAACTGGAAACTGATTAATCCCCACCCAAAATTGCTCAACGTGCAAAAGCGGCATTTATTTGTATAGTTGTGCGCGTTGACCAAACACAAATGTTCCAATGCATTAAACGCTCGTGAAACTACTCTCTGTAGCATTAAGTGCAAATGTGTGACTGTGATGGTGACTATTGCCTACAAATGCATTAAACGCGTACCCTTGGGCCAGGTAAGCAATGGTCAGCTGTCATGTATTGAGCACGTCCACTTGGATTGGCTCCTTCCTGGCATCCTACACATTCCACCCATTTACGAGCTTAAGCCTCGAGAGGCTGCAGCTGAGGGAGATGATGATTGGGATCTTAGTTCTGATGAGGAGCCCAAGAGAGATGTCCCTACCACTTCTACCCCAGTAGAGATCACCTCTGTCTATACTTCAACCAGAAGTCCTACTACCATCCCACCCACCACCATTCCAGCCGAGAGTTCCAAGGTAGCCTCCACATCTGTCCCCGAGATCACAGCACCATCATCTGCACTGCCTGTCTTTGAGGGAATTTCTGTGTCTACTGCTCCCACACCTATTATAGAGCACATCTCTACTAAGCATGTCCCTTTCGAGCATGCTATTGCTACTTTCCTTACCTCTACTAGACCAGCATCTGTGGACTCCATCCCTACCACTCCTATTACCTCTGAGTCCACACCTATTGTGTTTACACTCCCTCATGGCAGCACTTCTGTCCTTACCACTGCCATCTTCACTGAGAGCATCGTGGTATCTACCACCACATTTGTCGCCACGACGTCTCTACTTACTAATATCCATATCCCTACATCTACACCTGATCTCACATCCGTTCCTGCTTCTACTTCTGTTGAGATCCCGTGTATGTCACCCTCTCCCGATTATGTTTTTCGACCTAGTGCACTACATGCACGAGCACATGTAGAGAGTGGTGAGCCTAGTGGTGCATGACAGGTTGGCCGTTCCTGCAGCAGTGATGCAATCCATGTGAGCCCCAGAAATCAGAGATGTGTGCAATTGCTTGTGTTTTTAATCCAAGAGTGAATCTCGTATTTTTTTGGAAGAAAACGATGGTGACACACTATGGAAGCCCATGAACGAAGATTTCGATCATTTGATACCTAGAATGCCCTCCTGCATCTAATGCAGTCAGAAATCGAAAAATGATTCAAAACCTTCCATTTTTCGACAACTGTTGGGTAATTCCAATTGAAATTTCGTGGGAATAGAGGAGACAACCTCCTCTCTGCATAGAAACCATGTTTACTCTCCATTTGTCATTATATTCCTCCAAAACTCTTACGAAATCTGTGCGAGTTCCAGAAATCAGAGCCAGCTGCAATTGCTTGCGTTTTGAATCCAAGAGTGAATTATCATAGTTTTTTTGGAAGAAAACGATGGTGACGCACTATCGGAAACCCAGGAACAATGATTTTGATCGTTTGAGGCCTAGAATGCCCTCCTTCATTTAGGGCAGTCAGTAATCGAAAAATGCTTCAAACCTACTATTTTGGTCAACCGTTGGGTAATTCCAATTGAAAGTTTGTAGGAATAGAGGAACAAACTCCTCTCTATAAAGAAACCACATTTACTCTTCATTTCTCCTTTATTTCTCCAAAACTCTCACGAAATCCTTGCGAGTCCCAGAAATCAGAGATGGATGCAATTACTTGTGTTTTGAATCCAAGATTGAATTCTCATAGTTTTTCTGACGAAAACGATGGGGACGCACTATCGAAAGCACAGGAACGAAGATTTCGATCGTTTGAGGCCTAGAATGCCCACCTTCATCTTGGGTTGTCAGAAATCGAAAAATGCTTCAAACCTGCTATTTTGGGTAATCGTTGGGTAATTAGAATTGAAATTTCTTGGGAATAGAGGAAACAACCTCCTCCCCTCTTAGAAACAACGTTTACTATCCATTTGTCCTTATATTCCTCCAAAACTCTCACGACGTCACCATCGTTTTCTTCTGAAAAACTACGAGAATTCACGCTTGGATTCAAAACACAAGCAATTGCACCCGTCTCTGATTTTTGGTACTCGCATGGATTTCGTGAGAATTTTGGAGGAATATATGGACAAAAGGAGAGTAAACATGGTTTTATGAGGAGATGAGTTTGTTTCCTCTATTCCGACGAAATTTCAATTGGAATTACCCAACGGTTAACGAAAATAGCAGGTTAGAAGCATATTTTGATTGCTGACTACCCTAGATGAATGAGGGCATTATAGGCCTCAAACAATCGAAATCTTCGTTCCCGGATTTTTCGATAGTGCATCACCATCGTTTTCTTCCGAAAAACTACGACAATTCACTTTTGGATTCAAAACACAAGCAATTGCGCCCGTCTCTGATTTCAGGGGATCGCAAGGATTTCGTTAGATTTTTGGAGGAATATAAGGATAAATAGAGAGTAAACGTGGGTTCAATGCGGAGAGGAGGTTGTTTCCTCTATTCCCATGAAATTTCATTTCGAATTACCCAACGGTTGCCGAAAATAGCAGGTTTAGAGCATTTTTCGATTTTTGACGGCCCCAGATGAAGGAGGGCATTCTATGCCTCAAACGATTGAAATCTTCGTTCATGGGCTTCTGATAGTGAGTCACCATCGTTTTCTTCCGAAAAACTACGATTCACTCTTGGATTCAAAACACAAGCAATTGCACCCGTCTATGATTTTTGGTACGAGTTTTGGAGGAATATAAGGACAAAGGGAGAGTAAACGTGATTTCTATGCAGGGAGGAGGTTGTTTCCTATATTCCCATGAAATTTCAATTTGAATAAACCAACGGTTGCCGAAAATAGCAGGTTTGAAGCATTTTTCGATTTCTGACTGCCCTAGATGAAGGAGGGCAGTCTAGGCCTCAAACGATCGAAATCTTTGTTCTTGGGCTTCCGATAGTGCATCACCATCGTTTTCTTCCGAAAAACTACGAGAATTCACTATTGGATTCAAAACACAAGCAATTGCACCCGACTCTAATTTCTGGGACATGTATGGATTTCGTGAGAGTTTTGGAGGAATATGAGGACAAATGGAGAGTAAACGTGGTTTCTATTCGGAGAGGATGTTGTTTCCTCTATTCACACGAAATTTCAATTCGAATTACCCAACGGTTGCCGAAAATAGCAGGTTTGAGGCATTTTTCGATTTCTAACTGCCCTAGATGAAGGAGGGCATTCTAGGGCTCAAACGATCAAAATCAATGTTCCTGGGCTTCTGATAGTGAGTCACCATCGTTTTCTTCCGAAAAACTACGAGAATTCACTCTTGGATCCAAAACACAAGCAATTACAACCGTCTCTGATTTCTAGGACTCGCACGTATTTCGTGAGAGTTTGGGAGGAATATGAGGAAAATGGAGAGTAAAAGTGGTTTCTATGCGGAGAGGAGTTTTTTACTCTATTCCCACGAACTTTCAATTCGAATTACCCAACGGCTGCCCAAAATAGCTGGTTTGAAGCATTTTTCGATTTCTGACTGAGATAGATGAAGGAGGGAATTCTAGGTCTCCAACGATCGAAATCTTCATTCCTTGCCTTCCGAGAGTGCGTCACCATCGTTTTCTTCTGAAAAACTACGAGAATTCACTCTTGGATTCAAAACACAAGCAATTGTATCCGTCTCTGATTTCTGGGACTCGCACGGTTTTCGTGAGAGTTTTGGCGGAATATTAGGACAAATGGAGAGTAAACGTAGTTTCTATATGGAGAAGAGTTTGTTTCCTCTATTCCCACGAAATTTCAATTGGAATTACCCAACAGTTGCCGAAAACATCAGGTTTGAAGCATTTTTCGATTTCTGACTGCCTTAGATGAATGAGGGCATTCTAGGCTTCAAACGATCGAAATCTTCGTTCCTGGGCTTTCGATATTGCGTCACCATCGTTTTCTTCTGAAAACTACGAGAATTCACTCTTGGATTCAAAACACAAGCAAATGCTTCCGTCTCTGATTTTTGGGACTCGCACGGATTTCTTGAGAGTTTTGGAGGAATAAGAGGACAAATGGAGAGTAAACGTGGTTTCTATGCGGAGAGGAGATTGTTCCTCTATTCCCACGAAATTTCAATTGGAATTATTCAACGGTTGCCCAAAATAGTAGGATTGAAGCTTTTTTCGATTTCTAATTGCCCTAGATGAAGGAGGGCATTCTAGGCCTCAAACGATCGAAATCTTCGTTCCTGGGCTTCCGATAGTGCGTCACCATCGTTTTCTTCCGAAAAACTACGAGAATTCACTCTTGGATTCAAAACACAAGCAATTGCACCCGTCTTTGATTTCTGGGACTTGCACGGATTTCGGGAGAGATTTGGAGTAATATAAGGACAAATAGAGAGTACACGTGGTTTCTTTACGAAGAGGATGTTGTTTCCTCTATTCCCACGAAATGTCAATTGGAATTACTCAACGGTTGCCCAAAATATCAGGTTTGAAGAATTTTTTGATTTCTGACTGCCCTAGATGAAGGAGGGCATTCTAGGCCACAAACGATCGAAATCTTCGTTCCTAGACTTCCGATAGCGCGTCACCATCGTTTTCCTCCGAAAAACTACGAGAATTCACTCTTGAATTAAAACACAAGCAATTGCACCCGTCTTTGATTTCTGGGACACCATGGATTTCGTGAGAGTTTTGGAGGAATATAAGGACAAATGGAGAGTAAACATGGTTTCTATACGGAGAGGAGATTGTTTTCTCTATTCCCACGAAATTTCAATTGGAATTACCCAACGGTGGCCATAAATATCAGGTTTGAAGCATTTTTCGTTTTCTGACTGCCCTAGATGGAGGGCATTTTAGGCCTCTAAGGATCGAAATCTTCATTGCTGGGCTTCCGACAGTGCGTCACCATCGTTTTCTTCAGGAAAACTACGAGAATTCACTCTTGGATTCAAAACACAAGCAATAGCACCCATTTCTGGGACTCGCACGGATTTCGTGAGAGTTTTGAAGGAATATAATGACAAATAGAGAGTAAACATGGTTTCTATGCGGAGAGGAGGTTGTTTACTCTTTTCCCACGTAATTTCAATTGTAATTACCCAACGGTTGCCCAAAATAGTAGGTTTGAAGCATTTTTCGATTTCTGACTGCCCTAGATGAATGATGGCATTCTAGGCCTCAAACGATCGAAATCATTGTTCCTGGGCTTCCGATAGTTCGCCACCATCGTTTTCTTCCGTAAAACTACGAGAATTCACTCTTGGATTCAAAACACAACCCGTCTCTAATTTCTGGGACTCGCACATATTTCGTGAGAGTTTTGGAGGAATAAAAGGACAAATGGAGAGTAATGTGGTTTCTATGTGGAGATGAGGTTATTTCCTCTATTCCCATGAAATTTCAATTGGAATTAGCCAACGGATGCCGAAAATAGCTGGTTTGATGCATTTATCGATTTCTGACTGCCCTAGATGAAGGAGGGCATTCTAGGCCTCAAACAATCGAAATCTTCGTTCCTGGGCTACTGATAGTGCGTCACCATCAATTTCTTCTGAAAAACTACAAGAATTCACTCATGGATTCAAAACACAAGTTAATGTCCTTTCTATGCGGAGAGGAGTTTGTTTCGTCTATTCCCACGAACTTTCAATTGGAATAACCCAACGGCTGCCCAAAATAGCAGGTTTGATGCATTTTTCGATTTCTAACTGCCCTAGATGAAGGAGGGAATTCTAGGCCTCAAACGATCGAAATCTTCGTTCCTGGGCTTCCGATAGTGCATCACCATCGTTTTCTTCTGGAAAACTACGAGAATTCACTCTTGGATTCAAAACACAAGCAATTGCACCCGTCTCTGATTTCTGTGACTCGTACGGATTTCGTGAGAGTTTTGGAGGAATATAAGGACAAATGCAGAGTAAACATGGTTTTTATGCGGATAGGAGGTTGTTTCCTCTATTCCCACGAAATTTCAATTGGAATTACCCAACGGTTGCTGAAAATAGCAGGTTTGAAGCATTTTTCGATTTCTGACAAGACAAGATGAAGGAGGGCATTCTAGGCCTCAAACGATCGAAATTTTCGTTCCAGAGCTTCCAATAGAGCGTCACCATCGTTTTCTTCCGAAAAACTATGACAATTCACTCTTGGATTCAAAACACAAGCAATTGCACCCGTCTTTGTTTTCTGGGACTCGCATGGATTTCGTGAGAGTTTTGGTGGAATATAAGTACAAATGGAGACTAAACGTGGTTTCTATGCGGAGAGGAGGTTGTTTCCACTATTCCCATGAAATTTCATTTCGAATTACCCAACGGTTGACCAAAATATCAGGTTTAAAGCATTTTTCGTTTTCTGACTGCCCTAGATGAAGGAGGGCGTTCTACGCCTCAAACGATCGAAATCTTCGTTCATGGGCTTTCGATAGTGCGTCACCATCGTTTTCTTCCGAAAAATTACGAGAATTGACTCTTGGATTCAAAACACAAGCAATTGCACACGTCTCTGATTTCTGCAATACCACTCTTATATATACATGTGGTATTGCAGTCTATGACTAACTTGCACACGGTCGTAAGCAAACACGCGCTGCAGAATACGATCAGGATCACCACTGAAGTTGGCCCAAATTATTAAGTAATATATTGAATACTGATAATATGAGTAATAGAGGTTAAGAAGTAATGATCATAGATATGATGAGATCAACATCATGTAGAATCTCAAATAATTTTATTCCACATGCAAATATTGTATGCTTACATCCCTACTAATTTAATTTCATCCATAGACATGGATTAATTTGGAATAATTTCCACCCGCAGACATGGATTAATTTGGATTTATTTGATACTTGAGGATTATGATATAACAGAAGGATTATAAAATTTACAGGGCTTGATCACACAATTTAGCTAAAGAACACAAAAAAATAGGGGACATTCTGACAATTGGAACCTCTCGCACACAAGGGAAACCCAAGAATTGAATTCGGATCTCCTGAACCAAACGAAAAGGTTATACCACTATGCCAATTGCACTGTGAGGACCTATTTAGACAATAGAACCAGAATAGAATGCTGACAATCCAAAATTAATGTGGCAAAAGTTTGTCGATTTTTGTAAATATTTTAAAACTTGGTAGATTTTTGTAATTATATTTAGTTTTAGGTTTTTTTGAAAAATTTGTCTGTTTTTCAATGGGTATGCTAACTAGGATAAAAAGATGGGTAAAAGAAGAATAAGATTGAATCTTAGGGAATCAATTGGTATGATGAAAATTTGTGAAAATTTGAAGGAAAAGCTCTACAATTATGAGGAGCACTAAATCTGTCTCGTAATGAATTTTTGGGAAGAACTAAAATTTTAGGGTGACCTAAATAACAATTATTGCACTTTAATTATTGATGTTGTTTTATTACTAGGGGATCAAAACTTTTGATCGGGGATATTTTAAATGAACTATGCCCTTAATGCGGGTGTATGACTAAATCTAGAAAGAACTAAAATTTTGGAGGTGTTATAAACGGGCTTCTTGGTGGGCCTACCCGTTAGTGGGTATCCACCCATTATGTAACCCTACCACTATAAATATAGGGCTATGGTCTCCATAGCCGCCAAGTTTACAACACGTTATCAGCACGCTCAAAGCTAAGCCGAACCCCTGCCGACAGACGGACGCGACGGACGGACGCGACGCGAACGGGCTTCCTTCACCGAACGTCGCTAGATCCGGCGGGTAGGATCTAGAGGTAACTTTCTCCCTAGATCTAAATTTTGCATATGCGCATATGTGGCGATTCAATTTTTTTTGTATCAATCGATCAAAAATATACCGTTTTTATTGATAAAAATCACACCTTTTTCAATAAAAACGTATTTTTGGAAGAAAAAAATTGGGTTTTCCACTAAAAATCGGATTTTTACCCGTTGTTTTTCTCCAAAAATCACCCAAACCCTAAATAGGGTTCACCCACGCCCCCCCATCGCCGGCAACGGCGGGGCCTTCCCGTCGCTGCTGCGGCGGCGGGAACCCCCCCGCCACTGCAGGCGGGGGTTTCCCCGCCGCCCGCAGCGGCGGGCAACCCCCGCCGCCGCCGGCGGGGGCAACCCCCGCCGCGGCAGGCGGGGGCTCCCCGCCGCCTGCAGCGACGGGGCACCCCCGCTGCCGCCGGCGAGGGCTCCCCGCCGGCTGCAGGCGGGGGCAACCCCCGCCGCCTGCAGCGGCGGGCAACCCCCGCCGCCGCTGGCGCCCCCCCCGGTCGCCTGCAGCGGTGGGCAACCCCCGCCGCCTGCAGCGACGGGCCCCCCCATCCCCGCCGCCTGCTGCGGCAAACGGGCCCACCCACCAGTAGCGGGTACGGGCCCGGCGTGCGTACCCCAAAAACCCTAACTAGGGTTTCTGACCCAGAAATTTCTTTTTCGAATTTTCAAAAACTTTTCAGATTTAATTACGATTCTTTTTCGTTATAATCTGGACCAAATTGCATGTGATTTTTACTCATCGCAATTATATTTGGATTTATGATTTTCTTTAAAAAAACGTTTAAAAATTAAAAAGATCCTGCGACCGCTCTGCCGTTAGTCAACTAACCTAACGGTGCATGACGTTGCCTAGTGGTCCAATAATTTTTAAACGGTAGATTTCATTTTCCATTATAAACTGCCTGTGATGAATAAATAAATTGCCTGTGATCTATAAACTGCCTGTGATGATGCCTGCTGCATTATAACTGCCTGCGACGAATGTTTAATATTTGCTGTGGTTTTGGATCGGCTAGTGATCACCATTTTTATTTTCATGCATTATTTTCTTTTTTTTGAGAGAAAAATGTAGTGAGGATAATTTTGTAAAATTACAAGCCCGGCGGACGCCTCAAGAAGATGAAGGACTATTCCAGAAGAATAGGGGCCCCACGGGGGTTCCTGAGTTGTACTTCCTTTTTCTTTTTTGGGACTGTAATGGACTGTAATTATTTCTGGTGATTAGCCGATCCACGCAGCAAATATTTATGTTTGATGTGCTTGATTATTTATTTTTCTGCAAAAATATCTAATTAATGCTATCTTTTTACATGCTAGAGTGATAAATGGCCAAAATTGCGAGCGTCGATTTTGACGTTTTGGATGCTTCAGGAAAGAATTACTTAAGCTGGCAGTTGGATATAAAATTCCATCTGCGAGCACAGGGATTAAGTCACGCCATCGCCTTAGGCGATAAGGTTTCTGATATAGATAAAGCGAAAGTAATTATCTATATCAGACGCCATATCGATCGGACCCTGAAGGCTGAGTACCTAACGGTGGAAGACTCGTATGAGTTGTGGACCGCCCTCGAGGACATGTATAAACATCAAAGGGATGTTATCCTACCTCGAGCGCGATATGAATGGGAGAACCTCCGTCTCCAAGACTTCAAGTCTATTGCCGAGTACAACTCGGCACTCTTTAGCATCACCTCACGCCTGAAGTTGTGTGGTGAAAAGGTGACGGAGGAACGCATGTTAGAGAAGACGTATACATCCTTCCATGAGAAGGATGTCATACTGATGCAACAGTATCGTGAACGAAAGTTCACAAAATACTCTGAGCTTCTCTCATGCCTTCTGATGGCAGAGCAGAATCGTGACCTCCTTCTGGCCACCCACAACTCACGCCCTACCGGCACTGCTCCTGCGCCTGAAGCGCACCACAGCTCCTTCCAGAAGAAAAGGGGCAACTTCAAAGGCAAACCCCAGAAGGGCAAGACCATGAAGAAGAAGGCTCGAGGACCCCCTCCAAGAAACAACCAAGAGGGAAAGAAGAAAAATGTGTTGAAAAGAAAAGACGACGGCCAGACTTCTGCCCCCAAAAAGGACTGGGAAGATAAATGCCACAGGTGTGGCATGACTGGACACTGGTCCAGAAATTGTCGTACTCCACGCCACCTTCAGGAGTTGTACAAAGCAAGCCAGAAGCAAGATGAGACAAACCTGGCAGTTCAAGAAAACCTGGCACCAATCAGGTTCATCGCTGAGGACTTCTCCAACGATGACCTGCTCGACTGAGGACATTTATCTACTTTATATGCATTGTAGTTTTTTCCTTTTGAGAAACAATTTATCTGCTTATCTCTGGCATGTTTAAGTACTTTTCAGACATCAACTTAATTTTTGTAGTATATTCCTTTGTGTTTTGCCTTATACTGCGACATTTTTCTTTTAAAATAGATGGACTTTAAATGCCTAGTGGACAGTGCCTCTACGCACACGATCCTCCAAGACATCTGCTTTTTTCAAAGCATTAATAAATACGATGGCACCGTAAATACGATTTCCGGTCCATCAAGTATCATTGAAGGATCAGGGGAAGCACATTTTATGCTCCCCAATAGTACAAAACTACTTATAAAAGATGCCCTTCTCTCCCCTAGCTCGCATAGAAACCTGTTAAGCTTTAAAGATATCCGCTTAAACGGATACCACCTAGAAACGGTGAGCAAAGGAAACAGTGAATACCTTGATGTAACGTTTCATAAAAACGGTGCTAAAAACACCGTCGAACGTTTTGAGGGACTCCCGTCGGGTCTCTACCACACAAGGATCAGAGCAATGGAAGCAAACACATTGGAGCACCAGAAGTGCCAAAAACCAACCAGAATTCAAACTCTGGCACGATAGACTAGGACACCCTGGAAGGAATATGATGCGTCGCATCATATCCCAATCCCGTGGAATTAATCCGAAAAGCCTGACGCTACTTCGGAAGGGTGCAAATCCTTGTCCCCCTTGTTACAAAGGGAAATTGATTACGAGACCATCCACCTTGAAGGTGGACTCTGAGTCTCCAAGCTTCCTAGAGAGAATATATGGTGACATTTGCGGGCCTATTCACCCCGCAAGTGGACCATTTAGGTACTACATGGTACTAATCGACGCATCTTCAAAATGGTCATATGTGTGCCTCTTGTCCACCCGCAACGTAGCCTTTGCAAAGCTACTTACACAAATTATAAAATTGCAGGCACATTTCCCAGACAACCAGATCAAGAAATTGCGTCTGGACAATGCTAGGGAATTCACCTCACAAGTCTTCCTAGACTACTGCCAAGCAACCGGCATAGAAGTTGAACATCCTGTAGCTCATGTTCACACCCAGAACGGGTTAGCCGAATCTCTCATAAAGAGACTACAATGGATCGCTAGACCATTGTTAATGCAATGCCAGTTGCCGGTATGTGCATGGGGACATGCCATACTGCACGCTGCATCGCTGCATCGCTGATAAGATTACGACCGTCAGGTAGTCAATCTTATTCTCCGATGCAACTTGCATATGGGAACCCGCTCGATATCTCTCACTTGAGGATATTCGGATGTGCTGTCTATGTCCCCATAGCACCACCGCAGAGAACCAAGATGGGTCCTCAACGGCGTCTTGGTATCTATATTGGTTTCGACTCACCATCGATCATTAGATACCTCGAACCCCTTACAGGGGATGCCTTTAAAGCACGTCTAGCAGATTGTGATTTTGATGAAAGCATTTTTCCAAAACTAGGCATTAACACACAGAAGCCAGAAGCTTCAAAGACCATTACATGGGACACAAAGACCTTATCCCATTTTGATCCGCGCACAAATCAATATGAAGAAGAGATCCTAAAGATCCTTCAAATTCAGAACACAGTTCACATTTTACCGGATAAATTCACTGACAACCAGAAGATTGTTAGATCACACGTCCCTGCTGCAAATACGCCAGCTAGGATTGACATACCCAAAGATGGATGCAATCCACCTGCAGCAGAAGCGGCCGTACCTCAACAAAAAAGAGGACGACCCCCATGCTCCAAAGATAAGAATCCTCGAAAGAGGAAAAATCCTGGAGCAACAATAACAATACCACCACAGGATGCTGAGCTCAGCCCAGCTACCTCTCCACTCCTAACAAACCCTGAAGAGGAAAATATAGGAGAAATTTCATTAAACTGTGTACGTACCGGGGAGGTACTGGACAGAAAAAGCACAATCATTGATGACAACTTCGCGCTCATTATTGCCACTCACGTCACTGAATACGACGATGAGACCGATCCACGCTCTCTAGCAGAATGTAAACGTAGAGAGGATTGGCCAAAGTGGAACGAGGCAATAGGAGTAGAGCTGGACTCACTCTCGAAGCGCAAAGTTATTGGACCTGTAGTCCTAACACCAAAAGGTGTTAAACCTTTGGGATATAAATGGGTATTCGTGAGAAAAAGAAACGAGAATAATGAGATCGTGTGCTATAAAGCGCGCCTTGTTGCACAAGGTTTTTCCCAACGACCAGGAATAGACTATGACGATACCTATTCCCCGGTCATGGATGCGATCACTTTCCGTTTCATTATCGGCCTATCCACGAAGGAAGGCCTGGATATGCAGCTCATGGACGTTGTGACTGCATACCTATACGGAAATATAGATAAGGACATCTATATGAAAATCCCAGACAGATACAAACTACCGACAAAAATGACAGAAAGACCTCGGGACGTCTATTCCGTCAAACTCCAGAGATCACT
This sequence comes from Scilla litardierei, assembly GCA_030789695.1. NCBI lineage: Eukaryota > Viridiplantae > Streptophyta > Magnoliopsida > Asparagales > Asparagaceae > Scilla > Scilla litardierei. Next base: position 177,818,387 of record CM061141.1, on the reverse strand, counting down.
GTATGGTCTCAAACAGTCAGGTAGAATGTGGTACAACAGACTGAGTGAATTCCTAGTGCAACAAGGATTCACAACAAATGAAGTCTGCCCTTGCATATTTATACGAGCAAAGGTAACAGGATTCGTAATTATCGTCGTCTACGTAGATGACTTGAACATCATCGGATCTCCCGCAGAGATAGATGAGATATCCAAAAGTCTCACACAGACTTTTGAGATGAAAGACCTCGGCAAAACGAAGTTTTGCCTAGGACTACAAATTGAACATTTAAGCGGAGGAATCCTGTTGCACCAATCGACATATACAAAGAAAGTGCTAAAGAACTTTCTTATGGACAAATGTCATCCGCTTAGCACACCAATGGTCGTCAGATCATTGGATGTTGAAACAGACCCCTTCCGACCGCTGGAAGAGGGGGAGGAAACACTGGGTCCTGAAGTACCCTACTTAAGTGCAATTGGAGCACTCCTATACCTGGCAAACTGCACGCGTCTCGATATAGCGTTCGCAGTAAATCTACTAGCCAGATACAGTTCAGCGCCCTCAAAGCGCCACTGGAACGGAGTGAAACAACTTCTGCGCTACCTCCAAGGGTCTGTAGACATGGGACTGTACTTCAAGAAAGGTGTATCCACCGACCTGGTCGGTTACGCAGATGCGGGATATAGGTCCGACCCACATACCGCAAAGTCCCAGACCGGTTTCGTATTCACATACGGTGGAACGGCCATCTCATGGAGATCCGTGAAGCAGACATCCACAGCGACCTCATCCAACCACTCCGAGCTCATCGCGATCCACGAAGCTAGCAGAGAATGCTTCTGGCTTCGATCAGTCATCAACCACATCCTCAAGACCACCGGCCTGAAGACGGGAGATCTTGGGCCTACCACCATGTACGAAGACAATGCTGCCTGCATCGCTCAACTACGAGGTGGCTACATCAAAGGTGACAGGACGAAGCACATTTCCCCCAAGCTCTTCTGGACGCATGAACAGCAAGTGGACAACCAGATCGACATCCAGCAGATCCAGTCCTGCGACAACCTGGCTGACCTATTCACTAAAGCTTTGCCTCGCAGTACCTTTAGAAAACTTGTACTAGGAATTGGGATGAGACAGCTGAGAGATGTACAAGCCTGAAGCTTGTACTTATCAGGGGGAGTTAACGTAGAGCTGTACTCTTTTTCCTTGGCTGTTGGTTTTTCCCACTGGGTTTTCCACAGTCAAAGGTTTTAACGAGGCAGCCACATTAACTCAGGATCCAGAAGTATCCACCACTGATGTTATCCATCGATCAGGGGAAGTTACAGAGACTTGTACTCTTTTCCCTTAAGCCACTGGTTTTTCCCACTGGGTTTTCCTTGGCAAAGGTTTTAATGAGGCAATCACTCTAAAACTTAGAGATCCAGAAGTATCTCCAACCCCATGATCAAATAAGCTTCATGAACCCTGAAGCGTTCACCATGGCTTACAACAATGGATGGATAAGGGGAAGTGTTATAAACGGGCTTCTTGGTGGGCCTACCCGTTAGTGGGTATCCACCCATTATGTAACCCTACCACTATAAATATAGGGCTATGGTCTCCATAGCCGCCAAGTTTACAACAGGAGGAAGTAAATCTGGAAGGAACTAAATTTTGGCAGAAAACTAAACTTTTTGTAGGGAACTAAATTCTCTGGGGATACTAAATTTTAGTGGGGGACTGAATTTTTTGGGATTGTTGGTAAATGGGTTAGCTGACTGGAACAAAGAGTTGGATATAAAGATGGCTAGGATTGCATCTTAAAGATTCAATGGGTAGAATATATTTTGTGAAAATTTTGGTGGAGCTAAATCTGAAGAGAACTAAATTTTGGGGGGATTAAAATTTTTCTGGAGAAATAAATTCCCCCGGGGAATAAAATTTTTAGGGGAAACTAAATAACATAATTGTGCATTAATTATAGTTGTTTGTTTAAAATTATGTGATCCAATATTTTGAGGGAGAAATATTTTAAATGAATAAGAGCCCTCAGGACACATGTTGAATCTCAAGGGACCTAAATTTAGGGGAAAACGAAATTTTTTGAGGATAACTACAATTTTCGCGGGAAACTAAATAATAATTACTGCACTTTAATTATTAATATTCATTTAAATTTTTTACGCTAATTTTTTGTTCTGCGCCAAAGGCGCCCACACCGAATAAATTTTTTACACTAATTTGTTGTTCCGCCCACTAAATTTTTTACGCTAATTTGTTGTTCTGCACCAAAGGCAGCCGCGCCGAATTTATTGTTCCGCACCGAATACCGCTAAATATTTTTACGCTAATTTGTTGTTCTTTTAAATTTTGGTTGTGAAAATAATTTTTTGTGGAACAAAGATTTCACGGGGGAAAATCATAAATGAACTGTGCCCGTGGTTTAAGGGACCCTGCGGGGCTACACACACACTAGACGGGGGTGAATAGTGTAATGGCAAGCAAAGTGCTTAATTAAAAGTTGCTGAAATTAAAGCATAATAAGCAGCAGATAATAAACAGGTGCTCAACAACAACAAACGCAAACACAAGGATTTTACCCGGGTTCCTCAAAACTTGGATACATCCAGCCACACCAATATTCACTATATTTCCACACTGAGAAAGTGAATACAATCTCACACAGAGATACCTCACATAGATGATTTAGGATTCCCACAAAGAGATATCCTTACTCTCACACAGAGAGACCTCACACAGAGGATTTTGTTCTCTCACACAAAAAGAACCAAACTCTCACAAAGGGAGTAACTCTCACAAAGAGAGTAACTAATTCCCACAAAAAGAATTATGGTTTCTAAACAAAAAACAAAACGAATCAATACTTACCTATGCCTTGATATGATCTTACCAATGTGAAGAAGAAGGCATGCAAGTGAATGACCAAGTGCTTGAGATTAGCTTTGATTGCACTTGTCGATCTTTCTCTCTTCTAGGAATGAATCCTAACACTTCTCACTTGAGTGTATGAAATGAAGAGAAGAAAGATGTTCTCCAAGAAAAGGAATGAGATTGAAATCCCTTGGAGAAATTCCCTAGAGCTTAGATGCTATAGCATAAGATTGAAGCTCTAATGAGGGAATGTGGGAGGAGTGGCTTAGAGAAGAGATTAAATGATCTTCTATAATTTCCTTACCCTTTCAAGAGTTCTAAATGAACTAAGCCATCTCTTATATATATGAAGCCAAGAAGAGCCCATAAAACTAACCAAAAACCCAAATGGAAGAAATCTACAACGGCTAGATTTTAGCAGTTTACTACACAGACAGTCGACTGATGAACAAAAGACAGCCGGCTGTTCAATGGCTAGAAAAATCCCAACGGCTATAATCTGAGCCTGGATAGTCGACTATAGAAGACTACACAGGCGACTGTAAAACAGACAGTCGAGTGTATATCCTTCATCAGGCGGCTGCTGCAGGGATGGAAATGAAACAGAGAGATGCAACTCACTCCCAGTATGCATACAGGCGATTAATGACCAAAGTACAGTCGACTGTAAAATAGAGAGGCGACTGTAAAGCCTTCATCAGTCGACCGCTGCAGAGGATGGAAGTAAAACAGAGAGAGATGCAATTTTTGCACTTATGCCTTTAAGACGACTATTGACCATTTCACAGGCGACTGTAAAAATACAGGCGACTGTAAAAACATCATCAGTCGACTGTCTTGCAAATTGGGATGAAGCCCAGAAAATGCAAGATGCGCACAGTCGACTGTCGACCAATTCACAAGCGTCTGTAGAAACACAGGCGACTGTAAATTGAACATCAGTCGACTGATGCGAAAAGCTCAAGAAGAGTGAATAAAAATGTTGACTTGAGCAGTGCACCAAAGTCAACTGTAGAAGGCTTGACAGGCGACTGGACTCACCCAGACGACTGTAAAACCCTCTTCAGACGACTGTTGGAGATCCAAAGACTCCAATTGAGTCTTTGGGCTAGATGAACCTATTGGGTTGGATTCTATAATAATCCTAAGGCTCACTAAGATGGTTAAATGCATATGCATTAGAGTATGACCATCTATCAAGGCATTACAATAATCTTAGCTCAAAAAGAGAAATGCAAGTAATAGAAATTACATGGATTACATATTGCATCTCTTAGAGTCTAAGTCTTCAAGCTCACGATACCTTGGTGCTCCCCATCATCTCCAAGCATTGGCAGTCCTTGATGAGCTTCTCTTCATCAAGCTCCAAGCTTGAGCACTCCATCACTCTTGGAGGTCTTTAAGATATCCCTTGTAATATCCTCCATGCATTATGCTTTGTCTCATCAACATATAATCATTAAGATAAACTGAGACTAAAACATAACATTTATTAGCATACTAACATAATGTATTGATAATCATCAACACAACGTTAGTCTTGAGCCCAAGAACTAACACGAGGGCACGTGTTATAACTAGTATAAGGACAAATGGAGAGTAAACGTGGTTTCTTTGCAGAGAGTAGGCTGTTTCCTCTATTCCCACAAAATTTCAATTGGAATTACCCAACGGTTGCCCAAAATAGCAGGTTTGAAGCAATTTTTGATTTCTGACTGTCCTAGATGAAGGAGGGCATTCTAGGCCTCAAACAATCGAAATCTTCGTTCCTGGGCTTTCGATAGTGCGTCATGTAAGGACCCTGACTATGGAGAAAACACTAGAATGGGGGTTGAATAGTGTTTAAGCAATTTAAAAAGATAGTAACACCACTTTAAATTCTAACCAACAATATAATGCGGAATAGAAATTAAACCCAAAATAAAACACACGCAAACGCAGAGATGTTTCAAGAGTTCAGATTACCCAATTCACTTCCCGAATTTTTCCTGGTAATCCTACGTCCCTTCCACCCGGAAACCTCCAGATACTCAAGTTAGAATCCTAACTTGAGGTTTCCTTAAAACCCAATTGTAGCAACCCTACAAGTGAAATTGAAGTACAATCGATTGACCTTGACTCTCACAACTTGGGAGCAAGCAAACCGCTCTCACAACCCGAGAGCAAATGCAAATAACGAAAGTTATGAAATTATGAAAGCAACACTTACAATCACATATGCCTTGAAGTAGAACTTGAAGGAGTGGTGTGTTGTGCGTTGAAGACTCTCTTGGAAGAGAGGAGAAATCCCTTTCTCTTGACTGCACCAAATGCCTAGAAGATAACTCTTTGGTTCTAGGTTGGAGAGTAAGAGATCAAAGATAGGAATTCTAAGGGCTTTGGATTTGAGAGCTTTTAAACTTTAGAATGAAAGCTTGAGAGATTTTGCAATAGCCTAGGTAACCTTTCAATGGAACAGTAAAAGTCCCTTATATAGGTTTCTCAAATCCAAAAAAAAGTTTAGGCAAAAACCCTTTGGGAATCCATGAGAAAAATCTCAACGGATAGAATCTGCGCTCGTGACAGTCGACTGTTGAAGAAACCACAGTCGACTGTTGCATAGTCAGCAATGGTAGGTGAGAATTCACAACGGTAAATTACCATGTAGACAGTCGACTGATGAAGGAGAGACAGTCGACTGTTGAACCAACAGGCGACTGTAAATCCTTCTATAGGCGACTGGCCGAAAGATGGGTAAGTTGAATGAAATCTGAAAATCTTGTAAGATAACAGGACAGACGACTGATGAGGATAAAACAGTCGACTGTTAATCAGAACAGGTGACTGTAAATCCTTATACAGACGGCTGTCAAATACCCTGAGAATTTCCAGAGAGCTGAGTCAACAAATTGGCTCACAGACAGACGACTGTTGTAGCATAAACAGTCGACTGATCTAATGGACACAAGACTGTATATTCAACATTAATCGACTGGTCGTAAAAGTCAGATCAACAAAGTTTGGGGAAAGGATAGACATGCGACTGATTTACTAAACACAGTCGACTGTCACTTGGACAGGCGACTGTAAATCGTTCATGAGTCGCCTGTGTGAATAAAGACAGAGAAGCCCCAAACTAGATTGTAAAAGTTTGTGCATAACAGGTGACTGTAGAACAAAACACAGTCGACTGTTTTGGAGACAGGCGACTGTAAAGTGTTCAACAGTCGACTGTTATATACAATCCAAGTACAATCACTAAGAAATGAATTGGATTCTAAGGACAAATGATCTAATGATGTCCTAAGACTGAATTGAAGATGTGTGTGAGTGCTCCATCAATGTTCTACTTCTAAGCTACATACTAGAAGAGATAAAAGAAATTTACATTGACGAATTCTCTCTTCTATCCATCGTATGAGCTTGAAGTCTTCATGGAGCTTCAATCATCATCTACGAACATTCAATTCATGTCATTTACCTTCAATGATCTTTGAAAGTCATCCATTGCAAGTAGATCTTTACATAATGCTTAGGCAATGGATTAACTGTAAAATAGGGGATTAGTCACTAGTATTTATGTTTGCTCATCATTAACACCACGTAGGGAGAAGTCCAATACTCAACATTCTCCCCCTTTTGATGATGACAAACAAACAAAAACAAAAAGATAAATAATTGTGTGTAATGAAAACTTACTCTCCCTACATAGATGCCAATCAAGTTAGTCAACAAATATTAGGGCATCTACATATCAATTGAAGCAAATGAGTAAGTTACGCGTGAATTTAATTCAAGAAATCTATGAATTAAAATCCCTATTCAGTGTAATCTTACTCCCCCTGAATCTAAGGCAACTTTAATCTTAGATTCAAAGTGTTAGAACATACTTAGCACATTCATTATGAATCTTGTATGTTTATTTCTCTCCCCCTATGGCATTATCCAAAAAGGTGGGAGTAAATAACAACAACAATAATCGTGCTAAATACGAACTAACAACAATCAAGGAGTATAAAGATACGAAGAATCAAAACTCATAAAAATCACATCAAATACTTATGTGAACATAGGAATGGAAGTCCAATATCAACATTTTAGATATACGAAATGCAAATAGTTTCAAAAACGCATCACATCACAGATAGCATGAATAATCAAATAACAAGTTCAAATTGTCTCAAAATCACATTAGAAGAGAATAAATCATTCTTGGAGACAATATCACAATCAGCACACAGATATGATTAACAATTATACATGGTGTGACATAAAAGACAAAACAGTAATTTCATATATATATATATATATATATATATATCTCTCTCTCTCTCTCTCTCTCAAAAGATGATATGAGTACACATAAGATGGACATCACCATGTCCAACCAAAAAAACTACATACATCATGATCCAAAAAAATACATCATGGCATCAGCATACATCAGCATCAAATATCCATAACCATCATCATACAGATGAATCACTTAACCCAGAAAAACAGACCACAAAGTAAAATCTAGGTCTTCGGGTGAGTGAACGAAAACAACAGCAGCAACCTCAGTCAATGTGAATGACAGAGGGGTTCGAAGGACGACCAGAAGGGCGAAACATCAGCCTGGCAGAGCGTCGAGTAGGGTAAGCAGGAGTCTTCCTCTTGGAAGACGATGCACAAGCGGCAGACGATTCCGTATGAGCAGGAACAAGGGTCTGGATGACAGGGGTCTGGACCAAAGAAGGTACATGCACAAAGCCTGGAGGAGGAGGAACATGAACAGGGGCAGTGTCCTCAGACTTAGAAAACAAAACATGAAGCTCGGCGGGATGGGAAAACCATGAAGCATAAAGGATTTATACTGAAGCTCCAAAAGAAGATTGAGCTTTGTAGCCTTTGTCACAAAGTTGACTAATGGAAATGAGATTGTGAAATAAACCACTAACAAGAAATACATTAGTAATTAAGGGTTTAGAAGGGTTACCGACAATACCTACTCCAATGATGGTTCCCTTTTGATTACCTCCAAAAGTGACCGTTGCACCATCCTTGATGCTAATCACTTCGGAGAGCAATGAGGGATATCACGTCATATGTTTGGAGCAACCACTATCGAGAATCCATCCTTTCCCTTTAGAGCTAGTTTGACCTTTATTGCTCTTCTTCTTTCTCTTGGGTACCTATATAATATACCATAAGCTCATGGTACCCAATGTTTGTTGGGTCCAAGGGGATTAGCCCTTTGGAAGCCAAGTCCAAGTGGACTTCCGCTTCCCAACATAATTACCATTATTAATAACATCATGAAAATAGGAATCAACATAAGCATTCCTATCATTTAGGCTAGTGTTCTTAGGACCCCAAATGGTGTATGTTTTGGGAGTCCTTTTCCTAGTTGCATGCATACTTGTTGAATTTCTATGTGGTGCATGCTTCTTAGGAACATGGTTTTTAGCATAAACATGAGGTGGTGGATATGCATATGACATACGAGAATGATATGTATGCTTGGGAACATGCATGTTGTATGAAGCATATGGATCATGCATGACATGTGGAGGATGAGCATACATGTAAGAATGATGCGTATGTGCATACGGGTGTATAGGAGCACGTACATGAGTATTTCTCATGTGTGGTTTTGTACGTGTTCGTGGGTGTGGAGCATAAAAAGTGTCATGATTATCCACTTGTGAATTAGGAGGTTCCCTATGTGGATGAATGTTAGTGTACATGTAAGCATGGCTTCTCTTTTGGTTTCCATCCTTAGTGGGTTTCTTGCCAAAAGGCAGAGAAGGTGAAGTGGTGACTTTCTTGGTAGGTTTCTACCTATAGTGTCTTTGACACCACTTGTGGATGCACCGGAGGAAGGCCTCACCAAGTCTATAGTGACACCACTATAGGAGGTGCGATCATTGGATGCATTTGCTTTTACAAAACCAAGACCAACACGATGTGTGGCCAGAAATTGGTTTGCAAGAAAATCATCCAATTGTCCTTTTCCCTTATTGAATCTCACAACACATGAGGACATGAGCTCATATTTCTCCTTAAGAGAAGAAATGTTGGTATCCAAGGTGGACACATGTGCTTTGAGCTCGTGCACTTGAGTTTTAAGAGAATCGTTCTCTAAACCCAATTGTGTGTGTCGTGTAACTAGATCACGGTTATCCTTAGGATGTGTTTGATCTAGTTGAGATTTGAGATTATTCACCTCATCTCTCAAAGTGACATTTTGAGAAGCTAAGTTTGCTATCTCAAGAGTTAAAGTATCAACAATGGTGTCATTGTTGATAATGCATGGAATGGATGACTTGCTAACATTTGATTTCTTTAAGCTAGTATATCTAAGAATTAAATATTGATATTTAGCAAATAATTCTTCATTAGCAATACGAAGTTCATACATTGTTACCTCGGTATCATCCGTGTCGGAATCACTCTCATCGGAGAGTGGGTCCTCTCGGGCAATGAAGCACATGCGAGCGCTCTCACCCTTCTCATCATCGGAATCACTTGATGAGTCTTCACTTGAGTCATCGAATATACCGACGAGTCCTTTCTTCTCATCTCTCTTCTTCTTGTCGGACTTGTGGTACTTTGGAGCTTTCCACTTCTCTTTATTCTTTAGCATTGGGCAATCCCTCTTGATGTGCCCTGGCTTATTACACTTAAAGCAAAGAGGGGAAGTAGCATTAGTAGACTCAAATCTTTTGTTAGATGGAAATTTACCTTTGCGGAAGAAGCGTTGGAACTTCTTCGCCATTTGGGCCATTTCACCCAAATCCATCTCATCTTCCGAATCTTCGCTATCGGAGGATGATGAATTGGCGTTGAATGCCAAATCCTTCTTCTTGGCCTCCGAAGGATTCATCATAGCTCGAATCTTTAATCGGTTCTCTCGTCTTACCTGATAAGACATGAGAGTCCCGATAAGATTCATAACTGTGTAATTCTTCAAATCATTGACCTCCTCGATGGCGATCGCTCTTCTTTCCCATTTGGAGGTCATTCCCATGATGATCTTCCTTACCTTTTCAGGTTTGGTGTATATTTGGCCAAGAGCTTCCAATTCATTTGTGATGTCGGTAAAACGTCCGTACATCGATACAATGCTCTCATTTTCCTGCATATGAAACAAATCGAAGTTTTGCACGGTAACATATAACTTTGAAGGTTTTACCTTGTTCATTCCCTCATAGGTAACGATGAGATGGTTCCAAATTTGATATGCACTTTTACATGTGCATATCTTGTTGAACTAATTCGGGTCCAACACACAATGAAGAGCGTTCATTGCTTTTGTGTTGTTGACTTCGGCGGATTTCTCGGAAGACGTCCATTTTTCGAAATCCTCTTCGGTGGGCTCAACGTATTCCTTGTGGAGGGTTTTCCAAAGTGAAGCACTCCTAAGGAACGTCTCCATCCTACACTTCCAATAGCCAAAGTTAGTGCATTGAAACGTGGAGGACGCACCGTAGATTAACCTTCGAAAAGTGTGGACGCTCCATCACGGTCGTGATTGTAGTACGAAGTCGACGGAGGAACGTTGTTGTTGTTGGATTCCTAGCTATAACCTTGCGCTCTGATACCAATTGTAAGGACCCTGACTATGGAGAAAACACTAGAAGGGGGTTGAATAGTGTTTAAGCAATTTAAAAAGATAGTTACACCAATTTAAATTCTAACTAACAATATAATGTGGAATAGAAATTAAACCCAAAATGAAACACACGCAAACACAGAGATGTTTCAAGGGTTCGGATTACCCAAGTCACTTCCCGACTTGTTCCCTGTAATCCTACGTCCCTTCCACCCGGATACCTCCGGATACTCAAGTTAGAACCCTAACTTGAGGTTTCCTTAAAACCCACTTGTAGAAACCCTACAAGTGAAATCGAAGTTCAATCGATTGACCTTGACTCCCATAACTTGGGAGTAAGCAAACCGCTCTCACAATCCGAGAGCAAATGCAAATAACGAAAGTTATGAAATTATGAAAGCAACACTTACAATCACATATACCTTGAAGTAAAACTTGAAGGAGTGGTGTGTTGTGTGTTGAAGACTCTCTTGGAAGAGAGGAGAAATCCCTTTCTCTTGACTACACCAAATGCCTAGAAGATAACTCTTTGGTTCTGGGTTGGAGAGCAAGAGATCAAAGATAGGAATTCTTAGGGCTTTGGATTTGAGAGCTTTTAAACTTTAGAATGAAAGATTGAGAGATTTTGCAATAGCCTAGGTAACCTTTCAATGGAACAGTAAAGTCCCTTATATTGGTTTCTCAAATCCACAAAACAGTTTAGGCAAAAACCCTTTGGGAATCCGTGAGAAAAATCTCAAGGTATAGAATCTGCGCTTGCGACAGTCGACTGTTGAAGAAACCGCAGTCGGCTGTTGCACAGTCAGCAAGGGTAGGTGAGAATTCATAACGGTAACTTACCACATGGACAGTCGACTGATGAAGGAGAGACAGTCGACTGTTGAACAAACAGGCGACTGTAAATCCTTCTACAGGCGACTGGCTGAAAGATGGGTAAGTTGAATGAAATGTGGAAATCTGGTAAGATAACAGGACAGACGACTGATGAGGATAAAACAGTCGACTGTAAATCAGAACAAGCGGCTGTAAATCCTTATTCAGACGACTGTCAAATACCCTGAAAATTTCCAGAGAGCTGAGTCAACAAATTGGCTCATAGACAGACGACTGTTGCAGCATAGACAGTCGACTGATCCAATGGACACTCGACTGTATATTCAACATTAGTCGACTGGCCGTAAAAGTCAGATCAATAAAGTTTGGGCAAAGGATAGAAAGGCGAATGATTTACTAAACGCAGTCGACTGTCACTTGGACATGCGACTGTAAATCGTTCATGAGTCGCCTGTGCGAATAAAGACAGAGAAGCCCACAATTAGATTGTAAAAGTTTGTGCATAACAGGCGATTGTAGAACAAAACACAGTCGACTGTTTTGGAGACAGGCGACTGTACAGTGTCCCGCAGTCGACTGTTATAAACAATCCAAGCACCATCACTAAGAAATGAATTGAAGTCTAATGACAAATGATCTAATGATGTCCTAAGACTGAATTGTAGAGGTGTGTGTGTGCTCCATCAATGTTCTACTTCTAAGCTACATACTAATAGAAATAAAAGAAATTTACATTGATGAATTCTCTCTTCTATCCATCGTATGAGCTTGAAATCTTCATGGAGCTTCAATCATCATCTACGATCATCCAGTCCATGTCATTTGCATTCAATGATCTTTGAGAGTCATCCATTGCAAGTATATCTTCATATAATGCTTAGGCAATGGATTAACTGCAAAATAGAGGATTAATCACAAGTATTTATGTTTGCTCATCATTAACACCACATAGGGATAAGTCCAATACTCAACAAGTCACCTTCGTTTTCTTCCGAAAAACTACGAGAATTCACTCTTGGATTCAAAACACAAGCAATTGCACCAGTCTTTAATTTCTGGGACTCGCACAGATTTCGTGAGAGTTTGGAGGAATATAAGGACAAATGGAGAGTAAACATGGTTTCTATGCGGAGAGGAGGTTGTTTCCTCTATTGCCACGAACTTTCAATTGGAATTACCCAACGGTTGCCCAAAATAGCAGGTTTGAAGCATTTTTCAATTTCTGACTGCCCTAGATGAAGGTGCGCAATCTATGCCTTAAATGATCGAAATCTTTGTTCCTGGGCTTCCCATAGTGCATCACCATCGTTTCTTCCGAAAAACTACGAGAATTCACTCTTGGATTCAAAACACAAGCAATTCCACCGTCTCTGATTTCTGGGACTCGCACGAGTTTTGTGAGAGTTTTGGAGGAATATAAGGACAAATTGAGAGTAAACGTGGTTTCTATATGGAGAGAGGTTGTTTCATCTATTCCCATGAAATTTCAATTGGAATTGCCTAACGGTGGCCCAAAATATCAGGTTTGAAGCATTTTTCGATTTCTAACTTTCCTAGGTGAAGGAGGGTATTCTAGGCCTCAAACGATCGAAATCTTCGTTCATGGGCTTCCGATAGTGCGTCACCATCATTTTCTTCCGAAAAACTACATATATCCAATAAATACTGAATGAGATTTATAATTTTTCACCATCAAAAAAAGAAAGCACTTGATCCATGGGCAGTCAAATTAGTAATCTTGATTTTCACTGTTAGGATAATTAAAGTTTTACATATATAAAAGAATAACCGACTATCTGGGTCAACCCTTGACAGATTTGGCAGATCTCACATGCGACATATGTTAGCTGGTAGACTTAACGTGACATGCTATCCCAGGAAATATTGGAAATCATGAAAGTTGATAACTGTTGGAAATTATGCATACATAGAACCCATAGCCATGTAGACTGATCATGATGTAATACTTAGACCAGTTGGGGGACTTTTGTCTCATTGCTTATAACAGTATGATGCAAGCTAGAGTAATTCCCCCCCTTTTTAAATTGTTAACTCATGACATCAAAAAATTCCCACCATTTTAAAATTGTTATCTCATGACATCAAAAAATTCCCTGCCTAGCTGAGCCACTGCTTCTAGCAGAATCACTCTCTCACCATGTAGTTGGGGTCTCCTTCCTTTTCTGGTTGAAGCATCCTTGATGCCTCTACAACAGCATCACTGATGCACTTTCTCTTGTTTGTGTGTCCCGACCTTCGAGTCTCGAATCAACAGGGGCACTCTTGGATTCAAAACACAAGCAATTGCACTCGTCTCTGATTTCTGGGACTCACACGGATTTCGTGAGAGTTTTGGAGGAATATAAGGACAAATGGAGAGTAAATGTTGTTTCTATGCGGAGAGGAGGTTTTTTCCTCTATTCCCACGAAATTTCAATTGGAATTACCCAATGGTTGCCCAAAATAGCATGTTTGAAGAATTTTTCGATTTCTCACTGCCCTAGATGAAGGAGGGCATTCTAAGCCTCAAATGATCGAAATCTTTGTTCCTGGGCTTTCGATTGTGCGTCACCATCGTTTTCATCTGAAAAACTACGAGAATTCACACTTGATTCAAAACACAAGTAATTGCACCCATCTCTGATTTCTGAGACTCGCACGGATTTCGTGAGAGTTTTGGAAGATACAAGGACAAATGGAGAGTAAACATTGTTTCTATGCGGAGAGGAGGTTGTTTCCTCTATTCCCAAGAAATTATAATTGGAATTACCCAACGGTTGCCCAAAATAGCAGGTTTGAAGCATTTTTCCATTTTTGGCTGCCCTAGATGAAGGAGGGCATTCTAGGCCTCAAATGATCAAAATCTTTGTTCCTGGGCTTCCAATAGTGCGTCACCATCGTTTTCTTCCCAAAAACTACGAGAATTCACTCTTGGATTCAAAACACAAGCAATTGCACCCGTCTTTGATTCCTGGGACTCGAACGAATTTCGTGAGAGTTTTGGAGGAATAAAAGGAAAAATGGAGAGTAAACGTGGTTTCTATGTAGAGAGAATGTTGTTTCCTCCATTCCCACGAACTTTCAATTGGAAATACCCAACGGTTTCCCAAAATAGCAGGTTTAAAGCATTGTTCGCTTTCTGACTGCCCTAGATGAAGGAGGGCATTCTAGGCCTCAAACGATCGAAACATTTGTTCCTGGGCTTTCGATAGTGCGTCAGCATCGTTTTCTTCTGAAAAACTACGAGAATTCACTATTGGATTCAAAACACAAGCAATTGCATCCGTCTCTGATTTTTGGTACTCGCACGGATTTCGTGAAAGTTTTGGAGGAATATGAGGACAAATGGAGAGTAAACGTAGTTTCTATGCCGAGAGGAGGTTGTTTCCTATATCCCACGAAATTTCAATTGGAATTACCCAACGGTTTCCCAAAATAGCAGGTTTGAAGCATTTTTCGATTTCTGATTGCCCCAGATGAAGGTGGGCATTCTAGGCCTCAATCGATCGAAATCTTCTTTCCTGGGCTTCCGATAGTGCGTCACCATCGTTTTCTTCCAAAAAACTTTGAGAATTCACTCGTGGATTCAAAACACAAGCAATTGCACCCGTCTCTGATTTCTCGGACTCGCACAGATTTCGTGAGAGTTTTTTGAGAAATATAAGGACAAATGGAGTGTAAACGTGGTTTCTATGCATAGAGGAGGTTGTTTCCTCTATTCCCACGAACTTTAAATTGGAATTACCCAACGGTTAGCCAAAATAGCCGGTTTGAAGCATTTTTCTATTTCTGATTGCCCTTGATGAAGGTGGGTATTCTAGGCCTCAAACGATCGAAATCTTTGTTCCTGGGCTTCCGATAGTGCGTCACCATCGTTTCTTTCAAAAAACTACGAGAATCCACTCTTGGATTCAAAACACAAGCAATTGCCCCCGTCTCTGATTTCTGGGACTCGCACAGGTTTCGTGAGAGTTTTGGAGAAATATAAGGACAAATGGAGAGTAAACGTGGTTTCTATGCGGAGTGGAGGTTGTTTTCTCTATTCCCACGAAATTTCTATTGGAATTACCCAACAGTTACCGAAAATAGCCGGTTTGAAGAATTTTTCGATTTCTAATTGTCCTAGATGAAGGAGGGAATTCTAGGCCTCAAACGATCGAAATCTTCGTTCATTGGCTCTGATAGTGCGTTACCATCATTTTCTTCCCAAAAACTACGTTTATTCAATAAATAATGAACGAGATTTATAAATTTTCACCATCAAAAAAACAATTCACGTGTTCCATGGGCAGTCAAATTTTCAATGTTAGGATAATTATAGTTTTACATATATAAAAGAATAACCGACTATCTGGGTCAGCCCTTAACAGATTTGGCTGATCTCACAAGCGACATATGTTAGCTGCTAGACTTAACATTACATGATATCCCTGGAAATGTTGGAAATCATGAAAGTTGATAGCTGTTGGAAATTATGCATGCATAGAACCCCTGGACTTGTAGACTGGTCATGATGTAATACTTAGACCAGTTGGGAGACTTTTCTCTATTTCCTTATAACTGTATGATGCATGCTAGAGTAATTCCCTACATTTTTAAATTGTTATCTCATGACATCAAAAAATTCCCACCATTTTTAAATTGTTATCTCATGACATCAAAAAATTCCCTCCCTAGCTGAGCCACTGCTTCTAGCAGAATCACTCCCCCACCATGTAGTAGGGGTCCCCTTCTTTTTCTGGGTGAAGCATCCTTGATGCCTCTACATCAGCATCACAGAAGCACTTTCTCTTGTTTGTGCGTGCCGACCTCCCGGTCTCGGATCAATAGGGTCACTCTTGGATTCAAAACACAAGAAATTGCACCCTTCTCTGATTTATGGGACTCGCACAGATTTTGTGAGAGTTGGAGAAATATAAGGACAATTGGAGAGTAAACGTGGTTTCTATGTGGAGAGGAGGTCGGTTCCTCTACTCCCACGAAATTTCAATTGGAATTACCCAATGGTTTCCTAAAATATCATGTTTGAAGCATTTTTGGATTTTTGATTGCCCTAGATGAAGGAGGGCATTCTAAGCCTCAAACAATCGAAATCTTCGTTCCGGGGCTTTCGATAGTGCGTCACCATTGTTTTCTTCCGAAAAACTACGAGAATCCACTCTTGGATTCAAACCACAAACAATTGCACGCGTCTCTGATTTCTGGGACTCACACGAATTTCGTGAGAGTTTTGGAAGAATATAAGGACAAATGGAGAGTAAACGTTGTTTCTATGCGGAGAGAAGGTTGTTTCCTCAATTCCCACGAAATTTCGATTGGAACTACCCAATGGTTGTCCAAAATTGCAGGTTTGAAGCATTTTCGATATCTAGCTGCCCTAGATGAAGGAGGGCATTCTAGGCCTCAAACGAACGAAATCTTTGTTCTTGTGCTTCCGATAGTGTGTCACCATCGTTTTCTTTCGAAAAACTACGAGAATTCACTCTTGGATTCAAAACACAAGCAATTGCACCCGTCTCTGATTTCTGGGACTCGTACGAATTTCGTGAGAGTTTTGGAGGAATATAAGGAAAAATGGAGAGTAAACCTGGTTTCTATGCAGAGAGAAGGTTGTTTCCTATATTCCCACGAACTTTGGATTGGAATTACCCAACGGTTGCCCAAAATAGCTAGTTTAAAGAATTTATCGATTTTGACTGCCCTAGATAAAGGATGGAATTCTAGGCCTCAAACGATCAAAATCATTGTTCATGTGCTTCCGATAGTGCGTCACCATCGTTTTCTTCAGAAAAACTACGAGAATTCACTCTTGGATTCAAAACACAAGCAATTGCACCCGTCTCTGATTTCTGGGACTCGCTCGAATTTTGTGAGAGTTTTGGAGGAATATAAGGAATAATGGAGAGGAAACGTGGTTTCTATGCAAAGAGAAGGTTGTTTTCTCTATTCCCGCGAAATTTCAATTGGAATTGCACACTGGTTGCCCAAAATAGCATGTTTGATGTATTTTTCGATTTCTGACTACCCTAGATGAAGGAGGTCATTCTAGACCTCAAACGATCGAAATCTTCGTTCTTGGGCTTCCGATAGTGCGTCACCGTCGTTTTCTTCCGAAAAACTACAAGAATTCACTCTTGGATTCAAAACACTAGCAATTGCACCCGTCTCTGATTTCTGTGACTCGCACGAATTTCGTGAGAGTTTTGAAGGAATATAAGGACAAATGGAGAGTAAACGTGGTTTCTATACGGAGTGGAGGTTGTTTTCTCTATTTCCATAAAATTTCAATTGGAATTACCCAACGGTTGCCCAAAATAGCTTGTTTGAAACATTTTTCGATTTCTGACTGCCCAAGATGAAGGGGTGCATTCTAGGCCTCAAACGATCGAAATATTCATTCCTGGGCTTTCGATAGTGCGTCACCTTCGTTTTCTTCCAAAAAACTACGAGAACTCTCTCTTGGATTCAAAACACAAGGAATTTCACCAGTCGCTGATCTCTGGAACTCGCACAGATTTCGTGAGAGTTTTGGAGGAATATATGGACAAATGGAGAGTAAACGTGGTTTCTAAGCGGATAGGAGGTTGTTTCCTCTATTCCTACGAACTTTCAATTGGAATTACCAAACGGATGCCCAAAATAGCAGGTTTGAAGCATTTTTCGATTTCTGACTGCCCTAGATGAAGGTGTGCATTCTAGGCCTCAAACGATCGAAATCTGTGTTCCTGGGCTTTCGATGGTGCATCACCATAGTTTCTTCCAAAAAACTACGAGAATTCACTCTTGGATTCAAAACACAAGCAATTGCCACCGTCTCTGATTTCTGGGACTCGCACGGGTTTTGTGAGAGTTTTGGAGGAATATACGGACAAATGGAGAGTAAACGTGGTTTCTATGCGGACAGATGTTGTTTCCTCTATTCCCACGAAATTTCAATTGGAATTGCCCAACGGTGGCCCAAAATTTCAGGTTTTGAAGCATTTTTAGATTTCTAACTGTCCTAGATGAAGGAGGGAATTCTAGGCCTCAAACGATCGAAATCTTCATTCACGGGCTTCCGATAGTGCGTCACCATTGTTTTCTTTCGAAAAACTACATTTATTCAATAAATAATGAACGAGATTTATAAATTTTCACCATCAAAAAAATAAAATCACTTGATCCATAGGCAGTCAAATTTGAAATCTTGATTTTCACTGTTAGGGTAATTAAAGTTTTACATATATAAAAGAATAACCGACTATCTGTGTTATCCCTTGACATATTTGGCAGATCTCACATGCGACATATGTAGCTGGTAAACTTAACATGGCATGCTATCCCTGGAAATATTGGAAATCTTGAAAGTTGATAACTGTTGGAAATTATGCACGTATAGAACCCCTAGCCATGTAGACTGATCATGATGTAATGCTTAGACCAGTTTGGAGACTTTTGTCTCATTTCTTATAACTGTATGATGCTTGCTAGAGTAATTCCCACCATTTTTAAATAATTATATGATGACATCGAAAAATTCCCACCATTTTTAAATTGTTATCTTATGACATCAAAAAACTCCCTGCCTAGCTGAGCCACTGCTTCTAGCAGAATCACTCCCCCACCATGTAGTAGGGGTCTCCTTCCTTTTCTGGGTGAAGCATCCTTGATGCCTTTACATTAGCATCACTGATGCACTTTCTCTTGTTTGTGCATCCCGACCTCCGAGTCTCGGATCAACAGGGCCACTCTTGGATTCAAAATACAAGCAATTGCACTCGTCTTTGATTTCTGGGACTCGCACGGATTTCATGAGAGTTTTGGAGGAAAATGAGGACAAATGGAGAGTAAACGTGGTTTCTATGCTGAGAGGAGGTTATTTCCTTTATTCCCACAAAATTTCAATTGGAATTACCCAATGGTTAACCAAAATAGCAGGTTTGAAGAATATTTCGATTTCTCACTGCCCTAGATGAAGGAGGGCATTCTAAGCCTCAAACGATTGAAATCGTCGTTCCTGGGCTTCCGATTGTGCATCACCATCGTTTTCATCCGAAAAACTACGAGAATTCACTCTTGGATTCAAACCATAAGCAATTGCATTCGCCTCTGATTTCTTGGGCTCGCACGGATTTTGTGAGAGTTTTGGTGGAATATAAGGACAAATGAAGAGTAAACGTTGTTTCTATGCGGAGCGGAGGTTGTTTCCTCTATTCCCACAAAATATCAATTGGAATTACCCAACGGTTGCCAAAAATAGCAGGTTTGAAGCATTTTTCGATTTCTGTATGCCCTAGATGAAGGTGGGATTCTAGGCCTCAAACGATCGAAATCTTTGTCCCTGGGCTTCTGATAGTGCGTCACCATCGTTTTCTTTTGAAAAACTACGAGAATTCACTCTTGGATTCAAAACACAAACAATTGCACCGGTCTCTGATTTCTGGGACTCGCACAAATTTCGTGAGAGTTTTGGAGGAATATAAGGAAAAATGGAGAGTAAACGTGGTTTCTATGCAGAAAGAAGTTTGTTTCATCCTTTCCCACGAACTTTCAATTGGAATTACCCAACGTTTGCCCCAAATAGCAGGTTTAAAGCATTTTTCGATTTCTGACTGCCCTTGATGAAGGAGGGCATTCTAGGCCTCAAATGATCGAAACATTCATTCCAGGGCTTTCCATAGTGCGTCACCATTGTTTTCCTTCGAAAAACTACGAGAATTCACTTCAGGATTTAAAACTCAAGCAATAGCATCCGTCTCTGATTTTTGGCATTCGCATGGATTTCGTGAGAGTTTTGGAGGAATATAAGGACAAATGGAGAGTAAACGTGGTTTCTAAGCCGAGAGAGTAAACGTGGTTTCTAAGCCACCAAATTACAATTGGAATTACCCAATGGTTTCCCAAAATAGCAGGGTTGAAGCATTTTTCGATTTCTAACTGCCATAGATGAAGGAGGGCATTCTAAGCATCAAACGATCAAAATCTTCGTTCCTGGGCTTCCGATAGTGCGTCACCATCGTTTTCATCCGAGAAACTACGAGAATTCAATCTTGGATTCAAAACACAAGTAATTGACCCGGCTCTGATTTCTGGGACTCGCACGGATTTCGTGAGAGTTTTGGAGGAATATAAGGACAAATGGAGAGTAAACGTTGTTTCTATGCGGAGAGGAGGGTGTTTCATCTATTCCCACGAAATTTCAATTGTAATTACCCAATGGTTGCCCAAAATGGCAGGTTTCAAGCATTTTTCGATTTCTGGCTGTCCTAGAAGAAGGAGGGATTCTAAGCCTCAGACGATCGAAATCAGTAATCCTGGGCTACCGATAGTGCGTCACCAAATTTTTCTTCAGAAAAATAAGAGAATTCACTCTTGGATCCAAAACACATGCAATTGCACCCGTCTCTGATTTCTGGGATTTGTACGAATTTCGTGAGAGTTTTGGAGGAATATAAGGAAAAATGGAGAGTAAACGTGGTTTCTAAGCAGGGAGAAGGTTGTTTCATCCATTCCCAAGAACTTTCAATTGGAATTACCCTACGGTTGCCCAAAATTACAGGTTTAAAGCTTTTTTCGATTTTTGACTGCCCTAGATGAAGGAAGGCATTCTAGGCCTCAAAAGATCGAAACATTCGTTCCTGTGCTTCCGATAATGTGTTACCATCGTTTTCTTCCGAAAAACTACGAGAATTCACTCTTGGATTCAAAACACAAGCAATTGCACCCGTCTCTGATTTTTTGGACTCGTACGGATTTCGTGAGAGTTTTGGAGGAATATAAGGGCAAATGGAGAGTAAACGTGGTGTCTATGTCGAGAGGAGGTTGTTTCCACTATTCCCAAGAAATTTCAATATGAATTACCCAATGGTTGCCCAAAATAGCAGGTTTGAAGCATTTTTCGACTTCTGACTGCCTTAGATGAAGTAGGGCATTCTAAGCCTCAAAGGATCGAAATCTTCATTCCTGGGCTTCCGATTGTGCGCCACCGTCGTTTTCATCCCAAAAACTACGAGAATTCATTCTTGGATTCAAAACACAAGCAATTACACTCGTCTCTGATTTCTGGGATTCTCACGGATTTCTTGAGAGTTTTGGAGGAATATAAGGACAAATGGAGAGTAAACGTGGGTGTCTATGCCGAGAGGAGGTTGTTTCCTCAATTCCCACAAAATTTCAATTGGAATTACCCCACGGTTGCCCAAAATAGCAGGTTTGAAGCATTTTTCGATTTCTGGCTGCCCTTGATGGAGGGATTTTAGGCCTCAAACGATCGAATTCTTTGTTCCTGGGCTTTCGATAGTGCATCACCGTCGTTTTCTTCCGAAAAACTACGAGAATTCACTCTTGGATTCGAAACACAAGCAATTGCACCCGTTTCGGATTTCTGGGACTCGCACGAATTTCGTGAGAGTTTTGGAGGAATATAAGGAAAAATGGAGAGTAAGCGTGGTTTCTATGTAGAGAGAAGGTCGTTTCCTCCATTCCCACGAACTTTCAATTGGAATTAGCCAACGGTTGCCCAAAATAGCAGGTTTAAAGCATTTTTCGGTTCTGATTGTCCTAGATGAAGGAAGGCATTCTAGGCCTCAAATGATCGAAACATTCGTTCATGGGCTTTCGATAGTGCATCACCATCATTTTCTTCCGAAAAACTACGAGAATTCACTCTTGAATTCAAAACACAAGCAATTGCACCCGACTCTGATTTTTGGGACTCGCACGGATTTCGTAAGTGTTTTGGAGGAATATAAGAACAAATGGAGAGTAAACGTGGTTTCTATGCCGAGAGGAGGTTGTTTCCTCTATTCCCACAAAATTTCAATTGGGATTACCCAACGGTTGCCCAAAATAGCAGGTTTGAAGCATTTTCCGATTTTTGGCTGCGCAAGATGGAGGAGTGAATTCTAGGCCTCAAATGATCGAAATATTTGTTCAGAGACTTCCGATAGTGCGTCACCATCGTTTTCTTCCGAAAAACTGCGAGAATTCACTCTTGGATTCAAAACACAAGCAATTGCTCCCGTCTCTGATTTCTGGGACTCGCACGAATTTCGTGAGAGTGTTGGAGGAATATAAGGACAAATGGAGAGTAAACGTGGTTTCTATGCAGAGAGGAGGTTGTTTCCCCTATTCCCACGAGTTTTTAATTGGAATTACCCAACAGTTGCCCAAAATTGCAGGTTTTAAAGCATTTTTCGATTTCCGACTACCCTAGATGAAGGGGGCATTCTAGGGCTCAAGCGATCGAAACATTCATTCCTGGGCTTCCGATAGTGCGTCACCATCGTTTTCTTCTGAAAAACTACGAGAATTCACTCTTGGATTGAAAATACAAGCAATTGCACCTGTCTCTGATTTCTGGGACTCGCCCGGATTTCTTGAGAGTTTTGGAGGAATATGAGGACAAATGGAGAGTAAATGTGGTTTTTTGCGGCGAGGAGGTTGTTTCCTCTATTCCCACGAAATTTCAGTTGGAATTACCCAACGGTTGCCCAAAATAGCAGGTTTAAGAATTTTTCGATTTCTGGTTGCCCTAGATGAAGGAGGGATTCTAGGCCGAAAACTATCGAAATCTTTGTTCCTGGGCTTTCGATAGTGCGTCACCATCGTTTTCTTCCGAAAAACTACGAGAATTCACTCTTGGATTCAAAGCACAAGCAATTGCACCCGGCTCAGATTTCTGGGACTCGCACGAATTTCGTGAGAGTTTTGGCGGAATATAAGGAAAAATGCAGAGTACACGTGGTTTCTATGCAGAGAGAATGTTGTTTCATCCATTCCAACGAACTTTCAATTGGAATTACCCAACGGTTGCCCAAAATAGCGGGTTTAAAGTATTTTTCGATTTCTGACTGCCCTTGATTCGTTCCTGAGGGCATTTTAGGCCTCAAACGATCGAAACATTCGTTCCTGGGCTTCCGATAGTGCGTCACCTTCGTTTTCTTACGAAAAAATACGAGAATTCACACTTGGATTCAAAACACAAGCAATTGCACATGTCTCTGATTTTTGGGACTCGTATGGATTTCGTGAGAGTTTTGGAGGAATACAAGGACAATGGAGAGTAAACGTGGTTTCTATGCCGAGAGGAGGTTGTTTCCTCTATTCCCACGAAATTTCAATTGGAATTACCCAATGGTTGCCCAAAATAGCATGTTTGAAGCATTTTCGATTTCTGACTGCCCTAGATGAAGGATGGCATTCTAAGCCTCAAACAATCGAAATCTTCATTCCTGGGCTTCCGATATTGCACCACCATCGTTTTCATCCGAAAAACTACGAGAATTCACTCTTGGATTCAAAGCACAAGCAATTGCACCCATCTCTGATTTCTGGGACTCGCACCGATTTCGTGAGAGTTTTGGAGGAATAAAAGGACAAATGGAGAGTAAACGTTATTTCTATGCTGAGATGAGGTTGTTTCCTCTTATCCCACGAAATTTCAATTGGAATTACCCAACGATTGTCCAAAATAGCAGGTTTGAAGCATTTTTCGATTTCTGGCTGCCCTAGTTGAAGGAAGGATTCTAGGCCTCAAACGATCGAAATCTTTGTCCCTGGGCTTTCGATAGTGCATCCCCATCGTTTTCATCTGAAAAACTTCGAGAACTCACTCTTGGATTCAAAACACAAGCAAATGCACACGTCTCTGATTTCTGGGACTCGCACGAATTTCGTGAGAGTTTTGGAGGAATATAAGGAAAAATGGAGAGTAAGCATGGTTTCTATGCAGAGAGATGGTTGTTTCCTCGATTCCCACGAACTTTCTAGTGGAATTACCTAATGGTTGCCCAAAACAGCAGGTTTAAAGCATTTTTCGATTTCTGACTGCCCTAGATGAAGGAGGGCGTTCTAGGCCTCAAACGATCGAAACATTCGTTCCTAGGATTCCTATAGTGCGTCACCATCGTTTTCTTCCGATAAACTACGAGAATTCACTCTTGGATTCAAAACACAAGCAATTGCACCCGTCTCTGATTTTTGGGACTCGCACGGTTTTGTGAGAGTTTTGGACGAATATAAGGACAAATAGAGAGTAAATGTGGTTTCTAGGCTGAGAGGAGGTTGTTTCCTCTATTCCCAAGAAATTTCAATTGGAACTACCTAACGTTTGCCATAAATAGCAGGTTTGAAGCATTTTTCGATTTCTGACTGCCCCATATGAAGGAGGGCATTCTAGACCTCAAACGATCAAAATTTTTTTTCCTCGACTTTCGATAGTGCGTCACCATTGTTTTCTTCCGAAAAACTACGAGAATTCACTCTTGGATTCAAAATACAAGCAATTGCACCCGTCTCTGATTTCTGGGACTCGTACGGATTTCGTGAGAGTTTTGGGGGAATATAAGGACAAATGGAGAGTAAACGTGTTTTCTAAGCGGGGAGGAGGTTTTTTCCTCTATTCCCACGAAATTTCAGTTGGAATTACCCAATGGTTGCCCAAAATAACAGGTTTGAAGCATTTTTGATTTTTCACTGTCCTAGATGAAGAAGGGCATTCTAAGCCTCAAACGATCGAAATCTTCGTTCCTGGGCTTCCGATAGCGCATCACCATCGTTTTCATCCAAAAAAACTACGAGAATTCACTCTTGGATTCAAAACACAAGAAATTGCACCTGTCTCTGATTTCTGGGACTCGCACGGATTTCGTGAGAGTTTCGGAGGAATATAAGGACAAACGAAGAGTAAACGTTGTTTCTACGCGGAGAGGAGGTTGTTTCCTCTACTCCCACCCAAAATAGCAGGTTTGAAGCATTTTTCGATTTCTGGCTGCCCTAGATGAAGGAGGGATTCTAGGCCTCAAACGATCGAAATCTTTATCCCTGGGCTTCTGATAGTGCGTCACCATCGTTTTCTTCTGAAAAACTAAGAGAATTCACTCTTGGATTCAAAACATAAGCAATTGCACCCGTCTCTGATTTCTGGGACTCGCACAAATTTCGTGACAGTTTTGGAGGAATATAAGGAAAAATGGAGAGTAAACGTGGTTTTTATGCAGAAAGAAGTTTGTTTCATCCTTTCCCACGAACTTTCAATTGGAATTACCCAACGTTTTCCCCAAATAGCAGGTTTAAAGCATTTTTCGATTTCTGACTTCCCTTGATGAAGGAGGGCATTCTAGGCCTCAAATGATCGAAACATTCATTCCAGGGCTTTCCGTAGTGCGTCACCATTGTTTTCCTTCGAAAAACTACGAGAATTCACTTCAGGATTCAAAACTCAAGCAATAGCATCTGTCTCTGATTTTTGGGATTCGCACGGATTTCGTGAGAGTTTTGGAGGAATATAAGGATAAATGGAGAATAAACGTGGTTTCTAAGCCGAGAGGAGGTTGTTTCCTCTATTCCCACCAAATTTCAATTGGAATTACCCAATGGTTGTCCAAAATAGCAGGTTTGAAGCATTTTTCGATTTCTAACTGCCCTAGATGAAGGAGGGCATTCTAAGCCTCAAACGATCAAAATCTTCGTTCCTGGGCTTCCGATAGTGCGTCACCATCGTTTTCATCCGAGAAACTACGAGAATTCAATCTTGGATTCAAAACACAAGTAGTTGACCCGTCTCTGATTTCTGGGACTCGCACGGATTTCGTGAGAGTTTTGGAGGAATATAAGGACAAATGGAGAGTAAACGTTGTTTCTATGCGGAGAGGAGGGTGTTTCATCTATTCCCAAAAAATTAAAATTGTAATTACCCAATGGTTGCCCAAAATGGCAGGTTTCAAGCATTTTTCGATTTCTGGCTGCCCTAGAAGAAGGAGGGATTCTAAGCCTCAGACGATAGAAATCATTAATCATGGGCTACCGATAGTGCGTCACCAAAGTTTTCTTCAGAAAAATAGGAGAATTCACTCTTGGATCCAAAACACATGCAATTGCACCCGTCTCTGATTTCTGGTATTTGTACGAATTTCGTGAGAGTTTTGGAGGAATATAAGGAAAAATGGAGAGTAAACGTGGTTTCTAAGCAGGGAGAAGGTTGTTTCATCCATTCCCACGAACTTTCAATTGGAATTACCCTACGGTTGCCCAAAATTGCAGGTTTAAAGCTTTTTTCGATTTCTGACTGCCCTAGATGAAGGAAGGCATTCTAGGCCTCAAAAGATCGAAACATTCGTTCCTATGCTTCCGATAATGCGTCACCATCGTTTTCTTCCGAAAAACTACGAGAATTCACTCTTGGATTCAAAACACAAGCAATTGCACCCGTCTCTGATTTTTTGGACTCGCACGGATTTCGTGAGAGTTTTGGAGGAATATAAGGGCAAATGGAGAGTAAACGTGGTGTCTATGTCGAGAGGAGGTTGTTTCCTATATTCCCAAGAAATTTCAATTTGAATTACCCAATGGTTGCCCAAAATAGCAGGTTTGAAGCATTTTTCGACTTCTGACTGCCTTAGATGAAGTAGGGCATTTTAAGCCTCAAAGGATCGAAATCTTCATTCCTGGGCTTCCGATTGTGCGCCACCGTCGTTTTCATCCCAAAAACTACGAGAATTCACTCTTGGATTCAAAACACAAACAATTGCACTCGTCTCTGATTTCAGAGATTCGCACGGATTTCTTGAGAGTTTTGGAGGAATATAGGACAAATGGAGAGTAAACGTGGTGTCTATGCCGAGAGGAGGTTGTTTCCTCAATTCCCACAAAATTTCAATTGGAATTTCCCCACGGTGGCCCAAAATAGCAGGTTTGAAGCATTTTTCGATTTCTGGCTACCCTTGATGGAGGGATTTTAGGCCTCAAACGATCGAAATCTTTGTTCCTCGGCTTTCGATAGTGCGTCACCATCGTTTTCTTCCGAAAAACTACGAGAATTCACTCTTGGATTCAAAACACAAGCAATTGCACCCGTCTCGGATTTCTGGGACTCGCACGAATTTCGTGAGAGTTTTGGAGGAATATAAGGAAAAATTGAGAGTAAGCGTGGTTTCTATGTAGAGAGAAGGTTGTTTCCTCCATTCCCACGAACTTTCAATT
This sequence comes from Scilla litardierei, assembly GCA_030789695.1. Taxonomy (NCBI): domain Eukaryota; kingdom Viridiplantae; phylum Streptophyta; class Magnoliopsida; order Asparagales; family Asparagaceae; genus Scilla; species Scilla litardierei. Next base: position 177,791,157 of record CM061141.1, on the reverse strand, counting down.
GGAATTAGCCAACGGTTGCCCAAAATAGCAGGTTTAAAGCATTTTTCGGTTTCTGATTGTCCTAGATGAAGGAGGGCATTCTAGGCCTCAAATGATTGAAACATTCGTTCGTGGGCTTTCGATAGTGCATCACCATCATTTTCTTCCGAAAAACTACGAGAATTCACTCTTGAATTCAAAACACAAGCAATTGCACCCGACTCTGATTTTTGGGACTCGCACGGATTTCGTAAGTGTTTTGGAGGAATATAAGAACAAATGGAGAGTAAACGTGGTTTCTATGCCGAGAGGAGGTTGTTTCCTCTATTCCCACAAAATTTCAATTGGGATTACCCAACGGTTGCCCAAAATAGCAGGTTTGAAGCATTTTCCAATTTTTGGCTGCGCAAGATGGAGGAGTGAATTCTAGGCCTCAAATGATCGAAATATTTGTTCAGAGACTTCCGATAGTGCGTCACCATCGTTTTCTTCCGAAAAACTACGAGAATTCACTCTTGGATTCAAAACACAAGCAATTGCTCCCGTCTCTGATTTCGGGGACTCGCACGAATTTCGTGAGAGTGTTGGAGGAATATAAGGACAAATGAAGAGTAAACGTGGTTTCTATGCAGAGAGGAGGTTGTTTTCCCCTATTCCCACGAATTTTTAATTGGAATTACCCAACGGTTGCCCAAAATTGCAGGTTTAAAGCATTTTTCGATTTCTGACTGCCCTAGATGAAGGGGGCATTCTAGGGCGCAAGCGATCGAAACATTCGTTCCTGGGCTTCCGATAGTGCGTCACCATCGTTTTCTTCTGAAAAACTACGAGAATTCACTCTTGGATTCAAAATACAAGCAATTGCACCTGTCTATGATTTCTGGGACTCGCCTGGATTTCTTGAGAGTTTTGGAGGAATATGAGGACAAATGGAGAGTAAATGTGGTTTTTTTGCGGCGAGGAGGTTGTTTCCTCTATTCCCACGAAATTTCAGTTGGAATTACCCAACGGTTGCCCAAAATAGCAGGTTTAAGAATTTTTCGATTTCTGGTTGCCCTAGATGAAGGAGGGATTCTAGGCCGAAAACTATCGAAATCTTTGTTCCTGGGCCTTCGATAGTGCGTCACCATCGTTTTCTTCCGAAAAACTACGAGAATCACTCTTGGATTCAAAGCACAAGCAATTGCACCCAGCTCAGATTTCTGAGACTCGCACCGATTTCGTGAGAGTTTTGGTGGAATAAAAGGACAAATGGTGAGTAAACGTTATTTCTATGCTGAGATGAGGTTGTTTCCTCTTATCCCACGAAATTTCAATTGGAATTACCCAGCGATTGTCCAAAATAGCAGGTTTGAAGCATTTTTCGATTTCTGGCTGCCCTAGTTAAAGGAAGGAATCTAGGCCTCAAACGATTGAAATCTTTGTCCATGGGCTTTCGATAGTGCATCCCCATCGTTTTCATCCGAAAAACTTCGAGAATTCACTCTTGGATTCAAAACACAAGCAAATGCACACGTCTCTGATTTCTGGGACTCGCACGAATTTCGTGAGAGTTTTGGAGGAATATAAGGAAAAATGGAGAGTAAGCGTGGTTTCTATGAAGAGAGATGGTTGTTTCCTCGATTCCAGAGTAAACGGGGTTTCTATGCAGAGAGAATGTTGTTTCATCCATTCCAACGAACTTTCAATTGGAATTACCCAACGGTTGCCTAAAATAGCGGGTTTAAAGTATTTTTCGATTTCTGACTGCCCTTGATTCATTCCTGAGGGCATTTTAGGCCTCAAACGATCGAAACATTCGTTCCTGGGCTTCCGATAGTGCGTCACCTTCGTTTTCTTCCGAAAAAAATACGAGAATTCACACTTGGATTCAAAACACAAGCAATTGCACATGTCTCTGATTTTTGGGACTCGCATGGATTTCGTGAGAGTTTTGGAGGAATACAAGGACAATGGAGAGTAAACGTGGTTTCTATGCCGAGAGGAGGTTGTTTCCTCTATTCCCACGAAATTTCAATTGGAATTACCCAATGGTTGCCCAAAATAGCAAGTTTGAAGCATTTTTCGATTTCTGACTGCCCTAGATGAAGGATGGCATTCTAAGCCTCAAACAATCGAAATCTTCATTCCTGGGCTTCCGATATTGCGCCACCACCGTTTTCATCCGAAAAACTACGAGAATTCACTCTTGGATTCAAAGCACAAGCAATTGCACCCATCTCTGATTTCTGAGACTCGCACCGATTTCGTGAGAGTTTTGGTGGAATAAAAGGACAAATGGTGAGTAAACGTTATTTCTATGCTGAGATGAGGTTGTTTCCTCTTATCCCACAAAATTTCAATTGGAATTACCCAGCGATTGTCCAAAATAGCAGGTTTGAAGCATTTTTCAATTTCTGGATGCCCTAGTTGAAGGAAGGAATCTAGGCCTCAAACGATCGAAATCTTTGTCCATGGGCTTTCGATAGTGCATCCCCATCGTTTTCATCCAAAAAACTTCGAGAATTCACTCTTGGATTCAAAACACAAGCAAATGCACACGTCTCTGATTTCTGGGACTCGCACGAATTTCGTGAGAGTTTTGGAGGAATATAAGGAAAAATGGAGAGTAAGCGTGGTTTCTATGAAGAGAGATGGTTGTTTCCTCGATTCCCACGAACTTTCTAGTGGAATTACCTAATGTTTGCCCAAAACAGCAGGTTTAAAGCATTTTTCGATTTCTGACTGCCCTAGATGAAGGAGGGCATTCTAGGCTTCAAACGATCGAAACTTTCGTTCCTGGGATTCCTATAGTGCGTCACCATCGTTTTCTTCCGATAAACTACGAGAATTCACTCTTGGATTCAAAACACAAGCAATTGCACCCGTCTCTGATTTTTGGGACTCGCACGGTTTCGTGAGAGTTTTGGAGGAATATAAGGACAAATGGAGAGTAAATGTGGTTTCTAGGCTGAGAGGAGGTTGTTTCCTCTATTCCCAAGAAATTTCAATTGGAACTACCTAACGGTTGCCAAAAATAGCAGGTTTGAAGCATTTTACGATTTCTGACTGCCCCATATGAAGGAGGGCATTCTAGGCCTCAAACGATCGAAATTATTTTTCCTCGACTTTCGATAGTGCGTCACAATTGTTTTCTTCCGAAAAACTACGAGAATTCACTCTTCGATTCAAAATACAAGCAATTGCACCCGTCTTTGATTTCTTGGAATCGTACAGATTTCGTGAGAGTTTTAGGGGAATATAAGGACAAATGGAGAGTAAACGTGTTTTCTAAGCGGGGAGGTGGGTTTTTCCTCTATTCCCACGAAATTTCAATTGGAATTACCCAGTGGTTGCCCAAAATAACAGGTTTGAAGCATTTTTGATTTTTCACTGTCCTAGATGAAGAAGGGCATTCTAAGCCTCAAACGATCGATATCTTCGTTCCTGGGCTTCCGATAGCGCATCACCATCGTTTTCATCCGAAAAACTACGAGAATTCACTCTTGGATTCAAAACACAAGCAATTGCACCTGTCTCTGATTTCTTGGACACACACGGATTTCGTGAGAGTTTCGGAGGAATATAAGGAGAAATGAAGAGAAAACGTTGTTTCTACGCGGAGAGGAGGTTGTTTCCTCTATTCCCACCCAAAATAGCAGGTTTGAAGCATTTTTCGATTTCTGGCTGCCCTAGATGAAGGAGGGATTCTAGGCCTCAAACGATCGAAATCTTTGTTCCTGGGCTTCCGACAGTGTGTCACCATCGTTTTCTTACGAAAAACTACGAAAATTCACTCTTGGATTCAAAACACAAGCAATTGCACCCGTCTCTAATTTCTGGGACACGCACGAATTTCGTGAGAATTTTGGAGGAATATAAGGAAAAATGGAGAGTACGCGTGGCATCTATGCAAAGAGAAGGATGTTTCCTCCATTCCCACGAACTTTCAATTGGAATTACCCAACAGTTGCCCAAAATAGCAGGTTCAAAGTGTTTTACTATTTCTGACTGCCCAAGATGAGGAGGGCATTCTAGGCCTCAAACGATAGAAACATTCGTTCCTGGGCTTCCGATAGTGCGTCACCTTCGTTTGCTTTCGAAAAACTACGAGAATTCACTCTTGGATTCAAAACACAAGCAATTGCACCCGTCTCTGATGTCTGGGACTCGCACGGATTTCGTGAGAGTTTTGGAGAAATATAAGGAAAAATGGTGAGTAAACATGGTTTCTAAGCGGAGAGGAGTTTTTTTCCTGTATTCCCACGAAATTTCAATTGGAATTACCCAATGGTTTCCAAAAATAACAGGTTTGAAGAATTTTTTTTATTTTTGACAGCCCTAGATGAAGGAGGGCATTCTAAGCCTCAAACGATCGAAATCTTTGTTCTTGGGCTTTCGTTAGTGCGTCACCATCGTTTTCATCCGTAAAACTACGAGAATTCACCCTTGGATTCAAAATACAAGCAATTGAACCCGTCTCTGATTTCTGAAACTGGTACGGATTTCTTAATGTTTTGGAGGAATATAAGGACAAATGGAGAGTAAACGTGGTTTCTTTGCGGAGAGGAGGTTGTTTCTTCTATTCCTACGAAATTTCAATTGGAATTACCCAACGGTTGTCCAAAATAGCAGGTTTGAAGCATTTTTTGATTTCTGGCTGCCCCAGATGAAGGAGGGCATTCTGGGCCTCAAACGATCGAAATCTTTGTTTCTGGGTTTTCGAGATGCGTCACTATCGTTTTCTTCTGAAAAATTACGAGAATTCGCTCTTTGACTCAAAACACAAGCAATTACACCTGTCTCTGATTTCTGGGACTCGCACGAATTTCGTGAGTGTTTTGGAGGAATATAAGGAAAAATGGAGAGTAAACGTGGTTTCTATGCAGAGAAAAGGTTGTTTCCTCTATTCCCACAAACTTTCAATTGGAATTACGCAACGGTTGCCAAAAATAGCATGTTTAAAACATTTTTCGATTTCTGACTGCCCTAGATGAAGGAGGGCATTCTAGGGCTCAAGCGATCGAAACATTCGTTCCTGGGCTTCTGATAGTGCGTCACCATCGTTTTCTTCTGAAATACTACGAGAATTCACTCTTGGATTCAAAATACATGCAATTGCACCCGTCTCTGATTCCTGGGACTGGCACGGATTTCTTGAGAGTTTTGGAGAAATCTGAGGACAAATGGAGAGTAAACGTGGTTTCTTTGCGACGAGGAGGTTGTTTCCTCTATTTCCACGAAATTTCAATTGGAATTACCCAACGGGTGCCCAGAATAAGAGGTTTGAAGCATTTTTCGATTTCTGGCTGCCCTAGATAAAGGAGGGATTCTAGGCCTCAAACTATCGAAATCTTTGTTTCTAGTCTTTCGATAGTGCGTCACCATCGTTTTCTTTCGAAAAACTACAAGAATTCACTCTTGGATTCAAAACACAAGTCAATTGCACCCGTCACTGATTTCTGGGACTCGCTCGAATTTCGTGAGAGTTTTGGAGGAATATAAGGAAAAATGCAGAGTAAACGTGGTTTCTATGCAGAGAGAATGTTGTTTCATCCATTCCAACGAACTCATCCATTCCAACGAACTTTCAATTGGAATTACCCAACGGTTGCCCAAAAAAGCAGGTTTAAAGCATTTTTCGATTTTTGACTGCCCTAGATGAAGGAGGGCATTCTAGGCCTCAAACGATCGAAACATTCGTTCTTATGCTTTCGATAGTGCGTCACCATCGTTTTCTTCCGAAAAACTGCGAGAATTCACTCTTGGATTCAACACAAGCAATTGTGCCCATCTCCGATTTTTGGGACTCGCACGGATGTAGAGTTTTGGATCAATATAAGGACAAATGGAGAGTAAACGTGGTTTCTATGTCGAAAGGAGGTTGTTTTCTCTATTCCCACGAAATTTCAATTTGAATTACCTAATGGTTGCACAAAATAGCAGGCTTGAAGCATTTTTTGATTTCTGACTGCCCTAGAAGAAGGAGGACATTCTAAGCCTCAAAAGATCGAAATCTTCATTCCTGGGCTTCCGATAGTGCGCCACCATCGTTTTCATCCGAAAAAACTACGAGAATTCACTCTTAGATTCAAAACACAGCAATTGCACCCGTCTCTAATTTCTGGGACTCGCACGGATTTCGTGAGATTTTGGAGGAATATAAGGACAAATGGAGAGTAAACGTGGTTTCTATGCCGAGAGGAGGTTGTTTCCTCTATTTCCACAAATTTTCAATTGGTATTACCCAACGGTTGCCCAAAATAGCAGGTTTGAATCATTTTTCGATTTTTGGCTGCCCTAGATGGAGGGAATTCTAGGCCTCAAACGATCGAAATCTTTGTTCATGGGCTTCCGATAGTCGTAACCATCGTTTTCTTCTGAAGAACTACGAGAATTCACTCTTGGACTCAAAACACAAGCAATTGCACCCTTCAGTGATTTCTGGGACTCACACGAATTTCGTGAGAGTTTTGGAGGAATATAAGGAAAAATGGAGAGTAAACGTGGTTTCTATGCAGAGAGAAGGTTGTTTCCTCTATTCCCACGAACTTTCAATTGGAATTACCCAACGGTTGACCAAAATATCAGGTTTAAAGCATTTTTCGTTTTCTGACTGCCTTAGATGAAGGAGGGCATTCTAGGGCTCAAGCGATCGAAACATTCGTTCATGGACTTTCGATAGTGCGTCACCATCGTTTTCTTCTGAAAAACTACGAGAATTCACTCTTGGATTCAAAATGCAAGCAATTCCACCCGTCTTTGATTTCTGGGACTCGCACGGATTTCTTGAGAGTTTTGGAGGAATATGAGGACAAATGGAGAGTAAACGTGGGCTTTTGCAGAGAGGAGGTTGTTTCATTATTCCCACGAAATTTTAATTGGAATTACCAAACGGTTGCCCAAAATAGCAGGTTTGAAGCATATTTTGATTTCTGGCTGCCCTAGATGAAGGAGGGATTCTAGGCCTCAAACTATCGAAATCTTTGTTCCTGGGATTCCTATAGTGCGTCACCATCGTTTTCTTCTGAAAAATTACGAGAATTCACTCTTGAATTCAAAACACAAGCAATTGCATCTGTCTCTGATTTCTGGGACTCGCTCGAATTTCGTGAGAGTTTTGGAGGAATATAAGGAAAAATGTAGAGTAAACGGGGTTTCTATGCAGAGAATGTTGTTTCATCCATTCCAACGAACTTTCAATTGGAATTACCCAACGGTTGCCCAAAATAGCAGGTTTAAAGCATTTTTCGGTTTCTGACTACCCTAGATGAAGGTGGGCATTCTAGGCCTGAAACGATCGAAACATTCGTTCCTGGGCTTTCGATAGTGCGTCACCATCATTTTCTTCTGAAAAACTACGAGAATTCACTATTGGATTCAAAACACAAGCAATTGCACCCGTCTCTGATTTTTGGGACTCGAACGGATTTCGTGAGAGTTTTGGAGGAATATAAGGACAAATGAAGAGTAAACGTGGTTTCTATGCCGAGAGGAGGTTGTTTCCTCTATTCCCACGAAATTTCAATTGGAATTACCCAATGGTTGACCAAAATAGCATGTTTGAAGCATTTTTCGATTTCTGACTGCCCTAGATGAAGGAGGGCATTCTAGGCCTCAAACGATCGAAATTTTCGTTCATGGGCTTCAGATAGTGCGTCACCATCTTTTTCATCCGAAAAACTACGAGAATTCACTCTTGAATTCAATACACAAGCAATTGCAACCGTCTCTAATTTCTAGGGCTCGCACAGATTTCGTGAGAGTTTTAGAGGAATATAAGGACGAAGGGAGAGTAAACGTGGTTTCTAAGCGGAGAGGAGGGTTTTTCATCTATTCCCACGAAATTTCAACTGGAATTGCCCAACGGTTGTCCATGATAACAGCTTTGAAGCATTTTTCGAATTTTGACTGCCTAGATGAAGTAGGTCATTCTAAGCCTCAAACGATCGAAATCTTCGTTCCTGGGCTTCCGATCATGCGTCACCATCATTTCCATCCGAAAAGCTAGGAGAATTCACTCTCGGATTTCTGGGACTCGCACGGATTTCGTGAGAGTTTTGGAGGAATATAAGGACAAATGGAGTGTAAACGTTGTTTCTATGTGGAGAGTTGGTTGTTTCCTCTATTCCCACGAAATTTCAATTGGAATTACCCAACAGTTCCCTAAAATAGCAGGTATGATGCACTTTTCGATTTCTGACTGCCCTAGATGAAGGAGGGATTCTAGGCCTCAAACGATTGAAATCTTTGTTCATGGGCTTCCGATAGTGCGTCACCATCGTTTTCTTGCGAAAAACTACGAGAATTCACTATTGGATTTAAAACATAAGCAATTGCACTAGTCTCATATTTCTGGGACTCGCACGAATTTCGTGAGAGTTTTGGAGGAATATAAGGAAAATGGAGAGTAAACGTGGTTTCTATGCAGAGAGAAGGTTGTTTCCTCCATTCCCACGAACTTTCAATTGAAATTACCCAACGGTTGCCCAAAACAGCAGGTTTAAAGCATTTTTCGGTTTCTGACTGCCCTATATGTAGGTGGGCATTCTAGGCTACAAACGATCGAAACATTTGTTCCTGTGCTTCCGATAGTGCGTCACCATCGTTTTCTTCCGAAAAAATAACGAGAATTCACTTTTGAATTCAAAACACAAGCAATTGCACCCGTCTCTGATTTTTAGGACTCGCATGGATTTCGTAAAGGTTTTGGAGGAATATAAGGACAAATGGAGAATAAACGTTGTTTCTATGCCGAGAGGAGATTTTTTCCTCTATTCCAACGAAATTTCAATTGGAATTACCCAACGATTGCCCAAAATAGCAGGTTTGAAGCATTTTTCGATTTCTGACTGTCCCAGATGAAGGTTGGCATTCTAGGCCTCAAATGATCGAAATTTTCGTTCCTGGGCTTCCGATAGCGCGTGACCATCGTTTTCATCCGAAAAGCTGTGAGAATTCACTCTTGGATTCAAAACACAAGCAATTGCACCCGTCTCTGATTTCTGGGACTCGCACGGATTTTGTGAGAGTTTTGGAGGAATTTAAGGACAAATGGAGAGTAAATGTGGTTTCTATGCAGAGAGAAGGTTGTTTCCTCTATTCCCACGAACTTTCAATTGGAATTACCCAACGGTTGACCAAAATATCAGGTTTAAAGCATTTTTCGTTTTCTGACTGCCCTAGATGAAGGAGGGCATTCTAGGGCTCAAGCGATCGAAACATTCGTTCCTGGGCTTTCGATAGTGCGTCACCATCATTTTCTTCTGAAAAACTATGAGAATTCTCTCTTGGATTCAAAATGCAAGCAATTCCACCCGTCTTTGATTTCTGGGACTCGCACGGATTTCTTGAGAGTTTTGGAGGAATATGAGGACAAATGGAGAGTAAACGTGGTTTTTTGCAGAGAGGAGGTTGTTTCCTTATTCCCACGAAATTTTAATTGGAATTACCCAACGGTTGCCCAAAGTAGCAGGTTTGAAGCATATTTTGATTTCTGGCTGCCCTAGATGAAGGAGGGATTCTAGGCCTCAAACTATCGAAATCTTTGTTCCTGGGATTCCTATAGTGCGTCACCATCGTTTTCTACTGAAAAATTACGAGAATTCACTCTTGGATTCAAAACACAAGCAATTGCATCTGTCTCTGATTTCTGGGACTCGCTCGAATTTCGTGAGAGTTTTGGAGGAATATAAGGAAAAATGTAGAGTAAACGGGCTTTCTATGCAGAGGGAATGTTGTTTCATCCATTCCAACGAACTTTCAATTGGAATTACCCAACGGTTGCCCAAAATAGCAGGTTTAAAGCATTTTTCGGTTTCTGACTGCCCTAGATGAAGGTGGGCATTCTAGGCCTGAAACAATCGAAACATTCGTTCCTGGGCTTTCGATAGTGCGTCACCATCGTTTTCTCCTGAAAAACTACGAGAATTCACTCTTGGATTCAAAACACAAGCAATTGCACCCGTCTCTGATTTTTGGGACTCGCACGGATTTCGTGAGAGTTTTGGAGGAATATAAGGACAAATGAAGAGTAAACGTGGTTTCTATGCCGAGAGGAGGTTGTTTCCTCTATTCCCACGAAATTTCAATTGGAATTACCCAATGGTTGACCAAAATAGCATGTTTGAAGCATTTTTCGATTTCTGACTGCCCTAGATGAAGGAGGGCATTCTAGGCCTCAAACGATCGAAATTTTCGTTCATGGGCTTCAGATAGTGCGTCACCATCTTTTTCATCCGAAAAACTACGAGAATTCACTCTTGAATTCAATACACAAGCAATTGCAACCGTCTCTAATTTCTAGGGCTCGCACAAATTTCGTGAGAGTTTTGGAGGAATATAAGGACGAAGGGAGAGTAAACGTGGTTTCTAAGCGGAGAGGAGGGTTTTTCATCTATTCCCACGAAATTTCAACTGGAATTGCCCAACGGTTGTCCATGATAACAGCTTTGAAGCATTTTTCGAATTTTGACTGCCTAGATGAAGTAGGTCATTCTAAGCCTCAAACGATCGAAATCTGCGTTCCTGGGCTTCCGATCGTGCGTCACCATCATTTCCATCCGAAACGCTAGGAGAATTCACTCTCGGATTTCTGGGACTCGCACGGATTTCGTGAGAGTTTTGGAGGAATATAAGGACAAATGGAGAGTAAACGTTGTTTCTATGTGGAGAGTTGGTTGTTTCCTCTATTCCCACGAAATTTCAATTGGAATTACCCAACAGTTCCCTAAAATAGCAGGTATGATGCACTTTTCGATTTCTGACTGCCCTAGATGAAGGAGGGATTCTAGGCCTCAAACGATTGAAATCTTTGTTCATGGGCTTCCGATAGTGCGTCACCATCGTATTCTTGCGAAAAACTACGAGAATTCACTATTGGATTTAAAACATAAGCAATTGCACTAGTCTCATATTTCTGGGACTCGCACGAATTTCGTGAGAGTTTTGGAGGAATATAAGGAAAATGGAGAGTAAACGTGGTTTCTATGCAGAGAGAAGGTTGTTTCCTCCATTCCCACGAACTTTCAATTGAAATTACCCAACGGTTGCCCAAAACAGCAGGTTTAAAGCATTTTTCGGTTTCTGACTGCCCTATATGTAGGTGGGCATTCTAGGCTACAAACGATCGAAACATTTGTTCCTGTGCTTCCGATAGTGCGTCACCATCGTTTTCTTCCGAAAAAATAACGAGAATTCACTTTTGAATTCAAAACACAAGCAATTGCACCCGTCTCTGATTTTTAGGACTCGCATGGATTTCGTAAAGGTTTTGGAGGAATATAAGGACAAATGGAGAATAAACGTTGTTTCTATGCCGAGAGGAGGTTTTTTCCTCTATTCCAACGAAATTTCAATTGGAATTACCCAACGATTGCCCAAAATAGCAGGTTTGAAGCATTTTTCGATTTCTGACAATCCCAGATGAAGGCTGGCATTATAGGCCTCAAATGATCGAAATTTTCGTTCCTGGGCTTCCGATAGCGCGTGACCATCGTTTTCATCCGAAAAGCTGTGAGAATTCACTCTTGGATTCAAAACACAAGCAATTGCACCCGTCTCTGATTTCTGGGACTCGCACGGATTTCGTGAGAGTTTTGGAGGAATTTAAGGACAAATGGAGAGTAAACGTGGTTTCTATGCAGACAGGTGGTTGTTTACTCTATTCCCACGAAATTTCAATTGGAATTACCCAACGGTTGCCCAAAATAGCAGGTTTGAAGCATTTTTCGATTTCCGGCTACCCTAGATGAAGGAGGGATTCTAGGCCTCAAACGATCGAAATCTTCGTTCCTGGGCTTCCGATAGTGTTTCACCATCGTTTTCTTCCGAAAAAACTACGAGAGTTCACTCTTGGATTAAAATCAAAAGCAACTGCACCCGTCTCTGATTTTTGGGACTCGTACGGATTTCGTGAGAGTATTGGAGGAATATAAGGACAAATGGAGAGTAAACGTGTTTTCTATGCCGAGAGGATGTTGTTTCCTCTATTCCCCCGAAATTTCAATTGGATTTACCCAACGGTTGCCCAAAATAGCTGGTTTGAGGCGTTTTTCGATTTCTCACTGCCCAAGATGAAGGAGGGCATTCTAGGCCTCAAACGATCGAAATTTTCATTCCTGGACTTCCGATAGTGCGTCACCATCGTTTTCTTCCGAAGAACTACGAGAATTCACTCTTGGATTCAAAACACAAGCAATTGCACCCGTCTCTGATGTTTGGGTCTCCCACGGATTTCGTGAGAGTTTTGGAGAAATATGAGGAAAAATGGAGAGTAGACGTGGTTTCTAAGCGGAGAGGAGGTTTTTTACTCTATTTCCACGAAATTTCAATTGGAATTACCCAATAGTTGCCCAAAATAACAGGTTTGAAGCATTTTTCGATTTTTGACTGCCCTAGATGAAGGAGAGCATTCTAAGCCTCAAACAATTAAAATCTTTGTTCTTTGGGCTTCCGATAGTGCGTCACCACCATCGTCTTCATCCGAAAAAACTACGAGAATTCACTCTTTGATTCAAAATACAAGCAATTGCATCCGTCTCTGATTTTCTGGGACTGGCACAGATTTCTTGAGAGTTTTGGAGGAATATAAGGACAAATGGAGAGTAAAGGTGGTTTCATTGCAAAGAGGAGTTTGTTTCCTCTATTCTAGGCCTCAAACGATTGAAACATTCGTTCCTGGGCGTTCGATAGTGCATCACCATTGTTTTCTTTCGAAAAACTACGAGAATTCACTCTTGGATTCAAAATACAAGCAATTGCAACACGTCTCTGATTTTTGGGACTCGCACGGATTTCGTGAGAGTTTTGGAGGAATATAAGGACAAATGGAGAGTAAACGTGGTTTCTATGCCGGGAGGAGGTTGTTTCCTCTATACCCACAAAATTTCAATTGGAATTACCCAACGGTTGCCCAAAATAGCTGGTTTGAAGCATTTTCGATTTCTGACTGCCCCAGAAGAAGGAGGGCATTCTCGGCCTCAAACGATCGTAATTTTCATTCCTGGACTTCCGATAGTGCGTCACCATCGTTTTCTTCCGAAGAACTATGAGAATTCACTCTTGGATTCAAAACACATGCAATTGCACCCTTCTCTGATGTTTGGGACTCGCACGGATTTCGTGAGAGTTTTGGAGAAATATAAAGAAAAATGGAGAGTAGACGTGGTTTCTAAGCGGAGAGGAGGTTTTTTCGTCTATTTCCACGAAATTTCAATTGGAATTACCTAATAGTTGCCAAAAATAACAGGTTTGAAGCATTTTTCGATTTTTGACTGCCCTAGATGAAGGAGAGCATTCTAAGCCTCAAACGATCGAAATGTTTGTTCTTTGGGCTTTCGATAGTGCATCACCATCCTCTTCATCCGAAAAACTACGAGAATTCACTCTTTGATTCAAAATACAAGCAATTGCACCCGTCTCTGATTTCTGGGACAAGGCACAGATTTCTTGAGAGTTTTGGAAGAATATAAGGACAAATGGAGAGTAAAGGTGGTTTCATTGTGGAGAGGAGTTTGTTTCCTCTATTCTCACGAAATTTCAATTGGAATTACCCAACGGTTGACCAAAATAGCATGTTTGAAGAATTTTTCGATTTCTGGCTGCCCTAGATGAAGGAGGGCATTCTGGACCTCCAACGATAGAAATTTTTGTTCTTGGGCTTCCGATAGTGAGTCACCATCGTTTTCTTCTGAAAAACTACGAGAATTCACTCTTGGACTCAAAACCCAAGCAATTGCACCCGTCTCTGATTTCTGGGACTCGCACGAATTTCGTGAGAGTTTTGGAGGCATATAAGGAAAAAAGGAGAGTAAACGTGGTTTCTATGCAGAGAGAAGGTTGTTTCCTCTATTCCCACGAACTTTCAATGGGAATTACCCAACGGTTATCCAAAATAGCAGGTTCAAAGCATTTTTCGATTTCTGACTGCCCTAGATGAAGGATGGCATTCTATGGCTCAAGAGATCGAAACATTCGTTCCTCGGCTTCTGATAGTGCGTAACCATCGTTTTCTTCTGAAAAACTACGAGAATTCACTCTTGGATTCAAAACACAAACAATTGCACCCGTCTCTGATTTCTGGGACTCGCGCGGATTTCGTGAGAGTTTTGGAGGCATATAAGGAAAAATGGAGAGCAAACGTGGTTTCTATGCCGAGAGGAGGTTATTTCCTCTATTCCCACAAAATTTCAATTGGTATTACCCAACGGTTGCCTAAAATAGCAGGTTTGAAGCATTTTTCGATTTCTGGCTCCCCTAGATGAAGGAGGGCATTCTAGGCCTCAAACGATCGAAATCTTTGTTCCCCCGGGCTTCCGATAGTGCGTCACCATCGTTTTCTTCTGAAAAACTACGAGAATTCACTCTCGGACTCAAAACACAAGCAATAGCACCCATTCTATGATTTATGGGACTCGCAGGAATTTCGTGAGAGTTTTGGATGAATATAAGTAAAAATGGAGAGTAAACATGGTTTCTATGCACAGAGAAGGTTGTTTCCTCTATTCCCACAATCTTCCAATTGGAATTACCCAACGGTTGCCCAAAATTGCAGGTTTAAAGCATTTTTCGATTCTGACTGCCCTAGATGAAGGAGGGCATTTGAGGGTTAAAGCGATCGAAACATTCGTTCCTGGGCTTCCGATACTGCGTCACCATCTTTTTCTTCTGAAAAACTAGGAGAATTCACTCTTGGATTCAAAATGCAAGCAATTGCATCCGTCTTTGATTTCTGGGACTCGCGTGGATTTCTTGAGAGTTTGGCGGAATATGAGGACAAATGGAGAGCAAACGTGGTTTCTATGCCGAGAGGAGGTTGTTTCCTCTATTCCCACAAAATTTCAATTGGTATTACCCAACGGTTGCCTAAAATAGCAGGTTTGAAGCATTTTTCGATTTCTGACTGCCCTAGATGAAGGAGGGCATTCTAGTCCTCAAACGATCGAAATTTTTGTTCCTGGACTTCCGATAGTGCGTCACCATCATTTTCTTCCGAAAAACCACGAGAATTCACTCTTGGATTTAAAGCACAAGCAATTGCACCCGTCTCTGATTTTTGGGACTCGCACAGATTTCTTGAGAGTATTGGAGGAATATAAGGACAAATGGAGAGTAAACATGGTTTCTATGCCGAGAGGATGTTGTTTCCTCTATTCCCATGAAATTTCAATTGGAATTAACCAACAGTTGCCCAAAATAGCTGGTTTGAAGCGTTTTTCGATTTCTCACTGCCCCAGATGAAGGAGGGCATTCTAGGCCTCAAACGATCGAAATTTTCATTCCGGGACTTCCGATAGTGCGTCACCATCGTTTTCTTCCGAAGAACTACTAGAATTCACTCTTGGATTCAAAACACAAGCAATTGCACCCGTCTCTGATTTTTGGGACTCGCACGGTTTCGTGAGAGTTTTGGAGGAATATAAGGACAAATGGAGAGTAAATGTGGTTTCTAGGCTGAGAGGAGGTTGTTTCCTCTATTCCCAAGAAATTTCAATTGGAACTACCTAACGGTTGCCAGGTTTGAAGCATTTTTCGATTTCTGACTGCCCCATATGAAGGAGGGCATTCTAGGCCTCAAACGATCGAAATTATTTTTCCTCGACTTTCGATAGTGCGTCACCATTGTTTTCTCCGAAAAACTACGAGAATTCACTCTTCGATTCAAAATACAAGCAATTGCACCCGTCTTTGATTTCTGGGAATCGTACAGATTTCGTGAGAGTTTTGGGGGAATATAAGGACAAATGGAGAGTAAACGTGTTTTCTAAGCGGGGAGGTGGTTTTTTCCTCTATTCCCACGAAATTTCAATTGGAATTACCCGGTGGTTGCCCAAAATAACAGGTTTGAAGCATTTTTGATTTTTCACTGTCCTAGATGAAGTAGGGCATTCTAAGCCTCAGACGATGGATATCTTCGTTCCTGGGCTTCCGATAGCGCATCACCATCGTTTTCATCCGAAAAACTACGAGAATTCACTCTTGGATTCAAAACACAAGCAATTGCACATGTCTCTGATTTCTTGGACACACACGGATTTCGTGAGAGTTTCGGATGAATATAAGGATAAATGAAGAGAAAACGTTGTTTTCTACGCGGAGAGGAGGTTCTTTCCTATATTCCCACCCAAAATAGCAGGTTTGAAGCATTTTTCGATTTCTGGCTGCCCTAGATGAAGGAGGGATTCTAGGCCTCAAACGATCGAAATCTTTGTTCCTGGGCTTCCGATAGTGTGTCACCATCGTTTTCTTACGAAAAACTACGAAAATTCACTCATGGATTCAAAACACAAGCAATTGCACCCGTCTCTAATTTCTGGACACGCACGAATTTCGTGAGAATTTTGGAGGAATATAAGGAAAAATGGAGAGTACGCATGGCATCTATGCAAAGAGAAGGATGTTTCCTCCATTCCCACGAACTTTCAATTGGAATTACCCAACAGTTGCCCAAAATAGCAGGTTCAAAGTGTTTTACTATTTCTGACTGCCCAAGATGAGGAGGGCATTCTAGGCCTCAAACGATAGAAACATTCGTTCCTGGGCTTCCGATAGTGCGTCACCTTCGTTTGCTTTCGAAAAACTACGAGAATTCACTCTTGGATTCAAAACATAAGCAATTGCACCCGTCTCTGATGTCTGGGACTCGCACGGATTTCGTGAGAGTTTTGGAGAAATATAAGGAAAAATGGTGAGTAAACATGGTTTCTAAGCGGAGAGGAGTTTTTTTTCCTCTATTCCCACGAAATTTCAATTGGAATTACCCAATGGTTTCCAAAAATAACAGGTTT
The DNA here is from genome assembly GCA_030789695.1 of Scilla litardierei. Lineage (NCBI taxonomy): Eukaryota > Viridiplantae > Streptophyta > Magnoliopsida > Asparagales > Asparagaceae > Scilla > Scilla litardierei. Next base: position 177,774,412 of record CM061141.1, on the reverse strand, counting down.
GAAGCATTTTTTTATTTTTGACAGCCCTAGAAGAAGGAGGGCATTCTAAGCCTCAAACGATCGAAATCTTTGTTCTTGGGCTTTCGTTAGTGCGTCACCATCGTTTTCATCCGTAAAACTACGAGAATTCACTCTTGGATTCAAAATACAAGCAATTGAACCCGTCTCTGATTTCTGAAACTGGTACGGATTTCTTAAAGTTTTGGAGGAATATAAGGACAAATGGAGAGTAAACGTGGTTTCTTTGCGGAGAGGAGGTTGTTTCCTCTATTCCTACGAAATTTCAATTGGAATTACCCAACGGTTGTCCAAAATAGCAGGTTTGAAGCATTTTTTGATTTCTGGCTGCCCCAGATGAAGGAGGGCATTCTGGGCCTCAAACGATCGAAATCTTTGTTTCTGGGCTTTCGAGATGCGTCACTATCGTTTTCTTCTGAAAAATTACGAGAATTCGCTCTTTGACTCAGAACACAAGCAATTACACCTGGCTCTGATTTTTGGGACTCGCACGAATTTCGTGAGTGTTTTGGAGGAATATAAGGAAAAATAGAGAGTAAACGTGGTTTCTATGCAGAGAAAAGGTTGTTTCCTCTATTCCCACAAACTTTCAATTGGAATTACCCAACGGTTGCCAAAAATAGCATGTTTAAAACATTTTTCGATTTCTGACTGCCCTAGATGAAGGAGGGCATTCTAGGGCTCAAGCGATCGAAACATTCGTTCCTGGGCTTCTGATAGTGCGTCACCATCGTTTTCTTCTGAAATACTACGAGAATTCACTCTTGGATTCAAAATACATGCAATTGCACCCGTCTCTGATTCCTGGGACTGGCACGGATTTCTTGAGAGTTTTGGAGAAATCTGAGGACAAATGGAGAGTAAACGTGGTTTCTTTGCGGTGAGGAGGTTGTTTCCTCTATTTCCACGAAATTTCAATTGGAATTACCCAACGGGTGCCCAGAATAAGAGGTTTGAAGCATTTTTCGATTTCTGGCTGCCCTAGATAAAGGAGGGATTCTAGGCCTCAAACTATCGAAATCTTTGTTTCTATTCTTCCGATAGTGCGTCACCATCGTTTTCTTTCGAAAAACTACAAGAATTCACTCTTGGATTCAAAACACAAGTCAATTGCACCCGTCACTGATTTCTGGGACTCGCTCGAATTCGTGAGAGTTTTGGAGGAATATAAGGAAAAATGCAGAGTAAACGTGGTTTCTATGCAGAGAGAATGTTGTTTCATCCATTCCAACGAACTTATCCATTCCAACGAACTTTCAATTGGAATTACCCAACGGTTGCCCAAAAAAAGCAGGTTTAAAGCATTTTTCGATTTCTGACTGCCCTAGATGAAGGAGGGCATTCTAGGCCTCAAACGATCGAAACATTCGTTCTTATGCTTTCGATAGTGCGTCACCATCGTTTTCTTCCGAAAAACTGCGAGAATTCACTCTTGGATTCAACACAAGCAATTGTGCCCATCTCCGATTTTTGGGACTCGCACGGATGTAGAGTTTTGGATCAATATAAGGACAAATGGAGAGTAAACGTGGTTTCTATGTCGAAAGGAGGTTGTTTTCTCTATTCCCACGAAATTTCAATTGGAATTACCTAATGGTTGCACAAAATAGCAGGCTTGAAGCATTTTTTGATTTCTGACTGCCCTAGAAGAAGGAGGACATTCTAAGCCTCAAAAGATCGAAATTTTCATTTGGGCTTCCGATAGTGCGCCACCATCGTTTTCATCCGAAAACCTACGAGAATTCACTCTTAGATTCAAAACACCAGCAATTGCACCCGTCTCTGATTTCTGGGACTCGCACGGATTTCGTGAGATTTTGGAGGAATATAAGGACAAATGGAGAGTAAACGTGGTTTCTATGCCGAGAGGAGGTTGTTTCCTCAATTTCCACAAATTTTCAATTGGTATTACCCAACGGTTGCCCAAAATAGCAGGTTTGAATCATTTTTCGATTTCTGGCTGCCCTAGATGGAGGGAATTCTAGGCCTCAAACGATCGAAATCTTTGTTCATCAGGGCTTCCGATAGTCGTAACCATCGTTTTCTTCTGAAGAACTACGAGAATTCACTCTTGGACTCAAAACACAAGCAATTGCACCCTTCAGTTATTTCTGGGACTCACACGAATTTCGTGAGAGTTTTGGAGGAATATAAGGAAAAATGGAGAGTAAACGTGGTTTCTATGCAGAGAGAAGGTTGTTTCCTCTATTCCCATGAACTTTCAATTGGAATTACCCAACGGTTGACCAAAATATCAGGTTTAAAGCATTTTTCGTTTTCTGACTGCCCTAGATGAAGGAGGGCATTCTAGGGCTCAAGCGATCGAAACATTCGTTCCTGGGCTTTCGATAGTGCGTCACCATCATTTTCTTCTGAAAAACTACGAGAATTCACTCTTGGATTCAAAATGCAAGCAATTCCACCCGTCTTTGATTTCTGGGACTCGCACGGATTTCTTGAGAGTTTTGGAGGAATATGAGGACAAATGGAGAGTAAACGTGGTTTTTTGCAGAGAGGAGGTTGTTTCCTTATTCCCACGAAATTTTAATTGGAATTACCCAACGGTTGCCCAAAATAGCAGGTTTGAAGCATATTTTGATTTCTGGCTGCCCTAGATGAAGGAGGGATTCTAGGCCTCAAACTATCGAAATCTTTGTTCCTGGGATTCCTATAGTGCGTCACCATCGTTTTCTTCTGAAAAATTACGAGAATTCACTCTTGGATTCAAAACACAAGCAATTGCATCTGTCTCTGATTTCTGGGACTCGCTCGAATTTCGTGAGAGTTTTGGAGGAATATAAGGAAAAATGTAGAGTAAACGGGGTTTCTATGCAGAGAGAATGTTGTTTCATCCATTCCAACGAACTTTCAATTGGAATTACCCAACGGTTGCCCAAAATAGCATGTTTAAAGCATTTTTTCGGTTTCTGACTGCCCTAGATGAAGGTGGGCATTCTAGGCCTGAAACAATCGAAACATTCGTTCCTGGGCTTTCGATAGTGCGTCACCATCGTTTTCTTCTGAAAAACTACGAGAATTCACTCTTGGATTCAAAACACAAGCAATTGCACCCGTCTCTGATTTTTTGGGACTCGCCCGGATTTCGTGAGAGTTTTGGAGGAATATAAGGACAAATGAAGAGTAAACGTGGTTTCTATGCTGAGAGGAGGTTGTTTCCTCTATTCCCACGAAATTTCAATTGGAATTACCCAATGGTTGACCAAAATAGCATGTTTGAAGCATTTTTCGATTTCTGACTGCCCTAGATGAAGGAGGGCATTCTAGGCCTCAAACGATCGAAATTTTCGTTCATGGGCTTCAGATAGTGCGTCACCATCTTTTTCATCCGAAAAACTACGAGAATTCACTCTTGAATTCAATACACAAGCAATTGCAACCGTCTCTAATTTCTAGGGCTCGCACAAATTTCGTGAGAGTTTTGGAGGAATATAAGGACGAAGGGAGAGTAAAACGTGGTTTCTAAGCGGAGAGGAGGGTTTTTCATCTATTCCCACAAAATTTCAACTGGAATTGCCCAACGGTTGTCCATGATAACAGCTTTGAAGCATTTTTCGAATTTTGACTGCCTAGATGAAGTAGGTCATTCTAAGCCTCAAACGATCGAAATCTTCGTTCATCGGGCT